>CM070518.1:8788467-9532689 GCA_036346375.1 Guadua angustifolia | reverse complement strand
AAAGCTTACCTCGAAAGAGTCATCGATAAGTCGAGAAAAAAGCAAATTGTATTGCGGCTTACTCACTAAGGCAACGTCCTTAAGAATAAAATTTTCATTAATGCAGGCGGTACCTTTAGCAATGACTCTACGAAGAAGCATCCCCAAAAGTGATCAACTCATCACAGGGGCTCGGACTAGGGAAGAGAACCAACGAGAATCTCCGGTCATATGGCGAGAACAACCGAGTCAACAATCCAAACATCTCCTTCCCCATCCGATTTAACCCGATCAAGTCGAAGAGAAGACTCAATCTTGGGATAAAGTGAAGACTTGGGAACCCAATCTTGAATTACACGACGCCTCAAAGTACCAAAGCACAAAAGAAGAAGATCGATTCTAGTGTCTCTCGGCGCTCAACTCTAACAAGATCGAAGAAGCGGTTGTAGTGGAAGATCTAGGAGTCATCCTTTGGTTTGGCTCGCGTGGTGCAAAGGCGGACCATCCCAACGAGGCGCCTAAATCTCCTACCCGAACGCCACGCCATGCGATATCTACCTCGATGGGAAAACGAGGAATATCAAGAGGACGGCGAAAGATCGACCACGAGCAACTCCAAGACTAAAACTCGATCAACAAACATGAAAACCGAGTCTGGACGCCGCCCAAACAAAGCGACTCTCTAACTTTGTCTAGTAGCGATTAGGCCTTAGGAGCACTCAGAGTGCAGGGATGACCACGAATACCCTAAGAGCATCAACACGCTCACGCCGAAGTGATCTTGGCGCGCTGAAGCGAAATCTACTAGGTGACCATCCTTCTTCTGAAGGTGCATGTGTACTTTGCCTTGTTAGAGCGTAAGCAAGAGAAGCATCATACGGTCAAGTCCGTGGACCACACCAAACAGACCTAAACACAAGGTGCTCAACCCAGGAGCAACCACTATCTCTCCACTCTTGGAACTACGCACAATGGTAGGAGGATGAGTCCTAGCGTGCTCCAAGTAATCAAATTCTAGACCTTGATTGAATCTGCTAATCTTGGACCGGTCTAGAATGAGATTGAGTTTCTTCTTGCCTCCAACAAATTTCTCAAGAGTGCTCATAAGATACCGACACTCTCGGAAAAGTGAAGCGCAAGAAGAACAGGTGAAGGAGGAAGAAGAAGAACCGAAAGAGAAGAAGAGATACCAAAGACGCCTATTTTTCTCCCTTAGCATGGTCTGCCTCAAGCTTGAGAGACTCACAAGAAACGCACGATGCTTCTCTAATCCTATGGACTTGTTCTTCTAATTTCTTCCTAAACTCTGCGTGGACCTTATCCACGTCATCATTAACCCCAACACACGAAGAAGCAACCGGTTTGTGATTTAACTAGTAAATCCTTAGCAAGTTGATCACACTTGACATTCAAAGCATCATTGTCAAGTTTTAGTTGCTTCTGACCTCACATGAGCCGATTTGGGTCCTTAGAAGCATGCAATTCAAGTTCATCATTTCTAGCGAAATCTTCCTAAGGTGACAACCCATGGCATCAATTTCAGCAAGTAGCTTAGGGCAATTATTACAGAAGCATTTGTGTGGGCATGAGAAAAACTAGCATCGGCGGGAATATCAATAACAACAGGACTAGCATTCTTTGACTTGATTCTCAAGATCAACAAGCACACTATCATGCAAAGTCCTTAGGTTCTCCAACTCCACAAGCAAAGCATCACAGAGTGTACAATTGCCGAGTCTCGGGAGGAACATGATTTAAGTGAAGCTAACTCCGAGACAATCTATCTACCTCCTTCTCTAACTTTCGAACACCTCGACCTAGCCTTAGCATGAAACTTGCCTAATTTACTGAAGGCATCATTTAACTCGTCGTAGGTGGGTACCTCATCCGTGTCATTTGTCAAATTTGGAGTCGCTCACTTCAATGGCGCTGCCATGAAGCACATGCCGAGAAGTCGTCGCGCCTTTCTTCTCTTGCGGATCATCCTCGCCTTGTCGCTCTATGTCTCCGTGTCGGAGAGGTTGATGTCGTCGAGGCGGCGAGGACGCTGTGGAAGAGCTTCTTGTTCTTGGAGAAGTTGCGGTACTTCTTCTCGTCTACGGCTCACTGACCGGAGGCTTCTTGTTGCGGTTCTTGTCGGTGTAGTCGTTCTTGCCCAAACCGCCGACGTCGTTTTGCCCTTCTCGGCTTAGGGCGGTTAAGCTCGAATGTGGTTGGGGCCACCACACTCAAGCGGTGATCATGCCACCTCTCTTCCTCTCTCTCACTCTCTTGTAAATATTGGAAAATTTTCGAGCGACAAGAGCAAGCTCATTTTCTCGAAATTGTTCTAGAATTTCATCGCTTCGCCGCAAAGAGCGAGAGAGAAAAACCGAAGCAAAGTCAAGAGAAAATCCGAAGAGGACCCAATGGGATCGGTGACCAAAGCCATCGATCGAGATTTCGTCTTCCGAAGACGACATCAATCTCATGAGTCTTGAGGCGGAATAAAGCCCGTCAAGAGTCGAGTCGACAAATCGATGGTGTCCTTGATGGTGGTCACCTTCATCTCCCAAACCCGAAGGTCGAGTCACGGTCAAGAAATGCCGAGCATTGTCCGAGTCGGTATATACAACCGATCGCTCGGAGGTCGCTCAAAATCTTGGTAAACCGACCAAAGCACTCATCGAGACTCTCACCGGTAGCGTTGTTCAAATTTGTTGTACTCGCTTGAATCGGTCTGCCTCACGGTCTTGATTTGAGTGGTGCCCTTATGGTAAGCATCGAGGTTACCCAAATCTCGTGGGCGGAGCGAAGGTGAGAAATCCGATCATACTCACTCATGGTGAGTCCTCAGTATGAGAATGTTCTCGCCTTAGCATTTGCCTCAACGTCGACCATATTGCCGGCCGTGGCGTTCTCATCGGCGAGAACCTCATATGGGAGCTTCACCTTCGCCATATCAGAAGCCTCAGGCGATGATGTATGACTCCATCCGGATTTCCAAAAGGAAAATCAACACCGAAAAAATTGGAGGCTTGGTGGAATACTTGTGCATCGCCATGGCTCTCGAGACCGGTCAAGATCTATGGAAGAGCAAAATCGGCTCGATACCAATTGAAGGATCGAGATGGCGAACAGAGGGGAGTGAATGGTCGCAACTAAATTTTCCCCAAAATACTCCAACTAAAACGAGAAAAGATCGCGCAAGGAAATCGTGAAAAACCATAAAAACCGAACGACTAGACAACTATGTGCATCCCTAGCTTACATGGATATTATCCATAAAATATGTGAGGGATTTTTCAATCACAATCCTGGTTGTCAAGTGTCCAAAAGAAAGAGGAATCAATTCAAATACTTCTTTTCTAAAAGAAATCAAGCCAAGTCACAAAAGTCTCTTTTAGAAAAGCAAAAGCAGATATTTCCAGAATCTGTCTTTAATTTGAACAGGAGGTTGGTGGGTTTCTGCTGCTCAAAAAATTATGAGAAATTTTCTCCCTATGAGAAGATGAGTCATGAAGCTCTCCACCAAAATTTAGATCAAAAAGCCAAGTAGAAAAATCATCATAAATCTATGAACACAGACAGTCAGAAACTTCGGGCAGAAAATTTGGGGCTCGATTTTCACCTCATAGCACCCAAACGGTGAAACCAGTGGACTCCAAAATTTTTATACAGATGGGTATAGGAGTCCCTCACAATCTCCAACAAGAATAACTCAAGAAGGATTTTTTTAGATTTTTCTAAAAATCAAAGACTAACTGCTGCACGAAGAACAAGTTCTGGACAGAACTGGAACTTGAAAGAAGAGAAGATCTCTACTCAATCAAAGAGTGCAAAAGAGATGTAAAACCATATGAACACACTCAAAACATCCAAGATCAGCATTTAGAAGGAGGGGAGGCAAATCCAAATTGCATGAATATAGATTACGTGAAAGTAAATCGTAATGTAAATGCTGAATTTAAATTATGTAAAGTAAAGACATAATGTAAATGCGAATTTAAATTCACAATAATGTAAAGAAATTTCTTTGTATTTCTGGTGGGAAGGTTTACAAAGCCTCACTTCATGTGGGCAAAGCTCAAAGGAGCAACTCAAAACCTTCAAGGAGGAGGCCACCCTCCACCCCTATTTATACAACTCTTGGGTCACCTACCACCCTTGGATGAGTCCCTCAACCCTAGGACACTCATCTAAGGGCTAGGATTAACCCACTCACACAGCCATGCAAGGGCTAACCCAAAACCCACACACATACCGGGTTTTCTTGCACGTTTTCAAAGCATACTACCTAGACCCGCTAACCTATCAACTAGACCGCGATCCAATGGCCCTCATTGATCCACGCGGCATCTAGCTAGCATCATCTCCTTTCCTTGTCTTCTTGACTTGCCCGGACTCCGTCTCCGATCATCTTCCGCGATCTCCGACCGTCTCGACCTCCGACGCTCTCGCCTAGTCCCGGTCATCCTCCGCCTTACCATGACCTAGCACCGCCGCCTGCAATCATCAAAGACAAGGAAACACATCACATAGCATTGCCCAACATGATATGTAATAAATCACATACACTTCCAAACATCAAATCCACATATTGCTCAATGAGTCGGCACTCACCGCCTCTGGAATAATCCAAATTGCTCCAATTTGAAAATCCATTTCAAATCAAACTCAATTTCAAATCAAACCAAGCTCAACTCTTGTCAATTACTCATCACACACAAGGATAGACCTCCACATGGTCTTTCAGAAGACCGTGAGATAGTATATAGGTTGAGATGTTAACACGGAGTTGACTAAGGTCTCCCTTCCGGCCTTGGATAGCAGCTTACCTTTCTAGCCTGCGAGTCTGCTGCCTATTTTGTCAATCAATGGTTGTATTTCAATTCTCCTTAATTGCCTAATGTGTAATGGGAGGCCGAGATACTTCCCTAGGAAGGTTGAAATTTTTCCAGGGAAAACATTCAACAAATCTTGCAAGAGGTTTTGTTGGCATCTGATCGAAAAAATTTCTGTCTTGGAAATGTTGATTTTCAGCCCTGAGCATCTTTCAAAGATATCCGCACTCGCTAAGGGTCATGTCGATTCTGCTTCGCGTCGCCTTTAAGAATATCCCAAAGATCATCAACAGACAATGAGCATCTAAGTCTTGCACTTGCCGGTAGCACTAGTTTGAGAATGCCCCGGCTCGCCGCCAACTCAAGCAAATTTTGTAGAGGATCGATTGCTAGGATGAATAGGAGGAGGGATAAGGGATCTCCCTATCGAACCCCGCGCGCATGTCTAATTATCCCTGTCGGATGTCCATTGATCAACACCTTTGAAGAGGCTGTCTTGAGTATGGCCGCCACCCATTCCCGCCATTTATGGCCAAAGCCAAGGGCCTGAAGGACCTCAAGAATATAGGTCCAGTTCAGTGAATCGAAAGTTTTTGAAATATCCAATTTTATGAAGAGAGCCGGAGTTCTGTCTTTTTGTAGTTTACGGATTACTCTTTGCACATATAAGAAGTTATCATGGATACATCTCTTTTTTATGAAAGTGTTCTGCGAGATCGAGACCAATTCATCAAGTTTGAGGGCGAGCCTGTTTGCTAATATTTTGGTGATGATCTTCATGAAGCTATTTATTAAGCTAATCGGCCTGAAGCGATCTAGTCTGTCTACGTTCTCCACTTTCGGGAGCAGGACAATGTTTGCCTCATTTAACTTGTGCAGGTTTTGATGGCGAAAATTGAAGAAGTCCCTAGTTGCTTCCATTAAGTCTGCTTTGATGATGTGAAGGCAAGTTTTGTAGAAAAGGCCAATGTATCCATCCGGTCCTGGTGCTTTTTGATTGGGAAGTTCCTGTATGGTGTTAGTCACCTCTTCTTCAGTGATATCAATCTCTAGGTCGCTAAGGTCCCTCCCTGTGTAGCCCAATGTATTCCAACGGAGCGCTTTGTCCCTTACTCCATGCTCGCCCAGTACCTTTATGAAATATCGATAAGTTTCGTTTAGTTTATCCTGCTGCTGTACATTACATTGTCTTCATTTTGTAGCACTCGAATCAAATTTCTTTTTCGTCTTGAGCTGGCCATCAAGTGGAAGAACCGCGTGTTGGAGTCTCCCAGGCGGATTTTTGTTAGTCTTGAGTGTTGTCTCGCCCTGGATTTTTGTATTGCTGCAAGGCCGAGCAGCTTAGTTTTGAGAGTTTTCCGAAGTTCTAACTCGTGTTGTAATAGTGGACGCCTTTCTTGTGCACTTTCTAGCATAGTGATCGTGACCTGTGCCAAAGCTGTTTGAAGTGTTATGTTCGCAAAAAATTTTCTCCTCCATATCTTTAGTGCCTGAGCTGTTCTGTTCATCTTAACATACAACCGAAGGATCGGATCTGATGTGAGGATCGGCTGGTTCCAGGATTGAGACACTGTCTCTTCGAAGCCCGGTATCGTGGTCCAGCAAGCTTCGAAACGAAAGCCCCTGAAAAATCCGAATGTTGCATTTCCTTAGGGATGGCAAAATTACCCGTGGGTTCGGTGGGTAGTCGGGTACCCGACCCGATGGGTTCGGGTATGGGTTTGATTTCAGACCCGCGGGTTTCAAATTTTGGGTTCGGGTTCGGGTTCGGTTCTGCACCCGTGGGTACCCATGAGTACCCGAATTAATTAATATAAGTTAAAAATAATGGAAGGTTAATTCAAGATTTTCAAGCATCGTTCGAGATGTAAGATGCGGTAACTTTCATGATTATATACACCATATATTTTTCCTTTAAACATAGAAATTACAAATGAATTGATTGACAATTGATGGTTGAAAATTTGATTGTGAGGTGAATTTAATTTCGGGTTCGGGTGCCCGTTCGGGTTCGAGTACCCATCGGGTTCGGGTATGGGCGTGGGTATGTACCCGTGAGAGATTTCGGTTCGGGTATGAATTTCGGGTTTCGGGTTCGGGTCTGCAGGAGGTGTACCCGCCCATACCCGCCCGATTGCCATCCCTACATTTCCTTGCATGAGAAGAGGGCAATGGTCTGATGTCATCGATGCCATTGCGCATAGGTCCGCATTTGGGAAGGTCTCATGCCATTCAGTTGTTGCTAAGAAACGGTCAATTCTCGTCATGATGGGTTGATCTTATTCAAACAGCATCCATGTCCATCACTATCCGTTTTCTTATTCATTTACAGGATTTCCGATTTCGTGTCTATTACCAGTAAAAAATATAAAAATGGAAACAAAACGAACATTTATAGACCGCTTTCGTTTCGTTTTCATTTCTACTCACCACCCTTCCCTACCTCAAAGTTATCGGTCGATGCATCCTCTACCTCAGCTTTTCCGGGCACCCAATTTCTCGCTGGTCCAAGGGAAAGTGAAAAAAGAAATGGTAATGGTAGTAGATACGACATGCAGTTTGTACACAAAAACAATAACGACAACTCCATGCGTGCTGCAAGCAAGGGTACTTGCTGAAATTTCAGATTTTGGGTCACCACAAAATCAAAATTACTAGTCATATAAAAAATTGATATTGCCATAGTAATTTCTTCAAACATTTATGGCCAGATTTGATCGGATTTGATCCAATAACTCTTAAGAAAGTCATCTTCTATGAAATTTTTTAAAAAAATGAATTTTTGAGACATTTTAAAATTTTGGTAGAAATACCGTTAGATTTTTATAAAATTATACAAGCTTTTTAATGATCTGAAAAACTTTATGGTACTATCTTTAGTAGTGTGGGATCATACAGAAAAATTTTCAAAACAATTTAACTCCATTTGTTATCTTTAAAAATCAAAAATAAAATGAACATAATCTATGTATTGATCATCGACTTTTAACAGATATAACACCGTCAGAATTTTAAAAATTCTTTAAGTATGATCATCATATAAAAATTATATAAAAAATTAATGATACATCAGGACCATCCAAAATAATTTTCAAAATTTTCTAACATGGTTTGAACTATTTTTCATTTTGTTCAAATTTGCCGGTAAGGTTTTTAACAAGACAGTAGCACTGTCTGAATTTTTAAAAACTTATAAGGCTTCATAATCATTTGAAAATGTTATGGGAATATTAGTAATTCATCACAACCATTTAAAAAAATTCAAAATTTTCTAAAGTGGTTTGTAACATTGTTCATTCAGTTCAAACTTGTCGGTTAGCATTTCATCAGGACAGTAGCAATGTTTGAATTTTTTAAAAATTTTAAAATTTGATAATCATCTGAAATTTTTATGATAATATCACTGATATGTCATGAACCTCTAAAAAATTCAAAAAAATTTAACAAAATTTGAATGATTTTTATTCAGTTAAAATTTGCCAAAATTTTGGCAATTTCGGGCAAAATTTTGGATTTTTGGCCAAAATTTTGGAAATTTTGGTCAAAAAATTCTGGATTTGAATTTTTATTTTTGAATTTTAATCGGAATTCATCTGAAATAATGAGATTTCCCCAAAATTTCTGATTTCCATTACCGACGAAATTTTATCCAAAACGAAATTTGAATCCCTGGCTGCAAGCTTGCACCTCTACATTGCTACGTCACAGATGTTCTAGCTTCTATCATTGCTCATATGGGTGGATATGGAGCCTAAGTCTTCGTCTTATCAAGTTTTTCAAAATCTATATAGTTTAATTTAATATCATTTAATTTATAGTTTGTAAGTATTTTTAGAATCAAGCTAATGAGTCGAGTTAGAGCAAAATCCAATTTCATTCAAAATTGACTCATTTTAATGTTTAATCAATAAATAAATGTAATTGGAGTAATTTGAACCGAGCCAACGAGCCCCACTAGCAAGATTTTTTCCACCCCTAGTTGCTAGCTGCTCAGAAGAAGCACGGAAGACCATGTCACATGTCTGCTTTGCCATGCACAGTCCTAACAGTCATCGACCAAGGGTCAAGAGATGTTCACGGGGGAGGAGTAGAACAAAAAAAGGAATCCCGTTGGTGAGAAGAGGCGAGGACCAAGAAGTGGGGCCCACCTGTCAAAGGCCCACATGTGAGATACCAACCTATCATCCACGGTAAGGTTTAAAAAACTAGTGAGATTTTCGGAAATCTAGATCAAGATCATGGATTTCGGTAGGGGACAAGATTCAAAATCCTGGTTGGATCAAAAAAAATAGAAAAATAAATTACTCCAGTATTTTTGAAAATTTTCTCACTGAAATCTTAGGCTTTTTGATCGAAATTTGAATTTTTTGACCAAATTTGACCCGATAACCCTTAAGAAAGTCAACTTCCATGAAAAATTGTTAAAAACCAAAATTTTGAGACGCTTTTATAATTTTAGCAAAAATACTATCAGATTTTTATAAAATTGTACAAGCTTGATCATGCTCTAAAAAAATTTATTGTACTATCTTTTGCAGTGAAGGATCATACATAACAATTTTTAAAAGCATTGAACTTCATTTGTTATCTTTAAAAGCATTGAACTTCATTTGTTATCTCTAAATTTTTATGAGAACTTAAGACTTGCCTCAGAACCTTTTTTTAAAATTTTTAAAAATTTTAAACCTTTTTTATTTACTCAATCAAATCTATGGATGCATTGAACTTTATTTGTTATCTTTCAAGAATTTTAAACACAAGGAACACAAATGGTACAGTACTATTTTGAAAAATAGTAAATAAATTCTGAAAATCTATATTAAATCCTAGAAATTGCATTTGTATGTATATGGGCTTAAATAAATTTGTTGAATCTTAGACTTAGCACACATTAAAAGCTTTATATCTCTAGGTTTATTTTTTCTGCATAATTCCATAATTATATATGCTGTTTTTATTTTCTTCTATTTATGATAATTCTAAAAATTGCTTGATAATTAGGAGGAAATTATGAAAAATGTCAGAAAAATTCTAGAAAATTTTGAATAATTATCTACTAAATAGATATAGGTAAAACTTCATTGATTTAATGATAAGCATGAAAAGTAATATTTTACCGGTAGTAAAATTCTTATTTGCTTACATATAGGATATGTTGGACATCGCAAAGAGAGAATCTACTAAACTCGCCCTGAATGACAGTAATTATCTCTCCTAGGCAATGGATGCTAAGATTAACCTAACGTCTTGATCTCTTGAAACTGCTATTACCCAGCATGAAGTTGGCGCCCCTGCTCTTCTTGAAGCTGCCAAGTCTGTAGCCTCACACTTCCTAAGGCACTATCTCCATACGGACATGAAAGCCAAATATTTGATAGAGGAGGACCTGCTAGCACTCTAGAATTCCCTAAAGGAATGATATAACTAAAAGAGATCCATGTTGCTGTCATAAAGCACAACGCATATGAACACTCCTACGCTTTCAGGATTTTAAGACCATGTCAGTATACAACTCCACCATACACAAGCTTGTTGCCAAATTGATATTTTGTAACTAGAAAGTTACTGTTGCTAAAATGATAAACAAGATATTATGCACCTTCCACCCTAATAAGAGTATACTATAGCAATAGTATTATCATGCCAAGTATCGGAAGTACTCTGAGCTTATCTGTATTTTTCTAGAAGCAGAAAAGCATAATGAAGGGAGTTTCAAAAGTAAGACTCAGCCAACAAGATTGCTTATCCTATTCAACTGTTTTAGGTGTTGATGCACTGGCAATTGGTCGTGCAAATGCCATACCTCAAGCATTTGGTAAACCTTTACATGCAATTCACTTGAAAACTCAAGAAGATTTAGAGGAACAAAGTTGATGTACATTTCACCGTTCAACATATTATTGACACGAATGCTGAGAAGTGTGATGATATGATTCTTGATCATATTGAGCTCGAGGAGTCTCAAAAGGACAATCATGATTTATATGGAGACCTAGAGTAGCCTCCTAGTTACTCCTTTTTTTACTAGTCGATGTCACATGTTCCTTATGAGTCTCCTCTATCAGTTTAGTTTAAATTCTAGAATGAACATTAATCTACGCTCCTATTGAGAGATTATCATTTAAATAAATTGTTATTTCCTAGGATGTTTAATTGTGCTATGTTCTATATTTTATAATATGTTCCTAATCTAATAATTGTTTGATTGTTAAATCATTCATTTAATGTAGAACATCATATAATCCAATAGTGGTGGAGTAAATCTGTCTAGTAGGTAGTTGCATCACAAATATAATTCTCAAAGAGACTAAATATTTTCAAACTAAGAAAATTCGACAATCGTTGGAAGTGATACCCTCATAGTAGGCACTATAAGAGCCATCATAGTCCACCCTATGGATACTCGTATAGCAATAGACAATGCCCTATTATACTCTAAGTCAAGTCGTATTGTACTAAGTTTTAAAAATATCTATTTGAATGGTTTTTATATAAAGACAAAATGACTATGGTACAGATTACCTACTCATGACTAAATTTAACAGATACAAGTGTGGTTGAAATACTTTCTTCCTTCTCCTCCAGGTAATACTACATATGCATATATAAAACCTAAAGTTTATGTTGTGATGAAGACTATACTTAAAAAACAAGAAATTTTTAAGATCTTGTATGATCGACTAGGTCATCCTGGGTTGAATATGATGAGAAAAATCATCAGCAATTCTATTGGCCATAGCATAAAAACTATTAACTTTCCTAGACCTGAATACTTCTAGTGTCCTACTTGTGCTAAAGTGAAATTCACAATTAAACCTTCTTATTTAAAAGTTAGAAAAGAATCACCGAATTTCCTATAAAGAATTCAAGGTAATATTTGTATCCTATCAAGCCCCTTTAGATACTTTATGATACTAATAGATGCTTCTATTAAATGGTCACACATATGTCTCTTATCTACTAGGAACCATGCATACTTTTGCTAAATTAATTTCTCAAATTATTAAATTAAGACCCTCATTTCCAGAAGAAAACATCAAGTCTATTTGAATGGACAATGTTGGTAAGTTTACTTCAAAGGTATTTAATGATTATTGTATGGCTATGAGTATTAATGTAAGCATTCAATACGTCATGTCCACACACAAAATAGCCTTGCAGAGTCACTGATTAAAAGAATAAAACTTATTACTATACCACTCTTGCAGCATTATAAGTTACCAACTAGTTGTTGTGACCACACAATGCTATATGCTACTGTATTAATTCAAGTCAGACTAACTGCATACCATAAAATTTCCCCTTACAGATAGTGCATGTGAAAGAACCAAGTATTTTCTATCTATGAAAATTTAGCTGTGTTGTATACGTGCCAATCCACCACCATAGCATACAACTATAGGTCCCTATTGGAAGTTGGGGATCTATGTAGATTATGAATCTCTGTCAATTATTAAATACTTAGAGCCTATGATAAGGGATCTTTATATGGCTCGATACAATGATTGTTTTTTTAGGAGGACAATTTCTCAGTATTAAGGGAAGAAAAGTACCACACTAAAGAATATTGTGAAATAGATTGGAATATCACTAGCATTCAGTCCTTAGACCCTACGCACTAAAGAATCTGAACTTGAAGTTCAAAGGATAAATCTGTAATAAATATCTAATAATCTGTTATATGCCTTCACTGATCATAAGGGAGTGATAAGATCTCATATACATATAGTAAGTGCACCTAAAACAATGGAAATACCCTTAAGAATATTGAACTCACTCTTACCCCTCATCATAAGAGGGGGAGTCCTTAGGTATACGGGACTCAATTTCACGAAGACATCTGCAGAAATAGAGAATCGAATAAGTGAAAAGGCTACCTAGGATAATATAAGAAACTCAATCTAATATTGAGAAAATCCTTAAAGTGAGTTATCCTGAAGATGAAAACCACATCCCTGAAGTGATCCATCCTGAAGATGATAACCCCAACAAATATTTACATGCACAATTTGATGCTGGGAAGTCTAAACACTTAGACTCCATCGCTATGGAAAATCATGAGGAGCTACAGGAAATTAATGAAGGCATTTCCAAAAATTATGTGGATTCGGGAGAGTTGTATAAAAGAAAGATTATAATTATCAACTTATATTTCATCTCAAAAATTGCTAAAACTCTTGATCTGGATTCAAAACTAAAGTCCATGGCAAAATACTAGAAGCATTCAGATTAGATCAAATAGAAAGAAGTAATTGAAGTAGAATTGCACTCGCTTAAAAAAGGAAAGTATTCAATCCTGCTAACCGAATGCCTCCTAAAGTCTTCCCTATTTGATCAAAATGGATTTTCATTCGGAAAATAAATGAAGAAAACCAGATGGTAAGTATAAAGTAAGGCTTATAGTACAAGGTTTCACGTAGAGACCCAATATCGATTACAATGAAACTTACTATCTTTTAATAAGTTGAATAACGTTTTGATACTTGATATCAACGACAGCTAGCTTACACTTATCAATGCAGTTGATCGATGTAGTGGTCGCATATTTACATGGGTCACTGGATACGAATATTTATATGAGAGTCCCTAAAGGAGTCAAATTTATGGATCTTAATAAAAGTAATCGCAACATATATAGCATTAAACTGTATAGATTGCTATACATAAAATAGTTAGGGAGATTGCGGTACAACTGACTTAGTGAGTTCCTCATGAAGAAAGAATACTCCAATAATGATGGTTATCCCTGTGTGTTCATAAAAAATCTCAAAATAGATTTTGTATCATCTCGGTCTATGTCATTTCCTAGAAGGAATTTTTTGTACTCTAGTCTATCTATACCAAGAAGATATTGAAAAAATTTTAATATGAATAAATCTCATCTTTTGAAGACCCTACGATAGTATGATCCCTTGAAATGGATAAAGACCCTTTCAAACTAAGGGTAGAAAAGAGGAAGTCTTAGGACTTGAAGTCCCATACATAAGCGCTATTAGAGCACTTATGTAGCTCCAACCAAAAGACATTGGGCTGGTACTAAGACTTTACTTAGGGCCTGTTTGTTTTTGCTTTTGATTCTGGATTATGGCCCCAAAAGCATAATAAAAAATAAATAGCCCGATTCTAGAATTCGATTCTCACAATCCAGCACACCCATATAAACTAGAATCCACAATCCATTTCATATGTGCTTTTAGATTTCAGTTTTTGGAGAATCAGCTTCTCTACAACCATAATCCAGAATTAGCTTTTAGAAAATGCAAAGCTAAAACAAACAGGCCCTTAGATAACTACAAGGTATACAAGATCTTGGATTATTTTACCAGAGGGACCAAGGCTTGACCATGATGGGATATACGGATGTTGTCTATCTGTCTGATCCCTACAATGCCAAATCTCAAACTGGATTTATATTTCTCTGCGACGGTATAACCGTCTATTGGCAGTCTTTTTAAGAAGACCTTAATAGCAACTTCTACCAACCACTCAGAGATTATAACATTATATAAAGAATCATGTGCATTTAGCCATATTTGAAAGTCATGTGGCATTAATATTGTCGACACATCCACAATTATCTAGGAAGATAATGTTGCTTGTGTTACACAAATGCAAACAGGTTATATAAAGAGCAATATCATGAAGCATATTATCCCTAAACTTTTATATCCTCATGAACTCCAGAATAATGGTGAGGTAAAGATCATACAAACTAAGCTATGCGAAAATCTAGCAGATTTATTCACTAAGTCTATGTTAACATATAGTTTCCAAAGATGTGTTCGTGACATTAGAATGAGATGACTTAGTAGGGATATGTATGATCCTAAATATACTGTTTTAATCCAGAAGATTATAAGTTGCTTTTCCCTTAATGAGTTTTTTTTAAGTTTTCTTGCATGAAGGTTTTTAATGAGATAGCAAGTGTAACACAATGTACGAGTGCAATGTACTATTTTCTTCATCTTTTTTTCAATGGGTTTTTGGAAGGAGTTTTTGATGAGACACATGCATTACACGGTATTCATCCATAGGAGAGTGTTGAGATATAGTAGAACTCTCAGTCTTAGGTGTTTAAATAAGTTTGCATTCTATCTCGTTGTGAGCGAGTCCGAATATATTTCTTATAGGTTTTTACTATAAATATGATACACCATCGTATAAGAGAATTAATCTAATAAAGTGAGGGTATTTTGCCTCCCTATACCGTGTGCGCTCCTCATGATTGTTTTTGCTATTCGATCGGTGCATTGTGTTTGATTCTCGATAGTTGTCATCATTTTAAAACCATTTTGACCACATCAACAAGTGCATCGTCGCACTCCATAAGATGTGAGGCGCCATGCAAAAGGCGACCATTGCAGTATTCATCAGAGTGCTCGAGGTCTTTGTGCCCATCGACGATGTCCACACCGCTACCTCGTCGTCTTCACCCGCTAAGGCGTCTCCCTCAAAAAAGGCTCTGCTAGCTAGGGAGGCTGCCCTCGTCTACCGCGCCATCGGCCTCCTCGGGCACACTCTCGGTGTTGGGTACGGTGGCTCTAAGGAGATCCCCACCAACACATTCCCACTCCTCGCCAAGACAGTCCAAGGGGTTATCCGACAGGGCGAGGGTGGTCTTTGTGCTTGACTGCCTTGCCGCCCTTATCTTCGCCGCCGTGCAGGTCTTGGACAAGGCGACGTGGTCCCTGACAGACGTTTGGGGTGTGATCGACCTAAGGTCAATCACCAAGCTCGCCAGACCGATGAGGATGACAAGCCCCAAGTCATAGTTATTGTCGTGTCCGCATGGGCATTCCTCCTCACCACCTTTGGTGAGCGGAGGACGAATCCCAACGCTTGGAAAAGGTACCTGGAAGGAAAGGGTACCATCTTGTTCCTCGCTAAGCTCCTCGAGGCCGACGACCGCCCTGTCTAGATGGCCATCGGCGAGACACTGGCCATGTGTGTCAGGCTCAATGGCAGTGGATGTCCGTCACTCCTGCAGCCCTTGTGCTCCTGCCTCTCGCCCTGTGGGCGCATTTAATCCCGTCTCTGCTCGCCCGTGTGTGCGCCCATCAGCCCATATGGCCCAAGCTTAGAGGTGGTGTTGGGTTGGCCCGGCACGTACCCATTATGCTCGGGCCTAAACCGTCTTGGTGTCGCTCGTCGTGCCAACTGACCATACCGTGCCGGCCTGCTAGCCTTTGTTAAGCCCAGGAATAGCCTATGTACATTATTGCGACAAGAGGAAAGGACCCGAAAGCTCATGAAGTTAAGGCAATGGACACAAATATTGGAGGCGGCATGAAGATGCGCCATGACGGGTGAGGCAGCCACAACGACGTGGTGTGATGGGTGTGGCGAGGCGGCTACGGCCAGGCGGCATTATGGGCGAGGCGGCACGACCACGCGGTGAGGTGGGCCAGGCGGTACGGCGAGGCGGTCAGGCGGGCGGGCAACCACAGCAACGAGCGATGACCATGGTAGCACGCAATGGCTAGGTACGCTCCACCACCCCTGCACCTTCCCCTCTGTGGGCACGGCCATGTGCTGTGAGTGTTGCTGAGGGCTGTGCCGCGTGCCCTGCAGGAGATGAACTGACGTGCTGTTCACCGTGTGTGCCGTGCCATGGCATGCGAGTACTATTTCGGGCCGTGCCGGCCCGAGCATGGCCCATTCTGGTATGCCATGTCGGCCGAGCCGCACATTGTGCCCGATTGGCTGGCCCGGCACGACCTGTTCGCAACTAGAGGTAGGCACTCGGTCGTGCCATGTTGGGCCGACACGAGGCATGCCTGGTCTAGTCCAGTCCATAGCTCGACACGACATTGCTGCAACGGTGCACATGTGAACATGCCTTACGACTTGTTTGGTAAAACTCCAAATCCCAGCTTCATCTGAGATCTGAAACTTGTAGGCTAAAATAAAGTAAATTAAGTTTATATTTTTGCACTAAAATGTAAACAAGATGATCCATCTAAACATTCTTAATGTACTCATAACTCTAACTCCATGGATCTGGTGAAGTGAGAAATACCTAGCTTCACTAAATCTACGAATCTAATAAAATTAGAGCTCTATCAAACACAACCTTAGTAAGAAAGCGCTTCGTAAGCTGGCTGACTTATCCTTGTCCTCTTTTCAAAATCTAGGTGTGTGCTAGGAGTGTAGTGTGCATATGCGTGCATTGTACGTGCATGGTGGTGTATGCCGTGTGCGTATATTTTTTAATAAAAAAAGAGAGAAAATTACAAGTAACCACACAAGGCCGGGTCTGGAAGCGTCTCACGCAGCTCAGCCCATGGAATCTTCTTGGGTTCCTGCTAGGATTGAGGCTCGTAATCGTATATCTGAGGTGAAACCAGATCGGATACGGATGGATATTGTTTGTTCTATATCTTAACTCATATTTTTTTTGGGATTTAGAGTCGGATACGGATGTTCTGGATACGGATACGAATTCAGATTATTCGGGATTCGGATACGGAGTGGATACCTGACGGATTCGAGTCGGGATCGGATATCATAATCAGATAGTAGTATAGTACATAATTGTGTACGTAAAAGAACGAATGAAGCATTAACCTTACAACATTAGCTTCAAGTCATAATTATTTCAACGTAGGATAGTAGTACAGTTAGAGGTGCAATTTAGTGACTCATCTAATTCCAGTAATTTGAATAGAAAAGAAGTTTATTAAATAAGTTGAACAAATCAATTTAGGTAAAACATTATGTCATCACTCTATTTGTTTGTTGATAGATTTATTGAAGTTTACGCTTAATAACAAAGTAGTGTTTTTTAGTGCCAGTATCAAACAACTATTCTATCTATCCAATAACGAACCAAATTAATGGAAGAATAACTGATTTTATCCGGATATCAGGTCGGATATTGCTCTTCCTATATCCTAACCCATATTACATGATATTTTTCGGATACGGATCGGATATTGCTCTTCCCATATCCTAACCCATATTACATCTGATTTTTCGGATACGGATACGGATACGGATAACATCGATAAGGATTTTAAACGGATTCGGAATCAGATCGAGCGGATATTTCCTGTCCTGTTTTCACCGCTACGTGTAACCCGACGCACGACGTCGTCAAACGACAGGAGCGAGAGAGGGAGTCCTTCGGCTTGGGCCCAAAACGGTCTGCCTACAGAACGCAACGGGAGATCCTTCTTCCTCCCATGCACAAGCACTCTCTCCAAAATAAGGGGCTCTTAACTATTTGCCACTTTTTATGGAGTCAGTGGTAACAGATTTACCACGTCAGTGACTCATATCACTGTAGCGTGTCAGTGACTCATATTAATTAGCACTCCGTAATAGTGGCAAATAGTTAATTATTCCCCAAAATAAGGTCCACTAGCATTCCGTCCAGGTTGCATAAACAGAACTTCGAAATTAGACGGCTTGGATGATGGATCAGTCTGAGAGTGTCATACGGAGAAGATCCGTCTCCATCTCCCTACTTGGCAAAGATCCGATGGGGCTTCCTCTTGTCTTCTTCTCAGGTCGCTACCGCTGTCTTCCACGACAGCGCCGAGTTAGGGTTGGGGTTCATCAGTGGCCACGGGCTTAGAGGGATATCGGGGTTGTGGCGATGGCGCCATTGGACACGGGCAAGGAGGAGGGCAGTGGGCGGGGTCTAGAAGCGACAGATCCAATGACAGCTAGAAGATCGTAAGAACGATAAGTCTGCGGTGGGGAAGTGGTTGAGGGGCGGTGAACGAGGAGGGGGTAGCATCGTCACTAAGGGTTTCGTAGAAAGCCACAACGAGAGGCGGTAGAGGTGGAGAGAGGTGGTTGCCAGTGGGCCTCGCTCGCTGGTGACGGGGAGGCGAGCGAGGGCTCATGGAGGGGATGAGTGGAGGAGGGGGAGAAAGAGAGAGGAGCTAGGGTTAAGTGGTTTTATATGATTTGGGGGTAAATTTGACGCATTGGTTCTCCATCCTACTATCCCAAAATCTACCTGGTGTATTGAAAAAAAAACTTTAATTTTCTATGGATAGATAAAAAAAACAAGAAAGAAAATCCATTAAGTCCGTCTCATCCTATACCCATCCCTGCCGAGCGTTTTCCGCCGCGCTACGACGAGTGTATCCCGGCGGCCGGCAGAGTCGAAGCAACGACGTCGCTCCAAGGTCAGGGAACCGGCCGTTCCATTTGGACGACGAAGGCCTCAACGCCTCCAGTGCAGGATAGGCCCTGGCCGGCATCTTCAGATCCCAAAACCACACAGTGCAGGGAGAATATCACACCGATCGACGAAATGGCCCCCACATCGTGGTTCCAGTGTCAGCGTCGCACGTCACCTGAAGACAAGACAGCAGCGCCTCCTACAGTGACGCACGCACGCGACAAGGCAGTACTCCGACGTGCCCCCTGACAGGCGAGCAGACGCTTGCGCTTGGATTCGAGTTGCTTTGAAGCGTTGGGAAAGAGATCGGGGGTTCGAAGTTCAATGTAAGCGGTTGCGTATAGGCTGTTAGATCTTTATTTTTGGGAATAATTAGTAATAAATTATTGAAAGATCCAAACTGTTCATTTACTCGATAGGACAGTTATGACCTGTAGAAACTACTTAAGTGACAATCGCTGTAAGACTGCACAAAGGAACCTGTCCGTAGCATTGATCTGTATTGAAAAATTTAACCACGCCTCATGGCTTACGCACCGAAGATTTTAGCAGGCTGCGAGAATCGCGCCTCACAGGTCGGGTTGCACACCGGCTAAGATCGTTTGTTTGTTACACGAAATACAGCTCAAATGAAACTCTGAACCGAAATACAGGTTATGATCCTGGTGCATACCCAGAGAGCCCAGTAAGGCAACAGACTTCCCAGTTTTTCAGAAAAACTGGACACAGCGTTGTGCCAAAGCAAAAAGCAGGGAATTTTATTGTTCATCAAAGCAAATGTACCGCATATGAAGAACTGCGTGACACACAAAATTAATGGGGTCATCATGGATTGAACATAAACAGTTGCTAGACCACATGGGGCAGCTATTTCTAGGTCCAAAATTTCCAAGGATCCATCCCAGAAGGTAGTACTGAAATAAGCCGGCGCTGATCAACTTGAGAGCTGTCCAGCTTACTCCTTGCCGTCAGCGGCACGGAGGGAGCCCAGCTGGACTGGAGCTTGTGTGGACACCACCTTGGATGACCCGTATGCCGCGACATCGATGCCCTGGGTCTTCTCCTTCTCAATCTGCTCCTTGATCCAGAAGTAGGTGATCCTCAGGCCATCCTGAACAGCATTTACCGGTATCAGCTATTGTTATTTGCGAGTTCTGAAGGTTTTATCGATGCATAACTAGCCTCTCTTTTGGCTAATGTAACGAGCTTCAAAAGTGTTACAATGCGGCGTTGGGTTTCTGAGCATTTCATGATTAATATGGCATATGAGAAAATCTAGCAAGACAGTGGCATACCTTGAGCCTCATTGTGGGCGCCCATCCGAGCTTCTCCTCGATGAGGGTGTTATCCGAGTTGCGCCCGCGGACACCCTCTGGACCAGGGATGTGGTGGATGGGCAGCTTCCTGTCCTCAAAGCCGAGAACAATCTCAGCCATCTCGTTCATGCTGACCATTTCATCACTTCCGATGTTCACTGGCTCGCGGAAGTCCGACTTCGTCAGTCTAGAAAGTTTCTGTATGGTATCAGATTGACTTCTCGTTTCCATGCAGGTATTGGTTTAGTGTAGTATCTGGATAATCTTACGAGTAGCTACATACCTCAGGACGCCCTCAACGCACTCGTCGATGAAAGTGAAGGATCGGGTCTGGAGACCATCACCCCACATCTCAAACCTGTCGGTGGAAGTCTGAGCCTTTCTGCAGAAGGCAGCTGGTGCCTTCTCGCGACCACCTGTTCGGTGCAAATTGAATTATATGTCCTCAGGATAACCATGGTCGAATGACTCAAGAGCTGGTGGATTCACCTTTCCATGTTCCAAAGGGGCCATATATGTTGTGGAAACGACCAACGCGGCACTCGATGCCAAAGTCCTTGGTGTAGTGCTTGCACAGCTCCTCGGTTGCGAGCTTCTCCAAGCCATAAGCATCTTGAGGCTGAATGGTAGTGAATCAAAGGAAATTTAAATTTGAGCGTGCATTTGGCTGATAAAAATGTTAAAAGTGATTCGAATTGGTTTCAGTTTCGTTTCCTACTCTATCTCAAATCTACTATTACACGGAGTCTATTATGTACCTTTTTAAATATGCCTCTGTAGCCTATAGGGTAGAGCAAGAGAAGAGAAAATAGAATCTCATTGTAAACATCTCTCTCATATAGTGATATTTGTCTTCGTGCGTTCATGATTTTTCACCAAAGGTTTTTCATGTTAAATCGGCAGATCCTGTTCTTTTTTATCCTCTACTTTTCTACGTATTATTTGCAACAAAAAATGTGATAGTATTCCGATGAACACACCTCAGCAGGCCAGGCATCAGATTCCTTCAAGCTCACATTTGTGTCAAGCTGCTTGAATTCAGGGTAAATGCACGCGCTTGAGGCATAGAAGAACCTGCAAGACCAAAGAGATACAAAATACAAGACAAATGGACCGAATGAGATCATGTGGAGTTGAAACATCCTACTTCAAATGTATGACATGTACATTATAATATAACAGAAAACAGAGTTAGTTCTAATATCATTGAAGCACTCTGGCTCTCAAAAGTGTGGTATGGTAATGTTAGTATCAACTTGACTGGTATACAAATCTGGATTTGTTACTGATAAAAAAATCAGATCAAAGCCTCAAACTGTACCAAAAACTTCCCAAAGACCACCGTTCTTAATAAATTCTGTTTATATGTTCCAGGTGTCATCTTTCTGTTCTGAGAAAGCTTCTTCTATTCATTCATTACTGAATTTAAGATTTAACTCCAGAACTAGACTTGGTGCAAGGGTTAATATTTGCCTGTAGAGGATGCCACACTGCAGCTAGATAGGGAAATAAGAGTGACAAACCTCTTCACACCATTGATTCGAGCAGCCTCAAGCATGCTGAAACTGATCATGGTGTTGTTGTACATGATCACAGAGTGGTTGGACTGAATGAACCCCATGCCACCCATATCAGCAGCAAGATTGAAGACATGGTCGACGCCACTAGTGACCTTAAGGCAGTTGTCCATGACCCTAAGGTCAACAAGGTGGAACTCATGGCAGAACATGTCTTCAGTCATGTGCTCATTCTTCTTCCAGTCGGAGGCGATGATGTAGTGCCCCTCGCTCTTCAGACGGCGAGCAATATGGGATCCAATGAAACCACCAGCACCAGTAATTGATATCCTCAGCTTCTCAGTTGGCCAGTAGGGCTCCCTCTCCAGCGCATCATAGGTGTACTCGCCATAAGCGGTTACGGCCTTCTCGGTGCTCCCCATTCTGTCACTTAAAGCGTTTCAAACAACAGTGAGTATATATAAAAGTCAGATTGATACATGGGGATTATTGAATTTCTCTTGAAACGTTGACAGTTAGAACTAAGAAGACAAGAAAATCGCATGAAACTCATGAAAAAACTTTGTGTAATTGAAGAGAATATGTTGGTTGAAAGATAAAGGGTCCTCCCCCTGTCCAAGCTTATAAAGCGTTTTTTTTCAAATGATCTTGTTCATAAATGTAAGGCGTATTTTATACTCCAGTGCATAATTAGTGAGATATTCTTTATATACCCCTAATAAATATCAATGTTTAACTCACATTCTCTACATGCATGCATTGAATATAGCGCTTAGCGATAATAACTAGGGATAATCTAGTCATTTTCAATATCTTTTTAGTCTATATACCAATAAGAAATACATCTTGTAAACTTAGACAGAGTGAGAACATGACAAACCGCCGTATTGTATGCATGCATTGCCTAGATGGCGGCTCATTAAACTTCATCGTCATGTATCCCACAGATTCCACACAAAACAATACACTAACCCCAAATGGTCAACCAATCACTGCTTGAGGGAATCTTTGCAGCTAATCGTTGAATACTAGTGGTGAACAAAAAATTATCCGACATGGCAGCAGGAATCTTGACGCATTCAGTGTTTACACCTATTAGTTTAAGCAGTATCGCGGATCCAGTTTATTTCAGCAGTAAGCGTACCATGGAGAAAGGAACAGGGAAAACACACACACCAAAGCACAGTACCAAAACAAGAAGACAAGAGCACCTTAGTATCTCCCAAAACACAAGAGAAACCTGCGCGACACAGGACGACGGATTAACGAGCCGCCCTCTAAGCAATAGAGCCTGGAACAAGCTAGCGGGATTAAGCCAGATCTTGGGCGAGTGATTCGGCGGGTTTACCTGCCTCTTGTCGGTGAGGAAGGAACGGAGATGGGAGAAACGGATCGTGGTGGGTAGGAGGAGATCTCCTGTGGTGCGCCCTGCTCTGCTTGGAGGGCGGCTCTTATTTATAGAGGGTGGGGGCCGAGTTACTTTTTTCTTTGTTGAGAGCGGGCGAGTTCCTCGTGGGAGATTTTGTCATCTTTGTTTGATCTTTTCATCCAATTTTTTTTTCATAAAAAAAAGTTTGACCTCACATGAATGAAATTATAAGTTTGATCCCTTCTCGACACAGGAGCATTGGGAGATGACAATGTGTTGCGCGATGCGGTATAGGATCGTTGCATATCATCTGCCAACTGCATAGAAGCACAGTCGGTATATATCACGGTATAGAAGTGTGGTAGATGCGTGTTGTGGTGGAGAGAAGAAGTATGTGCAATGTAGTTTGGGTAGAGACCAAACTTGTAAAAAAAATTAGGCAAAGAGTAAAAAACCTTTGGGGATCTCTAAATGCCAAAGATTAGCGAGATTTTTTTTCTGAAATGGAAATGTTAAACCATTTCTTCCTTTTTCCGGTGACTGCGAGCTGCCATGGCAAGAATGTATTTAATATTTATGCGCTTCCATGGTTCCTTCGTGTATTATCATCATTCTTAAAGTCTTAAGTAGGGCATTATCTTTTTCCATGTATTTGTTATACCCATCTTCTACGATATAGTACGTACATGCTATATCCATTTCAAAATTAGTCGCAGCTTATTTCGAATCGTTACTGTAACCCTTTGAAATGTCATAGTTGCTGGGATTTTGACCGGAATTATGTACACACGGAGATGTTGAGGCGGTTGCGCAGGGTTTAGATCATACTGGACGTGATCTGCGCGACTGAGATGGAAATTGATGACCCAATGCATTGTTGTACAGTCTCGCGTTCTTTTTAAGGGATTTTAAGTCTGACTTCAGTTTCTAAAAAGCCAGTAAGTCATTCTAAACAACTTAGTTTTTAAGTGATTTTTTGTATAAGTTAGAAGTTATATATAGCTAGTAAAAGTTAAAGCTAGGTTGGATCTGTTTTTGCAGCTTATTACTAAGAAAAATTAGCTATTTATCAAACGGTCTCTTATAAAAATCTATAGTTATTTTTCACCCAAAAAGCCAAAAATTAGCTTTTTATATAAAGTTATAACTCCCCAAACAAACCCTCGGTATAGTGCTTACTGCTTTGGCTACTCAAATCTAGAAATGAGCGGCGCTTGCATGCGTCGTTCTCTCGATACAATCTGCAAAGACCTTAAAGCAACTAAAATGGTAAATAACCATCATCCACATTTCATTTGTGCTTTAGTATTTATACAACTTTGAAATAATACACATAGAAGCACCTCCCTCTAGAAATGGTGCTGGACGGCCAAGATTGATTTCTCAAATGTTTCTTTAACTTTGCAGAATTCTCTTAAATAGTGTTTTATCATTTTTTTTCTTTAACTTAGCAAAACACTCCATGGGCTACTGGGTAATAGGGCGTGTCTTTTTCGGTTGGTCCCAGACATGGCATGACACGTTCTTAGCATGGCACGGTTGTCTTTGGGTTAGGCCGGCACGATCCAAATAATGAGCCGTGTTAGACCTAAAACTCGATAAGATGGGCGGCACAGCACGACACGTCCAACCGAACTATGCCTGGGTTGGCCCAGCACAAAAGCAGTCTTTTCGTAAAAAATATCCTATCTACAGCCTAGCCCATCATCAACTACATTACCCTAGTGTTCTAGATCATAATCAAATATTACCTCTTTCCTTTGTCGTCTCCCATAGCACATCCGGCACAATCTTCATCTCTTCGTGCCTTTGTTTTCTCCAATCTCTCCACTTGCCTCTGCTTTTGCCCTACTAACCTACAATGCATGAACAATTTGGATATTGAGGAGTAGTTAGTATATATGTATATTGGTATTATACTGTTTTTCTTACAAGAGGAACCCCACTTTAGATGTAAGATTTCTAACAAAAGAGTAACTTTGTATCTGATGACGATAACAACCACACATCTAAAAAGACAAAGCCAGAACCATGTATGAGCCTCACCAGAGGGCATGACATAGCATGGCGAGGTAACCTGTGTTGCCACGCCATGGAACCGTCTTGCCCATTGAACCGCCATGGGTAGTGCCAACTACTATAAAATAGCATATAGGTGACACTCTATTTGTGGTGGTTTTTCTGGAATCGTCACAAATAGCATTATTAGTTGTGGTTTTTTTTTAAAAAATGGTGGGAAGATTATTTGTGACGGTTTTTATTTGGAACCATCACAAACAATGCATTATTAGTGGTGGTTTTTCTTTGGAACCGTCATAAATACATCTGTAACGGTTTTAACCAAAAACCACCATTGATAATGTGAGTATCAGTGGCGATTTTTGGTTAAAACTGCCACTGATAATATGAGTATCAGTGACGGTTTTAACCAAAAACCGCCACTGATAATGTGAGCATCTGCGATGATTTTTGGCTAAAACTACCACTGATAATATTATTTGTGGCGGTTTTAATTTAAAATCGTCACAAATAATAAAAAAATAGAAAAATTTAAATATTGCTAATTACCTCTCCTACATTCTAATTTGAAAGAATTGAAATTAAATAATATCACATTTGAAATAATTAGAACTAATATTCTATTTGCAATAATTGAAAAAAACGATCAAAACAGATTCAAAATTTCGGAGGCCGTTTTGAGACCCTAAACGACCTTTTCTGGAATTTCGTCGCCGCGCACGCACTCACACAAACCATCAGGATCCGACCATCTGATTTTCGTGCACTTGTGAAATTCAGGTGCTACTTTTCATTATCTTTCAAATGAGCTAAAGAACGCCCCGATCGAGTTACGAGTCAAAAGTTATGGCTATTTTAACAAAAATACTCGGATTTTATATTTGCAAACTAAAATCGGTGCTCAAAAGAATATAATCGGAGAGCTCATCGTCTTATAATTCCGGAAAGCACAAGAACACCAAAATCAAAGGTACGAGTCAAAAGTTATGGTGTTTTTACATGTTTTATGAATAGTAATGACACATATATTGCAAGCATAATTAATAGTCAAAAGTATGGAAAATAAATTTGAAAGTTTCAAATTTTGCTAATTACCTCTATAGTTTGCTAATTACCTCTATTGTTTGCTAATTTGAAATAATTGGAAATCAGTGTTCGAGTACTTTATGGGGTTAAGAGGAGGAGGGACGCATTATATATCAGATGTTATCATACCATCACTAAAGTACTGGATCTTATTAGAGCTTTGAAGTTAAGCATAGAGTAGTAATAGAATGGGTGACTTACTGGGAAGTGAAGTCCTTGTGACATTAAAAATGTCCGAATCCAATCAGAATTCTAAAATTGAGCGTTCTTTGAAGTTAAGCGTGCTTGGAGGAGAGTAGTAATAGGATGGGTGACCTCCCTTGTGACATTAAAATGTCGAATCCAATCGTTCTAAAATTGCCGTTCTTGTGATATTAGGATGGGTGACCTTCTTTTCTTCTAATTTAATGTATTATTAGTGGCCCGTTTGATAATCTTGAATTATCAAGCGGTTTGAAAATTGTCATTCATAACAGTTATGAACCGTCGTTGATGTATATTTTTCTTGTAGCGGCCCTTCACAAGCCCTAGAAAAGGTCGCAAACAGAGCGAGCGGCCGCGCGGCTTCCTCAGTCGTCGGCGGTCCCGTCTGCGCGCGCGTGTGGCGGTCGGTAGGCAGCCAGCGACTTGCGATTGTTTTAATCCGGCGGCAGTCGTCCGGTGGCCTCGGATCCAGATCTCGCCACGGTTAACGAGGCATGTGCGCGCCCGGCCTATAACCAATTTTCTTTCGCACTCCGTCGTGCCGAACCCAACCAATGCATCCAAGTTTGCGCGATAAGAATAAATCTTCGAAAAAATGTGTTAAGGACAACATAATCAATGACAAGGACAGCTCGAACGTCAGTGAAATGGGTGTTCAATCACTGGCCCTTGGTTGAGATGATGTGCAAGACTGACAACCAACAAATGATTCGTCAATGCCTCCGAATCACTAAAGAATGGGCCTCGAGATCAATGCCCTTGCATTTTGTTTTTTTTTTCTTACTCGCATCATTATTGAATATCTAAATATAGGATACAATTCTATGGGATAATGTATATAATATATACGTAGAGGAGATAATTCCATACTAGGAAGGACTCGATCACTTTCCCATTACGAGGAAACCAATTCGAGTACGCCTAGCATCTAAACAAGTTTAGATATGCTGCGAAGATCAACACGACGATGAACTCCTCATCAGCAACGATTTGGTATTTCAAGCTGACTACAACTCAACTTGAAATAGGACTACTCCGACTATATAAGGTCGGGAGTAGGTATCCTCAAGAAAGGGCACATAGCCAGAAGGAGATGGAGACAAAGAAAGACTTTGAAGGAGAAGACTTTTAGAACTTTTACAAGACGCAGAGCAACCAGAGCTGATGGACCACGCTTCTTCAACCTCCGGCTGTAATTTAACCGTTGCCTAGATCCAATCTTCATCGTAACTAGGGCTAGACAATTCACTCGGTACTCGATACACCAATTTTATACATCATTCACATAGGACGTAGGGTATTACTCCATCCGGGGGCCTGAACTTGTATGCATCGTGTGTCGCTGTCTTGTGTTTGACTTTGCTAAACCGAAGGTACCCATAATCATAAATTTATTGTCGAGATCTAACATTCGACAGTTGGCACGCCAGTAAGGGCCTTCAATTGTTTTTACAAATCAAGCATGTCTTCGATGCGTGCGCTCGCATTGTAGTCTCTAACGTCAACTCTTGCGATAATTTCTGCTCGATCACCGTCATCGATCAAACACCCGTGGCTAGATTGAAGATCGCTTTCGGAACCATGCTCTATCGATGAGGATCGGGCGAAGACATAATGCACATTAGCTTCACCAAGTCTCGCTCTTGGGATCCACACCGAGAGATATGTTTTATAGCTTTGACCCTATGGAGCCCAGCGTTCTCAAGTACATCGAGACGGAGAGCGATAACAAAAGAGACGGCCGCAGCAGTCGAATAGATCAATGCGTGTTCGTAGTTGGAGCCAACAATGGTGCTACTGCCGGTAATTCTCAAGAAAAGAATCCAAGGGCAGACACCACAGAAGGTCAGGGACACCAGATCCCCTTGTACATGCCTCAAGATCCTGCAGCGTGATGGCTGTAGCCCGGGCGGTCACAAATGTTGTTATTCCTAATACTACAGATTATCAGCGAGATCTAGCAGCCGCGGTCATAACTGGGATCATGGCCAACCTGTCGAAGAAACTTGATCTCGATGATCCAATGACATCCCACTCACGGGTGCGGGATCTTCAGGGACAGCGAATCCCTTGACAGCTCGACCACAACTGCGGGCTCGATCGTGCTCGGGAGCATAGTAACTAGAGCCACAACAACGATATTTTCAGCACCCTTAAGGCAAATATCCATTATGCTCACATGTTGCTGAAATCCCTTCCGCCACTGATCCAGACAACCCGATAATGCCAGTGTTCAATCAGATGAAATCGCTACTCGATACAACGCAAGTTCAAACCGCTTGAGCGGTCAACTCGACATGTCCAGGTCCCAAGGGGATGATCGAGAATCAACTAGTTGTGGAACCGAGTGCCAAATGTGTGGTGCAGAAGTAGCGTAGATTTGCAGAAGATAGAAAGTAGGTCATACAAGAGGAAGTCGATAAACTCATGAAGGTTGGCTTTATTCGAGAAGTCCATCACCCAACGTGGTTGGCAAATCCTATCCTCATCAAGAAACCCAACGGCAAGTGGAAGATGTGCGTCGAGTATACCGACCTCAACAAGGCTTGCTCCAAAGACTATTTTTCTCTTCCCCACATCGACCAAATAATGGACTCTACGGCAGGCTGTGAATTACTAAGTTTTCTTGATGCCTACTCAGGGTATCACCAAATTAGCTTGTCCGCAGAGGATGAGGAGAAAACTTCATTCACTACTCTCTTGGTGTATTTTATTGTGTTAAGATGCCTTTCGGTTTGAAGTGTGTTGGTACTACGTATCAACGTTGTATTCAAAATTACTTGAAATCCCAAATTGAACGCAATGTGAAAGCATATATCGATGATATCGTAGTCAAGTCGAAAACCGGGAACACTTTAATCACCGACCTCGAGGAGACATTTGACAATCTCAGAAAGTATCGAATGATGCTTAAACCCGAGAAGTGCATGTTTGGCGTTTTGTCCAGCAAGCTTCTCGGTTTCCTGGTGCTCAGTTGAGGCATCGAGGCCAATCCACGTAAAATTGAGGTATCGACCAGATGCATTCTCCATGGACGCTGAGGGAAGTGCAAATACTTGCGGGTTGCATTGCAGCCCTTAGCCGATTCATCTCTCGGATGTCCGTCTTCAAATTACTCAAAAGTAGGACACTTTCGAGTGGACCAAGGAGGCAGAAGAAGCTTTTCTGGAATTGAAAAGGTACTTATCGTCTCCATCAATTTTGACTTCACCTAACGAAAAAGAGTAGCTCTTTTTGTACATTACAGCTACCCCTCAACTAGTAAGCACAGTCCTGGTGGTTGAGCGGGATTGCCCTCGAGAAAAAGGCCAAGATCTAGAAGTTGGTGTACTACGTGAGTGAGGTCTTGCATGACGCCAAGCTACGATACCCTCAAGTGCATAAGATGTTGTACGCTATCCTGATGACCTCCCGAAAGCTTGGCACTAATTTCAGGCGCACAAGATTACGATCATGATGATGTATCCGCTCAAGGAGGTAATACGCAACCGAGAGGCAACATGGTGAATTGCATCGTGGCGATTAAACTCAGCGAGTTCAAGGTCGATTTTGCACCACGAGCCAACATCAAGTCAGGAGCGTTGGCATACTTCATCGCAGAATGGACGTTCGTCGAGGAAAAAGAACACAAAATGGTTAATGATCACTGGACTATGTTCTTCGATGGGTCGCTCACGCTTCAAGGCTCGGGGTCTAGCATCATGCTCAAATCCCCGACTAATGAGAAACTTAAATATATTATCTAACTTGATTTTCAAGCTTTAAATAATGTTGCAGAATACAAAGGGCTAGTTATCGGGCTTTGCATAGCTGCATCGCTTGGGATCAGATGACTACTCATGAAAGGGAACTCACAGCTAGTTGTGAACCAAGTGCAGAAGAAGTACCAATACTCAAATGACAACATGGTAGCATATCTAAACAAGATTCGCAAGATAGAGTACAAGTTTGAAGGGCTCGAGGTAAAGCATATTAGGCGAAGTGACAACTCCGTTGCCGATGAACTTGTCAGGCTCGCTTCATCCCGTTTACTCGCACCTACATGAATCTTCATCGAGAAACTCCTCAAACCATTCGTCTTCCCCATACAAGAGGCAGATGCTGTCCAACTCGACCAGCAGCCTGGTCGAGTCAGCGAGGTAGAACTCGCAAACACGAAAGCTACACTACTCAAACGCGAGTTGACTTAGATGACTCCATTCCAAGCCTATCTCGAAGGTCGAGAGGTCCCTGATGATGATGCCTCAGCCAAGAAAAATGCACTTAAGTCCATTCTATATGCATTGGTAGACAGCAAGCTCTACCAAAAGGGGAGTAACAGAATCTTGATGAAGTGCATCACTCAAGAAGAGGGTAATAAGATATTGCTTGATGTCCATGGAGGCATCTGCGACAACCATATGTCCTATCGCACCTTAGTTGGAAAAGTTTTTCGGTAAAGGTTTTATTGTCCGACTATCCTCTAGAATACTTGCGAACTGGTGAAAAAGTGCGAGAGTTGTCAATTTTACAGCAAGCAAACCACCCGATCAACCTAAGTCCCTACAAACTATTCCTCTATTTTGGTCTTTCTTCGTTTGGGGCTTGGATATCTTGGAAACATTCTTAAGAGCTTAAGGAGGATACAAGTTCCTATTTGTGACTATCAACACGTTCACCTAGTAGATCAAAGCTAGACCTATCAAGAACAACACATCATAATCAGCAATGCCAGATTTTTATAAAATAATTCAGCATGATCTTGATCTGAAAATTTTATAGTATCATAAACAAACCTCATTTGATGCCTTGAACCATACTCTATCGATGAGGACCGGGCGAAAACCTAATGCACATTGGCTTCACCAAGTCTCGCTCATGGGATCCACACCAAGAGGTATTTTTATAGACTTCGGCCCTATAGAGCCCAGCGTTCTCAAGTATGTCAAGACAGAGCGATAACAAAAGCGACGGCTGCAACAACCGAATAGATCGATGCGTGTTTGTAACTGGAGCCAGCAACGGTGCTACTGCTGGTACTTCCCAAGAAAAGAATCCAAGGACAGAAACTGCAGAAGGTCAGGGACACCAGATCCCCCCGTACACACCTCAAGATCCTGCAGTGGTGACGGCTGTAGCCCGGGCGGCCGCAAACGTTGTTGCTCCCAATACTACAGATCAACAGCGAGATCTAGCAGCTGCGGCCACAGCTGAGATTGTGGCCAACCTGTCGAAGTAACTTGATCTCGATGATCCAATGACGCCCCACCCACGGGTACGGGATCTTCAGGTCCAACACGGCACTCTACATGGCTGATGAGCACGATACAGACATGACACGACTTTTACATAATTTTTTTAGGTTTTTAATAGATATTATGAAAAGTTTGGTAATAGAATAGAAGCAAAAAGAATTGCCTCATCAATGCAACTAGCACCATGCGGTTCGAGCTCTTTGAAGCACTAAACAAATCACAATGGAATCCATGAGTAAAGATCAACCACTATCTCGATACACCTTTCGTGGAGAATGAATAAAATTTTGTTCCCCCACCAATATTTGTGCCTACTACCTTGACTCCTTTCGTCTCCTATTTCTTTTCTCTTCTAGCAATAGTACAAATGGATTAGGTCTGAATCGACACGGTACAAAAGTGGCTCGATATGCCAATTGATCATACCTAGAATTGCTAGAGATAGTCAGACTGACAGAACATAGCATGACAGGATAGTTGAACCGTGGTGGCACGGCACGATCACACCTACAGCCCACCGTGTCCGGGTCCAACACGGCAAGATGCCCATTTCTAGCCTTGAACCTGGTCCCGATGACACGCTCATGCTAGTCAAGTTTTTGTCTCGCAAGCTCCTTTTCCTGCAATCCGTTGCATTGATCCAACACATAAAGCTGCCTAACCTATGCAATGTCGACATCTCGTCGTCAGATTAATGGAAGATACAACAACAAGGAAGCTGGGTTGTGATGCAAAAGACATGGTGTCGCGGTAACACAGAGGTTGTAGACCAGTGCTCATAATATTGTCGATTATCGACCATATTAAGTCGGTTCGATATTTTAAACTAATCGATCGGTCAAATTCAAAATTTTGAAAAATTTTAAAAAAATTATCCAAAAATTCTCTAAAATTAGTATTAATAGGTTTGTGACATCTAGGGTGATTTTTTTTAAAAAAACCGAATTTGGGAGACTTTTTGAGCAAATTCCGAATTTAGAAAGTAGAGAAAGATAAGCAATGAACAGTGCCCCAACACTATCCGGTCCACCCAGCATCAAACCCTGGCCATAAGCATCAAACAGATCTTCCTACAGCCATAATCTATTTTTCCATATTTGTTTATATACTAGATCAACGCCCGTGCGTTGCTACGAAAAATAAAATTGGTAACAAAATATAAAGGTCAAGTAATAAAAGAAAATTGTGTTACAAGATCAAACATCTATTTCCCTCGATTACAAAAGTTTTTATAGTTTCTTCTCCGGTATGAATTAAAACCAAATATATTGTACGTAGCAATATATATTACCAATCTCAAAAATCAATCAATTATTTTTATCCCTTTTTGCAATTTGTATTATCAGCTCGCATTCCTCTTCCTCTCGCCATGCCCACAGCGCGCGCTCCTCGGCGCCGTCGACCTCGTCTTCTTCGTCGCCTCGCTTATTCTCGTCATCCACCGCCTTGAGAAGCGTCTGAGGCTTCCCAAAGTACGAGGCTTCTTGCCAAAAGCCACCGTCATTCCGACCAGCGCGCTCTGCGATTCTTGCGCTTCGGAGCGTCCGCCGTCCTCCTCGCGCTCGCGTTCTTCCTCCTGCTGAGCACGCCATGGCGCGTTGTGGAGTCCGCCTTCCTTACCGCCCACTTCGTCGCGCATGGTATGGCCGCGTGGTCAGTCGCCTCAGAGAAAGGGCCCACCGCCGCCACTCAGCCTTTGCACCTCCACGTCTTCTGGATCGCCACCGCCCTCGGCGCTTCGCTCTTCTCCGCTTCGACGGTGATCTGCTACGCCAACGGTTCGCTGTTCTTCCCAGATGACCCTCTCGCCTTTGCTGGTCTCCTCGTCTCTATGCCTTTGGCGTACCTAGCCATAATTGGCTTCACCAGCCATGACGCCGGAGCCTATGAAAGTGAACGGAAAACACCAAAGACTAAAGGCGCTGTCACGCCAGACGCCGCCGCGTCGTTCTCTCTCTCCACGGCGTTCACCGGATCAACTTCGTTTATCTCCAAAGGGTATACCAATGACTCTCTCACGGCGACGACGTCCCGCCGGTGTCATTGGCAACGCGCCCGAAGCGCCATACGCTTTGTTCACGTCCAATTGGCCGGCGCTGGGGTCACGACACCCGATGGGCGTCGCCTCTAGCTTCATCGCCAGCGATTACTCTCATGACGGCCTTTCGGCCTCCTGCGCCTCGCGGCTATGTATGTCGGTTCGTCACTTATTGATCGGTTAAATCGAGTTCATTACGCGCGGCACGACATGGGAGATCTTAAATGAATTCTGGCCCTTAATTGATTCTGTGAAAACTGTACAGTATACATAGAGTACAAAAGGAATGATTGGCTGACTATTAATTACCAGCAATAATCAAGGATTTTGCTATAATAATTAGCCATATTTAGAGAGATATAGCTGGCTATAAATCAGGAAAGAATAATTAGTTATAATAACCGACCATTATTGGAGGGGGGCTAGGAAGAACGAGCCGTTGCCACCAACTGCAAATTTATATTAGTAGAGATATCTAACATTTTCCCTATTTTTCAGGCCTTTATCTGCTTTTTATAATTTTCCCACCATTTTCTGGGTTTTCCCAATTTTTCTTTTTTCTATTTTTTATTTAGTTGCCGATTTTCCGTAAAAATCGCTCGATAATTGCTGCAAATTAACCGGTCGATTTTCGCCCATATTTGGTGATTTTAGAGATTTTTTGACTTGGTTTGCCTGCCGATTTCAAATTCATTTGATCTAGCAAGCCGTTCAATTTTTGACAAATTTTCGGTACGTCTTTGATTTTTCACCCTAAATCTGTATCGATAGCCCTGCACGGAACCCGACATTTTGGCAGGCAGATAGACTACAGGAGCATACGACGAGCGGAAGCGCACGCACATTAGCAGCAGGCAATTTATTTAGTCTCCGTACTAGGCGGCTAATACATACGTGCGTAACATGCGCGCTTATTCAAGTAGCGCCGCGAAGCAAGGCGGAGGACCAGCCGGTCAATGGTTGGCGACGATCTCCTGCGCCCTGGTCTCGTACACGAACCCGTAGCTGCTCCGTTTGGAGCTGTCCGCCGACCAGATGAACACGCCGGGAAGCTTGCCCTGCCGCTGCAGCTCCTTCGCTGCGTCGACGCCGACGTCCGGCGTGACCAGTTGGGTCATGTTGCCGGTCTCGAAGCTGGCGAGCACCTTGCCGCCGGGGTAGTTGGCCGTCTGGTTGTCGTAGAACTGCACGTACAGCGGGACGTCGGTGTTGGCGCCGTAACCGTAGAACTGGAAGTTGACGTAGTCGATCACGCCGGAGTACTTGTTCCACAGCGGCTGGTAGTACATCTGAATCACTGGGTGCTCGTACGGCGCGATGGAGGTGGCGATGTTGGGGAACCGGGCCTTCAGCTCGGTGAGCAGGCGACCGACGCACTCGACGAACGTGTCGACGTCGGAGGCGAAGTGCTCGTAGTCGACGTCCACGCCGTCGAGGCCGTAGCTGTTGATGATGCCCGTGACGGAGTCCACGGCGTTGGCCACCCACGTGTCGACGGATGCCGGCGCGAAGGTGGCGTTGACGCCGGTATTCTGGACGGTGTCGCCGGCGAGGGCGACCATGACGCTCAGGTTTGGGTGGGCCGCCTTGGCCGCGGCCACCGCGGTGGGGGTGAGGGTGGCCGTGTCCCAGAACGGGGCGAACACTCCGTTGGCCGGCTTCGGCCGGGACGACTGGCTCGTCATGTAGTCGATGGCGAAGGCGAGGATGAAGTGGAAGCTGACGCCGGGGTTGACGGGCACGTCGGAGAACCGGACGCCGGTGTCCTGCGCGCCGATGTACTCCCGGAACACGTAGCCGTTCGTCATGGCTAGGCTAGCTAGCTAGCTAATGGTCTCGAGTCTCGACGCTAGAATGATATGATACGGTGCGGTGCTTGATAGTATTTGCCAAATATGCAGTCCACAAAGGTGTGCTAGCTTCTGCTGGACTTTTTGTTGTTGCGCCAGGTACAACTTTCTGACTGACACGAATGCTGATGACTTTTGTTCTTTCAACTGCACTAGTCATTTCCATCTTATTGTTTGACAATCTTCGTCTGCTACACAAACGTACGTCATGCAACGGAACAGTGGCGATCGGATGGAACTGGAGTTTAACCGCTCGTCGCGTGTGAGTCTCACCAGCCGTCCACCTTATCTCAGAGGTGGCTTCGTCCACTGCTACAGAGAAAGTCATTATAGTCGGTTCTAAAAATTATCACAGACGGTTTTATAAACCGTTCATAAGCATGTGTAATTGATAATGGCAGCGTATCATAGATGATTTCTGAACACCGTCGGTGAAACATATATCACAGGCCGTTCTTAGTAAGAACAGTCTATAATATATAATTATCACAGACAGTTCTTAAATAGAACTGTCTGAGATACTTCTATTATCACATACGGTTGGAGACTCTAACCATCTATGATGTGTCCAACATCAATCAAGAAAAGGTGAGCCTTAATGCATCTCTCAGAGATATAATAATCACCAATTCAGCATCATATTTTCTACTCAACAACCAAATCTAGACTGTGTGAAATATTAGCTGTTTTGGTTAACCAACCAACACATTCAAATAAAGACAGGACAAACAAATTGAACAATGTAGTAGAACATAGTAGTCTCTTCGTGAATTGATTAGCTATAGCTAGCTTCTTGTACGAAGTCGTCGCATCACCCCACCCCACACACAACAATGTAGAGTAACTAGCTGGATAATTTTGGCATTAATTTGCATTCATTTTTTTCGAAAGAGCAGCAAGAGAAATGCTGCAAATTTTATATAGAAGAAAAAAATAGAGATTATATCCCGTTTTTAAGGAAAAACGGGAGAAAAACTCACAACCACGGTACGGACACTACCAGGAGAAACGCCACTGAAAAAAACCGAAAAGAGCGTCGATACAAAAGCGAAGAAACTAAGCTAGGTCCTTCTAGGGCGTGGCAAGCGCTGCAGTAAGCACGGCGTCCTTGATCACTCTGACCACCGCTTTCGGGCGTGCTAGTTATCCCTGGAAAATGCGTTGGTTTCTCTCTTGCCATAAATTCCACCATAATAAATGAGCGAGACCATCCAATTGTCGTCGATTTTGTTTGTCAAACGGGATCTTAGTTGCCGCCACCAGAATATAATGAGCTGTTACCACTTAAGTTACGAGACGATCCAAATTCCCCAGCGCAGAGGAAATCCCATACTGCGTGGCGAAGGGCAATCCTTACGAGGTGGATTGCCGTTTCGTGACACATTGCATAGATGCAGGTGGCATTGCATGGCCAACCCTTTTTAGCATGTTATCCGCTGTTAATATCTTGTTGTGAAGCAAAGTCCATGCGAAGAAAGCGGCATTTAGGTTCGCGTCGCCTTCCATATAGGACAAATCTTCATCTTGCGATGAAAATTTGAATTGCACTAGATAGGCGATTTTGTGAATATTGACCATCAGAGGTCCACCGCCAGCGTATCTGATCTTCCCTCGTGTCATCTCTATTAATTCGTTGTATTGCTTCAAAGAGCTTTACAAATTCCCTGATTTCAATTTCCGAGTTCACCGGTGTACAGAATTAATTTGCATTCATTAGTTCATCACCATACTCCTCATTGTTCCATCCTCTATCTCAATCCAATTAAGATGTTCCATGTCAGCTAATTGCAGCTCAAACAAAAGATGATTCAGCATGACATTGATCTGTGTTTTGGAGGCAAATTCTGGGCCTTCTCAAGCGGTGATTCGGCCTCCGATTCAGAGGAGAATTCTGGAGAGATTGTAGAGATACTTCCGGCTAAGCAGGTATGTTCATCTGGTTGTTCTGATCTTAAAAACTTGCCTGTTCATCGTTTGCAGGTTGCTCAGCGCCAGCGATCAAAGCTGCATGTTAAGGGTTGTTGGCCTTGGAATAAACCAAAGGGTTGGAAAGGTCCATTGCCACAATCAAGGAAGATTGTGCCAAGAACATTCGGAGATTATTTGCTACCATTAATCGATCAAAGATTAACGAGTTGCAGATTTTTGCAAGTTTCAAGTCATGGCTGTGATCCTGATTCCTCGGGGATCTCTGATGGCTGTGATCCTGTTTTCTCGTGGGCCACTAATTGTCCGGTAATTTTGAATTCGAATTTGCCGATAGTTGGGCCGTATGTTGGGCTGGCTGAGCTGGTGGGTCAGAAGCCTGCGTTTTCGGCTTGGTCCAAGAATAATCCAGGGTTGGCTCTGCTACACCGGCGGCTCTCTCATCGCAAACCAGTTCAGGTGCTACGCTCATACACTGAGGTTGTAATGGCAGGCGGCGCGACGGCGGCCGGTAATGGAGATCATCATCACGCACGTAATTACGGAGGTCAACTTCGTGTTGCAGGCGGCGGTGGGCGTTTTCCAAGATATCCGGTACATGGCCGAGGGAGGTCTGGAGGTCGTGATCGTATTCAAGGGTATGGCGGCCGTGGGGTTTCCTTCCATCGTGGTGTTCATGCTGGTGGTCCTTCGAATGAAGTTTCTGCTGGGGCCTACCGGGTGGTGAATGCTAGGACGACTCCTGATGAGGATCAGTTCAAGCCGCCTAAAGAGATGGGGGAAAGCTCTGCTAGCTCTTCCTGCAGGTAAACATAAAGATCCTCAAATTGTTAGTGAACCTGCGATGAAGAAGAAGAAGTTTATTCTGTGTTGTGAGATATGTGAGGATGAACATTTTACTCCGCAATGCCCCCTGTTGCATGGTCCGAAGCCATCTGCCACATTTAGTGGATTGGCTGGGGAGGGCTTGGGTTTTTTTCATATCCCATGTACATCTGCTGTGAAGGTGCCTTATAAGGTTTCTGCGACGGCTTTGATTACAATTGTTGAAGGCGTTGTCCCGGCAGATTTGGTTAGAAAAGAATTGGCTCGGGCTATCCCGGTGAAGTGGTATTGGGTGGTTAGGAATCATGGTACTAATTCTTACATTGTGCCATTTCCTTGTCAAGTGGAACTTCAAAGAATGATTAGTATGAAGCGTCTCCGCACTGACAATAATGAGGGAGTGATGTCGTTCGAGGAGTGGAACATGAAGATCATGCCTAAACAGAAGTTGCAAAAAGTATCGGTTCATGTTTATGGTGTTCCTTACGAAATTAGATCTTTTTTATCTCTCTGGGTGGTTGGTTCTATTCTGGGAGCTACGCAAAGAGTGGATATGAGATCGATGAGGAAGATGGGTGTTGTTAGATTGTTGGTCGCTGTGCTTGATGTGAATTGCATTCCAGACGATGCTGATATTGTGGTTGATGATTGCCTCTATGAAATCTTTTTCAAAGTGGATCAGGTGATTAGTGACAAAATTGTGGAATCTGATGAGTTCGCGGATGAGGATGATTTAGATGGTCCGGAGAACCAGAACAAGAATAATGATCACTGTATGGAAGACGCGATAATGGTGAAAAATGGCAATTCGAGTCGGGCAATAATCTCGGAGGAAATTTTAATATTGAGAAGGGGTTGGCTTGTGTGTTTCAAACCTTCGGATATCTGATTTGTCCGAAGGGTTCTGTTTCATTTGTAGAAACGAGAAAAGAACTTGGATGATCTTGCTTTAAAATGCACAGCTTCTTGTCTAAATTTTCAGCCAAGCGAGTTGTGGTGAAGAAGCTATCTTGTATGGAGGATGGGCTTCTTTTATTGATCGATCTTGTATTTTAACACCGGAGATTGTGAAGTCAGATTCTTGTCTGGCAAAACTCTAGAAAATCTACAATCGAGTCAAGGTGTCATGGATGTGCCAACAGGGATTATGCCTATTTCTGGTGAACATGCTCCTCTCTCTGGTAGCATTCATATTTCTGTTGATAGTGTGGAGGATAACAAGGTTTCTGATATGCGGATTGATCAAGGGGTTCTGGATACAATGCATTCGGCTGATGGCTACCTGCTTGATTTTGCTGACAATAACTTTGAGGCTGAGGAGGATGTGCTTTTGGCTAATGTGTAGGATCAAGGATACCGACTAGAGGGGAGGTGAATAGGAGGTTTTTTAAACTTTCTACGCTAAATTTCAAGTTTGGATATTTCTAAGCACAAGTAACAATCTTGGCAATTTTAATATTTAGCAATTCCAATGATCAACAAATAATTTCTCTACTCAATTATATCAAACGCTAAACAAGTATAGCATGAAGGTAATCAAGTTGCTAGAATTGCATAAGAGTAAAAACAATACAAACCACAATTGATGAACACGTGAATTTTATCCCGTGGTCTCGGAGACTTGCCGGTCTCCCCTACTCCACGTTGAGGTGACTTGAACTTCTTCAAGCCGACTCCTCTCGCTTGAGCCTTCCCCGATCACTCGTGGTAGCTCTTCCCCGCTCCGGGTAGGCGAGCTCCTTGCCTTCACAAATGGTCGGCCTTCACACAAGCTTCTTGTGAAGATCATCGAACCTCCACGCCTCCAAGCCGTCTAGGAGGCGGCAACCTCCAAGAGTAATGAGTATTGACGCTTGCTTGAAGTCAATTTGAGTGTCTAAGGCTCAATCACTTAATGCTTCACTCAATTTTTCCTCAACTCTCTCAAAGTATGAATTTCAAGTTCAAAGAGTGTGGGAGATCAACTAGGGCTCAAGAGTATTCAATGAGGTCCAAAGATTGCTGTAGATGGCAGGTGGAAGGGTATTTATATCCCTCACCAACCAAATAGAGCCGTTGCTTAAAAGTGACTCAAAATCGTGCAGAGAGTGCGGTCTTACCGCACCCATGGCCGGTCATACCGCACCTCTGTGACCAACGGTCACTGGCGGGCAATAAATGCATTGGTCAGTGTCCAACGGTCACAACGCCGGTCATAGCGCACGTTAAAACCTGAAAAACCCCCTCTCTGAAAAAAACACGCCGCACAGGGGGTGCGGTCATACCTCATGCCCGGTCATACCGCATGGGCATGCGGTCATACCGCACCTAAGGGATCAGCAGTCATATTCATCTCCTTTCGATTTGTTTTTCAACCATTAGCCCTAGAGATACTTAATCAACAAGGATTTGAGCCTTAGCACTATTTCTTGACGCCAAACGCGCGACAATAACCCCTCTTAATAGTACGACATCTATTCTAATAATCCGATCTCTTATCTTCAATCACCGAGATCGGTAAAACTATAAAACGGTCCTTATACTTCATACCTGGGTCATTTAGCCTTGCCACATTTATCTTCTGCGATTTGCGTCGATGTTCTCTTGTCCATTTTGTTTTGAGCTAACCTGTACTCAAACACACTCAATAAAGAACATTAGCACTTTAAAACACCGTTGTAATCAATTACCAAAACTCAACCGGAAATTTTGGGGGCCTAGATGCTTTCAATCTCCCCCTTTTTGGTAATTGATGACAATCCTTCCGTGTTGTTTGAGTTAGAGTAAAGTTTTGAGTTTGCAACTTGAAGAAACAAGTTGTAGACTCAAAAGAATTGATTCTAATGATATTTTGTCTTAACAAGAGATGACAAGTAAGAGCATGCTATCATTAAAAATAAATTCTTTTAAATTTGAAACTCCCCCTATAAATGTGCATATGAGTAGTGAATTTTAATAGGCACAAGCGAAAAGTTGAAAATTTTAGCAGAGTTTCCTTTAGAATATTGGAGCCAAGGATATGCACAATAAGCAATTATAAACAACAAAATATAATGAGTATTAATAAGCATTTCAACAGAACATCCATAATAAAAGCATCCAACCAACAAGGTTCGAACAAGATAATCGTAGCAAGACGCAAACCACAAACAAGGTTAATAGCTTACAAGAAAATAAAGCACAACGAGAAACATAAGCTATCCTTGCAAACACACATAAGCTAGTCTTCATCTTCAAGCTATCCTTCATCTTCATGCAGTTCTTCTCCCCCTTTGGCATCAAGTACCAAAAAGGAGAAAATGTCGAGGCTCAGGACGAGGAAGGAGGAGGAGGTGGAGGAGAACGATGAGTCCCATAGCGATGGAAGGTCTTTGGAGCCTGCAGAGTGCGGTACTCCTCAAAGGAAGAACGAAGCTCGCCAAGGGAAGAGTCAAGAGAATCCAAGCGACCACGAACTTCTTCGACCACCTGACGGGTTTAGGATTGATACTCATCCACTCGAGCAAAGTTCCCCAACATGCCGGCTCTTAGATTTGCAAAATCACTCATCATGGCATCCTGCAGTGCTTGAAAACTATCATGGGCCATGCCTGTGTACTGATAAGCTGGGGCCTCTTCCTGACCTTCTCCCATACCTGAAACAGGCTGCTGCTGAGAAGACTGACCTCGCTGACTGTGTGGACCGAACTCCCTTGGCTTATAGGGCTTGTGGGCACCCCCACAGCCACCACGGTACCCAATCGCCCTCTTGATGATCAACATAATATATGGCGCGAAGTAGATCCTCTTGCCTCGGTCTCCAGCAGAAGAGTGAATCTCATGAAGAATGAAGTCTACTACATCAAATCGTTCCTTCTTCATGATTTTATCCATGATGTTCCACGCAAAGCCTCTAATCATATCAAAATTACCACTCTTTGGATGAATGGTAACCCTCACAATTTTGTTGATTAGGCTAGCAGTGCGAAGAAGGTTGTCCATCTTACCAGGCCTCCTGATGCGAGCATTTGGGTCATAGAAGGAAAGCTGCTCAGCCAGAGATAAAGCAGAAACACTGTGAATCTTAGGCTGACCACTGTGATAAATACCCCAAGCCTGCTCAATTTCCACCTTTGTTGCTGTGTACACTGCAAAGTCCGTCATCCAAGTAATCTCATCAAAATCATCAGAAATATGGACTGTGGCATAGAATTGGCGAATCATGTCGTCGTTGTAGTCACACTTTAGGCTCACAAAAGATGCCACATTTGCTCCATGAAACAATTCCGGCACTCCAACAAACAGAGGTATCTTCCTTATGTATTCCCAGTTAATCCACTTGTGCTCAGCAAATTCCTTGTTTAAGTAAATCTCATGGTATACCTTTTGTTGGAAGATAGTTCTGAATTTGTCGAGGGTTGCAGACCGAGGGAGCATATATTGATTGGCCTGGCGAAAAGAAAAGTATTTCTCCCTCTTAATCTTCCTCAAGTCCATGGTTGGTTGAAAATCAGCAAAGCTTTCTTCCTCATGATCGAGCTCTCATTTTCACTCTCATCTCCGCCTTCAAAATCAACATCCATGCTATCATCTTCTTCGCTTGATTCAGAGGCAGCCTTTTTCTTGCCTTTTCCTCCATGAGATGAGCTAGCTAATTCTTTTCTCACTTTCTTTCGGATATCAAGATCCCTAGCCCTTCGAATCTCCGAGTCTTCACTATCACTATCATGAGAGGTAGGGATGCCTCGACCCCGAGTGGACTTTCGGATCACCCCGCCACCGCGGGCAGGAAGGTTCTTGGTCCTTGGCATGATAACTGAGATGATAGGAGGAAAATATATGAGAAAGAGGATGGAATGCCCCAAGACAGGTTGAAGACACTAAATGTGGCAAGAATATGCGGAAAATATATTTTGAGGCCGGCAAGACAATGCAAGTGCGGTACTACCGCAGGTAGGTGCGGTGTTACCGCCCATGCGGTGTTACCGCAAGGAGTTGCGGTATGACCGGCCTTAGGGCGACTTTACAAAGAAATTCACACAAACTAGTGAAGTAGATGGATCGGACCAATAAAAATTGCATATAATTATTGGAACACATTTATTTACCCATTTCTCACTAAGATTTTCAATCGACTTGCGTATTGTTGCCACATTATGCATCTAACCCTAGATTGGAGGAGGAGGATCCTAGGGCATGAAATTGCAAGGAAAAAGAGAAGAGGAGAGCGGGGATTGATACCTTGAATCCGATGAACGTGAGGAGAGGGAGGGATTTGAGAAGAAGGCCTCGAATCAATGGATTTTTAGTTTGGAAGATTTGGAGAGGAGAGGAGTTCTTGAGAGGAGAGAGAGAGTGGGGAAAAAAGTAAGAGAGGAGAAGGGGTTGCGGCTGAGAAGAGATAAGGAGAGAGGAGGGATGGTCGGACCGCCCTTACCCGAGCCCAAACCGCACGGCCGGTATGACCGCATGGAGGGCCGGTCATACCGCGCATGTGGTGCTACCGCAAAGGGTTGCAGTGCAACCGCACTTGGCAGACCAAACCACAATTGGGATCACCAAAAAGAGGATATAGCTCAAATTTGAGGATATTTTGGGCATATCACTTGATTAAGCATTTTCAACCAAGAGACAAACCAAGAGTTGAAAACTTGATAAGGAATCAAGTAGTCATTTAAATTTGACCTTATTTGAGTCTAAAGCATCATTTAGAGAACTAGAAATATTTTTAATTCTAGCTCTATTGGCAAGACTCAATTTGTGCCTACGTTATATCAATATAGATCAAGATTTTCTCATTTAAATTCTTAAAACAAATTTGTTCTATTATTGACATAGAGAGGATGCTTGATATAATACTAGTTTCAAAAGATAAGATTTATATAATTGATAGATTGTAAATGAATTTTTTTTTGGAAACTTTGCAATTTCACAAAACTAAAATAGATTATTTAAAATAAATTGACCTATAGGAGTCTAGTTTCATCTTTTAAAGATAAACGGCACTAGTTTTGATTTTTCATGTTTAGAGGATGCGAAATATGCATGTAGAGCATATCACTCCCCCTTAATATGAGACACCATTAAAAGAACAAACATCAAATAAAACCAATAAACATCCAAAAGAGAATAGCATTTAGGCCACATTAGAGATATCTATGACATTCAATTCATTCCTCAATTTGCAAAATCTAGCTTCATCCAAAAGTTTGGTGAGAATATTCGCTAATTGATTTTCAGTTCTAATGTGACTAATTTCAATATCTCCTTTACTCACATGATTTCGCAAGAAATGATGGCGGATATCTATATGTTTTGTTCTTGAGTGTTGGACCGGATTATTAGCTATTTTAACAGCGCTTTCATTATCACACAAGAGAGGCACCTTTTTGAAATTTATTCCTGTCGGCGTATCTCAACTGACAGGCCCGAGTCTACAGACCGGGTTTGGTTCGGTAGGGGGGTGTCTTTGGTAATTGGCTAACCCTAACAGAGAGAAACCCCAGTACCTCTCACACTAACGAGTTCTAGTGTCTAAAATCCAGATGAACACACGATTTTACCCAGGTTCAGGCCTCCATGGGGAAGGGTAATAGCCTTACTTCCTGCTCGATCTTGAATTCAGTATTTTGGACTTGGTTACAGAGCTTGCTGGTGACCAGCTCTTCTGTTGAGTCTCTCCTTTTTCTTTCCTCTCTCTTTCCTCTCCCTTTCTTCTCCCCCCTTCTCCCGTATGCTCTCAAGTGCCCTTATATGCACGGTCTTACACGAGTCAGATGGAGGAGGGATGTCATCATGCTTATCTTACATGCATTTACTACACCTTTATGCGCGGTCCCATTCCTTCAGCCCTAATTAATGCCAGCGCATGCCTTCACCCGGTTCTTCCGGAATGTGACCCCTCTGCCACGGGTAGGTGTGAGGTGTCGAGAGAGCGAGCTTGTAGCAGAATTCCTTGGGACCGACATGCAATACAGCGAGCTTCTCGACACTCGACGATGCGGCGAAGGAAACTTCAGGATGAAGCCACCGCATCCCACCCTTTTGCATGGCAGCGGAACAAACGAGGTGTGCTCGCCCGCATGCCACGTGGGTCGGCCGGGCGGCGGCGGTCGCCCACCGCTTGCTGCGCGCCACGTGGACCGACACCGGCGGCTTTGCGTGCTTCCAATCGCCGCCAAAGCCGCCACGTGGGTGGCGCCGCGGCGGCGGCGTGGTCGCCACCGCTGCTCGCGCCACGTGGACCGACACCGTGGGCTCGGCGTGCTTCGCTTAATCGCCGCCAAAGCCGCCACGTGGGTCGGGCGCCGGCGGCGGCGTGCCGCCACTGCTTCGCCCGTCGCCACGTGGGTGGCGTCTGTAGAGCGGGTGTAAACACCCACCCGCTGCTAGATCGCCACGTACTACGCTGCGCTTTGTGCGGCGAAGAGGGTACCTGGTGCATAGTACGTCGACAATTCCATAATCCATTAAAGTTTGCCTCATCCATAACAATTGAGCGCAACAACTACCGGCGGATATATATTCGGCTTCGGCGGTAGATAGGGCTACGGAATTTTGTTTCTTGGAGAACCATGAAACTAGGGATCTACCTAGCAATTGGCAACTCCCGGAGGTCCTTTTCCTATCCACTTTGCAACCCGCATAATCCGAATCTGAATATCCAATTAAATCAAATTTAGCACCTTTAGGATACCATAACCCTATATTTGAGGAATGTTTCAAATATCTTAGAATTCTCTTTACGGCAACTAAGTGACATTCTTTGGGAGAAGCTTGAAAACGGGCGCACATGCAAACACTAAACATTATGTCGGGCCTAGATGCGGTAAGGTAAAGTAAACTACCAATCATTGATCGATAAAGCTTAAGTCTACCGGTTTACCTCCCTCATTAAGGTCGAGATGCCCGTTCGATGCCATTGGAGTCTTGATCGGCTTTGCATCCTCCATGCCAAACCTTTTAAGAAGATCCTTGATATATTTGGTTTGGCTCACAAAAGTTCCATTCTTGAGTTGCTTGATTTGAAGTCCGAGAAAGAAACTCAATTCTGCAATCATCGACATTTCAAATTCCCTAGACATCATATCACCAAATTCTTTGCAAAACTCTTCGTTAGTAGAACCAAAAATGATATCATCAATATAAATTTGACATACAAAGAAATCTTCGTCAATTATTTTTGTAAAGAGTGTTGTATCAATCTTCCCAATTTTGAAACTCTTTGAGATTAGAAAATCCCTAAGTCGCTCATACCAAGCTCGAGGAGCTTGCTTAAGATCGTATAGCGCCTTAGAGAGTTTGTAAACATGATTTGGGTGTTTAGGATTTTTAAAACCGGGAGGTTGCTCTACAAATAACAACTCAGATATTTGTCCATTTAAGAACGCACTCTTTACATCCATTTGAAATAATTCAATATCAAAACATGAAGCAAATGCAAGCAAAATTCTAATAGCCTCTAATCTAGCTACGGGTGCAAAAGTTTCACCAAAATCTAATCCTTCAACTTGAGTGAAACCTTGCGCCACTAATCTAGCTTTGTTTCTTACAACAATACCATTCTCATCTTGTTTATTTCGAAAGACCCATTTTGTCCCAATTACGTTATGTTCTTTAGGTCTTTCTACCAAAGTCCAAACATCATTTCGGGTAAAATTATTTAATTCTTCATGCATAGCATTTACCCAATCCGGATCATCTAATGCTTCATCTACATGAGTGGGTTCAAATGATGACACGAAAGATGCTCGCAAAAAGAAGCGACATGAGATCGAGTTTGAACATCCTTACTCACGCCACCCAATATTTGATTTATTGGGTGATCCTTGGAGAGACCGTGATGAATTCGTTGAGGTAGAGGTTGAACTTGTTACTCATTATTCTTGTCATTTTCATCAATTGTTTGAATTTGACTTGGTGTTACGGAAGTTGAAGGCTCGACTTGGACAGATGAGGGTTGATCATGTTTATCTACTTTCGGCTTCACGTCTCCAAGTGTCATATTCTTCATAACTTCTCTTAGGCCTTCTTCACCTACATCATCCAAGTTTTCTTGCTCTTCTTGAGAGCCGTTAGTCTCATCGAATTCAACATCACATGTTTCCTCAACAAAACCTTTATTTTTATTAAAAACTCGACAAGCTTTACTATTCGAGGAATAACCAAGCAAGAACCCTTCATCGCAACGACTTTGAAATTTTGAGAGCCGAACACCCTTTTTCGAAATATAACATTTGCAACCAAAAACTCAAAAATAAGAAATGTGCGGCCTTCTTCCAACAAGAAGCTCATAAGAGCTCTTTTTCAACAGTCGGTGCAAATAGAGTCTATTTGTTGTATGGCAAGTGGTATTTATGGCTTCCACCCAAAAACTATCGGAAGTACCATATTCATCAAGCATTGTTCTTGCCATTTCCATTAATGTTCGATTTTTCCGTTCCACAACTCCATTTTGTTCCGGAGTGTAGGTAGCGGAAAGCTCGTGCTTTATTCCAAGTTCATCACAATAATCTTCAATTCTTGTATTTTTAAACTCGGAACCATTGTCACTACGGATTTTCTTTATTTTAAAATCAAATTCATTTTGAGCCCTTTTTGCAAACCTTTTGAAAATATCGGATGTTTCGGATTTGTCATCTAAGAAGAATACCCATATATATCTAGAATAATCATCAACAATGACTAAGCAATAAGAATTACCCCCAATGCTCTTATAGGTTGTCGGACCAAACAAATCTATATGTAAGAGTTCTAATGGTCTAGATGTGGACATGATACTCTTTGAAGGATGAGAACTAGCCACTTGCTTGCCGGCTTGACAAGCGCTACAAAGTCTATTTTCTCAAACTTCACATCCTTCAAGCCCACAACTAAATCATTTTTAAAAAGCTTTTTGAGTTGAATCATCCCAACATGAGCTAGTCTTATATGCCATAACCATCCTAAGGATGTTTTTGTCATTAAGCATGTTTGAAGACAATAGTCATTTGAGGTGAAGTCAACCAAATACAAATTTCCAAATCTAAATCCTTTAAATACTAACGAATTGTCATTTTCTCTAGAAATAACAACACCATCTTTAGAGAAGCTACAAATAAGACCAAGATCACATATTTGTGCAACGGATAGCAAATTAAAATTTAGTGTTTCAACTAGAGATAAATTAGAAATGGAAATGTCGTTTGAAATGGCAATTTTACCTAAACCCAATACCTTTCCTTTACTATTATCTCCAAATGTGATCTTGTCATGTTGTCCACTTCCCGAATCAAACGTGGTGAACATTTTCTGGTCGCCGATCATGTGTTGAGTACATCCGCTATCCAACACCCAATGCCGTCCACCGGTCTTGTAGTTCACCTACAAAATAAATCAAGCCCTTTTAGGTACCCAAATTTGTTTGGGTCCTTGGAGGTTAGTGACCAAGGTTTTGGGAACCCAAACGGCTTTCTTTCTTTGGCCAATTATCGGGGTCCCAACAAATTTAGCAAAAACTTTTACATTTCTATCTCTTTTAAGTACATAGCAAGAATCATGAATATTCTCGTTAGATGCTTTACTTAATGAGCAATCAATAGCTAAGTGTCCTACATCATGACATTTATAACAAAATTTACCATTTGATTTTACAAAACGAGGAGCCTTGTTACTTATTTTCTTGTTCCTTTTAGGAACATATCCTAATCCTTCTTTATTATAAGAACATCTTTGACTACCCAAGATTTTATTTAGGGTATCCTTACCCTTAAAGCATCTATCTAAACTTTTGTTGACTTTATTTACTTGTTCTTTAAGTTCGTTATTTTCAACAATTAAGTTTTCATGGCATGAGTTAGCACTAGAGCATGACATATCAATTAAATCATCACACGACGTAGCCATATTTGATTTTTCAACATAGCATGAGTCAATTTTTAACTTAGACAAATCATCAATAATATTGCATTCAACTCCAATTTCATTTGTAGACTTTGAATGATCATTGGCAAGAAGAATTTCATGAGCTTCCTTTAGCTCTTCATAAGAATTTTTGAGAGAAAGAAACTCTTTTCTCAAAACCTTAAATTTTGATTTTTCTTTGCCAAGATATTCATTTAAATCCTCAAGCATATCCATTAATTCATCATATGAGGGTTCATTATCTTCATTAGAATTTACCTTAGTTTCTCCTCTAGCCATAAGACATAAAGGAGTGACGAATGGTGATGAAGCCTCCTTGATGGCGACACCGGCAAGACCCTTTTTCTTTGAAGGAGTCTCTTCTTCGGATGAGTCGGAGTCCGAATACTCTTCTTCGGAATCCCACTCTCCAATATGAACTTCACCCTTGCCATCCTTTTGGAATTTCTTGAAGAGCTTCTTCTTGCCTTGAAAGAATTTCTTCTTCTTGGGTGATTTGTCTTTGTCATCCTTTTTCTTGGGACAATGCGAGGCGATGTGCCCCTTCTCATCACATTCGTAGCACTGGATATTTGCGTACCGGTTGGTGCTAGAATGTTGCCCTTTCTTGAATTTTTGTGGACCGCTTGAGCTAGAGCGCCTTCTCATGAATCTTTTCATTCTTCTCATGAAGAGTGTCATCTCCTCCTCGGTGTCTTCATCTTTGGAGCCTTCATCACTTGACTCCGTCTTTGCCTTGAAGGCGATGTTCTTCTTCTTAGTTGACCTTTGTTCCAACAATTCTTCCTTGTCCTTCTTGTAAAGCTCATTTATGATGAGGTTTCCAAGAAGTCCGGTTGGCGTCATCCTTGGCAATTCCGGCGAGTTGAGGAATAAAGTTACCAATGTCTCATATTTCTCCGGAAGGGCCCTAAGCATCTTTCGAACAATATCAAAGTCGGTTAGTTATGCACCAAGGCCTTTGAGCTCATTTACTATGTTATTTAACCGAGAGTACATTTCATTAATGTTCTCATGTGGTAACATAATAAAACTCTCGTATTTGATCCAAAGCATATGCAATTTGGCTTCTTTGACTGCAGATGTGCCCTCATGGATTTCCGAGAGGGTTGTCCAAATCTCATGAGTGGTTTCAAGATTGCTCACTCGATTGAACTCATCCACATTCAAAGCACCAAAGAGAGCGTTCATGGCTTAAGCATTGAGATGAGTGTTTTGCTCTTCTTGTTCCATTGTTTGTGGTGGATTAGTGCCCGTAGCGAAACACTCATCCACAATTCTCCATATGCTCGGGCTCATGGCCTTAAGATAAACGGTCATACGAATTTTCCAATAAGCATAATTCGTGCCATCGAAAAATGGCGCCTTGCCTATTGACACCCCATCACTAGCCATCCTTACTCTTTAGGCGGTAAAGCCCGAATAAAGAGTCCTTGCTCTGATACCACTTGTAGGATCAAGGATACCGACTAAAGGGGGTGAATAGGAGTAGGGTGAAAACAGTATCGGTAATTCGAAATTCAAAACCGTTTTGAAATTTTCAACCGGACGTGTCGATATCGGTAATTTTCGAATCGAATCGGTAATTTTTGTCGGAAGCGATAACGGTAGCGGTTTTGATCGGTTCCGACCGTTTCCTTGATATCCGGAAAAAGTCGGTAAATTCCGTCGGTAATTACCGGAATTATTCCACCCACAAATCACACTCCTTCGGTCACTAAACGCCCATAACTTTTTACTCCGAACTCCGATTTAGGTGATTTTAGACTCTATCTGAAGCTTATCACGAGGGCTACAATCTCCACCCATTTTCATGATTTAACCAATCATAGATATTTTTAAATATCATAAAAACAAAACTCTAATGTAGTCATTCAAGTCTAAAATTTGATGTGTGTTCATCATAAATTTGTGAATATTTATTAATTACTAATTTCTATGTGGATGTACTATTTGTGTGAATTTTTGAAGTCAATTGGTGGTACATGTCCTTACGGCGTTCTGGGTCTCTTTTTAGGATTCCTTAGTTACTGATATATATTTTGTATCGAATTTTCGTTTCCGATATTTTGAATTACCGATGTCGTTTTCGTTTCGTAGTTATCGATTCGATATCGTTTCTGAGAAAAAATATGAAAACAAAAATGGTTTTAGTGTTTTCCGACTGTTTCCGACCGTTTTCACCCCTAAATAGGAGGTTTTTTAAACTTTCTACGCTAAATTTCAAGTTTGGATATTTCTAAGCACAAGTGACAATCTTGGCAATTTTAATATTTAGCAATTCCAATGATCAACAAATATTTTTTCTACTCAATTATATCAAACGCTAAACAAGTATAGCATGAAGGTAATCAAGTTGCTAGAATTGCACAAGAGTAAAAACAATGCAAACCACAATTGATGAACACGTGAATTTTATCCCGTGGTCTCGGAGACTTGCCGATCTCCCCTACTCCACGTTGAGGTGACTTGAACTTCTTCAAGCCGGCTTCTCTCGCTTGAGCCTTCCCCGATCACTCGTGGTAGCTCTTCCCCGCTCCGGGTAGGCGAGCTCCTTGCCTTCACAAATGGTCGGGCCTTCACACAAGCTTCTTGTGAAGATCACCGAACCTCCATGCCTCCAAGCCGTCTAGGAGGCGGCTACCTCCAAGAGTAATGAGTATTGACGCTTGCTTGAAGTCAATTTGAGTGTCTAAGGCTCAATCACTTAATGCTTCACTCAATTTTCCCTCAACTCTCTCAAAGTATAAATTTCAAGTTCAAAGAGTGTGGGAGATCAACTAGGGCTCAAGAGTATTCAATGAGGTCCAAAGATTGTTGTAGATGGTAGGTGGAAGGGTATTTATATCCCTCACCAACCGAATAGAGTCGTTGCTTAAAAGTGACTCAAAATCGTGTAGAGAGTGCGGTCTTACCGCACCCATGGCCGGTCATACCTCACCTCTGTGACCAACGGTCACTAGTGGGCAATAAATTCATTGGTCAGTGTCCAACGGTCACAAGGCCGGTCATACCGCAGGGGGGTGCGGTCATACCGCATGTTAAAACCTGAAAAAACCCCCTCTCTGGAAAAAACACGCCGCACGGGGGGCGCGGTCATACCTCATGCCTGGTCATACCGCATGGGCATGCGGTCATACCGCACCTAAGGGATCATCAGTCATATTCATCTCCTTTTGATTTGTTTTTCAACCATTACCCCTAGAGATACTTAATCAACAAGGATTTGAGCCTTAGAACTATTTCTTGACGCCAAACGCGCGATAATAACCCCTCTTAATAGTACGGCATTTATTCTAATAATCCGATCTCTTATCTTCAATCACCGAGATCGGTAAAACTATAAAACGGTCCTTATACTTCATACCTGGGTCATTTTGCCTTGCCGCATTTATCTTCTGCGATTTGCGTCGATGTTCTCTTGTCCATTTTGTTTTGAGCTGACCTGTACTCAAAGACACTTAATGTAACATCCCAAAATTTGGGCTTTTAAAAATTTATATTTAAATTAGCTTTCCAAAAATTTTACATCAATCTTATTTGATTAAAGAAGCTTAATTTAAAATTTTCTAAATATAAAACAATTTAATGTGCCTTCTGTGTACATCAAGTAATTTAAAATTTAGTTTTTACAATGTCCTTTGTATCTCAGGGAATTTCCCAAATTTGAGATTTGCTAAAAACTAATTAAAATTATTAATTTAAACATTTGTATGTTAATTGGATTTTTATTGGATTTTTAATTTGAATTATTAATTGTTCGGGCAATTCTATATCTATATTCCAATTCAAACCTTTCCTTTGAAATTCCATTTAAATTCAAAATTTGGATTTCCTTCGGCATTCTAATTAACCTGGCATCCATATCCTTCCGAAATTAGAGTTCAATCCTTTTCCGTCCGCAAAGCCAAAATTTTAAATTCCAGTCCTTATTCGAAATTTCACCCGAGTTTCAAAATACTCCAAAAATCTCAAAATTCTAAGAATTAGGTTCATAATATTCTAAAATGATTTTAGAAATTTTTTCAAGATTTATAGAATCCCTTTGGTATTTTATCTCTCGCGCTTTCATTAATCCATTTTTATTTATCCCAAAATTATCTAAATTCCAAAATTTATCCAAAAATAGTGAAACTAATTTTATTGGGTTCCATTTTATTCTTTAAGATTTTTAGAATCTTGTCCGCTATTTTTAGAACTTGTTATCTATTTTATCTCGTACGCTTTAAAATTCGCTCTGTTCAACTTCAACCTCTAGCTAGTGCGCACTGTTTATGTCCAGCCCTATTTGCAGCCCAAAATTTCAAATGCTCATAACTTTTACAATTCTCAACGAAATTGAGTGAGGTCAGTTGCAAATCGTCGGTCTAGTTAAGGGCTTCAATTCCCCTTTAGTTTCCCCCTCCGAAATCAAGTAAATCGGACGCTGCAATCACTTCTTTGCCGTTTCTTGTTTTAGCCATAACTCTTCCGTTTCTTCTTCCCTTAATGTGTGCGAGTACTCAAAAGTTTCGTCTCGATGTCCTCCATCCCGTGCTCATCCTTGCCCTCCATTCCAGAACGTTTGCTCTTCCAGAAATCGAAGAAACGGTCGCCGGACGTCCACCGTTGATATCGCCGTGCCATCTTTTGATCCGGTAAGGCAAATCGACTTCCGTTTACGTCATCTTGTGCGCATTAGTGTATAGATCATAACCCTCAAGAAAATCCAGGTTTCATCAAGAATTTCTCCGGAAATTTGCGTTTGTTCGTCGTCATGTCGAGGTCCGTTCGTCGTCGATTCCTCCCAAACCGGTAATCCCCAATCAAATTCCTTTTAGATATAGCTTAGTATGATCTTGCTCTACGCCGTGCTCTCGCTAGTTTTAGGAAATTTTGTGTTTTTATGTGATTTTGGGCACCATGCCATTCGGGCCGTTTTTGGTCGCTCCGGTCGTCCATGGCGTCGCTGTCCTAGGCATCCCCGCCGTCGGCCATCGTGCCCATAGGCTTCCCCTCACCTCTCCACTCCATCCCCACCACTGGCCAGCCCTCAATTGGCCAACGTCGCCCCAAGTCTGTGCACGCACGCCACATGCTCGTATAAATGCCAACTTGATCCGTTTTGCTCCAAATCCGGTTTCTCTTGATCTAGCCGCCACCCCAACCTTGTGTAGACCTCCCATGACCTCTCCCACATGTCCTCACCTCAGATCAACTCATCCAAACCCGAGAAACTTTGCCCTCATCCTCCGAAGCGCCGCCGCACGTCGGCCATACATTGAGGTGCGTTCCCCGTCAACTCGTCGACTCTTTTCAAGATCTGTCTACGTCACGTCGTGCCTCAAGGTACCCTCTGTATTACATCCAAATTTGGTACAATTTCATCCACTGGATGAAAAGTTATGGCCGCCCAAAGATCAAATCTTGCCGGAGTCCGTTCTCCCTCATTTCTGCGAGTTTGACCGTGAAATTTTTATGGTAGACTCCCCTTGATGTCCACTACACAGTGCTTACCCTAACTCAAGATTTTACCTGCGGGATGTGTGCAGAAAAATCAATCTTCCCCGATCAGACTGCGTACGAACAACAGGGAATGGCATCGTGCGTTCCCCATTGATCCATAAGGTAAAAATCCGATCTCTTCACATCATATCGTGTTCTAGGACCTCAGTAGGCTCTCTAATTTTTTTGTAATTTTTCATTCATTATTCTAGTAGTTATGGCTATTAGATCTATTAGCTGTAACAACCGTTAATCGGCAGTTTGTGATTAATCCGGTGGGTCGCCGCCAAATTCGCCTATACCGTTGAGTTCGTATCACCGCGTTCTACACCGTGCTCACCCTACCTTTGGTATTCCACCATCCAAAAATTTTAATATTCATTTCGCCGTCGATTTCGTCACCGCCGTGCATCGCCTTTTGTCGCTAAACATCCTAGTTCGCTTTGGCCGAGTCCTCCCGTCCAGTGGGTCGTTACCCTACTGTTTTGGCCGTCCTTCGAGTTCATTTGGTCTCCATTTGCCGTCAAAGCCTTAATCTGAAACCTACCCGTCGTCTTTTCGGTCTAGTAAACTGCGATCGGATCGTGGTTAAGCTTAACCATCCTTTGTAATTCTTTGTATCGCAGATAACCCTACCTATCTCATTTTTTAAGTGGATCTATCTTGAGTCATCTCGCTCAAACCCCAACCTAACCCTAGGTCTAATCTGTAAATCGGCGTTGCGTCATGACATGTAAATTCCGCATCCGCAGATCAATAAATGAACCATAGCCTTACCTCATTGTCATATCTCTGATCGATACTTATCCTTGCATGAGTGTCCTGTCATTGCTTCGCTGTCATCGCATGCGCGCATTCAAGCAAGAGCGTAGCGCAATGTCATTATCCTTTTTATCGTCCTATCGTGATCTAACCCCATTCCTTGTGAATCCGGCTTTATCTTTCTATCATTTGCAAAGCCAGACCAAAACCTAACTTAAGACCGGTTTGATGAACTGAGTTCATTGTGAGCTGTGCAGCCGGTATTGCGGTTTCCCTCGTTGTGTCCATCGTAGTAAGATATTTGTGCTCTGTCTTACTACATATCGTTATCGCCCTGTTATCATCAAGTCTCTTCGTTGATGTATGACTGAACCCCAGATCGGATCGCACTGAATGTCGATTCCATCCATCCTTGTCTTATCCCTGAAAATCTAATATGCCATTAACCCGAAATTCATTCGTGGACTTGGTCGCTAGACTATTGACCATGTGTCATATCTTTGAGCCATATCTAATCTATCGACTTATCTTTCTTTTGTTTCTTGTGTATCATTCGCTTAACAAAAGTCAACTTTACATCGGCTTAGTTCATCGTGAACTAACAAATCTTCATGGACCCGGTCTATGGATTGAGAGCCATATGTCATTGTCTGTCTAATCAAGATAGCAACTTCAAAGAAAATATTCTTCGGAATACTATTCCTTCTTTCCCAGTTATTAATTTTTCTCTTCGGTGTATTTTTCGAAAGCCGTTCTCTTTTGTCTAATCATCGACCTAATCCATTCAAGTTCCTAATTTCATTTAAGCCGTTGTGCCCAATGCTATTCGTTCTTAATTTGGAGTTAACTTGATTTGCCTTTTTGAGTTTTGTTGTATTTGTGCTTGTTTATTGTTAGACGCGTTGCTGGAAGTCGCTCGAAGGAGCTGAGAGGCAAGCAAGCGGAGATTGAAGATCGAGGATCAAGGATTGAAGATAAAGAGTAAAGAATAATAAAAAAATTGCAAGGGACAGGCAAGTCGTGCTTTGATCATATTGCTCCCAGTTTTACAAATTTACTTTGATTCAAATTATTGCATGCTAGTTCAAGAATTAAAATGATTTAAATTAATTTGGAAATTAGTTATACAACCCAATTGCTAATATCACCTTGACATGATTAATTATATGCCATAATTCATTTGTCACCCTAAGATGGTTGATTATTAGTTGGTTGTTATTACTTGCCAACGTCGGTTGGTTAGACCATGTATAATTGCTTAGCCATGCCACGCAACTCATGTCTTTTGAAAATAAAAGAATAATACTGATTAACGGATTATGAAATGTGTTTGTGAAATGGTGTACACGATGATGTTGATATGTGGAACCAGCGTGGTTCAACATGGATGTTGAGTTGTTGTTGGCATTGTGTTGCGCAATAATTAACTGGGGTGATAAAGGATTTAGACTGGGTGTAAGTTCAACCTTCATTAGTTATGGTTTTGGTGTTAATGACAAATCTAATATCCCTTAATGTGATTTTATTATTAATGACAAATCTTATATCGAGACTAACTTGTTTATTTAGAATATCTTTGATTAGTCTCATCGCATTAAAATAATGGAAAACCCAAGGTATGTTTGCGTATCCATTCTAGTATTAGTTGCATACTTTGGAGTCAAGTTAAAATATGAATGTCCTCATTATATTAACCACAAAATGTGCATCATGTTTCCCAATCCATATATTACATGGATGCACACACTTAGGGGGAGTTTATAGTTTAACTTGAAAGTCTCTTTGTATTGATCTAATTCTTATTGACACATATAAGGATCAAGACAAAGAAACTAAATACATGAGTATATGAAAACTTGAGTAGTTAATATATACTCATATCAATTTAAATGATAATTTAAATTGAGTTCATTTGTCTTGTTAATCATTAAAGAACATTTCATCATGTGTTGATGGTGTTCCTTGATTAATTAAGGGCAAATGAATAGCTCTTAAGTATAATAAAGCATGAGTTGCACTATTGTACTTAAGACACACTTAAATCATTTCAATTGATTTAGGTTGTGCTCAATTGATCTAAAGGCATCCATTATGTGTTAATGGAGTGCAAGAGATAATTGAGACAACCATGCATCTTGGACTAACAAGTTTCTTGAGTTATGTTTGAGTTAGGTCCAAAGATGAATGAGATGATGAGAACGGGACAAGGACGGCATCATGAGTTGATGGGTGTCAAGAGTGGATCCCGAAGAGGAGTCGAGTAGAGATCCCGGGGGAGTATCAAAGTGATGATCATAAAGACCCCAAAAGGGGATTGCTCGTGCGCGGCGGCGAAGGTATAATTAGATAGGCTAAGGACTTTGTAGTCTTTGAGTCTAAGGTTTTTATCGCCGTGCTATTAAGAGGGGTTGTCTCCTAGCTTGAGCTTCATCATGTGTTGGTGATCTCATTCCGCGTTCACTCAAGCTCAAATCTTATTTGATTTGGTTTTTGCATGAGGGTTAACCATTTGGCATGTGTTGCGAATGGGTTAAACTTATGCTTGGTTGTATTTGGTTTTCGCATAATACTTTGATTTGCATATGTTGCAAATAGGATAAGCTAGTGCGTTGGCTTTTGCGTGAAGTTCATTTTTGCATGTGTTGTATTAGTTGAAGCTTCATGCTTTGGTTTCGCAAAACATCTTTATTAAAACCGTGTGGTTGTTTGGAGCTAAGTTTTGCATGTGTTGCAAAAGGAGAGAGCTCAAGCATGATTTTATGTGTTTGTGGTTTGTATGTGCTAGAGGCTTGCATATGTTGCGAGTAAAGAGCTCATACGTGTGATTTGGTTTAGTTGATGTTTGGTTTTGGTGTGAAGTCGATGTGGTGTTGCATGGGACTAGAGAATTGCATGTGTTGCAATTAGAGAGTTCATGCATCTTGATTTGATGTTGCTTGGAGCTAGACTTTTGCATGTGTTGCAAAGAGTAGTGCTCAAGCATGAAATTGGTTTATTGTGTTATTTGCAAGTTCGTTGTGCGAATAAACTGAGGTTTATGAGTCCGAATTCGAGAGCATGTGAGTAGGGCTTGCAGGGTGTTGGCAAGTTGACTGGGTCTCATGTTGACCTTCACATGGCTAGGGGATTAATCTCATAAACTCGAGTTTGATTTGCTTAATCGTTTTGCAAATAGATCTTGAGTTGATTAAGAAATGTGTTTTTGCAATTTGGTTGAAATTCTTTGAGCATGGGTTGAATTGGTGCAATTGTGTTTTGCACGTGTATATGATCATGTGTTGATCATCCTTATGGCTCAAAGAATAAAGTTGGATTTTGGAGAAATGGATTTTGAGTTGAAATTCTGAATTTCTCCTGCTGCCCATTACTACTAGGGCTTGTGGTGATAGTACCACAAGTCTTGATGCTACTGGAAGTTTACTATGATAGCTTTATTCCAGTGTGCAGTGTTTTCCGAAGTGCCGAGGCCAGCACTACCGCTCGGTGGGAGCGGTAGTACCATAATCTGGTACTACTGCGCCTCGAGGGCGGTAATCTGCTAATTGTAGCCGTTAGCCATTGTTGGGGCTATGGTGGTACTACTGCCCTTAGAGGCGATAGTACCGCATTCTTGAAGTTCGCCCATTTGCCCCCAAACGGCTAGTTTTCTTGGTGGGGCTATAAATACCCCTTGGGGGCTTGAACAAGCGTTCTTTGGTGTTGTTCTTTGTGTTTGAGGTGTTGGGTGAGGTGTTGCATGTGTTGCACACTCACATTTGATTCTTGAGCAAAGAGTGAACTAATTGCATGTGTTGCAATTAGGAGTGGGTTTGAGAGGCTCTTGTGCATGTGTTGCACTTGAGTGAGGTCCTTGTGCATGTGTTGCATTTGGTGATCACCGGGAGCGCATTCGTAGTGCTCGGTGAAGTTCAAGCGGAGGAGCGGCTTGTTACTCTTGGAGGTTGCCGACTCCTAGACGGCATAGGCGTCGTGCACGGGAGCTCTCAAGGTGTGAGAAGCTCCGGCAAGTTTGTGAAGGTTCGGGTTGAGCCTCTGCGCGGCGTGAAAAACCACGACTAGTGGAAAGAGGCGGTGCTCGGCGGGAGCCGGTCCAAGTGTGGGCTAGCCTCAACGTGGACTAGGGAGACAAGCAAGTCTCCGAACACCACGAAAAAATATCGGTTGTCTCTTATCTCATTTATATTCAAGCACATTACATTATTGAATATTTATCAATTGCTTGAATTAGAATTGCTAGTATTATTTAGTTGATCAATTTAGCAATTCTTGTGTAGAGACATAATTTAGTTAGTGCACTAGTGAGCCTAGTTGATTTAGGCTTTAATTGTCAAAACCTATTTATCGCTTCCGCATATATATTTGATTAGGTTTTGACATAGGGGTTGATTAGAGCGAATTATTTAGTGAGCGATCAAATTTTGTAAAACGCCTATTCACCCCCCCTCTAGGCGCATCCTCGACCCTACACTGGGGCAAGTGGCAAGTGGCTTTATGCCAGGTGGGCCATCGTAGCATTTGGGTGGGTTGAGTGTTGTAAGGGCTGTGCGCCAATTTTGAGAGAATGATGTCTTGCCCTGGTCAGTTAAGGACTTCACCTTGCAAGCCTTTGACCTGAGTCACTCGTACAACCACATGTCTGAATGGGAAGACCTAGTTTAATAGGATTCTGATATCTCACCTTTGATACCTCCGGGTGGCAGTCATCCAGGGGGGTGACTGTATGGGGGAGCGTGCCTGTGCTGCGGCTTGGTACCCGTCCAACGGTGTTTGTCGGTCCTATACTTCGGCTCAGTGTGAGGGAAGTGATAGTGAAGGCAACCCGGAGAGGTTCCTAGGTTGAGATAGAAGTTTCTGAAAGGCTTTGTTATGATCGCTCATTCGCATACTCTTGTATGGCGATTCACGGCTGACGTGATGAGTTGATTGTATCTTGTGGGTAAAGTGTACAACCTTTGCAGAGTATAAAAACTATTCGAATAGCCGAGTCCGCGGTATTGGATATTGCTCGGGGATATTACAGTCAAGGGGTAGAGTTTTGAAAATAAAATGAGGTTGGGAATGTGAACAATGTGATATGGAAATTGGTTAAGAATGAGAAATGCTTTACTTGAGAATGATTACGAAATTTATTATGGGTATTATTTGTTTTACTGCTTTTCTATCAACTATGATTATTTGTGAATGCTGCTTTACTAGAAAAGAACCATTCAGCCATTCCTTTGGAATAAGCCATGCATGTAGTAATAGAACTGTATTCTGTGCATGACTTGTTGAGTACGGTTGTGTACTCACCCTTGCTTTAACAAAACATCACCAGTTGAGGAGAAGTCTTTGTCTTCGAAGAAAGAGAAGTTCTGCAAGAAGGCGAATATCTAGGAGTTAAACCTTGTCAAATGCTTGTGGTATTTTGATGGGATTCACTGACGTTCTTCGTTCCGCTGCTGTTCGTTTTACTCTGAGTTGAAGCCATCCAGGCTTCACAATTGTAAGTTGACCTTAAGGTTGTTCAACATGTTATATTAAAAGATGAATACTTCATTTATTATTCCGTTGTGTATGATTGTGATATTCATCTTTGTTAACTATGGGCACTAGCTACTGATCCTGGGACTAGTGCTGAAAACACAGAGGGTTTCCAGATTGCGAATTCGGGTCCCGACACTCAATAAAGAACATTAGCACTTTAAAACACCATTGTAATCAATTACCAAAACTCAACCGAAAATTTTGGGGGCCTAGATGCTTTCATAATGGGCTTTCTTCCATTGCTCCAGTGGCTGATACTCCACTTGGGGATGGTGAAGGGGGGCGAAATTTCAATAAAACAGAAGACAATATTCTTCAGGCTGCTGAGGGAGGGTGAAATGTGGGCGTCTAAATTGTTGATGTCTGTTTCAGGTGAATTCGTTCCGGTGTCTGAAAGTATTAAACATCCTGTAAACAGTGTGGAGCTAGCTGGAGATATGCGGTTGGAGGTTGGGCAGAAGTCTTCTATTGTGTCTGGTTGTCCAGGTGTATGTTCTGAGCAGGGTCTAATTTCTGGTGCAGGTGAATTCGTTGCGGTGTCTGGGAGTATTAAACATCCTGTAATCAATATGGAGCTTGCTGGAGATATGCGGTTGGAGGCTGGGCAGAAGACTTCTATTGCGTCTGGTTGTCCAGGCGTATGTTCTGAGCAGGGCCTAAATTCTGGTGCAGGTGAATTCGTTCTGGTGTCTGAGAGTATTAAACATCCTGTAAACAGTATGGAGCTTGCTGGAGATATGCGGTTGGAGGTTGGGCAGAAGACTTCTATTGCGTCTGGTTGTTCAGGCATATGTTCTGAGCAGGGCCTCAATTCAGATATGATAGAAGACGGTGTTGTCAAGACTGCTATGGGCGAAGCTGTGCCTGGTCCTAGGGAAGACAGTCTATTTGCTGGGCGTTCGGAACATCCTGGGTTAACAAATAAACCTGTATCTCCGGATGTATCGTCAATTTTGGCAGAGAATGGGGCTTCTTAGGACGTTGGCCAGTTTGTCGACGAACAGGCTGCACTCATTCTGGAAAGGGATGTTGGTGTTAAAATGGATACTATGGGTTTGCAGCTTCAAGATTTATCTCGCCGAATGCTACAGTCTTTATGTAAGAAGAACAACATCTGTGCTAATATTTCCAATATGGCTATGGTAAATGCTCTCAAAGTTCTGGACAAAATTAATGGTTGGGACGAGATTGAGCAGTTTCCTTCAACCGGGGCTTGTGGGCTGAAAGGTAGATCAAGTTTGAGGGTTGCGGCTATGGGGGATGCTAATATACTTGTGAAGGCGATGAAGCTGGTGAATAAAAAGAATTCTTTGGAGTCAGGTACCTGCCCATCATCTTTTCCGTCCATCTCAGATTCTGTTTTTTCTTTAAGAATGGCCAAATTGGGTGTTTCCATGGGTAAAGATAATAATGCTATTTCTACTGCTATTACCTCTATTAAAAATATAGAAATAGATAGGCTTAGGGTTTCGTCTAAAAAACCAAGTTCTAGTTGTCAATCCGCCTCACCTAAAATTCAGTTGGCTGAGGCGGATGAGGATATTGTTGACTCTCATCTTATGCGCATTCCTGATGAATTGGATCAGAATGTGTTTGAGGAGGGCTTAGATCATATTTGTAGTGATCTTGTTGCTACACCTTGCAGGAAAAAAATTAAAATAAAAAATATTTCAAGAGTGGGGTTGACCCCTAAAAAACCAAAAACACCATCTAAGCTGAGTCTTACATGAAAGGCGTTTTCTGGAATAGCAGAGGTCTTGGAGACTTGGCTAAGCATGTGTACTTGGAGGATATGGTCAAAGAGAAGCAACTTGATTTTATTGGTCTAATGGAGACGGGTTGGGATCATTTCCCAGATAGTACCTTGAAAAAATTATGTAGTGGCAAAGAATATATTTGGCACTGTATGCCTCCTCATGGTCGATCAGGGGGGATGCTTCTGGGAGCTGATTTAACGGTGTATGACATTGGAGCTATCGATGAAGGGGACTTTTATATTAAGTTCACTCTTCGCAATAAAAATGATGGTTTCAAATGGATGCTAATAGCTGTTTACGGTCCAGCGCAACAGGAATATAAACATTCTTTTTTATTAGAGATGGCTCATATTTGTCGTAAAGAAACCTTACCATATATTATTGGTGGTGATTTTAATATTATGCGGGGTCCTAACGAAAAGAACAAGGACAACTTTGATACAAAATGACCCAATCTTTTTAACATGGTTATTCAATCATTAGAACTTCGAGAGTTAAATTTGTCTGGTCGTCAATATACTTGGGCGAGTTGTGGTGGTAATCCAACTTTTGAGAAGTTAGATAGGGTCTTAGTCTGTACTGAATGGGAAAATAAATTCCCTCTCACTACCGTGCAGGCTAGAGATAGAAGTAATTCAGATCATACCCCTTTATTATTGAATACTGGGGTTTCATCTCATAATAGGCATCCATTGTTATTTAAATTCGAACATGGCTGGTTGATTAGAGATGGTTTTTATGAGTGTGTTGTCGATAAATGGCAATCAGAGACCAGAGGGGCTACTGCTATAGAAAGATGGCAGAACAAGATTAGAGCTCTTAGGCAATTTTTAAGAGGCTGGGCCAAACATACAGCTGGTCAAAATAAAAAAGAAAAGAAAAAGATTATTTCTATAATCGATGACCTTGATAAAAAGGCGGAACATAGAGTTCTCTCAGATCACGAATTAAACTTGAAAAATTATCTTAACGAAACGTTGGTAAACTTGTTGAGGGAAGAAGAAATGAAATGGTATGAGAGAGCTAAGACAAAAGACTTTTTGGAGGGGGATGATAACACCCATTATTTTCATTTGGTTGCTAATGGCAAACACAGAAAATAACATATTTACAAATTAGATCGTGACGAACGTGTAATAGTGGGTGACGTTCAATTAAAAGAGTATATCACAAACTATTATAAGGGTTTGTTTGGTCCACCAGAAGAAAATAATTTTAGTTTGGTGGAGGATCATAATCACGATTTACCTCAGGTAACAACTGAGGAGAATGATATCCTAATTGCTAATTTCACTGAAAAAGAGGTTAAAGAGGTGATTTTCCAAATGGAACACAATAAATCGCCCGGCCTGGATGGATTTTCAGCTAAATTTTATCAGGTTTTCTGGGATATTATAAAAGATGATTTGATGGCTTTGTTTCATGATTTCTTTGCTGGCCATTTACCTCTGTTTAGCCTAAATTTTGGGATAATTATGCTTCTTCCAAAAATTAAAGAGGCAACAAAGATACAACAGTATCGGCCTATATGTTTACTTAATGTGAGTTTCAAAATATTCACAAAAGTGGCTACTAATAGAATTATGAGGGTGGCAAACAAAGTGGTAAGACCATCACAAACTGCTTTCATGCCAGGTCGTAATATTATGGAAGGAGTAGTAATATTACATGAAACTATTCATGAATTAAATTCGAAGAAGCTAAATGGAGTGATATTAAAACTTGACTTTGAAAAGGCATATGATAAGATGAAATGGTCTTTTCTTCAGCAAACCCTTCGTATGAAGGGATTCTGCCAACAGTGGTGCTCATGGATTGAACATTTTGTCACTGGGGGTAGCGTGGGCATTAAAGTTAATGATGATGTTGGACATTACTTACAAACGAAAAAGGGTTAAGGCAGGGGATCCTATGCCACCTATTTTATTTAACATAGTGGCCGACATGCTCGCTATTTTGATTAAGCGAGCGAAAGAGGATGGCCAAATTAGAGGGGTTATTCCTCATCTTATTGAGGATGGTTTATCGATTCTACAATATGCCGACGATACTATCCTTTTCATGGACCATGATATCGAGCAAGCTAAAAATATGAAGCTTTTGCTGTGTGTGTTTGAACAATTATCGGGTCTCAAAATTAATTTTCACAAAAGTGAGATTTTTTGTTTTGGTGATGCTAGACATCATGAACAAGAATACTCTAAATTGTTTGGTTGTGGGATAGGGTCATTCCCGTTTAAATACTTAGGTATTCCGATGCACTTTCATAAGCTCCGTAATGCGGATTGGGGTGTAATTGAGGAAAGATTTAAAAGAAAACTAAGTACTTGGAAGGCCAAACACCTTTCCTCTGGGGGTAGACTTGTATTATTAAATTCTGTGCTTAGTAGTCTCCCTATGTTCATGATGTCCTTTTTTGAAATTCCCAAAGGTGTGTTGCAAAGGTTGGATTATTATCGATCTCGTTTTTTCTGGCAAGGTCATAGTAATAAGAGAAAATATCGCCTTGCTAAATGGGATATCCTGTGTCATCCTAAAGATCAAGGAGGACTGGGTATTGTGAATTTGCAGGTTAAGAATAAATGCCTCCTGAGTAAATGGTTATTTAAGCTGTTGAACGAGGATGGGATCTGGCAGTCTTTGCTTATCAATAAATATCTAAGATCCAAATGTTTGTCCCAAGTGCATATTAAACCTAGGGACTCACATTTTTGGAAAGGGCTATTAAAGGTTAAAGATGATTTTCTGGGATGTGGATCCTTTTGGATTAATGATGGTTCACAAACCAGATTTTGGGAAGACATTTGGATTGGTTCTACACCTTTTCAGGTTCAATTTTCAAGTATGTATAACATTGTTCGTTATCCTCATAAAACTGTAGCAGAGGTCATGACGCAGATGCCACCGAATATTCATTTTCGAAGGTTATTATCGGGGGATAAATTGACGGCATGGTATAATTTAGTTGCTAAAATAGCTAGTTGCCAGCTTACTGAAGGAAGGGATATTTTTCACTGGAGTTTACATAGACATGGACAGTTCTCTGTACGTTCTATGTATAGTTATTTGATGAATCAGGGTATTCCTTTCAACAGTAAATTTATTTGGAAGTTGAAACTTCCTTTAAAAATAAAAATCTTCCTTTGGTATTTACAGAAAGGAATAATTTTAACAAAGGCCAATCTAGCTAAAAGGAACTGGAATGGAGATAAAAAATGTTGTTTCTGTAATTGTAATGAAACAATACGACATTTTTTTTAGTGCCAGTATTCAACCTCTATTTGGCGTGTTGTATCTATTGCCACTGGTCTCTCTCCACCGAAATCTATGTCTCATATGCTTGGTCATTGGTTAACAGGCGTTGAAAAGAGTGTTACAAGATTGATTCTTGTAGGGGGAGCTGCCGTATTATGGGCGATTTGGTGCACTCGGGATGAGTTCATTTTTGACAAAAAACAATGCTCTTCTTTTATGCAAGTTATTTTCGGGGAACATCTTGGCTCGGTTTTGGGTTTTATTGCGGTTTGAGAACAACAGGAGACCATCCTACCGGTATGCGAGGCTTTGGAGGTCGTGGCATTGGACATCTTTGTCAAGAATGGATGGAGAAGCAATTATAGAATTTGCTTTTGATTTTCCGTTATCTTTGTTTGCTTTTCTTGGCGGCTTTATGGCTGTGATTTTTGTATAAACTCGGTTATGTGCTCTTGCAGAGGCCGGATTTAAATCCTTTATCTAAAAAAAAAACAAATTGAACACTAGACATCATAAGCTTAAATGCAATTAACACAGTATTCTCTGTTTATACAAGGCAGATAAGGAATGCCTGGACATAATTCATAAGAGGGGTGGTCTTCTGCAGCATCAAACAAACTAGGGCGCCGTATGGCATGAGGCAGCTCATACACATTAAGGGCTTGTTTGGAAGCCCAAATCCCGGTCGGGATCCCGGCCCATTCCCTGGGCCGAATATCCTTGGGCTAGTTTTTCCCGGGCTGACAGAAGGTGCATTTGGAGGCTTACAATACGCGGATTTCTCAGCCCGATCCCTCCCGTTTCCCCGGGTAAAAAATCAGCGACTCCTCATATCGGGCTATCTTTCCCCGTCGCTTCAACTCCTCTCGCGACAACGCCTCGCGTCGCCTCTCTCGCGACAGCGCCGCCTCTCCCGTCGCCTCCTCTCGGATCGCTCGCCGCCTCTTGCGTCGCCTCCTCTCGGCGGAGCAGGCACGGGATCTGCAGGACGCGGCGGCGGTGCTGCTGTCGCGGACATGGGCGGAGGAGGAGGCGCTGCGCCACCATGCCGCCGTGCTTGAGGAGGAGCTCTCCCGGCTCCACAAGGCCGTCGCCCACGCCGACAGCGACAAGGTACGTACTTGATACTCCCTCCCGCTCTCGCTCTTGCATCTTCCTCCTCGCCTTCTTGTGCATGTGCATCGATGTGTCAATCGGTGGAGAGCTGGAGTGAGATAGCTGCGTGGGTATTGGCTGCGCCTAGGGTTTCATGCACTGCTGGCTCGGCTTCGCTCGCCGCTTGGGCGGGCGGCTGGTGGTACGGTACGGCGCCGCCAGATCACTAGGGGAGATCTGCATGTGTGGAGCTGCAATTTAGTGTGTTGTGAAAGTCTCAGCTTTCAGTAGTGCCAAGATGTATGTACCTGTGGAGGTTGTCATGCGTGGGGGCTTTCGAGTCCATATCTTTCTGAATCATTGTGCTATTATATGTGCCTGCTACTGATTAATCGTCACAATGTGCTTGCTTTTGCTTGTGCCTTGTGCTGATGTGTCTGTGGCCTTGGGTGTCTTGTGCAGGTTGAGGAGGACATTAATGTCATTGCTGCCGAGCAAGGCACATGGTAATTGGTGTTGTGTCGAGCTTGATCTTGTTCTTGGTTTTTATTGTCTTCTTTTTGGGGTGAAATTCTGTCATTTTCATTTTTTTTCTATTTTGGATTTGCGGCACTTTTCTCAAGATGTTCTTGGGACAGTGAATCTGTGGCGACAAGAAAGGAGGTGCAGACTCATGGTGAAGGAGAATACAAGAGCTACGAGGTATGTGTAAAATCGCAGCTTTGGTGACTATCTAAAATGTGGACTCTAGATGAAGTGTATCTATCTGTGTTCGACATACACCAATAGATTGAGATTTTTGAAATTTAGTTTGCCCTTTGATCTTAGTGAAAATGTACAATCTGTACAAGTCCATGAGCTTCAAATGATATCCGAATCAGCTGGGGATGTACAAAAAGGTGTTAAGAGTACAAATTGATGAAGCTCAAGCGACATAATAGCTAATTTTAATTATTCCATTTGTATCGACACCATTCACCAAGCTGTGGTCTTTATATTACTCTACTTTGTACTAATTGTGATTAATTAATTAATTAATTTCAAGTTGTTCAATTAAACAAACCTCGTGGATTGTTTATTCTAATAATTAAGCGGGTGGGCATAGACATCGGTACTGTGCAATGCTCCATACATTTTGTTGTCTTCTCTCGATTTATTACAAATGTGAGTAGCGGCTAGTAAAGTGTGCTCGAGAGAATCTCAACCTACAATTGCAGATCAAAGGAACATAAATAAGCAACACTACATTAGAGAAAAGGGCCTAGCTCCGGGGTCCACACGCCTCGATCGTGTGGCATTTGTTGGTGTGTCTGTTGGCTGTTTGATTTGTTCAACATCGGTGTTGGTGCAGGTAGTATTAAGCAAGAGACAGTGCTTCTTGCTTATCACGGCCGGCTCACTCTCCCATTTCTTCTTGGATCACTTGTACTCCGTAGTCCTTACTACACAGGTTCCGCATGATAGAATGAGTCATTAACTTAGGATTGATTTTTTGGTGCACATTTTGAAGTTCTTTTGAGCAAGAACACCACATACATGCATGTGAGAAGTCCATTTTTTTTAATAAAAGTGTCGAGTTAAACTTATTAGGATTGTAAACAACTCTCTCTTTTCGAAGCATTGCATTCTTGTTAGACTAAATTTATATCATATCTTTCTTTGCAGGAAAACGGCCATTCGACAATGTATACTTGGATTATGAGCACTAGTTGGTGGAATGGCCATGCTCCTATTAATACAGACGAGTGGTTGTTGTAGGCCTTTTTGCATTTGCCTCTTGGGGGATTTGTGTACATTAGCAGGTGATAATTTAGCCGTGTTCTGTTTTTTTTGGGCACAAATGTGGAATTTTTGCTTGATGACCAAGTTAGAAATCCTGCTCTAACTACAAACTACTAAGTACACACTGATCATGTTGATGACCAACAGAAATGACATAATGGTACATTGAGCAATACCCTGATTAGTATGTTAGACTATACTTGTTCAGTCAAGCTGAGTTTCAAGTGTTGCTATCTGTTACAAATCCCATTTTGTTTCCATAAACATTTAGTTCTTTGTTTTGGCAGAGTGAAGCATGGAAAATCCGCGACTGAAAAATCAAATCAATCTTTTTTTCTCATCCTGGTGATAGCCACCCTGTACACTCTCCCTTGAAATCACATATGGAAGAAGGTGCATCCAACTTTCAGAGCAAGAATAAAACTACTGAATGTGGTTACTACCTTCTACTTCTCATGTTCTTTCATCGCAATTGCACTTTTATCTGCTTTCAGTGATCTCTGAGTTGTCGATGATTGATTTCATTGTGGGGTTGAGTAAAGTTCATGTCATTTGTGTTCCGTTGTGTTTTGTCTGTTTTAGTTAGGCTAAAGTTCTCCAATGTAACCATGACAGTGCATGCTTTTAGTGATCTCGAGTTTATGCAATTCTTCTCCCAATCCAACCTGCGGAAGGCATTACTCAAGGCACTGATAAATAAAGTCTTTAGTTAGGATACATGTCTATTGAGATCTAGCACCAAGGGTGAACATGCTGGATCGATTCTTGCTTGGAAAAAAAAATCATCCATTGTATGAATGCTTTTAACACACTTATGTCAGGTGGATCTTTGATTGTTGTATGCGAAGATTGTGCATGTCAATTTGTAGGCCTTGATTTCATGATTAGCATTGTAATTTTTTTGTTGCTACATACAATATATGATTTGCTTAATTATGATGTTGTTTTTGAATTTTACATTTTTTTTTGAATTTTTTTGCATGGCCGGGATTTTTATCCCTATCATTCCCAAATAGTAGCAGGGATTTTATTCCCGGCTGGGAAAATTTCCCCTGGGATTGAGGGGGATTCAATGTATCCTCAAAATCCCCTCTAGGGAAAATTTTCTCTAGATTTCTTTTCCCTTGCATCCAAACAAGCCCTAAGGTGGCTGCTGGATGTGTTTAGCTGGTAATCACAATGATAAGACGATCAACGAGGTATGGCATACACAAAGCTGTTCTCAACGGCACAAAGTGGACGTGCATTATATTGGTAATTAACATTGATTAAACATTGAATGAGCCATCTAGTAGCAGACATGAGCCCATGCTTCTTCTATTGTGGTTGTGAGGGTTATGGTATTGGGCAATGCATATCTGCTGTACTAGTGGTTCTACGCTTACATAAGCTGTATAGCTGTTGTCGCCATAGGAAACAAATTCTGTAGGGAAGGTATGCAAATTTAATCATGTGCATCCCCACTTCGATGGATGCCATGTGTCCATCTAGCTAAATCTCAATCTCACCCCACCAACAGTGTTATTAATTAGAGGAGTGAGAAATCAATGGTGTTATTAATGGGAGGAGTGAGAAATTAAATGAATAGTTGAGATTGGCAAGATGAACTTGTGGCATCCATCGGAGTGGAGATGCACAGAGTTAAATTTGCATACCTCTTCCACGGAATTTTTTTCCGTCGCGATACATGGAAGATGTAATCATATATCTCTAGCTAGCACAATAATTTGTCAAAAGAACAACTATAGAAGGGGAGATTAATTAAATACACAACAACCCCATATTAGTTGCTTATTGATATAAGCTATAGGACTGCTAATCTGAATGCAATCCTCCAAACAAATGGTAGCAGATAGAACAATAAGATGCAACTGAAGAAAGACATGGAAGATTGGGAATGCGGGAGCAGCACAGGAGGACATGCAAAAAGGGGATGCTTCTTCAGAAACAACACATTGTTTTATCAATGCATCATCTTCTTAGAGATTTTCTATGATGATGCTCTACTTGGTGCGATACGAAATCAAACACAAAGAAAAATATAAATAAAAGAATAAACCAGCTCAAAGCACAATAGCAAAAGACAATGTTCAGAAATGGAGTAGTTTGTTTAAAGGAATATGAGAGCAAGTTTGATTTTTCAATTAGGACTAACCTGATTGACCTTGGCACTTAGCCTTTAATTTTGAGATATGATGCACTTCACATGGGAAGAGGCGAATAGTTGGTAATCTGAAATTTAGAAAAGGCACATAAATATATAAGAAAATATATTCATCTATATATAGCATACTATATAAATTATCACATTAAAACACACAGCTTGTTTAGATTATTTGGACAAATAGACATAGAGAGGGAATTTTCACTGTTCATAGAGAAAGGTGGCAATAGGAACAATATTATCTTTTCCATTTTAGAAAAAAGGCGTGGGGGATATCAGAAATGGCTGAGGAAAGATGTTACTACCCTTTTATAGCTCAAGAAAATTATATCTAGTAAAACATCAATGATTTGCTGGTTTAATCTCTAAAAAATTATCAAGCCATTCAATAGAGCATATCAGCACTACCTAATTAATTGATGCTTATGTAAAGCCTAGCCTTCTTTGCTCGGGATCAACACATACTCAATCCGAATGTCTAGATTGTATATTTTAGTTTCATAATGATGTCTAGGGCATATACGAAGGAGGTAATGCCACAAAAAGCTGAAATCCGAATGTCTAGATTGTATGTTTTAGTTTCATAATGATGTCTAGATTATATGCGAAGGAGGTAGGCAACGTATTCTGTGCACACAGGCTTCCCGTGTACACATCGTGCACACCAACTAACAAAAGTCATGAAAAATTCTGAAAAAAATCGTAGATGTACTTCAGAGATCACTCTATCTATGTATAAAATTGTAGGTTTAAATTTATTATATATCAAGAGTTACAAAAAAGAGAAAATTCTGACAAGTTTAAATAGTTTAAACTTGTCAGAATTTTCTCTTTTTTCTAACTCTCAATATATAATGAATTTGATCTTGAAACTTCATATATAGGTAGAGTAATTTATGAAGTACATCTACAATTTTTTTCAGAATTTTTCATGACTTTTGTTAGTTGGTATGCACGGTGTGTGTACGAGAAACCCTGTGTGCACAGGATACGTCGCCAAGGAGGTAATGCCAAAAAAGCTCAAACAGAGTCTAACAAGCTTAAATACGGCATGTCCTAGAATCATGGTAGCATCCTTGTTATCGTACATGCATGCGCATGGTAGCCTCCAACAACTGCAAGAACAAGGGAAAAAAAAAGGAAAGAATAGCAGACAGGCATCGGATAGGGCTGACCACCCTGAAGTTCAACTCCTATCCATTGATCAAATAAGGGTGTGTTTGGTAGGGATTCAGTTTCTCTAGATTCGTGAATCTGATGAAGCTGAAAATTCTAATTTCACCAGATTCGTGAAGCTGAAGCTGTGAATACATTAAGAGTGCTTAGATAGATCATCTTGTTTACATTTTAGACCAAAAATATAAACTTAATTCATTTTATTTTAGCCTACACGTTTCAGATTTCAGGTGAAACTGGAATCTAGAGCTCTACCAAGCAGACCCTAAATTTGCACATCCTACCTTCCCCCTTGCCTCTGGGAGATCATGGAGCTTCGTCATTGGCTACAGGGCTAGCCTGTGTAGCAAATTCGTAGCCTCGATGATAGCAAATCCCAATTGAATCTAGAAATTGAAGAAACCATATGCATTAGAACTAAAAATCCATCAATAGAACCGGAATGAACGCAAAATCCAAGGGTGGAAAGGAGGACAGGAGTGACCTTGTAATCCTACATGTGCATGGTAGCCTCCAACAACTGCAAGAACAAGGGAAAAATGAAAGAATAGCAGCCAGGCATCGGATCAATCTGATCTGACCACCCTGAAGCCCAACTCCTAGCCATAAATTCGCACATCCTACCTTCCCCCTTGCCTCAGGGAGACAACGGAGCTTCATTATTGGCTCCAGGGTCAACCTGTGTAGCGAATCCGTAGCCTCTATAGCAACAAATCCCAATTCGGTCTACAAATCGAAGAAACCATGTGCATTAGAAATGAAAATTCACCAATAGAACAAGAATGAACGAAAAATCCAAGGGTGGGAAGGAGGACAAGCGTGACCAGAAGAACAACGACGGTAAGATCATTGTACATGATATATTTGTGATGAACAATTGGCGAGATTTTGATATGATGAATAAGTGGTAAAAAGAGTTAATAAAGCTAATGTAGATCAAGTTGGGTTGAACTTGTTTCTGGAAGATGTTTTTGCTTGATGCAATGCGCTCATGTGAGTGGTTGCATGGATTGACCTTGAGTCAAGTCATGGACTTGTGTTCGGATTCGTTTGGTGTTTATTCGTGTGCAGGTGTTGCTCGAGGGCGAACGTGGTCGATGACGGGACCGGAACTAGGTTCATGGAGGAAACTGAGGTTCGGGACTAGGTTCAGGGAGGAATCGAGGTCCTGGTGGTCGAGGATTTCATGTGGGACGTTTGGGCTAGAGAACGGTGTACACGGAGGCTGGTTAGTCACGTGAGTGCGGCAGGCGGGCTGTACGCGTGCATGTGTGAATTTTGGGTTGTATGTATATATTAAGCCATGTGTTATTGGGTCAGGTGGATATGCATATATGTATTAGAGATAAAAAGTTAGGGTTTTGAGTTGTATAAAAGGACTTGAAAACCTAATCAATCGATTGGCTTTTTGGGCGGCGGCTGGAGGCTTGGCCGTTTTGATGCGACTATAGCTTTTGGCCGGCGGCAGGACATCCAACGAGCGGCTAGATAATTTGTGTCCGGCGGCTGACCTCGCGCGTGAAGGCAAGGGCTTGCGGCTGGAGCGCTTTTGAGTTGGCGCTTGCTTCATTATTCCCTTGCGGCTGAAGGTAGAGCGCCAGCTTGAAGTGCATGCATGCGAATCATTTGACGACTAGAAGCTGCGCCAAAAGTAGTTCTTGCTGGCGACTAGAAGATTGATGCATGTCCTTGGTGACAAGGAACGATCGACTAGATAATTGGTTCGGCTGTTTTTGTTTATATGTTGCTGATTTTCTTCGGTAGCATGCAGAAGTACTAGCGCTGTCTTCTGGCGACTGGATGCTGATGACAAGAAAAAGCATAGCGGCTATGGAGAGTTTCTAGCGTTGAGCAGCAGCACAGAGATCCGATCGAAGAAGCGGTGTCTCGGCGACACGCAGAAGCGTCAGGCGCCGTGCGGCAGATCCCGAGCCTCGGCCGTTTTTGTTTATGTGTCTATTGTTTTCGTTCGGCGGCTGTGCATTGCGGCCGGCGGCTGGGAAGTAAAAAGGCTTTGCGCTGGATCGATGCATGCATGCAAATAAAGGAGCCAGCCAACTCGAAGTGCATGGCGTGACTAGAAGTTCAGTTTTCTTTGTGGCTGTTCATCTCATACGGTTGCATGCATGCAAGGAAAAAGGAACGGCGACTAGATAATCTGTTTGCTTGCGCCTTTGGTTGATCTCTGGCAGATCGGCGGCAAGGCTGTGTTGTCGTTGAGTTCTGAAGAGCGAAGAGTTGCCGAAGCAACTTGGTGCCAGTTGAATTCTGAAGATCAATTCCCGTCATTATTGATTCAGTCAAAATTGCGAAGCTTCCGCTCAATCATTCACCCCCCTCTGATTGACGTCATCCGATCCTACAACGACAACCATGCCCTTGCCTTAACTTGCTCCACCTCCACTCCCGAGGCCCTCTGTTTGCGTCAAAATTTGGCAGGAGCGGAATAATCAACAATCCGAGATCTACAGGAGTTTGGATAGCGCACGATGAAAGTATTTGGAAACAGGAATCTGTTTAGGAAACCTAAGCCGACACAGATTTTGTAATCACCGTATTGTAATAGGACTCGGATCGGTCGAAGGGTATATAAGATGAGTCCAGGCCGCCTAGGAAGACATCCCACAGCCAAAATCACATCTGCTAGTTTTTCTTTTCATTAGTTTCAGTATTGTAATATTTTCCTCTGTAAGTCGATTTTGATCAATAAAATTGCGCATCGCCGATTATTGGTCTTCATCGATTTCGCCTAGGTTTGGTTTGCTCTGTTTTGCTGCGCATCGCTTTCTCAAAGTTGACCTATCTTTATCCCTAGATTAGCCTTGACCGACTAGTCTTGCAACGCCTGGTCGGCTTTTGGCTGGTCGAGTTACGCCGATCATCGTTTGATATCGGCTTTAAGCGATTTCACGACTTTACCTTATCGATTGCAGGTCAAATCGATTGGCACGCTTGAACCAGGTGTTCGTCCGGTGTGTTGGAGTCAGGAACCCTACTTCAAGTTTTCGGTGCCAACACCCTCCCTCACGGGGATGGTGGAGAGAAGCCGTGGGCACTGCCCAAGTGTCTCAAGCAAGAAATAGGGGATGTCTCATGAGAGTGTCTCACCATGGGCCGACGACACTGCTGCTTCCTGGCTCCAACCTAGCCTGCCATACGCCGTCGCTTTGATCGATGCCCTCCTAAGCCCGATGCACCCTAAGGGACGACCAAAAGGGGGCAGAGCAGGATGGGAGGTAGGGTGTTCCTATGGCAGGGGTGAGGATGAGGACGGGAGTGATATGTCCCCTTGCCGCCGTAGGAGTTGGGGCGTGAGATCCTCTGCAAATCCGAAGTTTCGACAGGCTTCTAAAAAGAAGAATAGAGAAATGGCGAAAGAACACAGTGCCGAAGCTAGAAATGGATTTTATTCATCTTTTTCGTCTGTCTTTTCCTCCCAGCGAACACACCTTTTAAACGAACATATTCCCCAAGTTTTACCTTCCTCAACAAACTAATTACCCTCTCTCAACTCAACTCTCCGAACTACAGCCAGAAAAACGAAAACAACATTACAAATTTACAACCACAGTAACTACATGACAACTCAATCAATTCTGCTCCGCCGTTGGATCATCATCACCAGAATGCCCAGCTAATCTGCACCGTATGTTACATCTTCCCCCTAGAAACATTGCTTGTCCCAAGCAATCGCATCTGGAGAGCAATTCTTCAACACAGAAAGGTCTTCCCAAGTTGTTGCCTCCTTCGAGAATCCTGTCCACTTGATTAATCCTTGCACAATAGCTTTGTTACCTTTCTTAACCAGCCTCTGTTCTAAGATTTCTTCTGGCTCAATACAAATTGTATCCAACTCAACCTTTTTGGTAGCTCATTAAACATCGGAGTGTAATCGAGATGAAATTCTTTCAACTGAGAAACATGGAAGACTGGATAAACTAATCTGTGAATTGGTAAATCCAATTTATATGCTGCTTGCCCTATCTTCTCCAGTATTGAGTAAGGGCCAAAATATTTATATGCTAGCTTGGGAAAAGGCTGATTAACTATTGATGATTGAGCATAAGGTTGTAGCTTCAATAACACTTTGTCACCAACTTGGAACTGTCTGTCCTGTTGCTTCTGATCAGCCTGAAGCTTCATGCGATTCTGTGCTCGAGCTAGATGTTCTCGGACTAGATCATTATACTTCATTCAATTATCCAGCATCTCCTGTACCTCTCCCGACCCATTCGCGGTTACTCTAAGCATGTTGCCAAAATTAGGCTCGTTTCCATGCAATACCTTGAATGGAGAACAACCCAATGCTATGTGATAGTTTGTATTATACCAAAATTCTGCTAAAGCTAACCAACTCTTCCACTTGGTTGGTGAGGCATTTATAGCGCATCGGAGATACATTTCCAAGCACTAATTAACCCGCTCGCTTTGCCCATTAGTTTGGGGATAATAAGTACTAAACTGCAATCTTGTGTCCATTGCCTTGAACAACTCCCGCCAAAATGTGCTGGTAAATATTCCGTCTCGATCTAAAGTAATAGTATTCAGAACCCCATGAAGCTTGGTTACATGTTCCAGAAACACCTTAGCCACATGCTGTGCTGTGAAAGGATGTCGAAGAGCAAAGAAATGTGCATATTTCGAAAACCTGTCAACGACCACCATAATCACATTGCATCCTTTTACAAAATAAGACACAAAGAGCTCTTCTCCATAATACGGAATATGCATCAAGATTTCAAACATCAGTTCATCAAATTGCGCCTTATAGTCTGCTACTGTGCCTGTTTGCTTGATGTTCACTAAATCCCCCAACAATCTATGATGGTCAAAACTTCCGAACTTCATTTCTATTGCTTGAATAAATTGACTCCAATCCCCTAACTCGTTTCGAGTCTTATATACCTGTAACCATCGAGCGGCATTCCCATCCATGTGCATAGAAGCCGCAGTAACCCAAAGCTCATCTAGAATATTGTACACCTTGAAATTAATCTATGCATTTATCTCGCCACAGTCGAGGACTTTCACCATCAAATCGAGGAAAAGACAACTTGGGTAAGGGATGCCTGCCATGACCATCCAAATCCTTTGCTAGGCGAGAAGTGGAGCCCGCGGCGTCTGACTGAATGCCGTTTGAACCTCTGATACGTAAACCACCTTACGATGGTGAATGTTCTTCATCTATCCTTATCCATGGTTCTTGCGGTGCTGGTGTAAGAATTGCTTTACCCGCCGCTGATGTACCACCTTCATTACTCTGATTCCCTTCTAACACTCTCCCTGCGGTGATCCTGGCCACCACTTGAGCTGTTGCTTCCAATTGTTTCGCCAGAAGGAGTTGCTCCTTTCGCTCGTGCCGTTAACTCCGTTCTTGCTAATAATTGTTGCTATGTTGTGTCTATCATTTCTACTCGAGCAAACAAGAGATCCAAACCTTCTTTGATCGCCACCAACTTTTCTTTCGATCTACCGTCTGCTTCCCCCATCGCCTGCAGAACGAATTGGGTCTGAACCGACAGTTTTGGGGTGCCGTGGTGAACAATCTAGCCAAGCCAACCAACTTCCTGGAATTTTACCGGCATCATCCGAATCATGTTGCACGATTTAGAGTTCCCGAACCCTCCACCGGAATTTTATAGCTCAAAGCCAAATCGAACTAGAATCTGATACCACTTGATATGTCCCCTTGCCGCCGTAGGAGTCGGGCGTGAGATCCTCCGCAAATCCGAAGTTTCAACAGGCTTCTGAAAAGAAGAACAGGGAAATGGTGAAAGAACACAGAGCCGAAGCTAGAAATGGATTTCATTATCTTTTTTGTCTGTCTTTTCCTCCCAGCGAACACACCTTTTAAACGCAACATATTCCCCAAGTTTTACCTTCCTCAACAAACTAATTACCCTCTCTCAACTCAACTCTCCGAATTACAGCCAGAAAAACGAAAACAACATTACAGCCACAGTAACTACATAATAACTCGATCAATTCTACTTTGTTGTTGGATCATCATCACCAGAACGCCCAGCTAATCTGCACCATATGTTACAGGGAGATGGCGGTGCCATGGAGGAGAGGTGGCGGCACTAGCGTAGGTAAGAGAGGGGGGGTGCCAGACAGAGGGATGGAGTCACTAGTTGGGAGAGGCCAGTCATGTGCAAGAACATGGTGACGGCAGTGGATCTGGGGTTTTTGGGCCTGGGGAGAGCGGATCCGTGGTTGATTCTGCATGAATCCGAGCGGGGCAGGCAAATTGGGCGGCGAAGGAGGGCAGGGTGGATCAAGGAGGCAAGTGGATCAAATTGGGATCAGAGGCGCATGAGAGGAGGAAAAATTTGCATGCCTTTTTTTATTATTATTTTGGCTTCCTTTTGGCAACCACGCATTCACCCATGTTAGGCCATCTCCAATAACATTCTCTAAATCTGGATTTCTATATCTCCATATACAAAATTCCCTAAAAAGATTTATTCCCTATGTCTCTTCCCTCTCCGGTAGCATTCCCCAAACTCCACTCCCTATTTTCTCCATCCTATATTATAATGACATTTCATAACCGCCATATGAGCAACATTTATTTTTTAGCAGAGAAAATTCAAATTGCTATTTTTAAATATAGAAAATTAAAATCTAAAATTTATTCTAGCGGGAATTTAAAATTTGAACAATGATTTTTAAATACGGGAATTTTAAATTTTAATTTTGAAACTAACCGAAAAATGTTATGTCGTTAAGACAAAATGACATGTTGCGCTACATGATCAAATGACACCGTTCACATATGAAACTAAAAAGGTAGGGATGACTGGCAATAAAATAAGTTGAGAATTATACATGGTAGTTTATATATCCCAAAAAGATGTAACAGAGATAGTCATTAAAACATCACAAGCTCACAACAATTCATAGTTATCAGTCTATAACCTAAAGACTTAGGAACAAATTGAGGTAAATCAAACATTGCATTGGGTGATAGTGAATGACTGGAAGGAAAAGAAACAACCTTAGTTTAACCTAACCTATTATATCTTCTAGCTATTATATCGCTCTGCAAGCTCATGTAGTACTGTTTTTGTAGCTTAGTGCAACGACGTAGATCAATGCCCATAATTCTCTCCTCCTCGATCATTTTCTTGAATTCAAGTTTATTTTTCAATAATTCAAGCCTCTCTTTTCTTGCTCAATCTTCACTTATTCTTGTGCATATAATCGTTCATATCGCTCATCTTTTTTACCTTTCTTTTATAATCTCAAGTTTCATCTTTTCCTTTCTAAATTTTTTAATGCTTCCATATAAAGATTTACTGTTGGAGCAACTTGTTTACCTTGACATAATCGTTCTTTTGCCGCCTTATGTCCAATTGGTCTACTTAAGTGATCATTTTCTGCACTAGAATGGTCCTTAAGATGAATTGCATTGGAGCTAACAGGATTGGAAGATCCTGGACTTCCACTACTTGATGTCGTTTGCTTCTTCTGAGATAACCGAGCACACCACTTAGGATAGTGTTGCAAAACATTCCAGCAATGCAAGAACGTAAACGATCGCCTTTCTTCCTCTTGGTACAAAGTTTTAGCTTGCATAATCTGTACAACCACACAAACAAAAATATGAGCAAACCATCTACAAATTGGAAAGGTACATAGATTATGGACTAACCTTGTCTTGCTCAGTTAACCTGCTTTGATTTTGATGCTTAATCCAATTATGACGCCCACAAAACTTGTTCACTGCTTCTTGAATAACAGACCATTAATATGTAAACGAAGCTTGTGAACGATCTGAGGTGAAAGTCTTGTTCTCGTGGAAGTAATCATGTATTTTTCTCCAATAAGTGGCACGGATTGTTGGTTCCCTTGTATTGCATCAATACTAACGTTAAGCCATACGAAAACCAACAAATTGTCTTCTTTCTTAGAGAAATTTTTTGATCTTCTATTGTTTGATCTTATTTGGGGACTATCCGTATGCACTGGAGATTGTTGTGAACCAATTAGGCTTTCCTGTGGAGAAGGTTTAGAACCATCCCAATCGAGGAATGCATCCCTCACTCACTCAACAGGTTCATATAGAAGCCATCCATAATTTCTATTCTGCCAACAACAAAATTTCTCAAGTTAAGAAATAACTTTACAATATCTTAACAAGTCTTAACTAGTCTTAACAACATTACAATATCTTAACAAGTCTTAACATTAATATTAGACTAGAACACTCCCGAATCATCACTATCAATGTTGATACCCACATCTTCACAATACTGTTTGTCATCATGTTTACCCTCATCATCACTCTGGTAGTCACAAGAAAGACACAAATCAGGGTCTACATACCCTTCAGGCTCTACTTTATCTCTTTGCATCAATTCATGTGACTGTATGGTAACCTGCTCAAGGCTGCAAACTATAGCTTCGATATCAATTATAAAGCTACTGAGTTCATTGCCACATGGACATGTGTTAGGACTAAAATTATCTTTTGCAATTTTGTTAAGGTCAAATGCGATGCATTCTATTTGTTTTACTGTCCACACCAAGCCTTTACTGAATTTCTTCGGATCCTTGTCCATCTACATGTAAGTGCATATCAAGTCATTGACTAGAGCATCGTTACAGTCTATGAAGTAACAACAACATTCTATTAGGCAGAGGAAAATGATGTTCAAAATTCAATCCATAAGCTATGCATATATACTGCTAAATTTCGTGTTTAGAAACAATCACTCTCATAGAATAGGCTTCCTATGCTTAAGGTGGTGAACAAATAAGCACGAAGTAGCTGATCCATTATCTCCAAGATGTACTAAGTAGCATATTGCACAAGGAATTACCTTTGTTCCGTTTGGCTGTACCTTTTCGAGTATGATTCTTATAAGCTGGACCTACAAATGAGAATGTTCAATCAGGTCCACAATTGAAAACAATTCATACATGGTTGGCAATGTCTAATTCATGAAAACAGCACGGTGATATCAAGGATTGGTTGGTCAGCTACATAAATAAAAACTAGGAGGAGCTGTTGCAGTGTGATGATCTGTTCTACATTAATTAATTACCATACTTGGGAGTTGGGAGGCTCATCAAAGTAGTCCAGCATGCAATCCCCTAAAGGAGAAATGAATAAGACTTGTTCTGCAAGTTTAGCCCAACCAACAAGTAACAGCATGTGCTGATGCATTTCAATAAATATTTCTACCAACCAAACTAGATACAAATACTATCATTGTGGATCCAGGAATTTGTTTTTTAAATAATATATATTTAATGAAAAATTACAGAAATAATATACCGAAAAAATGACAGATCTGCATATCTGTCGCACATCCAATGTGCGACAGGCTCTCTGTCGCAATTCCAAATGTGCGTGCCTTCTAAACCACCACGCTCTTTATCAACAACAAGCCAACAGCATCCAACTTATTCTCCAAGATAATTTCAGCAATCAACAGCACCCTTTGATGCTTCACCCTGAACCAAAAACAACAAGTTGTAGCACATGCTTGTCTTTAAAATACTTGTAGAGTTAGCAGAGTGGCTAACTTGCCTTTGAAATAAGAGAAAGCACGCTTAAATTCAGACAAGCCAGATCAGCCGGAGGTAGAAAAGCATGAGCAAAGAGGGTGAAGTAGTTGAAGCAACGGGCGTCTGCCATTCTGTTCCAGCAAGGAGCTCCATTATTAATAGTCAACATGAATTTTATTTATAAAGTAAAATACCAGAAGCTAGGTTTTCCTTTTACCTTGTCAAAAACGAGTTTCTTTAACTGCTTTGTCAGCTCTTGAATTACAATCTACAAAATCAAAGGAAAGCTATGAGTATCATAGTTTCTGACTGCTTGTAAGTTGTAATGGCAGAATAATACTGAGTTACTCACTAGTCACAAGTAAAAGACCGGTGAAAGGTAACCTTAGTAACAAGCTTTGTGTCATCCACAATGGAAAGAATGCAAACAAGGAATTGGAGAAAAAAAAACACCATGTTAGTATAGGATTGAGGATAAATCATCTAGAAGCTTAAAATGAACTGAAATTATGTGCAGAGAATTGGAAGAATCATTTTACAGGTTAAAGGTTAGAAGATAATTACGATTCAGGAACTAAAATTTGGCATCACCATGTGGGTTACATATATCCAGATAGAAAACTAGTGACTTCTTTGGCTTCACTATTCCATACAAGATAATTCTAGCTGAACTTATAGTTGTCTTTTCATTATAAAAACATGGTAACACAACGTATTTCTGATCTCAATTGAAGAAGCTAGTTTACCAAGAAATGTTGAAGAAGCCAGTTTACCAAGAATGTTTCTGATCTCAGTCATAGGCAAACCTCCTGGTTCACGGAAGTTGGGGGCGGCGGCCGTCGAGCTGGATCCGGAGGGGGCGGAGGCCAGGAGGGCCGGGAGGGAGCAGAGGGGGCACCGAGAGAGTGAAGGATGGAGGTCGCCGAGACGGGCCGAGGGCGGCGGAAGTCGGGGCTTAAGCGAGGTGGGAGGAGGAAACCAAGGCTTGGGCGGAGGAAGCCAGGGCTCAAGCGAGATGCCGAGGTAGGAGGAGGAAGCCGGGCTTAGGGCCTTAGGCGAAGCCGCGGAGGGCATGGGAGGCCAGGGATTGGCGCAGGGTGGCCTCGGTGGCGGCGGCTGGAGGCCTGGGTGGCTGCAAGGCGGTGGCAGGAGGCTCTGGCGGCGGCGGGACGGTGGTGGCGGGAGGCCTGGGCTGCTCGGGTGAGACAGGAGTGGAGACTGGGAGTCGAGTAGGGACTCTGGAGATTGATATCTAGGGTTACTACTTACTAGAAATTTAGAATACTATTGGTAAGCCTCGTTCGGATATCCGAATAAATGAAATCGGATATATTCGAGAAAATGTTCAGAATATTTCGATACGACGGATAGTTATCTATCGAATTCGAATTCAAATCTGAAATAAAGTATTCGAAACTGAATCCGAATTCAATTCAAATACATTCGGATCGGTCGGTCGGAAATTATCCTATCCGATTGCACCCTTGCTCAGAGGGACAAGGAATAAAGAATGTTGGGTAGAATGGGAATGAGAATGGCTTGGCTGTTTGAGCTGTGAGTTAGGCCTATGATATTTTGCATTTGAGCTTGACCTTTGATATTTTGCATTTGGCTTCTGTTGTGTGTGAAGGTTTGGAGGGTGTTGGAGTGGGCTGAATAAAATTGTACGCACATTGCCGAAACGTTCAATGCTTTTGGTAGCATGGTACTCATCTGTATCATTACCCTTGTTGTGCATATAATAATAATCCTTATATTGGACCAGGGGATTCCGACCACGTGCGTTAGCCACGTCGATTTCCGCCGACTCGTTTGCTCCACGCAAGCCCGTTTACGCTCGTTTTTAATATGGCTTAAATAATTAATCCTTGTGCTTAGACACAAACATCTGCGTGGCGTAAAGGTAAGAGCAACTCCAATCCAAACCCCTATATTTTCTCCCTAAATCACTCATTTAGGGGTGGTATAAAAATTAGAGGTACTCTATATCAAATTTGTCTCCAACCCATACTCCCTATTACTCACCCCTATTATTTATCTAAACATTATTATTACTTTGCACCCATGAATTATTATTTTAAAATGAATAAAAAAATGCCAAAGAAAATAATAGAGGCAAAGAGAAGCCCCCTAGATGTAGGGGTGAGAGAGTACCTCCTTAAAATAGGGGTTGGGTTGGAGCTTATATTTTTCTAAGTCTCCTTATAATTTAGGATAGGGGGAGGTTTAGGGGGTGGGTTGGGGTTGCTCTAAGAGCCTCGCCCGCGCAGCGGTTGGAGCGCGTTCAACTCCCCACCCCCACACGCGAGTGTCATTGGTACCCCACACCCCCTCCCCCCGCGCCGCGGTGGTGCGGACGCACGGCTAGCGTGTGGCGAAAATTTTAGAAATTACATTGAGCTCTCTTTTTTATAGAAAAGTTCCGAAATTAGTTTTTTAACACACAGGCCAAAAATTGTAAAATTATGTTTGGATCCACTTTTTCTCGAGTAGACCCCTTAAAATTTTTGAAATTACATTTAAGTTTGTTTTGTCACCTGATTTTTTGCGAAAAGACCTCCAGAAAATCCCTAAAATTACATCCATATCCTTTTTTGAATGGAAGGCACCTCAAAATTTCTAAAATTAGTTTTTCCTGGCCAGGCCCTCCGAAAATCCCGAAATCCATGTCTTTTTGCATAAAGGCCCCTAAAAATCAGAATTTATTTCCCTTTCATGTAGGCCCCCCCAAAAATTCTGAAGTTACGTTTGTGTCCGCTTTTTTATGAAGTTACATCTAGATATATTTTGGCGCCCGATTTTTCATGTAACGGCCTAAAAAATTCCCAAAATTACATCCAGCCCTTTTGCGGGCAGTCCCCCGAAAAAGCCCAAAATTCATTTTCCAGCTTAGCCCATTTGAAAATTCTAAAATTACGCATGGGGTCCACTTTTCCTGATTAGACCTTCTCAAAAATTCCCAAAACTTCTGTGGCGACAAGGCCGCTGAAAATTTTAAAATTCCATCTAGGTCTACTTTTTTACAAGAAGCCCAACCCGGTAACTTCCGAGATTATATACATTCAAGGTGCGTTCAACAGGAATTCAGCTTCTTCAGATTTATGAATCTGGTGAAACTGAAAATTCTAGCTTTACTGTATTCGTGAAGCTAAAACTGTGAGTACATTAAGAGTGTTTAGATAGATCATCTTGTTTATATTTTAGACAAAAATATAAACTTAATTCACTTTATTTTTATTTATAAATTTCAGATTTCAGATGAAACTAAAATCTAAAGCTCTACCAGCAAACTCTCGGACCCGGCTGCGGCTGGCGCCCCCCGGTTTGCCGGTTAGAAAAATCTGAACGCATGGCGGCTTTGGCGACGCATCTAGAATCCTAGCAGTCCTCCATGGTCAACGCTTAGTCCTTATTCGAAACATGAAAGATTTTCCTGATTAGTACGGTAAGTAAACTTGTTTTCTATAAAATTTCCACGTTCTAATCCGGTGTGGCACCTTAGTTTTATGTCGACACCTAGCGTTTGGTTCTCACTCTTGGGCTCTGGAAGCTACTAGTTTCCGACTAATACAAGCAGAGAAGACGACTAAGATATAGTAACGTGTTGGGAGTGTTCTGCGATAAATTTTCATCGGAAAATTTCTTCCGTCACTTCACCATTAATTCCATTCACGTCACCTCTTGTTTCTTTTCCTCCCGCGCCCTCTTCGTGTGGGAAATTTGGCTGTGTGACACCTAATTCGACGGTAATTCACAGATTGACACTTCAATTCGCGCGGTTCATAAAATTGACACGAATCGCCGAATTTTTTGACTCAGCGACACTTTCGGTATTTTCCCAGCTTTTCAAGATTTTCGAAATAATTTCCACTGTGTATACGCCCGTTTTCCACTGTGGATTATTATTTCGGTATTATACACAGTGGAGATTATTTGAAAAACTTGAAATAATTTCAAAAATTATTTCAAAAATCTTGAAATAATTTCCACTGTGGATTATTATTTTGGTATTATCCACAGTGGAAATTATTTCAAGATTTTCGAAATAATTTCCAAATTATTTCGAAAATCTTGAAATAATTTCCACTGTATATACGCCCGTTTTCCCGTATATCTCGGTATTATACACAGTGGAAATTATTTCGAAAATCTTGAAAAGTTGGGAAAATACCGAGAGTGTCGCTGAGACAAAAAATTCGTCGATTTGTGTCAATTTTATGAACCGCGCGAATTGGAGTGTCAATCTGTAAATTGCCGTCGAATTGGGTGTCACACAGCCAAATTTCCCCTCTCCCCTACACTCTGATCCACTTCCACCACTACCACTCATCGCAGTTTTGTCTTCCTCTAAGCGACCGGTGTAAGTATGCTAAGCGACCGAGCTTGGATTTGAGTGCCATCCCTCCACCTAGATCCATGGAACCATGCACGGGGTGGATCTTCACCAGTGATGCCTGCAACGTATACTTTCCTATATGGGCCACAGGAAAGGTCTCAAATCAATCATCATCCTAACATGTTGGCAGTGGTGAAAGAGCGAAACAATAGAGTCTTCCGTCAGGAGTGGACGACTCATGATCAAATCCTTCGGCTAATCAAGGGCAACACTGTCTCCTGGGCTAGTACAGGAGCGTCGTCGCTTCAGTTTCTCCTTAGAGGGCTCTCGTGAAGGCCACCCTCCTCTTTTTCTCTGTTTTCCCCTCTTTTTGGTTTTTTGCTTAACTCCCTGTCCTAGGTTGTGGCTTTCGCGCCTTGTAATCTCCTTCTTGTATTCACACTTTTTCTCGTCTTCTAATTAAATCACGGCAGCTGCCATTTTCAAAAAAAAAATTCAAAAAGATATTAGCAGCCAAAGTTTTAAAATTTTAACTATATCTATATCTAAAACGAGAATTATTTATGATCAGTGGAGTAAAACATACTTAGTAGCTCGATGAAACCTCTTATTAGAGTACGCTGAAAGAATTCACGTACTCTGACGATACACGACGTGGGCCTAGGGCATTTTCAGTATTTCGTCGGAGAAACTTGGACGTAGAGCCCGGCTTAACAACATTCGTTAGGACTAACATATGATTGATTAATGAGACAAACTATAGGGTTTGATGCTGGAATAGCTCCGTTGAAACGCATATATTGCTGCCTGCCTTCCAGCTCGATTTGCCAATCCTGCACTCAATTATTGATGATGCATGGGTCTGTGCTACCTGCCTACCTTCCTATCAGCCATTATACCCAACCATCACCCAAGATCGAAAATGACATACGAACAATAATACTATCACATCAACACTGTCGACGACTCTGAAGTCTGAATGCTGATGGCGCACGCAGGATATATCGTGCGTGTCAGCCTGTCCGCCAAGGTTGTTCTCAGCATCCTAATCGATCGACCCTGTATTTTGATCCATATTTAGATACAGTGATCCAATAATCAAAATGACTGGCCTCGTTATGCTCATTGTTCAATCCGTGAAAGCTACCTGTTAGGTTAGGGTTCAATTGCACACGCACAGATTGGTAGACGCAGATTTTACGTGAAAATCCTTGCGAGAAAAAACCACAAGAGACACAATATACTATATCGTTTCAAAATTACAAGTACAGGGTGTTGGCTTATATAGCTAAAGAGTCATAGTTGTAGAAGACTTGAGTCCTAACAAACTATGGATAGAATCAAAAGATGTGGCAATTAGAGATATTGAGTTATTTCCAACAAACCTCTCATTAACTCAAAATCTATAATGAAATTGTTTCTGAAAAACCCTAAAAGGTAATTAAGTACAAAGAATACAAGTGCGTTAAAAGTCCAAAGGACTATAGAACAAGGAAGACTGGAACAGTCAAACTAAACATTTGTAGCGCGAAAATCCTCAATCGGTATGAAAGATTGGAACAGTTTTATCCAAACGCTTCTCACGAAGTAAGATTGAGCTAACCGCTAGTAGGTCGAGAGAAAGACTAGAACAGTCAATCCAATACAACTATAACAAAGCAGGCGAAGAAATCTGGATCTTCAATGATTCATAACACCAGTAAAATATGAGTCTGTGCAACTAACCTCCTGAAACAAAATCTCAATCATTAAATGGCATAAGTCAAGACATCACCTGAGGTGCTGAGAAGATAGAGAAGAACTGATATCATGGTTTTTGGCATGCTCCACGTGGAACATAAAATTCGGCAAACTGCCTACTGAAAATCTATAATACGGTTGAAACTGCTCAGAAAATGTCAATACAAAGAAAAAACTTCTCGTGCCATCAAAGGAGTATAAATTGCAGTAGACCCCTCATATCGAGCAAAGACAACAAAAAGAATGTTGTAGTATCCACGCAAAAATAACTCATTCTTGCACTTCAAATCTTCATCTCAAACTGACATTCGAGCAAAACCTTCACTAAGGGTATTATCAGATTCCAAATGAACGTTGCCAAAACCTCCATAATGGTCAACGTATCCGAACGATGAATAAAACACCAAAATAATGGTGATAAAACACCAAATTCCAATTAATGGTGATGAAACACCAAATGCAGGTGTCTTCTCAACTGACATTATTTTTTTAATCTCCAAAGAAGACAATGAAACGTCAAACCGACGATGAAACGTCGAATAAATCTGCCCATGATTAATCGTCAAGAATCCGTCAATGATAAATCGATGACAAAACGTTGAATAAATCTTCAGTGATAAATTCTGTCTAATATCGAGATAAGGAATCCACTGTATCATCCTCAAAGTCATCATCAAGAGTATCTTTCAAGAAAACTAAGTCCATGGACCATCCAGTAGCACAGCCAAAGTCAATTGGCATCAGGCAGATGGAAGCTTGGCCCCAGATGCCTCAGCACTTTCGGCAAATACTCCACATGCTGATCATGCGGTACAGGTTGAATAATTCGTCGTCACGAAAGGACTTGCGGCCCACATGAATGCTCGGCTATACACGTCACGTATGCAATACTTTAAGATTATAAGTATAGAAGACTAATTTATATAACTAAAGAGTTCTAGTTATAGAAGATTTAACATCTAACAAATTATAAATATAGAATCAAAAGATATAACAGTTAAAGATATTGAGTTATCTCCAACATAACCCCTTGCTTCATACCTTCATGACGCATAGAAGTAGTGTATTTTTCCCCTTTCAAAGATTGCTTATCCATCAAAACTAGCTTTTTATGCTTATTTTTCAAACCACGCTTATCCTTGTTAAGACAAGTCACAACTAAGCACTAATTCGGGTGATAATCGAAAGTTCAACGGAAGAAGAAGCAACTTAATTCGAAGTCGCATTACAACTACTATTTCCATTTCACTGTATCTGTCCAGAACACGTAATAAGGGGGATATGCAAAATTCAAGCAATATTTAATAGAATTAGATCATGCTTGTCCCTATTAGATAGAGTAGTATTATATCTATCTAAAAACGACAATCATGATCCCATCAATTTTAAATTTTATGCCTCTAGGGCTCTAGGCATGGGCGTTGGACAAATATTGTGAATGGAAGGGAGTAAGTTGCAAACTTCGTCAACGTTAGTGTCCCAAATCAGTATATATATGTGTCTCACGCAGCAACACTGTACACTACAAATTTAGCAGCAAAGCAACACGCCTCGTTAAACCTCATCAAGAGCTCGACCGACCGATCGGTCAGCCATGACGAACGGCTACCTGTTCCGGGAGTACATCGGCGCGCAGGACACCGGCGTGCGGTTCTCCGACGTGCCCGTCAACCCCAACCTCAGCTTCAACCACATCCTCGCCTTCGCCATCGACTACACGCCGGTGGGCCAGCAGCCCACGCCGGCGCCGACCAACGGCGTGTTCTCCCCGTTCTGGGACACGGCCAACCTCTCCCCCGCCGACGTGGCCGCCGTCAAGGCGGCCCACCCTAACGTCAGCGTCATGGTCGGCGTAGGCGGCGACAGCGTGCGCGACATCGTCAAGGTCTTCTTCACGCCGACGTCCGTCGACTCGTGGGTGTCAAACGCCGTGGAGTCCCTCTCGGGCATCATCGACGACTACAGCCTTGACGGCATGGACATCGACTACGAGCGCTTCGCCGACGGCGCTGACGTCGACACGTTCGTCGAGTGCGTCGGCCGCCTCCTCACCGAGCTCAAGGCCCGGTTCCCCAACATCACCACCTCCATCGCGCCGTTCGAGGACACAGAGGTGCAGAGGTACTACAAGCCGCTGTGGAGCAGGTACTCCGGCGTGATCGACTACGTCAACTTCCAGTTCTACGGCTACGGCGCCAACACCGACGTCGACCAGTACGTGCGGTTCTACGACACGCAGGCGGCGAACTACCCCGGTGGCAAGGTGCTCGCCAGCTTCAAGACCGGCGACGTCTCGGGGCAGATCACGCCGGACCTCGGCATCGCTGCGGCGAAGGAGCTGCAGCGGCAGGGCAAGCTGCCGGGGCTGTTCATCTGGTCGGCGGACAGCTCCAAGATGAGCAGCTACGGGTTTGAGTACGAGACCAAGGCGCAGGAGATCATCGCCAACCATTGATCTTTGATCGGACGGTCCTCACGATTAATACGCGTAAGAATAAGCAACCGTAAATAGTTGCGAGCATGATGTACATCTTGCAGTCGCAGGAGTCGGATATACTGCTATGTAAATTTCTGTCGGGATTTCAAATAAACATCTGTGAATGATGGCGCGATTACTTTAAATTTGGCTACTCGGTGAATTAATTAGGCATAACTAGTCATTAACCCGTGCATCCGCACGGGCTACTTATTTTCGATTATTATTTTAATTTGTTTTTGTCGACGATCCGGGGTAGGATCCCCCGCCGAGCTTATTTGTTGAATGAGGGATCAACCTAAGCCCTCTTTTCCGCAAGGGGTGCGCGTCTGAGAGTATGCCGAGCAAAGAAATAAGGTATGCCAGACAATCGGAAGGCACGGGGGGTTGTTTTTTAGCTGGTTCGGGCCTCTCGCGGTGGAGATAATAACCCTACGTCCAGTGGGTTTCACTAGTGAGGGGATGTGTGTTACAATGCGCTTGCTCGGGACCCTGAATGCTCCTAAGGGCGCCCGTGAGTAAGCTCTGAATACGTATGCGTGTGAAGTACAGGAAGTCCAACGCTCGATCCACTGTGGGAGGGGGTATTTATAGAGAATTACAGGAGACAAATCATTTATTACAGGGGCGTCACTGTAGAGGACGTAGGCAGTGCAGTGGCCGCACCACCCGCCGGGTACCATGCGACGTGGATACAGCGAGCGCAGACCAAGGCGGTGCGGACCGTGGGCGTGCAGTCCTTCAAGCCGCCGCGTAATTAATGCCACGTCGTCTTCGTGAATTGCGCCCAGTCTTTTGGTCGATCCTGGGGCTCTTCTTCGGTCTTGGTCGCTAGCCGCACTCTCCCGAGCAAGCATGCTCGGGGGCTAACTTGACGGAGGACGAGGTGGGCCTGTAGGCTGGACTATCCGGAGACCCCCCTTTGGGGACAACGTCCAGGGGGAAATATGGTCGACTGCTGGCCAGCCGCCAGGGTACAATTCTACGGGAATTTCCTAATCCCCGACAGCTAGCCCTCGAGGCTTAAGGGGGAGGTTGCTCGACCGGGTCTTCGCCTTAAGCCTCTAGACTCACAGGGAGGATTGGGACTTCGCAGCGAAGAGCAACACTGGCTCGGGGACGAGGGTCTTGCAGCGAAGAGCTACTGCAGCATCCGAGCAACACGGCTCGGGGACGAGAATCTCGCAGCGAAGAGCTACTGCGGCATCCGAGCAACACGGCTCGGGGACGAGAATCTCGCAGCGAAGAGCTACTGCGGCATCCGAGCGACACGGCTCGGGGATCTCGCAGCGAAGAGCTACTGCGGCATCCGAGCGACACGGCTCGGGGACGAGAATCTCGCAGCGAAGAGCTACTGCGGCATCCGAACGACACGACTCGGGGATCTCGCAGCGAAGAGCTACTGCGGCATCCGAGCAACACGGCTCGAGGACGAGGATCTCGCAGCGAAGAGCTACTGCGGCATCCGAGCAACACGGCTCGGGGATCTCGCAGCGAAGAGCTACCGCGGCATCCGAGCAACACGGCTCGGGGACGAGGATCTCGCAGCGAAGAGCTACCGCGGCATCCGAGCAACACGGCTCGGGGAAGAGGATCTCGCAGCGAAGAGCTACTGCGGCATCCGAGTAACACGGCTCGGGGATCTCGCAGCGAAGAGCTATCGCGCATCCGAGCAACACGGCTCGTGGAAGAGGATCTCGCAATAAGAGCTATCGCGCATCCGAGCAACACGGCTCGGGGATCTCGCAGCGAAGAGCTACTCGGCATCCGAGCAACATGGCTCGGGGCGAGAATCTCGCGGCGAAGAGCTATGCGCGCATCCGAGCAACACGGCTCGGGGCGAGGATCTCGCAACGAAGAGCTATCGCGCATCCGAGCAACACGGCTCGGGACGAGGATCTCGCAGTCAAGAGCTATCGCGCATCCGAGCAACACGGCTCGGGATCACGCAGCGAAGAGCTATCGCGCATCCGAGCAACACGGCTCGTGGAAGAGGATCTCGCAGCGAAGAGCTATCGCGCATCCGAGCAACACGGCTCGGGATCTCGCAGTCAAGAGCTATCGCGCATCCGAGCAACACGGCTCGGGGCGAGGATCTCGCAGCGAAGAGCTATCGCGCATCCGAGCAACACGGCTCGGGATCTCGCAGTAAGAGCTATCGCGACATCCGAGCAACACGGCTCCGGAAGAGGATCTCGCAGCGAAGAGCTATCTGCGCATCCGAGCAACACGGCTCGGGATCTCGCAGCGAAGAGCTACTGCGCATTCGAGCAACACGGCTCGGGGATCTCGCAGTCAAGAGTTATCGCGCATCCCAAGCATGAGTCAAATGCTTGAGGAACTGACAGACGAGACATGCTCGAACTGCCGCATCCTGGACATGGACTAGACGCCCAGGGGAACTAACTGGCGCGGAAGAGACTCGCGCCCGAGCGAAGGGCGTGCCCAGCGCGGAACACGGACAGCCCCCGAGCGAAACGCGTGCTCGGGGGAAGAGACTCGCGCCCGAGCGAAGGACGTGCTCAGCGCGGAACATGGACAGCCCCCGAGCGAAACGCGTGCTCGGGGGAAGAGACTCGCGCCCGAGCGAAGGACGTGCTCAGCGCGGAACATGGACAGCCCCCGAGCGAAACGCGTGCTCGGGGGAAGAGACTTGCGCCCGAGCGAAGGACATGCTCAGCGCGGAACATGGACAGCCCCCGAGCGAAACGCGTGCTCGGGGGAAGAAACTCGCGTCCGAGTAAAGGACGTGCTCAGCGCGGAACATGGACAACCCCCGAGCGAAACGCGTGCTCGGGGGAAGAGACTCGCGCCCAAGCGAAGGACATGCTCAACGCGAAACATGGTCTCGGTGTGGCCTTCCGGATCAGTCACACCAGCCACGCCCTCGCCGGCGTAGCACATGTCGTCGTCCTCCATGTCGCCGAAGACGCAGAGGTCTCGATTGACTTGAGAATTTGGCATCCTCAGGGATTCCTCGCGAAAGGACTCAGTCGATTCCCACGGACGGTGCCAGCTGTCGACAATCCGGGGTAGGGTCCCCCGCCGAGCTTACTTGTTGAATGAGGGATCAACCTAAGACCCCTTTTCCGCAAGGGGTGCGCGTCTAAGAGTATGCCGAGCAAAGAAATAAGGTATGCCAGACAATCGGAAGGCACGGGGGGTTGTTTTTTAGCTGGTTCGGGCCTCTCGCGGTGGAGATAATAACCCTACGTCCAGTGGGTTTCACTAGTGAGGGGATGTGTGTTACAATGCGCTTGCTCGGGACCCTGAATGCTCCTAAGGGCGCCCGTGAGCAAGCTCTGAATACGTATGCGTGTGAAGTACAGGAAGTCCAACGCTCGATCCACCGTGGGAGGGTATTTATAGAGAATTACAGAGACAAATCATTTATTACAGGCGCGTCACATGAGAGGACGAGGCAGCGGTCAAGGCCGCACCACCACGGGTACCACGCGACGTGGTACAGCGAAGCCTTGAACCAAGCGGTGCGGACCGTGGGCGTCACGATCCTTCGAGCCGCGTAATTAATGCCACATCGTCTTCGTGAATTGCGCCCAGTCTTTTGGTCGATCCTGGGGCTCTTCTTCGGTCTTGGTCGCTAGCCGCACTCTCCCGAGCAAGCATGCTCGGGGGCTAACTTGACGGAGGACGAGGTGGGCCTGTAGGCTGGACTATCCGGAGACCTCCCTTTGGGGACAACGTCCAGGGGGAAATATGGTCGACTGCTGGCCAGCCGCTAGGGTACAATGGTCGTCTACGGGAATTTCCCAATCCCCGACAGTTTTCATATTTAATATAATCAACATTAATTTTTAACTTAGAATTTAAATTGCTTCAAAATTCAAATGTAAACATTGATTCTCAATGAAATTTGAAATTTAAAACCTCTTTGGACACCAAAGGGCAAAACACATATTACACCGTGTTTGAAAAGGAAAGGTAAGAAAAGGGAAATCATATTTTTTTGTGAGGTGTGAACAGGACAAAACCATGACTTTGCATGTGAAATTAGTCTTTGGCCTTGCATGGTAGACATCAGATTGAAATAGGAGTAATCTTTGCATTATTATTTTATTCCATCTTTCCATATTGAGAGCATAATCTTTTACTTGTTCTAAATATATTAAACTTTATTTCTATAGCCTTAGCATTATGGGCTTCCATGAACCAGCATAACACTAATGTTTAAACTTTTTATTTAGTTGGATGACCCCTTCGAACATAATACCATTAACAATCTATAAACATGAAAAAAACTAAAAGTGAGATGATTTGAAGTTTTGTCCATATTCACAATCTACGACTCAACTTTTTAAATTTATTTAATTTTATTAGTGTAGATACTCTTATGTTAGCCAATGCCTAAAGTAGCGAAGCTCGAATTCCATCTTTGATTGTGTGCTGTATAGTTTTGCTAAGATTTCATCATGAACTGATCAATTCAGTTTTTTGTGTATGGAATATGCATGCTTCAGTTTGCTGCTTCTTTTTTCATCTTTTGCTTTAACGTGTGCCAAGCTCATATAAGGCATGTTAGTTTTTTTTTCTTTTTCTTAATCGGATACATGTAGCCTTGCATACAAAAGTAGTACTCGGGCTCACCTTTTCTAACTTGCCATGAACTCCTAAATTTATACATTACTTGCCATGGACCCCTACATTTGTACATGTATGAATCATGGCCATCAATAATCTAAGCCATGGATAAAAATAATTAAGGAGATTGGACAACCAAGATTTTCTCTTTTTTTAATAATGTAGGATTTTCTAGCAATTTTTCTTTTTTTAGATTAGCGTGGGAATTTCTGGCATTTTCTGATTAACGTGGGGCTTTTAAGAGGATCTCCAATCAGTATATAAAAGATGGCATTGGCACACACACTTTGTTTCATAGAGATGCATGCAATTACATGTTTTCGCATTTTATAACCATACTAGCCAAAGTGCATGTGTGTTGCAACCAAAACATATTTTTGAACCAAATAATCAAATTATGTCACATGTTTATAAAAATAAAATTGTACTCTTGAGTTGCCAGGAGGAGGGAGAAGTGGAGAATGACTTGGTTGAGTGGAGCAGGTGTGGACAAAAAAAAGGAGATGCGGTTAGTTTTCTTTTTTATTCGCGAGATGTGAGGGTGCGTGTCTCGGCCCATAGCCTATATATCGGTGCACTGCTTTTCTTAAAGAAAAGGAGGAAGAACGGACGACCAACACCAACTCATATTTACATATAAATAAAGGTAACAAAGCAACATACCTGCAAATTGCATACACCACACAGCGTGTGTTGCTTGCCAGTCGCTACCACTGCATAACGCATACGCACAAGTAGCTCTTCGCAGCTAGCTGTGCAATGTTAGAGATAATCATGGATTCCTCAATATCCAATCTTTACATATATCAAATCTTTTCATATTCATACCCTTTATTTAACAATATAATGCCACCTCCTTTGTACATGTATAATGAACAGAAATAGTAGATTTATCTCCGATGGTTTTTTTTCACAAAAGGTTTTTTCCATGTTAAAATCTTGTGTCTTGTTTTCGTGTTCTACTCTGACCCTATCAAATAGTATCAGAGCACATACCTAGTTCCGATCTACTCCACGCACGCCAATGTCACTATCATCCGCTCCAGCCATCTCCTTTGGCTGCCTCCTCGGCCAATGGCCCCACACACCAATGTTGTTGCATGCTTCCACCTCCAGCTGCCTATCATTTTCCAAGCCGCCACATTCTCGGCTAGCCGCGCCTCAGTGATCACCTCCGGCACTACACCACTGGACACCTCGGTTCCATGCCACCGCGTGGCGCACCGCCTGCATAGCTCTGAACTCCGACCACCTCCACACCGTCTCCTCTTGGCCCGCGCCTCTCCAGCCTCCAACTGCCTCTGCACCATCTCCACCGTGATACCTTGGTTGCGCCGCCTTTGGTCATCTCGGCCGGTCGAGACATTGCCCACGAACTCTCATGACTAAGACAAGCTCAACTTCTCAATCGGACTCCAACTAAACCCTCAACCTAATTTAATCCGATCGATCAGCTTAGCTCCAATGTTTTCGATCCAGCTCCAATTCCAAAGCCGCTTTGGCTTCTCAGTCCATCTCCAGGAACTCCAGCTTCAGCTTCTTCTTCGTTTTTTGGGTATTGGCTCCAAGTCAGCTCCAGCTTCTGAAGTTCGTCTAGAAATTCCTATGTGCACCCTAAGCATACCCAAAATTTGCTATATGCAGTCGAAGCGTACCAGGAAGTTTTTTCAGATTTAACCTACCATATTTTTTGATCTATAATTTTTCTCCACCATATCATCAACTAAATATGATATGGAGACCGAAGATTCTTTCTTTTTGTCACAAGTTGCGGGATCATTAATGAAGTGATCTTTTCTAGAAATTTATGCCTTGTCAGTTACCTGAGGGTTGGATGGGCACACTACATGATTTTGCTTCTCCTGTGCAATGTTATATACTCTGAATTGTATAAATCCAATGTTTAAGTAGCTTCTGCTTAATATTGATGTATGGTTGTGATTCCAATTGTTGTAAATGTGCGTACTAGCTACTAATCAAGGGACTAGTACTGAATACACATTAGATTTCTATTTTTGCATTTTATGTAAAAATGGGGGTCGTTTCAAAGATATCTTCAAAATAAGAAAACGGTTCAAAAGTATCATAAATATCTTATGCAACAAGAAAAGCATAACAAACCATATTATCAGTGTCACGATATCTAGCAGGCAATTGAATATTCCTTCTTGATCTATCTTGAGCAATATAGTGATCATTAGTGCTAGGAAATGCTACATCAGGAATTAGGGCCTGTTTGGATCCATTAGCTCTAATAGTTAGCTGGGTAATGGCTAATAGCTGACTAACTATTAGCTGGCTAATTATTAGCTAGAGGCTGTTTGGATCTAATAGCTAATAGGTGGTTAGAAATTTGGTTGTGGGTGCAAATGTTCATTGTACCCTTACATTAATTAACTGTTTGCATCTTTTTTTGGCTACTGTTTGCATTAATTAGCTGTTTGCATTAATTAGAGGCCAAGGGCAAATTGGTCTTTTGACCATCCATTAGCTGAAATTAGCAGGGAAGAACCAGCTAATGAGATAACGATTAGCTGGGTTGTTGGCTAACTATTAGCTGGGCTGTTTGGATCTATTTTAGCTAATTTTAGCAGCTAACTGTTAGTGCTAATGGATCCAAACATGACCTTAGTCGTGAAGTTGAACAAGTAGAAGAATCACTATCAATGGTAGGTAAAACTACATCAAATTCTATATTAATTGCAGTAGATTCAGAAATTTTAGATTCCCTTGTGGACGAACTAATGAGAGTAAAGCATCTTGATGAAAAGTAACATCATGACTAATGATCAATTTACGAGAATCAGAACACTATAAACGATATCCTTTGACACCAGAGCCATACCCAACAAACATCTTTTATACCTAAAATAACAAAATAAGCAAGGTTGAGTACTTTCGTACTCAGTAAGACCTAAGATGATATTTGCAAATGCATAAATGCAAGTTAAATCAAAGGAGGCTTCTAGGTTAATTTTGCATAAAGCAGATTTTAATTTGTAAATCAAATTGTAAGTTCTAAAATAGAATTTGTAAGAGCAAGTTTGTTGATAAGAAATTAAGTAAAGTATAAGTAATACTCACAGCCCTTCTCGAGCATTGAATAATCCAATAAATCCAATCTTGCCATAACCATTTCTTTGCCAACACATATCCATTCATCAATAATCCAACAATCCTGCCATAACCAGTTCTTGCCAACACATGGCAAAACAAGTAAAACCAAGTATTTTGAAAACATTCAAACATCTAACATGTGTCAGTTCACCAAGACTCCCATAACCGCAGGTACGGCTAGTCGATTAGATTTACACTCTGCAGAGGTGTACAACTTTACCCACAAGAGATGATTGACTCCTTGGTGTGCTGCAGAGAGTTATAACATAACCGTTACATTACATAGACCTAATTTTGCACTAGCACCCGTGACAAAAAACCCTTGCTATGGCAGAAGAAACACATGTGTATAAAACGTGGTATCATCATCATAATAACAATCGGGCACCATTTCTTCCTATAGTAAGGTGCACACCGTTATATCAGCAAATGTTGTTCCCAACACTGCAGTGAGGGCACCCTTTCGAGCAAACCTTGAAAGGAAAGCCCGTACTACTTCGGTCTACCAATGTGCAAAACTAAATCTACATAACTTAATAGGCTAAGGCTGCCCCATCCCAGCACTTGTGGTTGTACAGATTTATCTTAGATCATACAACACGATGTTCGGTCCTTAATCCGACACGGGCAATAATCTCCCCCTACACTACGTACAAGTCCCTTGTACATCCAGCTATTGCCAATAATCACCCGCGTCAAAACCATAGATTTATTTTGGGTTTTTAACAAAAATACCAGTGACCAACAGTGTCATATCCAACATTTTCAATTTCTAAAGAAACAATTTTGATCTGATCATTTACATTGTTGGTTATAAAGCATGGCTAAGCATGGTTAATATGTAATTGTATATTCCCAAGTTGACATCATGTATTGTCTATCCCTATTAAATGGTTATCAAGGTTCTCATATCAATATTTATTAAGAAAGTTCCAAGAGATATCATGTATATCTACCAATACCACAAAATAGCGAATTTATAGAAAATAAGTGCATGCATGAAACAATTTGATAAAACAAAAGAAAAATTAAATACTGGGATCAATATGATCAAAGGGGTGCTTGCCTTGCTTATTTGTCATTTATGACGATGTCGTGGTCGTAGCTGATGATGTTGACGGCGGAGTTAATGACGTTGAGTTCTACACATCGTTCAACAGAAATATAGCAAATAACCAACTTTTAATCAGGGCAAAAATAAGACAGACAGTAAATCAAATAAAGACTTACTATAGAAAGTAGGTGTGTTTTAGGTTTGGATTAAATGATTTCACATTCTCGTGTTTTAGTCAATTAAGCGTACACATTCAAATTGTTAACAGCTTGAGTAATGCATGGTTTCTTTTATGCATTATCTATTCTTATCTATAACATCCTGAAAAATTTAAAAATAAATAAAATAATAATTTAAAATTTAAAAATGACTAAGATAAAATTTTGAATTTGAAATGTGATTAGTTTTGAACTTTCACCTTTTTTCGAACTTTGATTTAAGGAAAACTCAATTTCTTTATTGAATTTCTCTCTTTTTCCAAATAATGAAAATCAAAATCACAAAATGAATGAAGTGAAACTTTTAAATAAAAAAATAATGTGATTTACCTTTAGATTTTCCAGCCTTATTTAATGGGATTTTGCTTTAAAGAAAAGATTTTAATTAAGATAGTGAACCTTTAATTCTAAATTTCAAAATTTAACAAACACGATACTCATAAAGAACTCTTAATTAACCATTCATCGTAATGCTAGCCACTCGCATACAACCATAATAATTGAACAACCATCATAATTGAACATGAGAAAGGAAATTGATGACTTACAATGTAACCAACATCTCATAAAGAATAAATATCTAAGTAAACACTTAAACCCACAATATCAACAATATATACACATAAACATTGGTGCTCAAACCTTAGCATACCTACACATCAACACATACACAATCTCAGCAAAATCAAATACAATATCACATCTAGTTTAACCTCCCTACTAAAGGAAACCAGTTTTGGTACATTTGGCTCACATACAGCATCAAATATAAATCTTCACACAATATCAATTCAATCAAAATACATTTACACAATATTATAACTCGAGCACATTGTCACCTCCATATAAGTAAAGCAATTGCATAAGTTCAGCTAGCACTCAAGTTATAACCATATCCATACCCAATCAAGCTACCATGAAGATTAAGGCACGATCAGTTACATTCACATCAGACTTACACCTCTAAATACTGATGAATACTCATACCAGGGGTACCCCACAGCAAAGTATACATCTATTTTAAGGTTCCTGCCCTCGGTCCGTCCAACCTAACCTCGGGTCGGGCACCCCCGGAACCACGACCGAGACCCAGATATGACGCCGCCGCAGGCTCCGAACGGCGACCAGGTGCCCCTGTAGGGGCCGCTCTAGACCCGGGACCAACGCCTTCGCAGGCTCCGACCCGGGTCATGGCTAGGGCCCCCAGCAAGCTCTAGCTCCGCAACCTCTGCCACATCGACGGTCTCACGCCAGGTTTGTTCGCTTTGTCTTACTTAACACAACCACCATGTCGAACGGGTGGTTCTTCCCGAGGCAACCGGAGGGCGGCCTCAAAGAAAAGCACCCGCCCTCGCATCACAACATCCGACAAAGATATAGGATACGTCGCACCTTCCCAAAGAGGCGCCGTCCGTTGGGACTACCAACCCAGCATGGGGTGAACAGGAAACTGTCAATCGTCAAAGACCAAAGACCGGAGCACCCGGGCACGGCGTATCTCTCCTGCTTTCCAAAATCCCGTGTAACCTACCCCCTCCGCCTATATAAAGGGAGGCAGGGCCCTCAGGAAGACCCCCCCCATCGCGCAAGCGCATACTCGCACATACGCTCAATTTCTAGTTTAAAAGACTTCAAGCCTTCCTGACCTCCTAATCTCCGAACGAGTGTTGAGGGCCTGTCCTCAACCCCCGTCTGTAATCTCTAGTGACCCTTGGTGCACAAAGAAATACAAACCACCGCCGCCAACTGGAAGTAGGGATATTCCGCCCGAACCAGTATACATCCGAGATTTTCTTAGTCCAACCACTCGAGGAGAGGGGACGCGCGACCCCCTACTACTTACAAATTTACTCGTCGGTTTTACGAAACACCGACAAATACAGATTACATTCAATTGTGTTCAATCATAGCCTCAAAAAAGAAAATCAGATCTAATCTATGATGTCGAACCCACTTTTACACCAGTTAGCCAGCTCATTCTCTCACTACCCATACCTTGCCCATTCCTCTCAGCTGCTGCCTTAACCCCCCAAGTAGCAGCCAGCTCATTTCAGCTCACCTCAGGCCAGCTGCCAAGTGCATGTGTGCCAAGCCTTGCATGCATGCCACCTCCACCCCCAACTGTCCCTCCAGCCCATCCCTCACTGCCAGATAAAGGGATGAGAGGTGCGGCATGGCTGCCACCATGTTCCCCATCCCATAGTTTTAGTTCGTAGTTTCATCCACCCATGTCGGTTGTAGAGACAGTTGTCGGCGTACTTCACGCCAGGGTACCCGCCTCTCCATTCACCAGGCCTGTCGACTAAGAAAAAAAGACCAAGACTTAGAGAGAAAAAAGAGAAGGAGAGCAAACTGAAAAAAGCATTGTAACCCGCTCGATACCCATCAACAAAGATCTAGCAGGACGTATGGCTATTACCCACACTGCGGGCCTGAACCTGGTTACATCGGTGTGTTCTTTGGTCTGTTGACCCTCGGGATCCCTCACGCGAGAGTCATTAGGCTTTCTGACCGTGAAGACGCCCTCTATCGAACCTTAATCTCCGTTCTGGGAGACACCCCGTCCGTTGACAGGGTCCTGGCCGGCGAAATACGCCGACAGGGGCGCGCCAGGTAGGGGGCTAGCGGTTGGTTCACCCAACCATCTCTCTGGCGAATCCCGATCATCTGTTTGGAAGGACCGCGCATCTGGTGATGGCGGGTTCACATTCACAGCAAAAAGAGGCGGCGGAGGCTAGTAGCGCCCAGGACACGTCCCGGCGCTCCTGCCGGACGAGGAATCATCTCACGCCGCCCCTGCAGGGAGGCGGTGGTGCCCCCCTGGCGACGGCGGTACACCCGGTTCGGTGACGGTTGGCCATGGAGGCAGCCACCCCGGCCCAGAACCTGCATGCAGTCTGTCTCCATTTGGACCACCCTCCGGTGGAACTTGCAGGAGACACCCCGGCCACGCCGTGGATTTGGGACATTGCTGGCCTCGTAGACGCGGCCCAGCTCCGCATGGAGATGCCCGACCGGTCAGGAACCGTCGGCACTCCTCGATCAAGGGTGCGTGCTGACCACACCCAAGCTTCCAGCCGCCCTAGTGGGAAGCGCTATGGCCAGGAGGGCCAGAGTAAAGGAAAGGGCATACAAGACACGGGTCCCGGCTCTGCGAGGAGCCGTGAGGACCTGAGGGTTCATCTGGAGGAGCATCGCTGGCGGTGCGGCGATGATTTGCGTAGTCACCTGCAGCGCCGTCGCGCCCAGGGGCAAGGCCGCGACCGGCGGATGGCTCCTGGGGATGAAGGCTCCTCCCATGACTCCCACCTTCGGAGCAAGGAGGAGGTCCACTCCTCTGATTCTTTGGGGAGTCGAGATCCGCACTCCGACGATCTCGGGCGTGGTTCGTGGATGGCATGACTCCCCAAATAAGGGTGCGGCGTTTTCCCGACGGCTTGGTGGTGCCAAGCGTTTCCGCGTTGGATGCAAGAATTCTTCCGGGTTGGTGGTGCCAGGCGTTTCCGCGTTGGGCATCCATCGAGAAGTACGATGGCACCACCAACCCGGAAGAATTCTTGCAGATCTACACTACGATGGTGTGGGCTGCTGGCGGGTCTGAAAAGGCCATGGCCAATTACTTCCTAACAGCCTTGACGGGGTCCGCCCGGTCCTGGCTGTTGAACCTCCCACGAGGATCGGTACACTCGTGGGAGGAGTTGTGCGGGCTCTTCGTTGCCAACTTTCAGGGCTCATACACACAAACGGGCGTGGAGGACGATCTCCATGCCCTTAAGTAGGAAAGAGGGGAATCGTTGCGCGACTTCATCCGACGATTCAGTCATTGTCGCAATACGATCCCCCGGATTTTCGAGCAGTCGGTCATCATCGCTTTCTGGAGAGGCGTTCGGGACCACAAGATGTGGGAGAAGATGGCGACCCGCAACATCACCACTACCTCCGAGCTTTACTCCCTGGCGCACAAGTGCGCGCGAGCGGCGGAAGCTCAGCGGCCGGTGCCTGGCCCTGCACGCGGATGCGGCGGAGATGAAACCGGGAATTTGAAGGGTCCCGGCCCTGTGAGCAAGAAGGCGCAAAGGCGTGAGGCGGTTGAGACCAGGTGGGTCTTGACCGCTGAGCGCGAGCGTAGGGACACCTGGCCGCGAGGGTGCGACCGCCGTGACCAGCGGGATGATCGCCGTGGTCGTAGGAATGACCGCCGTGAGGAGAAGGAGGGCAGGCCTTTCTGCTCGATCCACAGGTCTAACACCCACGACCTGGCCAGTTCCAGGTTGTGAGTAAGATGGTGGAGCAGCGGCTTAAGGAGCGCCGCCCCCGCGACGACGACCAGGACGAAGACCCTGCCCCGCTGGCCTTCCAAGAGGCAGACCAAACCGTGGTGTACATTCATGGTAGCTCGGCCACCTACCCCTTCAACACGATGTACAAACGGCTGAGGAGGGACGTCTGCACCACGGTACCGAGCTCAGGGGCGGGTCGGATGCTGAAGTGGTCGGAGGAGCCGATCACTTTCAGTCGGGCCGACCACCATGCGAGCACTGCCGTCCTAGGCCACCTTCCGATCGTGGTTTCGCCCACGATCTGAAATGTGAAGCTTGGGCGAGTGCTAGTGGACGCAGGGAGCTACATCAACCTCCTGTCCTCCAAGGCATTTCGGGCGCTCCAGATATCATGGTAGAAGTTGTGCCCGGCCTTGCCCTTCTATGGGATCGCCTGGGCCGCTCGCCCCACTGGCGCAGTCGCCTCCGTCACCTTCGGGGAGGAAAGCAACTACCGTACGGAAATGGTTGATTTCAAAATCGCCGATTTTAACCTCCCGTACAATGCCCTGCTTAGCCGACCGGCGTTGGCCAAGTTCATGGCGGCGACCCACTATGCCTACATGATGGTGAAGATACTAGGGCCTGGTGGTCCCATAGTCATCCAGGTGGACAGGCCAGAAGCCTTGCGCTGCCACAAGCACACACTGGACCTGGCCGGTGCCACCTGTGCAAGGTCGGCTGATGCCGCCGATCTGAGAGCCCCTCTGGCGAAGGCCCGTGCCTCACCCAGCTCGGCCGACGAGGTTAAGGAGGTCTCCCTGAGCTGGGGCGAGCCCAGGAAAACCGTCAACATTGGCGCCAGCCTTAGCGCCAAATAGGAAGACGTGCTCGTCACCTTTCTCCGGTCTAATTCCGACGTATTTTCCTGGCAACCGTCCGATATGACAAGGGGCCTCAGGGAGGTGATCGAGCACCGATTGGCAATGCTCCTAGGAGTGTGCCCGGTCCGGTAAAAGGTCCGGAGACAGGCACCAGAGCGGCAAAATGCCATTCGGGAGGAGGTAGAGAAGCTGCTGTGCGCAGGGATTGTTAGGGAAGTCTCTCACCCCGAGTGGCTTGCCAACCCTGTGCTTGTCAAGAAATCTAACGGGAAGTGGTGGATGTGCGTCGAATTCACCGACCTCAACAAGGCCTGCCCAAAGGATCCTTACCCCTTGCCACGCGTCGATCTCGTCGTCGACTCGATGGCAGGATGTGAGCTGCTGTGTTTTCTGGATGTGTACTCTGGGTACCACCAGATTAGCATGGCGGCAGAAGACAATGAAAAAACCACTTTTGTAACTCCAATGGGTGTTTATTGCTATATCAGAATGGCTTTTAGGTTAAAAAATGCTGGTTCTACTTATCAACGTGCATGCATATTTCTTTCCATCCATAGATAGGGTGAAATCTTGAGGTGTACGTCGATGACTTGGTTGTGAAAGTTAAGAAGAGCGAAGAACTGATCGAAGATCTGGAGGAAACTTTCGCCAACCTCCGGAAGAATTGCTTAAAGCTCAACCCCAAGAAATGTGTGTTTGGCGTGCCCTCTGAAAAGCTGTGGCCATTGAACACATGAAGCCGTTGGTTCGGCTCAAGCAGGTGCAGTGCCAATCCTGACAAGATAGTGGCCATTGAACACATGAAGTCGCTGGTTCGGCTCAAGCAGGTGCAGTGCCTGGCTGGTCGCTTGGCCTCCCTCGGGTGATTCATCGCCTGGCTCGGAGAGAGAAGCCTGCCCCTATTCAAGTTGCTAAATAAGACCAACCACTTCAAGTGAACTGAAGAAGCTCAGCGAGCGTTTGAAGACTTGAAGCAGTACCTCTCCTCCCCGCTAGTACTGGTCGCCACCAAGCCTGGCGAACCATTGCTCCTGTACATCGCTGCTACCCCTGCGGTGGTAAGCGCAGATCGTGGCGAGAGGAGGGCGCCCGTAAGTCGGGTCTACTACGCCGAAGGTGCTTTGCATGAGGCGGAGACCAGGTACCCGCAAGCACAGAAGATGTTGTACGCTGTCCTGGTGGCATCCAGGAAGCTGCGACACTACTTCGAGGCGAGATCACGGTGGTCACCGCCACCCTCGTGAGAGATCCTTCACAACCGAAGTCAAGGCCGCGACGCTAAGTGGTCGGTGGAGCCGGGGAATTTCGCCTCAAATTTGTACCCGCACCGCCATCAAGAGCCGGTGGTGGAGTTCGTTGTCGAATGGACTCCGCCGCTCTGGGCGAAGAGATACCTGCGCCTTCTCTCTGGACTTTGTTCTTCGACGGCTCCTTCAGGCTCGAAAGCGCGGGGGCTGAAGTTGTCCTGGTCTTCCCGACCGATGACATCCTCCAGTACGTGGTCGCTTGGACTTCAAGGCCACCAACAACATCGCCGAATATGAGGGCCTGCTGGCGGGGCTGCGCTCCACCTCGGCGTTAGGCGTCCGATGCCTCCAAGTCAAAGGCGACTCCCTGTTGGTCATCGATCAGGCGCGAAAAGAATTTCAATGTTCTGACCCCACCATGGCCGCATACCTGGCGGAGGTTAGAAAGATGGAATGCCACTTCGAAGGACTGGGATATATCCATATCCCTTGACACGACAACCATATAGCGGACAAACTTTCACAGCTTGCGTCCTCAAGAACCTCTGTCCTGGTCAGGGTCTTTGAAGAAAGACTAACGCGACCGTCCGTCGCTGCCCTCGTTCAAGGTGGGGATGACAGTGGAGCGGTCGCGGCCTCCAACTCAGGTGGGGAAGGCGGTGTCTGCCGCGCCTCCGCTTCAGAAGGAAGGCAACAGACCGCCTAAGCCCCTGTGTCCGGAGGAAGACAACGTGTCAGCCGGTGTGGCACCCGGGGAAAAGCATGGCCAAGCGGAGTACCCGGGTGATCACCACGTGATCGCCACACTTGGCCGGGAAGGGCAGTGGATGGATCCTATCCTAGCCTTCCTGTGGGACCAAATGCTCCCCGACGATGATGCCTCAGCTGAGAAAATTGCACGCAAGTCCAAGTGCTATACTCTGGTAGGTGGGGACCTATACCATCGGAATAGGAACGAAATTCTACTGAAGTGCATCACTCAGGAAGAGGGGAGCAATTTGCTCTCTGATATCCATGGAGGCATGTGCGGGAGCCATATGTCTAGCCGGACGCTTGTCGGCAAAGCGTTCCGCCAAGAATTTTATTGGCCTATTGCCCTTCAGGATGCTTGCGAGCTGGTGAGGACATACGAAGCATGCCAGTTCTTAGCCAGGCAGATCCACCGACCAGCCCAAGCTCTGCAAACCATCCCGCTCCCTTGGCCGTTCACGGTTTGGGGGCTGGATATCCTGAGCCCATTCCCGCGGGCTACAGGGGTTTCATCCATCTGTTCGTCGCCATCGACAAGTTTACCAAGTGGGTTGAAGCCGAAGCAGTATGCGCCATCACAGCTTCCGCTACTATCTATCAAGTTCATGCACGGAATCTTCACCCGCTTTGGAGTCGCCAATTATATCATCACCGACAACGGCACTCAATTCACCAGTGCGGCCTTCCTGGAGTTTTGTCATAAGATGGGCACCAAGGTATGCTTTCTATCGGTGGCCCATCCGAGGAGTAATGGCCAAGCGGAGCGCGCCAACGCACTGGTGTTGAGGGGCCTCAAGACCAGAGCATTTGATCGGCTCTATAAGCAGGGGGTGCGGTGGACGGAAGAACTCCCGGCTGTGTTGTGGTCGCTTCGAACCACACCCAACCGGGCGACTGGAGAAACACCCTTCTTCCTGGTCTACGGAGCGGAAGCTGTCCTTTCGTCTGAGCTGTCGCTTGGCTCCCCACGTGTTTCGGCGTTCAGCAAGGAAGCCCAAGAAGACCACCGCGGAGAAAAAGTCAACCTTCTGGAGAAGGTGCGCGACCGGGCGGCCCTACGTGCCGCTCGGTACCAGCAAAATCTCAGGCGGTACCACACCACCCGGGTCCACGAGAGAACACTGGCAGTGGGCGACCTGATCTTGCGTAGAATCCAGACGCATGCCGGGTGCCACAAACTGTCTCCCCTATGGGAGGTCCCCTTCAAGGTGGTCTCGGTATCTCAACCCGGGGTGGTCCGGTTGGCCACTGAAGATGGCCAAGAGCTGGCCAACTCCCACAACATGGAGTTGTTGCGAAAATTTTATCCCTAAGAACTGTAAGTACTTGGTAGTTCGCTTCGATCAACTGCAAGGGTGAGCTCTCCCCTAGCTAATCGGTGACTACTGACGGTCAGTGAAGTTGTTTGCCTTGAAGGCTTTTCCTTTATCTTCCCTACTTGTGCCCCGGTGGGTAGTATTTCGCGTGGGTGTCATTGGTACCGACAGTTTGGCCGCTTCTTGTTGATATGCGGTAACACCAGGCGTTCACGTCGGGCAGGGACGGGCGACCAGGAGTGCGAGTGCGGCACGGTGCTTCAATGCGGCTAGCGCACCTCGGGTTGCCACCGCGAACACCGCAGGCCCAAAACCACTCCTGGGAACCCGCTACCTTGACACACAATGCCGCGGGCTGGTTCCGAGAAAAATCACAAGGGCTTAAGTTCCGAAAGAAAAGGGACCATGACAACCCCGTGCGGGGACTTATGTTCTCTTAATCTATTTCCTGCATACCCCGCGTAACATCTACTTGTGTTTTCAGTAGCTACGTGCAATCGCAGATGAAGTGCTGGAACACTGGCCTAATTTAAACATTCAAGATGGCACCGTGGTGAGCCTGGGGGCTGGTCGGCTGACGGCCTGTGATCAAGATAAGTTGTTTGCATTGAGCATTATCGACCTGTCTTTCGTATTTGTGCCCTGTTGGGTCAGGTTGTGCGTGGTTGTCACAGGCGCCGATAATCTGACGACTCCTTGCTGATAAAGGGAGATGCCCATTGTTTGCGTCGCGCGAGGACGGGCGACCAGGAGCACGAGTGCGGCACGGTGCTTCAATGCGGCTAGCGCACCTCGGGTTGCCACCGCGAACACCGCAGGCCCAAAACCACTCCTGGGGACCTGTTACCTTGCTGCGCAGCGCTGCGGTCTGGCTCCGAGAGATCGCTAGGATCTAAGTTCCAAAAGGGCATGGACCAGTGACAACCTCGCGCAGAGACTTAAGACTCTATTTGTCTACGTCCTGCATGTCTTGCGTAACTTTCGTTTGCGTTTGTAGCGGTTACTCGTAGTCACCCAAGAAGCGCTGAAGTATTGACCTAACCTAAGCGTTCTGGTTTGCATCGCAGCAAGATTAGGGGCTGGTCGCCCGGTGGTTGAATTGAGCAAACGCAATCAAACACAGACAAATGCACATGCAGGTAAAGTCAAAAGATGCAAATTTCATTGTGATTACTAAGATAGTTTTTGCATACAGAAAGGCAAAACAAAAAGGAAGAAGAAAGGAAGAAAACAAGGGAAGTGGCCCGGGCCATCAGTTGTCATTGGCAACTTGGATGTGCTCGTTGACCTCCTTGACTTCTGCCTCCACCACCGCCGTGTCGAGGCCCGGGTCCTCCACCGTCATCAGCCCAGCGACGTGCTCCGCTGCCTCGCGCACACTGCACCTGCGCCTGGGCTTCGTCTCCCTCAATGCCGGCCACGACGGCCATCGGATCGAAGGAGGCATCGCACTGGCGTAGCACGCCAGCACGAACGTCGCGGTAGCAACCACGACTTCCCGCCCTTCTCGGGCGGAGCGAGCCGCCAAGGCGACGGGTAGGCCGGAGAGCGCCTCGGCAACCCGGGTGATGCAGTGTGCATACTGCATCACCGAAGGCTCGAGCGGCTCACGTAGGTCCACTCCCAGTGGCTCCAAGCACCTCGCCATGCATCGGTAAGTTGGCCGGAGCATTACGGTAAGGTTGTGCAGCGTGCGGCGCAGCTTCGCCCACCTCCCCGCTTCAAGGCCTCCTCCTCATGCCGGCGGCGAGGCCACCCGCTTGCTTTCTCTTGGGCCAGCAGCGCCTCCCCCTTCTCCTTCTCCTGTGTCAGCTCCTCATGCAGCGCCGCCATTTGCTGCAACATCTGCGCTTCGCGTTGGATGGCTGTTGTGAGGAGGGCGCCCGAGGATGTGTGCGCTTTGCCAAGTTCGGCGAGCAGCGCACCCAAGCCGAAGGTGGGGGCGGCGAGGATGACCGAAGCGGAGTGAGCTTGAGTGCTGGCGCCGGCGCCGTCCCCTTGGGACGCTTCGGAGGCACCGAGTGGCCCGTGGGTAGGAGTCCCCGCCGCGTCTGTTGGCGCTGCGGACGTCTGCTTGGCCGGAGCACCTTAAGGGGCCACCCTTGGAGGTGACCGGAAGAGGAAGGAGGCCACCAGAAGCGTGAGCCCGCCCTAGTGGGCGGTGGCGGCAACCCTTGTCGCCGATGGAGTCGGTGCTGTGGGAGGTGGCGCCGTTGAGGTCGGTACCGGTGGAGCCGATGCCGCAGGAGTTGGCATCGGTGGAGCCAGTGCCGGAGCAAGGGTGGCAGACATCGTCGCCCCGGATGAAGACGCCACCAGTCCAGGCGCGCTTTGAGGAGCGCAGAGTCGGTGGCAGCAGGAGTTTGGTCCTCGGTGCGGGGCCTCTTGGGGTCCGTACCCGTGACGTCCGGAGGGCACAACCGCTTGCCTATACTCCGATCGTCAACCGGGGCCAGGTCCCTGATCACCAAGGTACCACAGACTGGCAGCGCCGAAGGCCAGTGGAGTCCATCGCCGGAAACAGCTTGACGATCCGCAGGCGCTCTGCGGACTCCAAATTGCAGAGCGGCCGGGCCCCGGCAGGAAAATCTAGGCCACTCGGTACTGGCGGGAGCAGTCCACCTAGCCATTTGGAGATGGCGGGGCCGTCCAAGTTCCTTGCGCTTGGTGGAAAAAAGAAGACAAGAATGTTGGTTGATGGCAACCACAAAAGGAGATATGTATTCATAGGAAGAATAAAGAACTTACGGCCCGGGTGCGTGCGGGTCATGTCGTCGTCCCCTGTATACTGCCATGCAGGGTGGGCACGACGATGAAGGGGGCTGATCCTCCGGGCTACAAAGTCCCGGACTACCAGCGCCCCGATCAAGCCGGTGTCTCGCAGCCGATTGATGCAAGCCACCATCGCCAGCAGTCCCGTGGTCTCCTCGACGGGTAAGCTCCAGCTCTCGCGGGCTTCCGCCTATGCGCTGGGCATCCCAAGAGCATCGACCCATTGCCGTCACCGGCGAGAGCGGTCGCCCGCCACGACTTCCATTGGACTTCTTTGAAGGAATGTAGCGGGGGGCCAACCCATCGCAGAGACGGAAATGGCAGCTCCCCGCGATCCCGCCGTCGGAGGAGCCGCGAAGGATGTAGAAGTAGCAGAAGAGCGGAAGGTTGGGCATTACCCCTACGAACATCTCGCAGAGGTGTGCGAAGGTGGCGAGGATGAGAATAGAATTGGGAGTAAGATGAAGATGGTGGATTTCATAGAAATGAAGGACGGTGAGGAAGAACTCGGAGAATGGCGGCACCAGGCCGCCAGTAATCCCCAAGCGAAGATGACGATCTCCCCGTGTTGGCTTCGCGGCGCGAGGGTTCCATGACGAAGGTGGAGGGAACCCTCGGGCGCCATTTTGGAGAGCGTCACCACCCTCTCCCTGTCGACGGAAGAAGATGGAAAGGCTTGCGCCATTGGAGCAAAGAGCAAGGGCTTTGGACAGGGAGTTGAAAGGGCAAAGAGCAAAGTGTGCAGGAATAAAAAAGAGCGTGAACCGCTAGTCAGGGGTGCGCTTATATATAGGCCCCTCACACAGACAGTTCAAGAAAAGGGCAAAAGTACGCGATGTTTCGGGTCCCGAGAAAAATCGGCGGAAGTGGGGAGGACCGAGACGGTTGCGTGTTTAGAAGTGGTGGGCCCATCCAGGAACGCACTGACATTAAATGAGGCCTAAAGGAAACTAGCGTGTGTTCTAAGACGGACCCGGGGGCTACTGTCGACATACTTTACGCCAGGGTACCCTCTCCGTCACAGATAAGTAAGATCACGTGGCGGCCTGGCGAGCAGGCGGGCGATCAGGCCCTGCTCGTCGAGCGTCGGGCCACATGGCGGCTCGCAAGCAAGCGGCGATCGAGCCTCGCTTTCGTCGGCGTCGGCTCGTGGCGGCTCGGTGAGCGGGGCGATCGAGCCCTGTTCATCGGCGTCGGCCCGTGGTGGCTCGGGCGGCGGAGGGCGATCAGGCCCCTCTTGCCAGGCCACACGGACAACCAAAAGAATGAGAAGGAGGCTTCACCTCGAAATCTCCTTCCCCTGACATGCTGTGTTAGAGCCATTGATTGCGAAGAGTTCTACTATCGACACAACGACGGCCCATCCCTCTAACGCCTCACACCTAACCCGTCGCAGGAATGTCACATCCCGGGCGAAGCCATACAGCGACATTAAATGGGGTTTGAAGGACAATGCTACAGTGATGGGTGTAATAAATGAATCATAGATCAGTGTGATGTCACCTTCTCACCTTCCCGAGCTAGCCCAGTCTATATGAGGGAGCTCTGGTGCATGGAGAGGGGGGATCCGAATCCAAGAGAGTGAAGAGGAGGACGGCCTGTCGACCGAGAAAAAAGTCCAAGACTTAGAGAGAAAAAAAGGGAAGGAAAGCAAACTAAAAAAAGCATTGTAACCCGCGCGATACCCATCAACAAAGATCTAGCAGGACGTAGGGCTATTACCCACACTAGGGGCCTGAACCTGGGTACATCGGTGTGTTCTTTGGTCTTTTGACCCCCGGGATCCCTTGCGCGAGAGTCATTAGGGTTTTCGACCGCGAAGACACCCTCTACCGAACCTTAATCTCTGTTCTGGGAGACACCCCGTCCATTGACATGGTCCTGGCCGACGAAATATGCCGACAATAGTATAAAAGGAAAAACAGATCATTAGCACTTATACCTTCCTACCACCCACACTTAGCCAACCTTAGTCTTATCTTTGAGCCAATTAAGGAGGAGGGGCAGAGCAGGCTTCAAGGGAGAAAGCAGTAAACAAGCAACCACCCTATCTCGTTCTTTTCTCTGCCAACCCTTCCCTGTAGCCAAAAGAAAGGTATTATTCATTAGTTAATATATCTTTTCCCCTTATCATTCAATAGAAGTAAATGCTAAATACTTAATACTAAATCAAAGCACTTGTCAGCATGACAAATAAAACTGAACTTCTATTAGGAATTAGAATTGGTGATCACAATGTACCTAGAACCAAATATCCAAATCCACACCCATTAACCATATAAGAATACAAATCATAAGCAGGCATATGCCCTTTCAGCAAGAGTCAGGGCACTACCTTCCCTAGACTCCCTTTTCCAATAAGCATGCACAAGCATCCAACAAACCATTCCATCACTAGAACTTGTAATATCAGGAAATGCAACATGTCAGCATATAAATACATTGCTTAATAGTAACAGAACACTACCCTCTATCTCAATAATATAAAACAGCATCATGAAGCAGCGGCAATTTATTTAGACAGCTACATCTATACACATACACTAATCACTTTACACAAGAGTTCAAACTTTTTGGATCATATCACACTAGGGATTAATAGCAATTGAGCCATAAATATACATGAAACTTAGTTCGGTAGCTAGACCAAACCCAAAATAGAACAGAAAGCATTCATGCATATAAGGTCATCTGAAGCTATACACAAATCACAAAATGCATAACACACATGATTAGCACTGTGTTGAACATTCCAATAGGCCTCATGGTTTGCCAGGCAAGCATATGAAGAACTAATACCCTAAATCACCAACAACTCGGCATTCATGCAATGTTCAAAGACCATACTTCTAACCCATACACAACACCACATGAGAACAAGCAGCACACTAGTCTATTCAAGGGAGGAGCAAGTTCTTAGCTTAAGGGGTAGGGGGAGATATCCTTGGCTGAGGATGGCTGGCTCCATGGAGCACCGAGCTCCCTGTCGCGGGTCGGTGTTGTCGTGGTGGGTGCCAAGACGGCGGCAGCGGGGAGACTACCTGAAAATAATAATAATAATAATAATAATAATAATAATAATAATAATAATAATAATAATAATAGAGAAGAAAGTGAGCACGGGGAGGAAGAATCGGGAAAGGGAGAAAGTAGGGGGAGGCACTTAGCTCGGTCAACCGGCATCAGGTGCACCGGATCTAGTGGAGAGCCACTGGATCTGGCAAGAGGGAGCCGGTTGGAGGCTGAAGGCGATGAAGGGCGAAGGGCGTGGCTCCCGGGCAAAGGTGGCGACGAGTGGGGAAGAAGAAGCAAGCACAGGGCCAAGGGGGGCCGAAGGAAAAGGGGAGAGCCAAAGTGCGAGTGGTGCTCGGGTGGAATAAGCACAGGTGCTTGGTGCATAGAGAAAAGGCAGCGGCAAAGAGAAGAGGAGCCGTGGCTCAGGCATGTCGCGCGTGGGCAAGTAGGAAGAAGAGAAAAGGAGGTGCGACGCTAAGAAGATAAGAGAGGTGAGGGATCGGTAGAAATTAGGGTTAGAGAAAGAATTAGGCCGACCGAGTGGGCCAAAATTATGGGCCTGGCCTGTGAGAGAAATATATATATATATATATAATTAGATAAATAAATAAATGTAATATCACAGATCTTTTGCCCAGGTTGTGGGAATTTTCAGTCGAGGTGTGGGTCCCTCTTGCAGATAGTCTCATGAATTTGATGGACTTATCTGTGACCTGCAAGGTTTACTTTTTAGCTGCGGGGGAGAAAATTTCCTATTTTTTCCCCTCCACCTAATTTTCCCCCTCCTTTTTGCCCCACACCCCACCCGACTATCTCTTCTTCCCACACCCGCCCAGCCCCCTCCCATTCGTGCTCCCCCTCCCAACCAAATGAGTGGAGAGCTAGAGCTCTCTCCCAGCCTCCTCTTGGTAGCTCTTTCCTTCCTCCATGGCTGCAGCTTGACTCCTCCCTTCCTTGGTAGCAAGCTCCTTCTCTCCCTCCTCTTGTTCCTCCTTGGAAGGTAAGGGGGGCATGGATTTCTAGGGTTCTTGCTATTGTTTTGGAGGAGTATTGCTGGTTAGAGTGTTCTAGGATTAAAGATTTTGGGAATTTTAGAGGGAAATGGTGGTCTAGGGTTTGGAGGGAAAATCTGTTTTCGGGCTGTGTTCTGCCCGACTGTTAGAGCTGCAATTCGAGGGGGTTATAAGCATATCCTGTTTGTCCAACTATCAAGGAAACTATAGATCGTCGTTTCCCCTTTAATTTGAGTATAAGAACACTAAATTCCATTCAGCCAATTAAAAGTTATGCTCTTTTTAGTACGGGCTGTTCTAAATGTGCATGTATTGGTAGTTGAAATGTTCAACTGTTGTTTAAGGTTAGATGCAGGCCGATTTAGACTTTTCATTTTCCTAGAGAAAGTTAGAAAATTTTGTGTAGACTAATAAAATGTATTTTTTTTCTTGATTTGAATTCAAGAATCAAATGTTATGCTATGTTGAAGTATACTGTCCTGAAATGGAATCTACTGGATGTTTAGAGTTTTAGACTGAGATTTAGAGTTCTATTTGAGGACCTTTGAGGCATCTCCTGCTTGAAAGGCTGTAGAATAATTGTAGATTATCCTCTTGTGATCATTTAGAGTACAAGAACTCAAATTTTGGTTCAACCATTTGAAAGTTATGCTCGATTTACTATCTGCTGTTTGAGTTCTGAACTAGTTAGCAGTATCAGTTTTGCTTTGTGATTTTGGGCTAGTTGGAGGTAGAATTAGAATTTCTAATTGCCTAGAGATAGATGGGAAATTTTATGTAGATTCTGAAAATGTCTTCGTTTGCTTAATTTGAAGTTGTATAGCAATAGTTATGCTATAATGAAGTTAGCTATCCAAACTGATTATTGCTAGAAATTCAGAGATTTGGAGTAGTTCTGGACTGAGATTCAGATTAAGTTTTGAGGATCTTTTGTTCAGTTCCAAAGGGTCCGGTTGTTGCGAAAATGTGTGTGGTGTTCTTAAGTTTTATTAGAGATCGAGAATGCGAGTTTTGGATAGGCTATGTAAAAGATATGCATGTTTTAGTGGCTAGCTGTCCGAGTGGCAGCTTGTTGAATTTTTGGTGCTAGGCTTGATATTGCTTATTGTTATGATTGCTTTGTTTTGAGATGCATGAATATATTATTGCAGGAAAGGTGATCTCGAGGGTGGCCGCAACTTCTTGCCACTCCATTTCGAGTGGGTAAAGGCAAGTGTATCAACTAGTATGATTCTAGGATGTTGATTTCTTGCTAATCATTATGAATATGTATGCTATTCTGTACGTTAATCATAATCGTATATTTGTGAGTATGTTATGTTGAAAGATTTTAAAATGGTTGTGGCTATGCAAATGTTAGAAACAAATGTAGTTTGCAATTTATTTATGTCAATTTCATTTGTGCATTCATGAAGGAAGAGGCGTCCCATACTGATGTGGGCCTCTGTGCTCACACGTAGTGAGTACGAAAGTTCTACCTCGTAGTCCCATCCACAGAGATGGATGGGAGCGAGTCAGTAAGAGTAGGCCCCTCCACGGGATGGATGGGAATGAGAGGGTGCACGCCGACGGGAGTTATACCGGTATTAACTATGAAATGGGCATTATGAGCATGCATGTTGCATTGCATCTTAATGATGATGTTTGAGTCAAATGGTAATGTGTAGAGTTGGGATAGAGTTGTGGACTCATCCAAAGAGATTTAACAAAGTATGTTTGGGTCGTGGAACCATCCAAAGAGGTTTAATGAGGTACATGTAGGAAATAAGCAATGAAGAGAAGATGGTATCATTAGTTATGGACTTGTTTATTTGGTATAAGAAATATCTTTATGCTATTGCTTGATAAATATTAATTGGTTAATCATGTTTTGATATGATGCACTTTGCTGAGTCTTGGAGTCACGCTTATTTGTTGTTGTTGTTTTAGGTACTTTAAGGACATCTCGCCGGGATGGGAAATAGTTTCACTTCACTCACTTCATGACATGTTCAAATAATAGTTTGGAAAAATGTTCCATGTTGATAACTAGTGTTGGATCATTGTGGTAGTGTGCTTTGTGGTTGTGGTTTTAGCTTCGTGTCAGTTAGCAGTTAATCTATTCATGTTATGGTTATTGTGATCTTCATGGGTGCGGCAATTAGTAAATGTTAAATGTTGTTATGTGGTCATTGTTAAATTAATCTGCTAGAATGTTTCTTTAGGATGACTAGTTGTTTATGCTTGTGATGTTATAATTGTTATCTCCTTTGTCTACGGAGTGGATGTCCATCTTTTAGGGGAGATGCTGTCGAAATTCTTAGACTCGACAACTTACTAGTATGTTAGCTTGCATTGCTAAAATATTCTAGTGTCTTGAATTGGTTGGTATTTGCGGTGGGTGTGACACTCTGGGCACGTGGGGTGCCGAGGTGTTACAGTTGGTATTAGAGCGGTCTTTAGATCCGTGGAGCATGAATTTAGTAAATTACTCTAGAGTAAACTAAAATGTTGGCTTGGTAAAGTAGAAACATGGCATATGTTTCTACTCTTTAAAATTTGGCCTTAGGGTAATAATCTTAAAATTGAAATAGAGCGGTTAATTAATTTAAAACTTGACACACTCTGATGCACAGTAGAAAGGGGTATGGGTATCATTGCATTACGCTTAAATGTTGTATTTAAGCTTTGATGTTGAATGCTAAATTGTTGATGCATGTTGTTATGATTATGAAAGAACTGATTGAATCAATATGTTATTGTGAATTAGTGATGCCAAAGTGTTTTGGTCGTTGTTGGTGTTGGCGCTAAAAAGTGTCGTTTCAGCGCCAACTCTGCCGATTCCCGGAATCGGGCTTTTGCGTGTAGGATCCGGTTTGCACGGGTGTGCCAGCCAATTTGACCCTCGTAATCGGCAAGGTGGACGTGCGGCAAGCTGAACGTCTAAAGACGCCGATCAGATTAAAACCACCGCCAATCTCATCGACGAAGATAGCCGATGGTGCAAGTAGACAATCTATCAACTACGCAACCGGTTGCGCAATTATTAGATCGGGATAAATAGGCTATCGGCTTAACGAGACGTCAAGCCGATAGAATGAGAGGTGGAACCTAACTCCTCCGTGACGGCGATCTTGCAGCAATACCGCCGAGAGATAGTATTCGATGTCGACGGCGAGAAGATCGAATCAACCGAGGCGCTTCTCTCCGTGGGTGTACCTTGAAAGCCGATCGAAGCGGGTCGATCGGATTCGCGATACTGAAGACTACAACGATAAAAGTAGAGATAGACCGAATAGTAGATTGATTGATTGGTGGGGACCCTTTACATGATGCACCATGGCACCTATTTATACTAATTTCTAACCTAGACCGACTAGAACACGAGTTCGTACTGAGATGAACTTCGATCGGATATATTCCTATTACAACCTATTATTTCTGATATACTTGTGCTAAACCGATTCGAACTCTTCCTTCCATACTTAATCCTATCACACTAAGGAAAACTTTCTAAATAAGTAAACAAGCCTAATCTAGATACAAGCCCGAGTCTTTTTCCAATTCGACGCGCCTTCGTAGATACTAACTCGAACACTAATCCGATTAACAGAATAATTGTCTAAACCAGGCTATTTTTGGGTGTCAACATATGCCCCCCGGTTTTTGTGACATGAGAATCATGTTGCAAAAATCATATCGGCTTTTGTCCATCTGCTATGGACTCACTTCTCCTTCTTGGCGTTCCTTGTCGATTTCACGCTTCTTTCGGGTCTTCAATCTTTGCAACCTTCTCTTCTGAGACTTTGTTAGACCCGTAGGACACCAGCGAGGATTGGGCTCTATCAACTTACTTTTACTTATCAATGTACGCGGTCTGTCATTAGCCGATGTGACCTTCACTTTGCACCATTTGCCGATTTCTGGTTGTCCTTCGGCATTTGCAGTTACTGCAGTTGGCTCATATTTGGCCTTTATTTGCTTCCGGCCAACTAATACTTTCAAGTATGGCATTTCCTCAAGCTCTGTATGAGTGTCAATTTCATTCTTGCCCGAGGAACCGATCAGATCAATATGATGAGAATTCGTTGTCAAAGTCGGCTTATCTTCAGAGCTTGATTCTGGAGTTTGCTTGCAGCTCTCTTGCTTCCTGGTGTCGGTTTGTCGATTAGCTTCATGCTGTTGCTGATTCTTCGCACGTTGTAACCAACGCTTCTGTGTTTTGCTTAATCCAGCTGGGCACCATTGTGGTTTGGCTCCTGTTGGCTTTCTATTTGCTTTCTCCACATCACGAGTGCATTGTCTTTCAGTGATTCTACCCTTTGATATGCACATCGGCTTTTTGGAGCTTATATTAGCTGATGTATTTTGTTGGCATCTTGAACGAGCACCCTGACAAGGATGGAGATGAGACATCGGACAATCATAAGCCATTGGAAGCCTTAGATGTCGCTCCCAACAAAACTGGAAAAAAGGACACTCCCAATGGGCCCTTTCTTCATCCACATGTCGGCTCTTCATATGTGATTGTTTATGTCTTCTAGTATGCCGGACATATGACTCCTCTTTATCAATCATCTTGGAGGCCGATTGCTTAACTGTTCCAAAGCTTCCTGACTTTAACGTGCTAGCCGATTCCTCTTTCTTCCCGATGCTATCGGCTTTGTGAAGTGAAGTACCGATGGTAACCTGTGCAGGTATCGATGGAAGATCACCGTAAGTGGTTTCAAGATCTGCATCCTCGCCATCAGTATCTGAGCTATCAACATGAAACGCCTTCTCGCTCTGGCAATCGTAAAATATGTCTTCATCGGAATCGGCTTCTTTATGATTGTGTAGTATGGCATCATAGCAACGATCCCTGCCTTCTTTGATTTCTTCAACCGACTGTTGGCTAATGCCGTCATCGGCTTTTGTAGTTAGAGAATCCACTCGGCGCTGATCAACATCACCAATTCCAATCTGCTCCCCGAGTATATCTTCCTTAATCGGCTTGGCCGATACAGGAATCATCATTGGATTAACTCCATGTTGAGCTGTAGCTGATGTAAAAATTAATAATGCAGAAGATTGTAGATGATACATCCAAACCTTCATGATCTGGGCAGCCGATATCTCAAAGATCCTTTCTTGCCGATTGATAGGATCGGTCATCGCTGACACCAGTTTCATAGATGAATCTAACAATGATGGGTTTGTCGGCCTTTTGGTCGATACTTGCCCTTTGCCGCATGATTCATCCACTTGCCCCCCGAGTGCTTGAGGGTTTTGATCAGCCAAATTTATCAATTCAGATTGCAATGTAAAATACCGATCATTATCATACCTTTCTCGAGTTAATCCCGGTTCTTTTGTAGTTTTTGTCTCCTAAGTATGCTTCTAGATCCTTTGTAACACTCCCGATTTTCTCGAATATATCCTTGAATTGATCTTCAATTGGAGTATGATCTTGAGGTTCACAACCTTGCAAATCTTGCCTTGTTGATACGATCGGTGGCGCATATGTAAGAATTGCCTTTTTGGCACAGATCTCTATGATTCATCAAATGATGATTGTAGATCTGAATGAACTTTGGACACGCCTTGCATGCCTTTGTATGTATTTATCGGTGAGAATAACTCAAGTCCATATCTTGTTGATTTTGACCATAGAAACTAGCCCTAGATTGATCTTGATGTATATGGTCGTATTGATCTTGATAATTCATAGTGATCGTACCGGTAGGCTGATGCTTGTAGATCGCTCGCGGTCGCATAGGCACATGATAGATAGACTGATTCATGTTGAAAAATAACAGATCTTACTGGGTTTGATCTCGTGTCCCACCGGGCGTGCCAATTTGTTGGCGCTAAAAAGTGTCGTTTCAGCGCCAACTCTGCCGATTCCCGGAATCGGGCTTTTGCGTGTAGGATCCGGTTTGCATGGGCGTGCCAGCCGATTTGACCCTCGTAATCGGCAAGGTGGACGTGCGGCAAGCTGAACGTCTGACGCCGATCAGATTAAAACCACCGCCAATCTCATCGACGAAGATAGCCGATGGTGCAAGTAGACAATCTATCAACTACGCAACCGGTTGCGCAATTATTAGATCGATAAATAGGCTATCGAACGAGACGTCAGCGGATAGAATGAGAGGTGGAACCTAACTCCTCCGCAGACGGCGATGCGCAGAATACCGCCGAGAGATAGTATTCCGATGTCGACGGCGAGAAGATCGAACTGAACCGAGGCAGTTCTCTCCGGCGGGGTGTACCTTGAAAGCCGATGCGAGCGGGTCGATCGGATTCGCGATATGAAGACTACAACGATAAAAGTAGAGATAGGCTGAATAGTAGATTGATTGATTGGTCAGGGACCCTTTACATGATGCACCATGGCACCTATTTATACTAATTTCTAACCTAGACCGACTAGAACACGAGTTCGTACTAGATACAGACTCGATCGGATATATTCCTATTACAACCTATTATTTCCTGATATACTTGTGCTAAACCGATTCGAACTCTTCTTTCCATACTTAATCCTATCACACTAAGGAAAACTTGCTAAATAAGTAAACAAGCCTAATTTAGATACAAGCCCGAGTCTTTTTCCAATTCGACGCGCCTTCGTAGATACTAACTCGAACACTAATCCGATTAACAGAATAATTGTCTAAACCGGGCTATTTTTGGGTGTCAACAGTTGGTGTGGCTGGTTAGAGCCACCACCCGAGGATTTGGAGCCTCACGTAGGTGAGAGTCGTCGTCTTTTGCGACATAGTTTAGAGAGTGGGTGGAGAATGTTGGTTTCTTTTGTCTTCATTGTTTGGAGACAGAGAGAAAAATATTAGTGATGAATCCTTTCGGATCACTATTACCGTTTTGGCGTTCGGTTTAGTTGGTTCCTTTGTGGAGAAAAGTAATGTTGTTCCCGTGATTGTCATTCTTTGAGTCCAAAGGAGCTTATTGAAGTTTTGATGTAAAACATAAGTCATGTGGATTTTGGTGTTAAGGCTTTTCCATAAAAAGAGATTGGTTGATCGCTTGGTTTCCTTTCGTGAAAACATCCTTGCATCCTTCTTCCTTTGTGGAAGTTGTAAATCTTGAGATTTATTTAGCTTTTACATGCCAGAGTTTGGGAAATTGAGAGTCGAGTTCCCTTGTGATTTATGGTTGGGTTTTTTTTCTGAAAAGAAAAATGTTTATTGGTGTTGTTATGCTTAAGAATCGTTGTTTTCCTTAAAGGTTGGAGTCGCATCCTGTTTTCCAAGGGTAGGTGACTCACGAGGATGTTCAAAACTTTAAGTCTGTGATACGTAGTTAGAACATTGAGATGTTGTAAACTACTAATGTTGTTAAAGTGAATTTGTTGATTGTTTAAAGACAACCTAACTTATTGTGTTGGTAGAGAAAGATTAATCGAGATGGTAAGTGATCTAAAGTGAAAGTTGATTAGTGTTTTATGCGAATTGTTGCGAGTCATGAAATTAATTGGGAGTTCGAGATTTGTGTTCCTGTGAGGCCATTATTGATCCCCAAATAGAAGGTTTACAATGATCCATTTGATGACCTTACTATAGCTAGATGTTGGTGTAAAGCACTGGAGTGTTATGGTGTAAAGTCATGAGGTTTGTTGGTCTATGTTGCTTATGTGTCAGTCAATAATGTGGATCAACAGAATAACTTAATCGTTATGTAATCAAAGAATGAGGATATATGGAATGATTGTATTGGTGCTTGGGATTTGTCCCTGACGAAGGTTTGTCTTGGGGCTTTATTTATGAAATATGTCTCGTGGAGATCATAATGAGTGGTTGGAGTTATTTATCGGTTGAATGAACTTGGGATACTAAAATGTTGACTTATGGGTTGTACGAAAGTTATTTATTGATCAAGCCGAAATTATCGTTGAAACGATGTGTCTTAAACTTGGAATAGATAGTTGTATGATTGTTGGCTCGGGATGGTTAGTAGACCAGAAGAAAAAAAATGTTGATGCACTGTCTTATGTTGACTTAACTATTATGTTAAATGTGCTAAAAAAGAAGAGGTTATGACGTGGTTCTCATGGTTGGTTGTCATGAGATAGACTTGGTTTGGGGTTTGATGATAGTATGACTAGTGGTGGTTATATGAATAGGAGATGGTAATTAAAGGAAGATTGGGTTTTGTAATTTATGTTAAAACTTGTTTGGGCTTTTCCGGATACCCTTGGTGAATACGAAACCTTTAATGACAAGCGTATTTGAATACTAGAAATGGTGGGATTCGAGGTGAACCTTCTTTTAAGGGTTTACGGATTCAATTGATCATATGATCTTTTGGGGATGCATGCCTTTTGGTTAAGGCGTTTTGATTAGTGTGCAGTAGAACTCCCCTAATTAGTTTGCATTTTGTCAAGTTGCGGAATTGATTTTGATGGTCGAAAATGAGGATGAAAGAGTAATTATGAAGTAATCGGTTAATGGTTCTTGGAATATTTTATTTCATTGAACCATGTCAATCTTTTGTCTTGGCTAAGTTATTTAGTTTAAGTTATGGATGTGGGATTTACACTTAAAAGTGTATGTTTGGATCGTGCTTCTTAGCGTATAAAAACGGATTAACCTTGGAATTAATATTTAAAGGAAACAAACAGACATAATGGGATGTGTTGGAAGCTCCTGAGCTGAAAATATTGGTAACTCTATTTTGACTAGAGTTGGGATTTGAAAAAAAAAATGTGTGGTATTTGTGAGTGTTTCAAAATGTAAATCTTATGAATGTTTCATAAGTGATTTTGTTGATAAAGTGGTTTTTGTTAGGAATAAGTTCCCTTTTCTCTTGGGAGAAAATGATGGCGGTTGTGTGCTTAGATGTGTGACCTGAAAATTGGTCTTCTCTTCAAGGTGAATTTTAGCGCGTTGGGTTCAAGGTGATGTATGTGGTTCATTTGGTTTAAAGAGAATTGTATTTCTTTTGCTTTCTAGCTGGAGTTAAGAATGTGAATGCTTATGGTATAATGTTGAGTATAATGAAGATTTATACTCTTGGGTTTGGATATTGGAGTGAAAGAATGTGAGGGTGAGGCCCTCTTAGGAAAATAACTGATTATGGTTTGGTAATGATTTACGATCCTAGTTTGGGCTAGGTGTTAAACATTAGTGTTTTAAGGGTGGATTATGATGGAGGCTTGTGATGTCGGTTCAAAAATCTTTTGGGAGTACTGTTGGTTGTAAAGAAGGTGATGGCAATTTGATGTAAAGTGTTCTGTTGTGAACATTTAATTTAGCTAGTTGTCCCAGGGTGTGAGATATGCCTGGGAGATGATAGAATAAAAATATATCGTGGTTTACGGTTGGAAAGGAAATTATTCCAAAGTGGGCTATTTCCTTAGATGGCATTGGTTGGTTATAGTCATTTTGTTGAAAAGGTCAATCGATTGGAAAAAGATGGGATTATGTGTATTTGATACTTAGGGGTTCAATTTTGGAACCCGAGATGTTTCAACAGATGGTATGAGTGATTAGTTGAGATATGGTTTAGAGGCATGATAGATTGAAAAGCCTCGCATCATTCCTGTTGTCACGAATAAGATGAATTGTGGTAAAAAAAAGGTCAAGATGGGAGATTAGATTGAAGTTAAAGAGGGAATGTAGAGTTGAGTTTAGAGTTTGGAACCATGTTCTCATTGGTTATATGGAGGTCTTATCCGATAATGCCAAAAGAAGTTTTTCTGAGCTACATCAAATTATTTTGTGATAGCGGTATGATATGGGAAGTTGGCATATCAATTATTATGATTTGAATCCTTAAGTAGGTGCATTGAGGATGAAGGTTGAGAAAGTTCTAGTGAGATTTCTTGTTCAGGAAATTCTTTGGAGTCTAGAATGGTAGGGAGTTTTGTCCCTTGCAAATTTAAGTAGAAATTGGAGTGAATGTGGAATCGTGAGAAGTTGCACTTAGTTGAGCTACGTCAAATCACTTTCGTTAATCGTTGGGTTTGAGAATTTGGTTTATCGTTTGCATCCATTCGAGTCCTTTCATTGGTGTTTTGAGTTTGAATTTAAGTTTAAGTCCCTTGTGGACTTTGTTGTGTGTGGAGTTGACGTTCTTCGAATTCGGGGTCGAATTCCTTTAAGGGGAGGAGAATGTAATATCATAGATCTTTTGACCAGGTTGTGAGAATTTTTAGTCGAGGTGTGGGTCCCTCTTGCAGATAGTCTCAGGAATTTGATGGACTTATCTATGACCTACAAGGTTTACTTTTTAGCTGTGGGGGAGAAAATTTCCTAATTTTCCCCTCCACCTAATTTATCCCCCTCCTTTTTCCCCCACACCCCACCCGATTCCCTCTTCTTCCCACACCCGCCCATCCCCCTCCCATTCGTGCTCCCCTTCCCAACCAAATGAGTGGAGAGCTAGAGCTCTCTCCCAGCCTCCCCTTGGTAGCTCTTTCCTCCCTCCATGGCTGCAGCTCGGCTCCTCCCTTCCTTGGCAGCAAACTCCTCCTCTCCCTCCTGTTATTCCTCCTTGGAAGGTAAGGGGGCCTGAATTTCTAGGGTTGTTGCTGTTGTTTTGGAGGAGTATTATTGGTTAGAGTTTTCTAGGGTTGAAGATTTTGGAGATTTTGGAGGGAAATGGTGGTCTAGCTTTTGGAGGGGAAAATCTGTTTTCGGGCTGTGTTCTACCCAACTGTTAGAGCTGCGATTCGAGGGGGTTAGAAGCGTTTTCTATTTGGCCGATTGTAGAGAAAGTTGTAAATCGTCGTTTCCCTTTTAATTTGAGTATAAGAATACTAAATTCCATTCAGCCAATCAAAAGTAATGCTCTTTTTAGGGCAGGCTGTTCTGAATGTGCTTGTATTGGTAGCTGAAATGTTCAACTATTGTTTAAGGTTAGATGCAGGCCGATTTAGACTTTCTATTTGCCTAGAGAAAGTTAGAAAATTTCGTGTAGATTAATAAAATGTATTTGTTTGCTTGATTTGGATTCAAGAATCAAATGTTATGCTATGTTGAAGTATACTGTCCTAAAATAGAATCTGCTCGATGTTCAGAGTTTTAGACTGAGATTTAGAGTTCGATTTGAGGACCTTTGAAGCATCTCCTGCTTGAAGGGCTGTAGAATAATTGTAGATTATCCTCTTGTGGTCATTTAGAGTACAAGAACTCAAATTTTGGTTCAGCAATTTGAAAGTTATGCTTGATTTACTATCTGCTTCTCGAGTTATGAACTAGTTGGCAGTATCAGTTTTGCTCTGTGATTTAGGGCTAGTTGGAGGCCGAATTAGAATTTCTAATTACCTAGAGATAGATGAAAAATTTTGTGTAGATTTTAAAAATGTCTTTGTTTGCTTAATTTAAAGTTGTATAGCAATAGTTATACTATAATGAAATTAGCTATCAAAACTGATTATTGCTAGAAATTCAGAGATTTGGAGCAGTTCTGGACTGAGGTTCAGATTAAGTTTTGAGGGTCTTTTGCTCAGTTCCAAAGGGTCCGGTTGTTGAAAAAATGTGTGTGATGTTCTTAAGTTTTATCAGAGATTGAGAATGCGAGTTTTGGATAGGCCATGTAGAAGATATGCATGTTTTAGTGGTTAGCTGTCCGAGTGGCAGTTTGTTGAATTTTTGGGGCTAGGTTTGATGTTGCTTATTATTATGATTGCTTTGTTTTGAGATGTATGCATATGTTATTGCAGGGTGGCCGCAACTTCTTGCCACTCCATTCCGAGTGGGTAAAGGCAAGTGTATCAACTAGTATGATGTTAGTATGTTGATTTCTTGCTAATTATTATGAATATGTATACTAATCTGTACGTTAATCATAATGGTATATTTGTGAGTATGTTATGTTGAAATATTTTGAAATGGTTGTGGCTATGCAAATGCTAGAAACGAATGTAGTTTGCAATTTATTTATGTCAATTGCATTTGTGCATTCATGAAGGAAGAGGCGTCCCATACTGATGTGGGCCTATATGCTCACACGTAGTGAGTACAAACGTCCTGCCTCGTAGTCCCATCCACAGAGATTGTGGGAGCGAGTCAGTAAGAGTAGGCCCCTCCACGGGATGGATGGGAATGAGAGGGTACACGCCGACGGGTGTGCACTCAGTTATACCGGTATTAATTATGTGGGAATTATGAGCATGCATGTTGCATTGAATCTTAATAATGATGTTTGAGTCAAATGGTAATGTGTAGAGTGGGGATAGAGTTGTGGACTCATCCAAAGAGATTTAACGAAGTATGTTTGGGTCGTGGAAGCATCCAAAGAGCTTTAATAAGGTACGTGTAGGAGATAAGCAATGAAGAGAAAGTGGTGTCATTGGTTATGGACTTGTTTATTTGGTATAAGAAATGTTTTCATGCTATTGCTTGACAAATATTAATTGGTTAATCATGTTTTGCTATGATGCACTTTGTTGAGTCTTAGACTCACGCTTGTTTGTTGTTGTTGTTTTAGGTACTCTGAGGACATCTCGTCGGGATGGGAAATAACTTCACTTCACTCACTTCATGACATGTTCAAATAATAGTTTGGAAAAATGTTCCATCTTGATAACTAGTGTTCGATCATTGTGGTAGTGTACTTTGTGGTTGTGGTTTTAGCTTCGTGTCGGTTAGCAGTTAATCTATTCATGTTATGGTTGTTGTGATCTTCGTGGGTGCGGCGATTAGTAAATGTTAAATGTTATTGTATGGTCATTGTTAAATTAAACTGCTAGAATGTTTCTTTAGGATGACTAGTTGTTTATGCTTATAATGTTATAATTGTTATCTCCTTTGTCTGCGGAGTGGGTGTCCATCTTTTTGGGGAGATGCTGCCAAAATTCTTACGTTAGACTCGGCAACTTACTAGTATGTTAGCTTGCATTGCTAAAATTTTATATTGCCTTGAATTGGTTGGTATTTGCGGTGGGTGTGACACTCTGGGCACATGGGGTGCCGAGGTGTTATAATAAATGAGTAAATAAAATAAATAAATAAAAATATAAAATAAAATAAATAATATATATGTATTCATTTCAAATCATGCCAAAAATAAAAAGAAAATGGACCAGGCGAGCAATAGACAAATAATCTAAATTTTATTTTCTTGTTTTTCTCTTTTCTATTCTCTAAATAAATTCAATCTTTAAGACATTTAGAAATAAACACTGCATGCACGTGACTTACCATAGGATGACTTATGTCTTAATTTTATAAATCCAAATAATTCTTGCATCTTGAATTCGAAACAAAACACATACAATCAAGAAACCTTAAACCACAACCGATCTATGTAATAGGTTTCTATTTGATTTTCCATCTGACTTCTTTTTGTCCTATTTAAAAGTTGTTATATTTCATTGAACTACGTGTAGACTCCAACGTTCCAAAGTCTGCCACGGTCGACTCTGACTTCACAAACTGAAATCAACGAGCAAGGCAAGCACCCATTTGATCATATTGATCTTAGTATTTAATTTTCATATTGATCTTATAGGTAAAACTGTACACCTCTGCAGAGGGCTAATCTTTTCGAAAAGTCGTGGCAGCGGTTATGGGCACTTGGTAAAGTCATCTCATAGTTAGAAGTTTTCTTATTTTCAAAAAGGTTTTGTTTCATCTGTTTGCCTCGTGTTGGCAAAGAATGGTGTTGGCAGGAATTAGATATCTCGATGCTCACGTCGTGGAGGACTGTGAGTTATTACTTATACTTTACTTATTTATTATTTTCATATCCATCAAACTTGCTTTTATAAATTCCGTTTTGCAAATTGCAACTTGATTTACAAATCAAATTTTGCTTTGTGCAAATTAATCGTAGAAGCCTCCTTTAACATAGCCTACATTACTGCATTTGCAAATACCACCTTAAGTCTTGCTGAGTACGAAAGTACTCACCCTTGCTTATTTGTTGGTTTTAGGTGAAAATAGTGAACCTCCAAACACGAATAATTTGACGCAGGTTGCAGGAATTATCTTGGCAAATTTTTCTAGCATTTATGCCTTGTCAGTTGCCTGAGAGTTGGATGGGCACACTACAAGACTTTTGCTTCTTCTACTATATAGTATACTGAATTGTAAGATTACTCTATATCAATAGCTTCCGCTTTAATAATATTGTGTATAGTTGTAATTCCAATTATTGTAAATGTGCGTACTAGCCACTGATCACGGGATTAGTACTGTATGCACATAGATCATCATTCTTGGTATTCTGTACCAAAAAAGGAGGGTCGCTACATTATCTTACGAATTCAAGAAGCTAAAGTTATATATTCTTATATTTACAATATCGAATTCAAGATGTAAAAATTATTTGGATTAATAGAAGTAAACATTAGTTATAGGTTTCATAAACTTTACTATACATAATATGTATTTTTGGTAACTTTCACTTGAGAGTAACTAACACGATTTAGATGAAAATTAAGTTGAAATAAGAATACTTTTCTAGATTATTGTAGATCATATCCTAAAGATCATTTATAGGCTATTCTTTACACAACTTGTATTTAGACGATATATTTTGTGAGCTGCTGAAAAGGCTTAAGTGATCACATTAAGTTATAAATGAATAGTACTTGCTCTTTGATTGATTTTATATAGAATTAGTTTTGTGTAAGTTAAATTTGTTGAGCTAGGCTACTGGCCTCATTTTTATGGTCTTTAAGATGTTCTGGTGTTACAAATATCATAACCATTGATCTCTCATTTATAATTAAAGTTCGTTTATTCATATTACTGATTTAAGAAATGTAAACGCTTAAGGTTATTTTGCTGATAAGATTTATATGCAAAGTATGATGAAATAAAATTCTTTCTTCAGAATATGGTGGTATGTACTTTAGAGAGTATTTCTTAACTGATTTTATAAATTTTAGCATCTAGACGAGTTATTTTATTTCCTATTGAAATAGTATAAATGATCATAAAGGTAACGTTAAATCGAGTCGAATTCCGTTTTAAGTTGCGACTACACCATACATGATCATTCACACATTATTCTGGCATTAGTAGGGTGTGATCCTAGAAGTGTTTTAAAACTATTTTTTTATTATTTTGATTTTAACCGTGAAAGATTATATATTTATTTATTATTGTGATATGCATTTCCTTTCATTAAAAGAATGCAAACTAAGTCTTATTCTAAATATTTTTACATAAATGGGTCTCTTACTGATTCCATGAACTTTATACAAATATTTTATAATTTTATGAGTTATTTTATACTCATTTTTATTAATGGTATATATATTAGGTGTCGGCGTATTCCGCTTGACAGGCCCGGAGTCTACAGACCGGGTTTGGTTCGGAAGGAGGGCGTGTTCGCGGCTGGCTAACTCTAGAGGGTGAAAACCCTAGAGACCCCCACGCGAAGGATTCCGGCGTCTATGAACTGGGGATGACACAAAGATTTTACCCAGGTTCAGGCCCTCTTTGCCCTGGGTAATAGCCTTACTTCCTGCTAGATTGCTTATAGAGTGTTTTTGAACTAGAGCGGTACAGAGTCTTGTGGGTTACAAGTTCTTTCCTAGGCTCTACTGCGGAACTCTTGCTTGCTCCACCCGTCCCCCCTTTTCCATGCACCGGAAGGCCCTTATATTGGTCGGGCTAACAGGAGTAGGTAAGAGGGGGGTCATCATGCTGATCCTTATGCATTTATTACTCCTTCCTGTGTTGTCCCGTTCCTCCAGTCCCCATTAAATCTTGGCCTTGGCTTCGCCCGCCTGCCGGTGTGACCCCTTTGTGGGTTGGTGAAAGGCGTCGAGGAATGGGGTTATGGCGAAATCCTCGTAGTTGATAGATCGACACCGAACTGCCGCCTGAGCGGTGCGATAGGGAAGGAGACTTGGTGAAGGCCACCTCGCAACACCCTTTTGTCTTCGGCGGCGGGCGGGCGTGCTCGCCCACCGCCGCCGGGCACCACGTGGACCGATCGCCCGGCGGCGGGCGTCTTCGCCACCGCTTTCCGGGCGCCACGTGGACCGACCGCCAGCGGCGGCGAGGCGTGCTTCGCCCACCTTTCGCCGGCGCCACGTGGACCGGCGGCCGGGCGGCGGCGTGCTTCGCCCACTGCTTTCGCCGGCGTCACGTGGACCGACCGCCGGGGCGGCGTGTCTTCGCCCACCTTTCGCCGGCGCCACGTGGACCGACCGCCGGGCGGGCGGCGTCTTCGCCCACACTCACCGGCGCCACGTGGATCGACCGCCGGGCGGCGGCGCGTGCTTTCGCCCACCTTTCGTCGGGCGCCACGTGGACCGACCGCCGGCGGCGGCGTGCTTTCGCCCACTGCCGCCGGCGCCACGTGGATCGACCACCGAACAAGCAGGCGTGCTTGCCCACCTCCTCGCCGGCGCCAAGTGGACCGACCGGGCGGGCGGCGGCGTGCTTCGCCCACACTTTCGCCGGGCGCCACGTTGACTGCCTTGTTGACTATTTTTGTGCGGCGTAGAGGGTACCCCAGCGCAGAGTACGCTGACAGTAGCCCCCGGGCCCGCCCTAGAGCGCGTCCCAAAGCTTTTTAGAACCTTCATTAAATGTTTAGTGTGCTCTTGGGCGGGGCCACCACTCATGAGGATACGACCGCCTCGGTCTGCCCTCACAGATCTGCAGATTTTCTCGGGACCGAGGCGACTTTAATCTTGTCTCTTCGCGAACCGTCGGTGCAGGGGTGCATATATAGGTTCATCTGTATCAAGCGGTTTACGCCTTCTCCTTTCTTGCGCACCCCAACTTTCGCTTCTTCAGTTTCTTCGTTCAAAAAGCCTTTGCCTTTTTCGTCTTCATGGCGCCTCCCATCCCTGCCTCCACCGCGGACACCGCCACGGTGAATAGGATGGCCATCATAGCGCCGGAGGGCACCTTCCGCTTCCGGGCGGGGACCGCCACACCGCGGTGCCTTTCCAACGAGATCCTCATCCACACTTGGGCCATGATGGCGGGCCTAGTCCCGCCATTTTCCGAATTCTTCCTTACCGTCCTCCATTTCTACGGGATCCACCACCTTCACCTCACCCCCAACTCCATTGTCTTTCTTTCCATCTTCGCACACCTCTGTGAAATGTTCATGGGGGTGATGCCGAATCTTCCACTCTTTCACCACTTCTTCCTCTGCCGCGCCTCCCACGACAATGAGACAGTGGGGAGCTGCTATTTCCGCCTTCGGGACGGGATGGCCTCCCGCTACATCGCCTTTCAGCCCAGGTCCAACTGGAAGTCATGGCGCAGCGAGTGGCTGTACATCAAAGATGACAGCGGAATCGACGCCTTGGAGGTGCCTGCCGGAGCAGCGGAGGCCTCCGAGGACTGGAACTCGCCGGTCGAGGAGACGGCGGAGCTCCGCGCAATGGCGACCCGCATCCTCCGACTGCGGGAAGCCGGATTGACTAGGGGTGGTAGCCCGAACCGTGGCGGAGGATCGGCCCTCTTCGCCAAGCGTCGCATACGCCTGGCAATATCTGAGGCGGCAACGACGCGACGCAGCGACGCGGGCAGGGGCGTAAGTCTTTGCTTTCCCTTTGGCTTTTTCTCACGCACATGCTTCTTTTTGTGGCTCTCTACCAACCAGCAGCTATTTCTTGTCCATTGCAAGGTGCGGGAAACTTGGAGGAGCCGGTCCGAGCGGATGGCTCGCGATCTTGTCTGACCAGTTCAACCGCACACCCTTTCGTGGCGGCCCGATCGCTCGCCGACTTGGAGCACGTGGCGCTGCGGTCGTGAGGTCGCTCCGCCGATGGACTCCACGGGGCTGCCAGTGATCCGCCCGTGGCCCGGGTGATCGAGGACCGGCCCCCACCAACGATTGGGCCCACGAACAGCGACCAATCGCCGGGCGCCACGGGTCCGGATCCCAGAGGGTTCGCGTCGCGAACAAACCTCTCGCCACCACGAGCCTGCCGTGGCGGCACTTTCGCGGCGGCAACACGAGCCGCCCGATCTTGTTTCGCGCCGCGGGCGCTGCTTCATGGCGCCCAGCCAGCGTCTTCTCCTCGCGGCCGCCTTCCCGCGGCGCCAGCGCCGACACTTCCTCCTCCGGCGCCGCCCCAATGGCCGCGACGCTAACGTCTCCGCCACGGAGCCAGTGCCACCGCCCAACAAAGCGGCCTCACCTCCCGATGGCGGTCTTAGCTGAGGGTACCGCAAGGTAGCCCCTCGGGATCGCCAAGCGCGCTTAACGCCCCAGCGCCACCGGGCGGCGAGCACCTCGCCAGTGCCTCACTTTCGCCCGCGAAGGTCAGCGGGCGATCCCAGCACCAGCGCTCCTGGATGCCTCGCCCCTCGCGCCGCCATCGCCCCCACCGAATGCCACATCGAGTCTTCACCGGGCTCGGGGATATGCATGCCTCGCTGGGCACCGCCCTCGCTGCAGCCGCCAGACACGGGGCCGAGACAGCCCAGCAGTTGGCGTCGATGAGGGGCGAGCTGCTGCGAGAGCGGGTGAGGGCGGACGCGGCATTGACGTAGGAGAGAACCGACGCGGCTGCCATGCAGACGCGGGCAGAGAGGGCCGAAGAACGGGCGGAGAGGGCCGAGACGGCGCTGAAGACCTCGGAGCTCGAGTCCTTCCGCCTGCGGCGCAATCTGTCCGTCATGCTCAAGAAGGCCTTCCAGCGCACGAAGAGGTGCCTGGAGCCCTTGGGGTGGCACCAACGCAGCGTCATTGGAGGACTCCGCCTGCGGTTGCCCACGTGACCAACCAGGCCGTGGAAGCACTCCGGGGGCTGCCCGAAGCCCTGGCCACCCGCTCCGCCAGAGAAGGACGAGAGGTCGCGATCATGACCGCGACCTACCGCGCTTTCTTTGGGCGGCCATGACGCCGCCTTCGATCCCATGGCGGTGGTGACGGCCGACATCGAGAGACACTGGCCTTGACGGAGCCTTGGTCTTGTATGACCGCCAACTCGTGTGGCGGTTTCTTTGGAAGTGGAGCGGCCGGTCATGGATGTCTCCACCCATTGCCGTGGAAGGCGGCGAAGGGCGGCGACATCGGCGTCGGCGATGAAGAGTGAAGGGCCGGGCAGCCTCTTTGTTCTTTTTGTTTTGCTTCCTTTTGTCGATCTACCTGTATGCATGAACACTTAGGCAGCATTTAGTAGAACAGATATTTCCGGGTTAATGCTATCCGTATGCTTGTTCATTTTGTATGATCGAGTTCACTAGATTAAACCGTTAGGCGGTCAGCCTTTTAATTTGGCTGGAACGCCTGAGGAGCGCCTGGGTTAGGGCGGCATTCCTGAGTTCCGCTAGCGATTACACGCGGTTGCTGCAAACACAAGTATGGATCACACAAGTCATACGAGACCTAGGCAAAAAACGACCTTAAGTCTAACAGGAGACGCAAGACGTAGCTTGGTCTTAGCGTCTGGTTTTTGCGTGGGATTGCCAATTGGTTCAAACTCTCCTGAACTTGGACCCTGATGATTGCCTGAAAACATGCCACAGCGTAGCGTGGCGAGGCAACACGTTTCCGGAAGTGTTTTTAGACCAGCGGTTCTCGACGGTGACAACCAGCGGTGCTTCAGGGAGCCAACCCGAGGTGTACGAGCCGTTTTTGAGTACCGCACCTAACTTGCACCCCGGTTGCTCGGCCGCACCGAACGTTAACGCTTTAGCACACTTCCTTTTATCATGAGGGGCCGTTGATTTTTAACACTTGTGACAATCACGCGTAACTTGACCCTTCTTAGCGCATGCACATAAGGAAATAGTCAAAAATGCGGCACGAAGCACTTATCTTGCTTTGTATACCATTGGGCGACCAGCCCCCAAGCATCTGGGCGACCACGGAGGGACCTGGGGCGAGTAGCCCCCAAGCACTTGGGCGACCAGCCCCCGAGCGTCTGGGTGACCACGAAGAGGCTTGGGGCGACCAGCCCCTGAGCATCTGGGCGACCACGGGAAGGCTTAGGGACTTCATGTAATGAGTCGGCGCCTCTATGTCTTGGCCTGTGCGCGCACATAGCTACCAACAGAATGAGTAGGCTTTGCGCAGCGCATATGCAAGATAGAATCAAATGATATAGGCCCCCGCATGAAGTGAGCGCCGGTCCGCTTTTTTGATTCCTAAGTCCTTGCGATTTTTCCGGAGATCGAACCATGGTACTGTGTGTCAAGGTCGCGGGCTTCCAGGAGGGGTACTAGACTAACGATGCTCGCGGTGACAACCAGCGGTGCTTCAAGGAGCCAACCCGAGGCGTGCGAGCCGCGTTTGAGCACCGCATCTAGCCCGCCCCCTAGTCGCCCGTCCTTGTCGGACACAGGCGCCAGGTGACTCTATAGATCACCAAGGAATTAGCAAACATACGGAACCAGCGATATTCATGCAAAAAAATTTGCCGCTAAGGGCACAGAAAGGGACACCAAAGGTAAAGTAAAAGCCTCCTAGACAACAACTTTACTAACCGCCAGAAGCCGTCGACCAGCCAAGGGAGAGACTTACCTCATGGCTGACCAGGGCGAGCTGCGGGGCACTTACAACTCCTTCAAGGATAGAACTTCCGCAATAACTCGATGTTATAGGAATTCATCAGTTCCTCGCCGTCCTTAGTGGCCAACCGGACCGCCCCGGGCTGAGATACCGAAACCACCTTAAAGGGGCCCTCCCACTGGGGAGACAGTTTGTGCAACCCGGCATGCGTCTGGATTCTGCGCAAGACCAGGTCGCCCACTGCCAGTGTTCTCTCAGAGACCCGGGTGGCATGGTATCGCTTGAGGCTTTGCTGGTAGCGGGCGGCGCGGAGAGCAGCGCGATCCCGTACCTCTTCCAAAAGGTTGACGTCTTCCCGTCGGAGATCTTCTTGGTCTTCTACGTTGAACGCCGAGACGCGGAGGAAGAACCGGCGACTTCGAAGGGGAAACGACCTCCGCCAGTACACGGGAAGAAGGGTGTCTCGCTTTGGGTCTGCTAGGTGTGGTGCGGGCGACCACAAGACCGTCGGGAGCTCCTCGATCCACCGCGCGCCCCGCTTGTGAAGCCAATCAAACGCCCTTGTCTTGAGGCCCTTCAGCACCAGCGCGTTGGCACGTTCTGCTTGCCCATTGCTCATGGGATGGGCCACCGAAGCGAAACATACCTTAGTGCCCATTTCATCGCAGAAGTCCAGGAAAGCCGCGCTGGTGAATTGAGTCCCGTAGTCGGTGATGATGCGGTTGGCGACTCCAAAGCGGGCGAAGATCCCGCGAATGAACTTGACGGCGGCAGCGGCCGTGATGGCGCGCACCGCCTCGGCTTCAACCCACTTTGTGAACTTGTCGATAGCGACGAAGAGGTGGGTGAAACCCCCAGTGGCCCGCGGGAACGGGCCCAGGATATCCAGCTCCCAGACCGCAAACGGCCAGGAAAGCGGGATGGTTTGCAGAGCCTGGGCTGGTCGGTGGACTTGCCTGGCGAAGAACTGACAAGCTTCGCATGTCCTCACCACTTCGCAAGCATCACGGAGGCGATGGCCAATAAAATCCTTGGCGAACGCTTTCGACGGCGTTCGGCGGACATATGGCTCCCGCTTTGCGCCTCGTGGATATCGAGAGCGAGTTGCTCCCCTTCGAGTGATACACTTGAAGAGAACTCCGTTTACGCTCTGGCGATATAGGTCCCCACCTACCGTGAGTATAGCTCTTGGCCTTGCGTGCAATCTTCTCAGCTGAGGCATCATCGTCGGGGATCACTTGGTCACGCAGGAAAGCTAGGATAGGATCCATCCACCGATCTTCCTGGCCAAGTGTGGCGACCACTCGGTGCTCGCCTGGGTACTCCACCGGGCCAAGCTTTTCCCCAGGTCTTTGCCTCGGCGACTGCCGCTTTCCCTCCGGACACGAAATTTGGCGGGCATCTTGCCTCCTCCGGGCCGGGGCCATGGCGGCTGCGTTGCCTTCCCGAGCCGGCGGTCAAGAACGGCCTTGCCGTCGTCCCGCTGAACTGGGGCGACAAGTGACACCATCGTCCCCACCTGAATCGGGGGCCGCAATGGACGGTCGCGATAGCCTTTCTTCGAAGACCCCGACCGGAACGGAAGCCCTTGAGGACGCAAGCTACGAAAGCCCGTCCGTGAGGTGATTGTCGCGCCGAGGGACATGGATATACCCCAGACCTTTAAAGTGACGCTCCATCTTTCGGACTTCCGCCAAGCACGCCCATGGTGGGGTCGAACCTTTGAACTCCTTCCGTGCTTGATTGATGACCAGCAGGGAGTCTCCCTTGACTTGGAGACGCCGAATGCCCAACGCCGAAGCAATGCGCAACCGTGCCAGCAAGCCCTCGTATTCAGCCATGTTGTTTGTGGCCTTGAAATCGAGGGCGACCACATATTGGAGGATGTCGCCGGTCGGAGAGACCAGGACAACTCCAGCCCCCGCACCCTCCAGCCTGAAGGAGCCATCGAAGAATAAGGTCCAGGGAGAGGGCGTGGGGGCTTCTTCAGCTTCAGGAGTGGCGGGAGTCCACTTGGCGACGAACTCCGCCAGCTTCTGACTTTTGATGGCGGTGCGGGGTACGAATTTGAGGTTGAATTCCCCCAGCTCCACCGACCATTTAGCAATCCGGCCCTCTGCTTCTCGGTTGTGGAGAATCTCTCGCAGAGGGTAGGCCATGACCACGGTAATTTCCCGCCCTTGGAAATAATGCCGCAGACTTCGGGACGCCACGGGATGCATCTGACATCTTCTCGAGCTTGGGTCTGGGTCTCTGCTTCGTGCAGCACCTTGCTGATGTAGTACACCGGCCTCTGGACGCCTTCCCTCTCCGCAATTAGCACCGCGCTCACCACCTCAGGGGTGGCAGCTATGTACAGGAGCAAGGGCTCACCCGGCGCGGGAGAGACCAGCACCGGGGGAGAGGAGAGGTACCGCTTCAAATCTTCAGCATATACAGGCTTCTTGATCCACTCAAGTGGTTCGTCTTCTTCAATAAGCTTGAGCAGAGGCAAGCTTTTTTCTCTAGCAAGACAATGAACCGCCCTAGGGAGGCCAAAGCGGCCAAGCTAGGCATTGGACTTGCTTGAGTCATACCGGCGACTTCATGTGTTCGATGGCGATATCTTGTCGAGATTAGCTTCAATGCCCCTACTGGACACCAGAAGCCTTGACTTAGGAGGGCACACCGAACACGCATTTTTTCGGGTTGAGCTTCAGACAGTTCTTCCGGAGGTTAGCAAAGGTTTCCTCTAGGTCTTGGATCAGTTCTTCGCTCTTCTTGATCTTCACGACTAAATCATCAACGTAAACCTCAAGATTTCACCCTATCTGGGGGCGGAAGGTAATGTGCATGGCACGTTGGTAAGTGGAACCAGCATTCTTTAAACCAAAAGCCATTCTTACATAACAGTAAACACCCGTAGGGGTTACAAAAGCGGTCTTCTCTTCATCTTCAAGCGCCATGCTAATCTGGTGGTACCCGGAGTACGCATCCAAGAAGCACAAGCAAGCACCCGGCCGTGGAGTCAACAATGAGGTCGACTCGCGGCAGCTGGGGGTATGGATCCTTCGGCGAGCCTTGTTGAGGTCGGTGAAATCGACACACATCGCCATTTCCGTTGGACTTCTTGGCGAAACCTTTGGGTTGGCAAGCCACTCGGGATGAGAGACTTCCTAACAATCCCCGCGCTCAGCAGCTTCTCTACCTCCTCTCGGATGGCATCTTAGCGCTCGGGCGCCTGTCTCCGGACCTTCTGCCGGACCGGACGCGCCTCAGGGAGCGTCGCCAATCGGTGCTCAATCACCTCCCAGGGACCCCGGTCATATCGGACGGTTGACAGGCGAACACGTCGGAGTTGGACTGGAGGAAGGTGATGAGCGCGTCTTTCTATTTGGCGCTGAGGTTGGCGCCAATGTTGATGGTCTTTCGGGGTTCGCCCCCACTCAGGGAGACCACCTTAACCTCGCCGCAGAGCCGTGGCGTGGAGTCCAGAACTGAGGGCTCCAGGAAGGCGTCAGGCGCCCGACGCAGTGGTCATGCGCCATGTCCAGCCAGATACTTGTGGCAACGCAAGGCCTCGGCCTTATCCACCCGAATCGCAAGGGGGCCGTGCGGCCCCGGCATCTTCACCACCATGTAAGCATAGTGGGTGGCCGCCATGAACTTGGCCAACGCCGGTTGGCCAAGCAAGGCATTGTAGGGGAGGTCGAAGTCGGCGACCTCAAAATCTACCATCTCGGTGCGGTAGTTGCCTTCATCCCCGAAGGTGACGGGGAGGCACACCTGACCTATGGGCATTAAGTCACACTCGGTGCCACCCCAAAGATGGGCGGTGGCGCAGATCTGCCATGGGATCTGGGCGCCCGAGAAATGCCGAAGAGGACGGGAGGTTGATGGAGCTCCTCAGTCCACCGGCCGCGCGCCCTAGCCGCCGTTCGAATGGTGGGCGACACCACGGCCGGAGATGCCCGGCCGGTGGCGCCCTCGGGGTGGTCGGCTGGTGGCAGTGTCTGCTCGACCACTTGACATCCGACCGCCCCGAGCCCGACGCGCGTGGCTACACCTCCTCTTCAACCGTTTATAGCGGCGTTGCGGGAAAAGGTGGACGAACCACCATAAATGTAGGCCACGGTGTGGTCACTTTCTTTGGAAGGCGGTGAGGCGAGATCTTCGTCTCGATCGTCGTCGGGCGGCGCTCTTTGAGCCGCTTCTCCACCATTTGTCCACGACCGGCAATTTGCCCGAGTCATAGGTATTGGTTCGATGTATTGGGCGATAGGGCTCGCCCTCCTTTTAGTCACGGCGGTCATTCCCGCTATCACTGGCGGTCATCGCGCCGATCACGGCGTCGTTCGCCCGTCACGACGGTAAATCACGCCGCTCACGGCGGTCATCGTCTTGATCGCGGCGGTTGCGCTTCGGCGCGGGTCCTCTTCGTCATCGCTGCTCGGCGGCCAAGACACTGGTCTCTCGCCTCGCGCTTCGCGCCTTCTTACTGCAGCCGGAACCTTCGAGGTCCCGGCCGTCCTTGCCTTAGCCACCCTTGGGGTTCTGGCGCCTTCGCCTCATGCCCGCGCACACTTATGTGCGAGGGAAAAAGCGGAGGTGGAGCCGATGGTGCGGGTGGCCATCTTCTCCTTCATCTTCTTGATCGCGTCGCCTCTTAAGGCGATGACAACCGATTGCTCGGAGATGTGGGGGATTGTATTGCGGCAGTGGCAAAACCGCCGAATGAAGTCGCGAAGCGACTCCCCCTTCTCTTGTTCCAGAGTGTGGAGGTCATCCTCCATGCCGGGCTGCGCAAAGGAGCCCTGAAAGTTGGCGACGAAGAGGTCGCTGCTTCCCCACGAGTGCCGATCCTCGGGGAGATTTAACAACGAGGCGGCGAGCCCGTCAAGGCTGTTGGGAGGTAGTTGGCCATGACCTTTTCAGATCCGCCAGCTGCCCGCACCATCGTCGTATAGATTTGGAGGAACTCCTCCGGGTTGGTGGTGCCGTCATATTTTTCTATGGCCGCCGGGCGGAACCTGTCCGGCCACGTCACGCGGCGCAGCCGTCGGGAGAAGGCCTGGCACCCGACGCCGTAGAGGGAGCCCAGCCGTTCACCGGGGACCCGATCCGGGGATCGCCCCCGGGAACGCTGGGCCTGGCTCCCTATAGAGTCGGAGGAGTGAACCTCCTCCCCGGTCCGGGAGTGAGAGCCACAGGGGGGAACTCTCACCATCAGATGTCACGATTACATGGCGGCCCGGTCCGTGGCGCGCGAAAGCATCATGAGGTCATCGCCAGCGCCATGGCGACTTTCATCCAAATCAGAGTGGAGGTCCCCACGGTCCCTCGTGGAACCGGGACCAGTACTGCGCGCGCCCTTCCTCCGACCCCGGCCCGCCTGGCCAGAGCCTTTCTCGTTAGGGCGGCTGGATGCCTGAGTGAGCTCCGCATGCGCCTTAGGCGACAAGGTACCAACGGTACCTGACCGGTCGGGGAGCCCTACCCGAAGTTGGGCCGCATCCACGAGACCGGCGATGCTCCGTAGCCCGCGGAGTGGCCGGGAGTCTCCGCGAACTCTGAGGAGGTGGTCGAAAGAACACGAGCTGCGTGCAAGTTCTGGGCGGGAGTGGCCGCCTCCATGGCCAGCCTGCGACACACGGGCTGCTCCACCGCCTCCAAAGGAGCAATGGCGCCGCCCTGCAGGGGCGGGGTGAGACGGTCCCTTGACCGGCGCGACCGCCGGGAAGCGCCTTGAGCGTCGCTCGCCCCCGCCACATCCTGGTGCTGAGAACCCGCCATCTTCAGATGCACGGGCTTACTTCCAAATCACGAACGCCGTAGTCCGCCGGGAGTCGGCCGGGAAAACCAACCACTAGCCCCTACAGCGCGCCCACAGCCGGCGTATTCCTTTGACAGCTCGAGTCTGAGCCGGGTTTGGTTGGAAGGAGGCGTCTTGGCGGTAGCTAACTCTAGAGGGTGAAAACCCTAGAGACCCCCACGCGAAGGATTCCGGCGTCTATGAACTGGGGATGACACAAAGATTTTACCCAGGTTCAGGCCCCCTTTGCCCTGGGTAATAGTCTTACTTCCTGCTAGATTGCTTATAGAGTGTTTTTGAACTAGAAGCGTCTGAGTCTTGTGGGTTACAAGTTCTTTCCTAGGCTCTCTTCATGAACTCTTGCTTGCTCCACCGTCCCCCCTTTTCCATGCAGGAAGGCCCTTATATAGGCAGGGCTAACGAGGAGTAGGTAAGAGGGGGTCATCATCTTGATCCTTATGCATTTATTACTCCTTCTGTCTTGTCCCGTTCCTCCGGTCCCCATTAAATGCCGCCTTGGCCCGCTCGGTCCGCCGAGTGTGACCCCTTTTGACGGGTTGGTGAAAGGCGTCGGAGGAATGGGGTTATGCGAAATCCTCGTAGTTGATAGATCGACACGCAGCCTACCGCCCGAGCAGTGCGATAGGGAAGGAGACTTGGCGGCGCCACCTCGCAACACCCTTTTGTCTTCGGCGGGGCGGCGGTGTGCCCGCCACCGCCGCCGGGCGCCACGTGGACCGACCGCCGGGCGGGCGGCGTCTTCGCCCACCGCTCGCCGGGCGCCACATGGATCGGCCGCCGGCGGGCGGCGTCTTCGCCCACTGCTCGCCGGGCGCCACGTGGGCCGGCCGCCGGCGGCGGCGGCGTGTTCGCCCACCTCCTCGCCGGGCGCCACGTGGACCGGCCGCCCGGCGGCGAGCGTGCTTCGCCCACTGCTTTCGCCGGGCGCCACGTTGATCGCCTTGTTGATTGCTTTTGTGCGGCGTAGGGTACCCAGTAGCAATCTGTTGACATTAGGTTTCTCTGATATTTACAAAGCAAATAATTCAAACTTAGTTCAAAAATTAAATGTTGTTGCATTTTGAGTTTCCTATGGTCTCAGAATCATATAAAATTTTATTTTATTATTTTTCTGGTTCATGGTGTATAGCTTTTATATAAAGTCCACAATAGTGTGCTTATCATATTTTTAATTTTATTAATTCTTCTGTGACTCAAGAATTAAATTTTTTTGTATATTCTAAATACTCCTAATTTTATATGATTTTAGAAATTTGTTTCATTCAAATTGGTTAGAAGATTCAAAAGTTATAATTGTTTGATCATTAGTCAGCTTGGAAATTAACTAAAAAAAGAAATACGCTTTTGGAATAGAGGAAGAGCCATTTACCATTTGAACTTGAGTTGCTCGCGCTGGCTGACAAGAGGGGTCCATCAAGCAGTGACACAGAGCAGAGCTACGGCTAGGGCTCACCGGCGACGCAGCTCTAGTGGGTTTCCGGTAAGGGCAAGGGCACATGGAGAACGAGCTCGCCAAGGCACATCTGATGGTGAGTCTTGGGCTGGACGGCGGCGACTGAAGCAGTGCGCCACTAAGAGCGTGGGGCGGCGCTAATGGCAGGCCGGCTGGGAGCAAGAATCAAGGCGAGAGGGCTCGAAGGGTAAGGGATTAAGTATGAGAGAGTCATTTGGATTCCATTTTGGTGGTTAATTTGATCAGAAAAGGCACCGAGTTGGGCTATCACCGATGCTCGGTTTCGGAGATGAAGAATAGAAGGGGGTGACAAGCTCCAAATGGAAATCCTTCAAAATTTTGAGGGCTTTTGATCCCTATAGCTCCCGGATGCTACGGTGTAAAGCAATTTGGAAATGGTCAAATGCTTCATCGGATATTGTTTTTAGTCGAGTTCTGGAGCTCTCAGTAATGGTAGAATTGGAGTGGCTCAGAGGTTTCTCGGTTGGGACTAGTAGAGGGGAGGTAGAAAAGAAGGTGGTGCGGTCTCAAAGCAAGCCATGGGCGCCTTTTTATAGCTGAGGATTGGCGCGGATGAGCCCGGCCTCGGTTGCATTCTTCACTGGTTCATGCGGCATTTCTGTTCTTCCATGCCAGTGATGATCGCAGCACAGGACGGCCGTGGCAGAGATGGCAGGGCATGGGCAGCATCCTCACCATGGCTAAAATTGGTTGGTCGAGCTTCTGTTGCGGCATTAATTTGCGGCAGAGGACAACGCAGCTACAGGGAATTGAGATTGGCTCGGGGGTGCAAATGGCCAGACGAAGAAGAAGGTGGGGAAGAGAGGCTACACGTGGGCCTGAACAGAAGATTGGCCCCACATGCAAGAGAGAGATGAGGTGCAGCGAAGCAAAACTAGAAACGGGCAGCAAGCTGTTCAAGATAAGGTTCACTGAATTGGTTACCAATCCCATTAGGAAATTTTTTAGAATTTTTCTTTGTGATGGTTGGACAATTTTCTTCATACTGTAGAAATTTCAAATGAAAATAATAACCACAAAATTTATAAAAATTTTGACGAGACTCTTTGCACGAATTTCAGTTTTCTATTTTTGATTTATCAGAGAATTATAATCTTCTCAAAACTTTTATAAAATTTTTATAAGAGTTCCTTTTGACCATATGATTCTTCCATAAAATTTTCAGGTTGATATATATTTTATTTAATTTAATAAAATTCGACATTGATTCTTAGATTTTTAATCTTTCTATTTTTGAATTTTAAATATCCCAAAATAATTTATTAATTCTTAAAATTTTTAATTTATATGTATTTATATATCCAAAATATATATTAAATTTTTATCTCTAGATAAGTTTGGATTATTTTTATTTAAATCGACAAGTTTACCGTTGCTAGTCATGGATCATTAATTGGCTTTCATTTCATGCATAATTGCTTTGATATGACATTTAAAATTTAGAATTTAAGTTTTAGTGATTTCTTGAGATTATCAAGAATTTTATGCATTTTATTGTCGATGTTATTATTGTTATTTTTCCATTAGAGCAAAAATCAAGGAAAATCCAAAAAAATTCAAAAAATACAGAAAAAAAATCAATAAATATAATTCAATTCTAAAATTTAATTTATTATTTTATTTTAATTTTTAGGATATTACAATCTTATATGAAAATTCTTCTAAGTGGTTGATAGCTAGTATTTGTTTTCATATTCTGAAGATATCTCATATGAAAATTCTTCTAAGTGGTTGATAGCTATGAATGAAGAAATTGAAAACCTTCATAAAAATTGTGCATGAGATTTGGTTGAGCTTCCAAAAGGCAAGAGACATTTAAAGTACAAATGGTTATATAAAAAGAAAGATGGTATTTCTGAAGTTGAACATGCAAGATGAAAAACTCGGTTAGTGGTAAAAGGTTTTACTTCAATGACTTTCTTCTCTTGCTGTACACCACTCATCTATTAGGGTTATGAATTCTTTTGTTGCATTATTTGATTTGGAATTAGAACAACTTGATTCTAAAAGTGCCTTCTTATATGGAGGTTTAGAAGAGAAGATTTTTATGACACAATCTGAAGGTTTGCTACTCCTAGAAGAGAGCATTTAGTTTATCATTTGAATAAATATCTTTATAGTCTTAAACAAGCTTCTAGGCAATCGTATAAAAGGCTTGATTTCTTTATGATTATACAACAATATTCTCACAACAATTATGATAACAGTGTCTACATCGAACAATTTCAAAATGGATTTTTTTATTTGCTGCTCCATGTTGATGATATACTTATTTCTTTTCATGACAAGTCCTTGATAAAATAGTTGAAGCCTCAACTTAGTCATGAATTTAAGATGAAAGATCTTAGTCTAGCTAAAAAAATTCTTCGAAAGGAAATTCAGCTTGACTGCAAAGTTAGTACATTATTTCTATCTCAGAAAGGCTACATTGAGAAGATTCTTGATAAATTTAATCCCAGTGATTGCATACTTATTTCTACACATTTTGCCTCACTTTAAATTATCTTCAAGTCAATGTCCTACTAAGGGTGTGTTTGGCAGGGATTCAGCTTCTCCAGATTCGTGAATCTGGTGAAGCTGAAAATTCTAGCTTCTCCAGATTCGTGAAGCTGAAGCTGTGAGTACATTAAGAGTGTTTAGATAAATCATTTTGTTTACATTTTAGACCAAAAATATAAACTTAATTCACTTTATTTTAGCCTAAAAGTTTTAGATTTCAGGAGAAGCTGGAATCTGGAGATCTACCAAACAGGCCCTAATAAAGAAGACAAAGATTTCTCGTGTTTCTTACTCTAGTGCAGTAGGAAATCTGATGTATGTCATGATTTGCACTAGATCAGGTTTGGCTCATGCAGTTAGGTGGTTAGCAGATTCATGTATAATCCTAGCAAAGAGTATTGGAATGTTGTTAAGTGGATTATTCGTTATTTGAAAGGAACTTCTAATTTTGGCTTGATTTTTTATAAGAATTAAATAAAGATAATATTGGGTTTGTTGATTCTGATTATGCTGGTGATCTTGATAAAAGAAGGTCAACTTCGGTGATCTTGATAAAAGAAGGTCAACTTCAATTGGAAAGCATCTTGACAGCCTATTGCAACTCTTTCTACCAACGAAGCTAAGTATGTTGCTGCTACTAAAAGTGTAAAAGAAGCTATTTCTAAGGTCTAACTTCTATACTTAGTATTCCATAGGAAATTATTATTGTTTATTATGATAGCCAAAATGTTATTTATTTAACAAAAAATGATATATATCATGCCAAAACCAAGCACATCGATATCAAGTAACACTTTATTCGTGATATTGTTAGTAAAGGAAAAGTTGTTGTGGGAAAGATACACACTGATGACAATTCTGCTGACATGCTTACAAAGGCATTTTCAAATACTAAGCTCAAGTATTTTCGAGACTTGGTTGGTATTTATTGTGCTTAATTACCCTTCGAGGTTTTTCAGAAACAATTTCATTATAGATTTTGAGTCAATAAGAGGTTTGTTAGAGATAATCACGGATTCCTCAATGTCCAATCTTTCCATACTTAGACTCTTTATTTAGCTATATAATGACACTCCCTGTGTACTTGCACATTGAACTTAAATAGTTCATTTGTCTCTCGTAATTTTTTTCTGTAAGGTTTTTTCACGTTAAAATCTTGTATCTCGTTTTCGTGTGCTACTCTAACAAAACTCTATGTAGGGGTGAAAACTGGTCAGATACGGTCGGGTAGTAGGTCATCCTGTATCCTACCCTAATTATTTTTTCGGATATAGATATGGGTACGGGTAGTGAAAAATCAGGTAGGATACGGATAAGGATACCGGGTGTAGCATTCCATTTTTGAGCTTCTTAGAGTTTCAATTTCAAAACCCGAACCCGTTGCATTTTATTCGAATTAATTCCAGCTTAATTTGAATTTTCAAAATTTCAAAAGGATTTAATTTGATTAATCCATACTTCAAATTAAAGATTTCTTGTTTTTATTGGGTTCCTTGTGCTTTATGGGATTTTTCTATATTTTTGGAGATTTTTCCGAAGTTATTAGCTATTTATTCGAATTTATTGGAGTTTATTCGATTTCTGGTAATTTATTTAATTCGGAATTGTTTTTCTTTTCCTTTTTCTCCTCCCGGGCCGAAATCCCTGTTCATTCGCGCTCGGCCCGATCCTGTTCACTCACCGCCCGGCCTAGCCACCGAAGACTCTAGCGCCAGCTGTGGATTCCCGATCCAACGGCCGAGATCCGCGCCGTCGCGCGCCAGCAAAACCCTAACCCTAACCTTGCGCCACGCTCCACCGTCGGATCCTAGATCGACGGCTAATCTTCACTCGTGTCTCTGCTTAATGAAGTCCGTCCGATCAACTTCTCGGGTGTGGTTGAGATCGCGCCACGTCGCGCCTAACCATAAACCCTAACCCTATCTCATACCTTTCCTCGCCGGTGGATTCCGATCCAACGGCTGTGCATCGCCCCGCGTTTTTCCACCGCCCGATAGCTGCCGAGTGAACGTCCCTGATGCCACAACGTAGCTCGAGCTGCGCCTCCGCCCGTGCAATCCTAGCCACGCGACCCATCTCGACTTCCGTGCCCTTTTCACGCTAACTGAGGCTATATAAGCCGCTGCCGCACATCCTCCGAGGTTTGCCACTCCGCATCGCCTCTTTTCCCCCACGTCTCACCCTCTGGGGCGCCGCTGTGTGGCCGCACGGACTCGCCAGAGTTCGCAACGGTGCCCGAAGACTTCCGCCGTTGATATCTCCCTCTCCGGTGAGTCTCCGTCGCCCTTTTTGGTACCGCCGAATTCGTCGCATCGTCTTCTCCCCGCTCCGTGCTAACCCGAGCCAAGACGGTCCCCCTCCGTCGATTTCTAGGTCATCTTCTCCATCTCCGGCATGTTGCGCAGCCTCCTCGCCGTCGACCTCCTCCACTCGCTCGTGGCCGTTCGATCTTCCCCCGACAGTTCGGATCGTCCCACGTCTTCCCCACCGCGCCCTCGCTTCGTCGCCACCCGATCAAGCCTCAACGCTCAGATCTTCGCCACATGTGTCGGTAAGCCTCCTGTCAGCGCCTTGTCACCCTCCACGTGGTAGCCCCGTGTCCGCCGCATAGACGCCATGTCAGCCCTAAGTTTCTGCGTGGCCGTCCTCGTCAGTGACGCCGTGTCGCCGTGTCGCGCCGAGGTAGCTGCCACCTGGCGCCACGTGCTAGCCACGTCGCCACCACGTCATCGCCACATCACCCGTAAGCCTGTCCGTGAAATCGGTTCACCGTGAACCGTGTCGCTGACGCGTGGACCCCACGTGTCAGGGGTATTTTCTTTTTATTTTCTGTGATTTTCCCGAAAATCCAGAACCAGCCAATCAGGAGTCGCCACGTGTCACCTCCTGTTAATTTTCCGATTTTCTCTCCCGAGTAACTTCCGAGAGCCCGTTCTCCTCCGTTCGAACTCCGATTAGAACGATTTAAATTTCTAAATTCATCTAAAGTCATGCTCTATCTGCCAGTACCTTTATTTTCATTTTTGGATTTTATTTGAATTTATTTTATTTATTTTGTCCTCGTTTTGCGTGTAGACGATGCAGTTGAAGTGCAAGCGGAGCATCCGGCGGAGGTAGCACCAGCGGGAGGGGTTGAAGGCAAGTCTTCCTTGAACATATTGATCCTAAATTTCATGAAAATTATATTTTGTTTTAAATTATGCATGCTATCATTTTGAGTAAAGTACTTTAAATGCAATTTGAATGCTTAGCTAAATTCCAATTTCGTTATGCCCTTATTGACATTAATTGTGACAACCTTGACACCTTAGGAAAATATTAAGTACTGTAATCATTGATAATAAATAAATTTGGTATGGGACGATAGAATGGCTTAGTCTTGCGTAAATACTTCGGTACCTTACCATTATGGAAATGCTTTCAATCATTGTTCAAAATTAATTGTGAAATTATGGCAATTGGTATTGCTGTTATTATTAAATGGAAATAAAATGAAAATGGTTTAGACAGGGGCGAATGGTTGTTTTGGTGGGTGCGTGATGCACGAGAACTTGTTTAGTGTTAGTTCCGCCCTAGTCAATTAAGAACCGAAGCGTGTGTTACCTTGGAACGAGCTATACCGTACAACCACAAGTCTATATGGGTACGACCTGGCTAAGTAATTTGTGCGTATCGTTATTAGCTTCGCCATTGGGTTGAATGTGGGTGTCGGGTAGACACTTGCAAGGCGCAAGAGGGGGTTTATGTACTGGGCGGATTTAGCCCTAACAGCGGTGAAACCTTAGCGGGCGAAGTTGGTTGCGGTGTCGTACATTGTAAAGGCCATGTCATGATCTCTCTGCCGACACACCAAAGGAAGTGTGTTAATTGCATGGCAAAAAGAGTCGATCATGTCTTGTGGGTAAAGTGTACAATCTCTGCAGAGTTAAAACTATTTGAGTAGCCGTGTCCACGGTCATGGGCAGGCGAGGTACGCTAGCACATTGTAGATTTTCTGGTTTTGGTTTTAAATGAAAATGGTTTTTGGAAAACTGTGAGTGGTTGGAACTCGCGGGTTTTGGTTTGGCGGTTGGAGCCAATCGGGTGGTTGGAACCCATTAAATTGTTATACATCAAAATCAATTATTATGTTATTTACTTTTTGTCCAATACTACTTTATGAAATTACTATTGTTATTTCAAGTTAAATTCAGCTTTATGCAAATGAACCATATTATGTCTGCCATTGTTAAGCCATGCATATAGTTATCATGCATTAAGTTTTCAAGGCTTGCGGAGTACGGTGTGTACTCACCCTTGCAACATCAAATTTTCCCCAGAGGAGTATCCTGAAGCTGAAGGTGATTATGATTTCTTTGCATATGGATTCGATGAAGGCGATCCGGACTTCTAGGCGCGCTTCCCAGTCGATTGCCTGTGGGCACATGGATTGGCTCTTTTTATTGCTACTGTTTAATTTCCGCTGCTACTTACCAACTTAAGCCATAAGGCTTGATACTTGTAATAATGTGTTTACGATGCTATTTCCCTTTTGCTTAAGTTACTGTTGTTTACTTTGTGATATGTCTATGTTATCATCACTGTGTTCACTGAGTGTGCTAGCTGTTCCTGGACTAGCATGGGTATACTCAGAGGGATCGGATTTGGAAATCCGGGTCCCGACACCGGGTATTTACGAACGGGTAGAAAACGGATACCGGATATTATATGGACGGGTATAATACAGATAACGGGTACTTAGTCGAATAGTACGTAAACTACCTAGGATCAAAGTATGTGATAAAAATAATTTAACTAACACACATGGTCCAATTATCACATATAATTCAACACATTCTCAAAGTCTAACCTCTTACGGTTTTATGGCATATCAAAGTGAGCATTAAATAAGTAAATAAACAAATACAAAAGGGCAAGATGTAGATGTAAGTAACAAAGTTCCTTAGGGCAATATATCACAGTATGTTCCGCCATCTCGTTATTGACTAGAAGCCATATCAACAGCATACTAGCCAGGGTAACGCGCTACGATGCGTCGTGCGTGACGATGTAACATATAAAATTTGTGAAAAATTTCGTCGTATTCTTGGTTTTCGTATTTTTTTAAAAAAAATGGATTGTTAAGACCCGTCGGCAAATCTATGAGCTGCTATAAATCTTCGATGAATCTGTGTTTTTTTTTAACCGCGGCTTCTTTTTTTTACGTATTTTCGGTTTTCGTGTTTTTAAAAAAGGGTCGTTAGAACTCGTCGGTGAATCTATGGGTTGCTATAAACCTTCGATGAATCTGTGTTTTTTTAGAAAACCATGGTTTCTTTTTTTTACGTGTTTTCGATTTATGTTTTTTTTAAAAAAAAAGGTCGCTAGGAACCGTCGGTAAATCTGTGGGCTGCTATAAACCTTCGGCGAATTTGTGTTTTTATTGTGAAGACATGTTTTTGTTTTTAAGTCCGCTTCTCTAAAAACCGCTGAGAGGAGCCAAACGTAAACTATAAAGGGATCTAAATGTAATTTATTTTTTTTGAGATCCGTTCCGCTAAAAACCACTAAGGGGTCCTAAATGTAAACCACAGAGGGACTAAGACGTAATTTTATTTTTTGGGTCTTTTTTGCTAAAACCGACCGAAGGACCTAAACGCGATTTTGCATTTTTCGGAGGGCCTTTTTGTGAAGTTGCTGACGTGGCACGCCTCCTTGCGCTCTGAATCTCTCCGCTTTAAGTATTAGTGTATATTGGTGTCATTCAGAGAAAAATATTTATAATTTTTTAGCTGAAAATAGGCCAAACAACACTGTACTGACCAATATTGGATGTTCAAGACATGTTAGATGCCAGTAAAACACTTGGTAAATTAATGTTTATGTGCAATAAAGGCTTCAAGAAACAGCCTAATTTATTTTAAATCTTTGATCAGTGCTTGAAAAGTAGCAATACTTAGCATGACGACGTAAAGTATTCTGAACATTGTTGAGTTTTAACATGATGTATGAATCCACATACTATTTATAGCTTATTAGCTTAGCAATTGCGTGTTGTAGTTGCACGCCGTGTGTTAGCATTACGAAGGAATTGGACAGATCGTATCCGGTAACACGAGCATGCAGATCACCAAAAACTCCATTCGAATCTGACATGCATGCCGCGTGTTACCCCTTACTGCTCGTCACTCGATCGATCGTTAGTGCTCCCAGAGCAGCGACGGCGCTGGCTCGAATCGGAAGTCGTCGGCCGCGACATCGTACCAGGACAGATCGTACGTCGAAGGCGATAGCGCAAAGCCGAACTCGAGCAGAACGTCCGGCAAGTCGAAGAGATTCTCGGGTGCCCGAACCCGGGTAGCCGCGTATCCATCCGAGATTCTCGAGTATTCGTCCGGTAGTGCTCGCTTCGAATCCGTCCCGAATTCGACGCTTAGCTATCCGGGTACTATTCGTATCCGACTCGAAAAAAAAACAGCCGTATTCGTATAAAAAAAACAGATAAAAACACTATCCGTATCCGATATCCGTCGGGTAGTACGCGGCCCGTTTTCACCCCCTAACTCTATGTCTTTCCTTGCAGTTTCTGAGTTCTGACAGTCTGCGGGACCGGTCGATCGGACGAGTGGATTGAAGCCACAAGTCGTCGTTGTCAATGGCGGCCACCACTAGCCAGCACGCCAGGGGCGGATCTACAGGGTATGCCGGGTGGGCCACGGCATACCCTGTAGATTCGGCCCAATACAGTCTATAATACTTTCATTATCTTATACAGTCAGCTTATGAAGGTTATAACTTTAGATCCGTAGATCCGATTGAGCTGATTCTTATTGGGTTAGTTTTGAAATTGAATCTAATTTCTACAGTTAAAATTTCACATCAATCCAACAGTTGGATCTTCGGAAATTACTATTTTAGTTAACATATATTAGTCTGTTTTTGCTGAAACCGAAGCAGTTTTTTTATAATTTGTTTAGGGGTGATTTGAGAATCAATAAAACTTTGCTTTAGCTTCCGCGCAATTATTCACCCCCTTCTGATTGCTATATTAGTGTATATCGATCATAAATATGATTTGAGTTCAAGACTGCTAATTGATTTATAGAGTAGAAACTAATATAACTGCTACTTTGCTAGAGACTAAGAGAGTTGCTTGTTGATGCATTGCTTTTTTTGTTTGTAGAGTTGTTGAATTATAAAAAGGAACGGAGACATTGCATCTCTTTTTCTGAAAACATGCAACAAAGAAGGGTACTGCTGCCTGCTGCTTCATCTCTTTTCCAGAAACATTGCAAAACGAGAAGCAAAGAAGGCTGTTACTGCTTCATCTCTTTTCCAGAAACATTGCATCTCTTTTCCGGAAACGTTTATTGAGCGAGATATTTTCTTCCAAGTTGATGAAAATGATATAATCAAGAGTTTCAAGGCTATTAGAAGGCGGAGGCCAGACAAGAAGGATAAGAGGTAATATTGTATTCTTTGAACTATTGTAGGTGCGTAAGCTTCTTTTATGCATATTTCATACTTAAAATGTCCAAACTGTTTATATTGTAATTTATATTTGTATTATCATGTTTCTAGTTATTTTATACTTGTATACCGAATTTCTCGATAACATTTGTAGTTATTTACCGAATTGTTCATTGGATTTTACCGAATTGTATATTATAGTATTAGCTCGGTATACCCTAACTTAAAATCCAAGATCCGCCACTGCAGCACGCAGACGCTGCCCTAAATCGCATTTGATCCTGGGCTGACAGCAAGGCGCCAACGCGTGCGTCTGCTCCTTTAATCCGATCGACCGAGAGGACTGAAGCCACAAGTCGGCGTCGTCAATGGCGGCCACCACTTGCCAGCGCGCAGACGCTGCCCTAAATAGCATTTGATCCTGGGCTGACAGCAAGGCGCCAACGCGTGCGTCTGCTCCTTTAATCCGATCGACCGAGAGTATTGATAAGCCACAAGTCGTCGTCGTCAATGGCGGCCACCACTAGCCAGCACGCAGACACTGCCCTAAATCGCATTTGATCCTGGGCTGACAGCAACGCGCCAACGCGTGCGTCTGCTCCTTTAATCCGATCGACCGGACTTCAGTTCGATGGACGATCTTCCTCCTCGGCAGTGGCACAGCACATGGCTATTAATGCCGGCGTGTCTCGTCCCGGCCGGCCGTCCGTCCATCTTAAGGGCAACACCACCCTTCAGGCCGGCCGTCCATCGGCGCTGACCGGACTTCAGTTCGATGGACTTCAGTTCGATGGACGATCTTCCTCTTCGGCAGTGGCACAGCACATGGCTATTAATGCCGGCGTGGCACAGTGCATGGCCAGTCAGCGCGGTCAATGACGCTAGCTAGTTCAAGAAGAGAAGAATGTGACGTCCCAACACAATTACTCGGGAACGTAAATTTTTTTGGTTCCGTGAATAGCTGATTTCTGGATGTTGGTACGATTGCTATCCCAATAATGCTTGCTCGTAGGAAAAATACATAAACCCCCACCTTTTTAGTACACGAAATTTAATATAAAGTATTCATTCTTTTTATCCAATAAATCATATTAGTTAGTATATATTTATACTTTTTAATAATGCTTCTTAATAATGCCTTTTCATTTTCTTATTTTGATTTGTTTTCACCCCACCCGATCCTAGGCTTTATCCGCACATCGTGATTCTAGCATTCTGCAAAAGTTTTTGTCGGCATTCATAGTTTCTCCTATTTCACACATTCATTTTTTTTTTTTGGTCCGGCATTCGTAGCTCCCAGACGCACCGCCCTCCTTCCCTGGCCCAATCTGCTCTACCCCTTTTTTTCTGAAATTTTTAATTTTTCTAATTGGATTCTTCTAGTTTTACGATTTTTTTTTATCGTGGATTGAAAGTTTCTAATCCGACTTGGGCTTTGAATTGCGTTATCCTAGTTGCCTCGGTGTCTGGGAGAGAAGACGAAAACCAGGATTTAAGTAAGGTCATCTATATATCGTCAATTTTCTGAGACTTTATCTCGAGGACTCTTTGCTTGCTATGGTTCAAATCGCTCGCGAAGGTAACAAAAGCTTTCTATTTACAGTGAGAAAACATCAGGTTGTATGTCGACAGGTACATCAAGTGAAACAAATACTTCAAAAGAATGTTCATAAAGCAGAATTACAAGTTTACATGAAAGACTATGTGAAAGTCTATCATTGTGTGTGATAAGTATTTGACTATGTTTGAGCTTGAGGTACTTAAATTTGAGTTTGATTTGAATGCGTTATTAATTGGATTTTAAGCAATTTGAGGAATTAGCAGGGAAATCAGCACTACCGGCCTTCTGGGCCGTAGTACCGATTGAGCAACACTACCAGGCCTAGGTTGGCGGTAGTTATTTTTCAGAAGGGTGATTTTTCAGGTCTCAGAGAAATTGTCAGTATCGGCCTTGGGGGTGGTAGTACCGATTGAGTGGTACTACTGGCCTTTAGTCAGTGGTAGTGCCGATTTTTTCAGGGATTTTCAGCTTGATTGTTGACTCAATTATGTAACATTTATTATATATTGTTGTGAACAGTGTTATGTGATGTGTCTCTTGTCTATGATGGCTGCAAAACTTTGGAGCTACGTAATGATGAGGCAGAGGAGATCGAGACTAGTCTAGGAGAGCTGAAATCCAAACGATCAGGGTAACACCAAAGATGACTGAGGCCAAAAAGTTGGTGCAAGCTGGGAATACAAGGAGCTATTGGTGATGGACATGGTGGTAATAGCATGGACCGAGATTAAGCTTAGGGAGGAGTCGAGGTCCAGAACAGTCAAGGAATCCAAAGCCGTCATGGTGAGGCGGTCAAAGACTTGTGGTGCGCCAAGTGACTTAGGCCCATGTACGAGCAAGGATGATTCGGAGGAGTCTGCACACGTGAGAGGCTTGGTTGAAAGCCATTGGGATCACATAGAAGGTGACGAAGCATGGGCGATGCTTCGAGGCGAAGGAAGACCAATCGTGAGGCAAATTGGCAATTTATCTAATACCGATGTTTGAGGCGGTTTGAAAAATCAGGGCATTGGCCTAAGTGGTTTAAGTCAAGTCAAGGTGGTAATTGACGCAAATTCAGGCTCGTGGAGCGAATTGGGCGTCATTGTGAAGGCCGCTTTGAAAGGTATGCATGTGAGTTAGTAAAACTTGTTATGTGTTAGATTGCCGAGTTATCCCATATGTTAGTGGAGGGTATCCACTTTTGTAACCAAGTTAGGGTAGCTCCTCTATATAAAGAGAGTTGTAGAGAGAGGCAAGCTCTAAACCCATGATGATAACTTAGGAGAAAGGATTAGAGTTTTCACACAATTTTGGTTTTCTTATGTGTGTGAGTGCTTCTTGGGAGCTTTGTCTTCAGGTGAGAGGGTTTATAATTATCCATTTTGCTATGAAAGAAAATAAAAATTCGTGCTCAAGTTTTGTCTCTTGTTTTGATCTTCCCTCTTCTTGAGTTTTTTATCCTTCTCGGTGATTTCTTCTTTTTTTAATCTTGTGTTGTCAACGATGAATGATTGATAGGTAAATCCTTTGTGGATCATATCTCAATTATTTAGACAAGCTTTCACATAATCATCAAGAGATTTCTTAAGAAACCGGTTTTTAACTTGAGAAGGAAGAGTTTGAGGAAAATCTTGATTTTGTACGTTTGAGAGCAATTTCTTCAGAGTTCTTGTTTGCTATGATAAGTAGGAGGTCATCTTGATCATCAAATCCCCACGAGCAAGCACAGGTTAAAGATTTGGGTTTTGACCTATTTTAGTATAATATTTTTTAAAATTTGAAAAATGTCGTAACTTTGACGTCAATCCTTGTGATTAATGGTTGGAATAGGTTTCTGGCATTCATAGAAAGGTGCACACAAAGTTTCATAAGTGTTGAATCAGGCTATCAAAAGTTATATGGATTTTTTATCTTGAACTCGCGCTGATTTCACTATTTACTATCATATTTTTACTGTTCACCAATAGTACCGCTACTATAGCACGGTAATTTAGGTTACTGTTCATCCAGTAGTACCAGGATAACATCAGTTTGGAGCTCATTTTCTCTAAAAATTTATTCTTTACTGCTCTTTGATGGGTCGAGGTTTTAGGTAATTCTTTTAGAGGGAAAAACTTATGTAGGATCATTCATCCTCTTCTTATCGCTATTTTTGTCCTTCATTACAACTATCCCTTGCCTCAGTTTTCAAATGAACTGACAATTGATGTCTACTCAAACTACTCAATACTAACGCTCGCTTGAAAAGGAAATGACTCCAACCACGCGCATATCCCCTCCTCTCATATTTCTGGATCTGCCTCTACACCAATCGTACATGACATAAGCAAATGGTCCAAGTTACCACCATCGCATAACAAACACTCGCATTATATGCAACAGCCCACTGCCCACAGATCACGAGCTATGTACATGAAGCACAGTGACAAGCCAACAATTCAGAATTTTCAGACCATGAGATGTATTGAAGTATAAGTGAATTATCTATTTTTTTTCTATCAGTTTCACCTTTTGAGTAAAGTAGCTAGTGCATGTAACTCAATATAATATCAGAGTCAAGAGGTCTCAAATTTAAGACCCGGTTAGCATAATTAAAAAAATAATTGCAGCTCACTTCTATTCCATATTTTAGGTCTAAGAGAGACTATATGTGAGAGAGAGTGTTGAAATATAAGTGAATTGTTTATTTTACCTTTCACTTTAAACTTATAGATGAATTGATTGATACATACAACTCAATAAAATACACTCCTTCGGCTTTCACTGTTGTGCTGGGGCTGACGCATGCCAGCACACCCGACCGGGTCCGGGTGCAAATGGAATCGAATGTAGCACCAGACCATGACAGCGAGCACGGCACGATGGCAATTAGGAAGCATCTGGATCCCAGGAATCTGAGTAGGTAACCTACCCGGCAATAACCAGCAATTGAAAAGTGTTTGTTCTCGTATGGACTGCCGGTACATGTTAGTTGTTCCAGTAGCGACCAAGGTTCACAGTATCGTTGATAACCATTCGAATATCGTGATTATGGAGTGCGTGTGTGTGTTGCACGGTATCTCAAAACAGCTCGATTCTTTGTGAATGCGAGCTAATACCAATTTTCAAAAATTAGAAAAATTTATCAAAAAATTGAAAAATGTTTGTTCTCGTGAAGTTCTAAGGCACATACTAATTGTTAAAGTCAAAGGTTCAGATGTTGATAACCCCTCGAATATCGTGATTATTGAGGTATCGGGTTGGCATGACATCTAAAATAGCTTGGTAAATCGATAAAATTAATGTAAATTAAAAAAATTAGAAAAATTTATCATAAAATTTTTTAAATTTTTTGTGTGAAGTTCTAAGGCAATACTAATGGTGTTGTCAAATTTTCAGATAATTATCAGACCTATGTATTTTTTAAAAAATTATGACAGTTCTACTATCTTTTATATACTATTTTGTTTTTTATTTTCTAGAGGGCACTAAATAAATTCTAATATTTTTGAAAAAAAAATGAGATCTAGAAAAATTCTAATGATTTTGTAAAATTTTTTTATCATGTCTAACAATTAATCTTGTCTTTGTATATGCTCTTCTGTTTTTAATTTTCTAGAGGCATTAAATGAAGTCTAATATTTCTGAAAATTTTGACACATGATCCTTGGTACCTACGAGTATAATCAAGCTTGTAATTTTTTTTATAAAAATCTAATAGTGTCTCTGTTCTTTTTCATTAATTGCTATTTTTTATTTTTTAGATGCACTAAATGAATTCAAAAAATTTTGAAATTTCTCTAAGGTGTTTTGCATATTAATTAGATCTTTCTAATTGTTTTTTATTTTATAATTTTCCTTGAATTTTTAATTTTCCATTGATGTGCTAAAAATCGAATAAAATCGCTCGAAAATCAATAAATCACTCAAAAATAAAAAAATTTGCTTCAAATTGAAAATAGGTTGATTATTAAACAAAACCGATTGAAAATCGGTAAAAATTGCTTATTTTCTTTGCTGTTGTTTGACCGTTGAGTTCAAAATTTTTGAATTCAAATTTCTTTGATTTCTACTGATTTTTGACCCGGTTTTATCCATTTTAAAAATAAAAATCGTTTGATTATCGTGATATCGATATTGTGAACCCTGGTAGTAAGGCATAGGCACTTAACTAGTACTTCCTCTGTTCAAAAATATAGGACGTATTTTGACTTTACACAAGGATTAAGGTTGTGATGAAATTGAGAAAGATATGAGTGAAAATAACTTAGATACCCCTACTTAATTGTTTTGGAAGATGAGATCTTGATAATATTTTGTGTGTGGTGGTCATGAATAAATGCATAGAGTTAAGAGAGAATAAATAGCGTTATAGTAGAAAAAACCTCATTAAATCTATATGCAAACTTTATATTTCTGAATAAGATCATTCAAACTATAAACTTATACGAAGAGAAGAGAAGTACATAGTGGACTAGTGGTACAAAGGCTCCGTATTTTCATGTCTTCAAATGTCTAAGAGCATCTATCTATTCAGTCAAGTCTTGGAAAATAGAGGCTTTTATACCTTAAAATAGGGTCTCGGCTCGGTGCATCAAAGGCGAGGCAGGACCCAAGATAGCTATTGACTCATGGCTGCTCGTTAGAGGCTCGGTAAAATTCAGATATTCAATCACTTCATTAATCACTAATCATTAATTGATTATCTAAATTACATGAGGCTTAATTTTAATACAAAATTAGCCACATCCTAAACCTAATTTGATAATTTATTGAACAAAACATACAATGAACATACTTGAGAGTTGCGCAATTTCCATGCAAAACCTATAATTACGAGCTTAGCAACCTATTTAGAGCTCCTCTGAGGAGATGCTCTAAGAGTAGCCGAGCTCTATTCACTCGATTCCACCTAACCGCATCCACGTCATGCATGTAAGATTGTGGAGTGGCCCTTGGTAATGAAAAAATTTCGACTTAATTTCCATGACAGAAATTTCTCATTTTTCTTGCATCAACTTGATATCGGACATTGGATGTTGAAATATGACCGTCCTCGTTGTTGCACATGCATGCAGTGATTAGAAGTGGCCTAGTGGAGGTAACTAAACCATAAATGAGCCTTGAAATGTCATTGCCAAAGACCCCTAACCATCATTATACTTTCGGTGGGCTTAGAACTCACAACATTCACCATGTACTTGGTGTCTAATTAATGTGCAAACTCTTTAATGATGGAAATTAAAATAAGCTGGAGTGAAGACTGAAGAGTATCAAAACACCTCACTAAACGAACATGCATGTGGTGTGATCTCCAACCAGCTAACAATCTACATGTGGTGTGAATCTCCAACCAGCGTGCCTTTTTTTCAAACTAAAAAAGGGCTTCGACAAGGTGATCCTTTATCACCGTTGTTGTTTAATATTGTCGCCGATATGTTGGCTGTGCTGATTGGAAGAGCTAAAGAGAAGGGACAAATTGGTGGAGTAGTGCCTCACTTAGTGGATGGAGGTTTATCCATTCTCCAATATCACGAGATGACACTATTCTTTTTATGGAACATGATCTGGATAAAAGCACGCAATATGAAGTTATTGCTTTGTGCGTTTGAACAAATTCGGGGCTAAAATTAATTTTCATAAAAGTGAGTTAATACCTTTTGGTGAGGCCCAAGGTGATTTGGAGCAATATATGGATCTGTTTGGATGTAAACAAGGAAATTTCCTCTGCAATATTTAGGAATTCCTATTCATCATAGAAAATTGAGAAATTGATGGAAAAGGGTTGAGGCGTTTTGAAAAGCGCCTCGGCGGTTGGAAGAAGCGACTTTCAATTGGAGGTCGAATAACTCTTATCAATTCAGTTTTAAGTAGCCTACCAATGTATATGATGTCCTTTTTCCAGATTCCAAAGGGTGTTCTTAAAAAACTTGATTATTTCCGATCGCGTTTTTTCTGGCAAGGGGATGAGTGCAAAAGAAAATATCGTCTTGTCAAATGGAGTATTGTTTGCCAGCCCAAAAGTCAAGGGGGCCTTAGAATTCATGACTTAAATATTATGAATATTGCCTTTTTGAGTAAATGGTTGTTCAAACTTTTAACAACCGATGGTACTTGGCAGCAGCTTCTTAAAAATAAGTATATGGATTCTAAGCCGCTAGTACAAGCTGAGTGGAAACCAGGAGACTCGCATTTCTGGTCTGTTTAATGAAAGTAAAACAGGATTTTCTCGTTTAGTACTTTCACAATTAAGAATGGACGACAGTGCGATTACGGGAAGACGATTGGCTTGGGCGTGGACCGTTAAAAAGAACGATATCTGGGTTATATAGTATTGTAAGGAAGAAATACATAACTATTGCTGAAGTTCTTATGAATTCTCCGCCAAACATAGCATGGAGGCGCTCTTTGATTGGTGTCAAGTTGATGGCATGGAGCGATTTGCGATCACGCATTGTTAACTTACAATTGACACAGGAAGAGGATGGATTCTATTGGAATTTGTGTCAATCTGGATATTTCTCTGTGAAGTCTCATTATTTGGCGCTAATTAAACATAATGTTCCTAATTTAAACCTACGATTATGGAAGTTAAAGCCCCTCTAAAAATCAAAGTGTTTCTGTGGTATCTTAGAAGGGGGGTTCTGCTGACAAAGGACAATCTAGCAAAACGAAACTGGAAAGGTAGTACAACATGTTGCTTTTGTCACGACATGGAGACAATTAGGCATCTGTTCTTTCATTGTCGTTTTGCTCGTATGGTGTGGGGTTTTTGTATCTAGCTTTTGGTATTGTGGACCCACAAGTGTTGATCATATGTTTGGGAGCTGGATTGGTGCTTTTGATAAAGAACTTAAAAATATTGTGTTGCTAGGGCGCAACCATCTGTTGGTCTCTGTGGTTACACGAAATGATATTGTCTTTGACAGAAATCAAACTCATCCCTTTGCGAGTTCTTTTTGCTACTTCCATTGGCTACGTACATGGACTGTCTTTGCGAAGCGGAATTGCGAACTATATTGGTGCAGGCTACATAGCGATTGGTGCAAGTGGCCATGGCTTTCTTCTCGAGCCTCTGGATGGCGGTCTAATCTTGGATTGATTGTTTTTAGCGAGGATGGATTATTTTTGCTTATATGTTTTGTTTTTTTTGTTTTTGGGCTGTGTGCTTTCGTTAAGCGAGGCGGGGAGTAGTTCGAGGACTTGTATCTTCTCGATGTAATGTTCTTGAAATTAATAAATCATTATCAAAATAAGGCTATCAAGTAGCCAATTTCACACAGTAGATTGGTCCCTTAGCAGCATACATGGTCGGTGATAGGGGGAATTGGTGTATGGTGCTACCACAAACAAGCAAGTGCTTCTAGTACATACTGTTGTTGGTCATGGTAGTATGACAGAAATCTTAACGGGGAGACTACGTATACAGTACTCAATAGTTGAATGAAAGGGGCAAAGTAAATAGTACAGTAGATACTTATTGCACGCTACTAACATGCGTTGGCATGACCACGCTACCATCGCCCCCATCTTCATCTTCCTCCTCCTCAGTTGGCTCCCCTCCTTCTACTTCGCCCGTCGCCGCCAACCACCACCACCCCCTCCTCTTCCTTCTTCCCCGATGTCTCCCACCACTGTAGCCCCCCACCACCATCTCCCATGGCCGGCGGTACCTCACCACACCGCTGCCACTCTCTGCCTGCCGCAGCTGCAACCCCACCCAGCTTAAGGGTCTGTTTGGGGGAGTTGTGCTTCAGCTTTGGGCTAAAAGCTTCCCCAAACAGCATGACTACAAAGCAACTGGAAAGCTAAGCCACAGCAGAAGCACCCCCAAAAGCTGAAGCTGCTGAGGAGGAGCTTTTCAGCTGTGGCTTCGCTTGACCACCTCCTACCTCGGTCGTTTTGCCTTCTCGACCTCCGCCACCCCACCTCGCCGCCTCCACGTCACCTCCCCACTCGGACGCCACTGTACTTCGCTATGTTGTTACCTCCCACACGATTGGCCCCCAAAAGATACAGCTACAACAGCTAGTTTGCCAAACAGCATAACCAGAAAAACCACAACCGCCATCTATAGCTATTTTACAGCCCAGCAAACCAAAAATAGCTTTTCAGCCTAGCCACAGCTCCCCCAAACAGAGCCTAAATCATCCATGCCATCATCATCGTGCTATCTGTCACAGCCGCCCATCACCCTCCTCTGAGCCTGCAGCCAGGGGCACCACCATCCTCCTTTGAGCCCACTGCCGGGCTACTAGCCTCCCCCTCCCTCTATACCCAAGGTCTCAATGAACCCTTCCTCTAACCCAGGGAAACCCCAACTCTAACCTTGCCACTGTTTGGCACTAGTGAAGGAGAAGGAGGTGGTAGCCCTTGGTCGGGAGAAAAGGTGGGGGAGAGGTGAAGGCTCTAGCTCGCGTGAGAGTAAGGAAGTGGTAGCTGTTCTTCCTAATGTGCTATAGCTCTAATTAGGGCGTGAGGGATTCACTTCTCCAGGAAGTGGTAGCTGTTCTTCCATATGTGCTACCTGGATCAAAAATATAAACTTAATTCACTTTATTTTAGCTATATGTTTGGTGAACTAATTAGATCTAAACCATGATCTCACATGTAAGAACAAGAACACCACAAGATTGCATAAAAAAAACTAAAGATGCGGAAGCGTACCAAAAATTGACATGATCTCAACGTTCAATAGCTATGGTTTTGACTTTCTAAAGCAATAGGTAGACCTTATTCCTCCAACTACTGACACGGTATAGGTGGATTGATGGTACCCTAATATAGAGACCTGACCCTGTATTTATAGGCAAACCTTAAGCGCTAATTTAACCAATCACAGAATAGGAATTAGCATCCGGCCTATGCACATATACGAACATGAGTCCACACTTCCCAATATTAGATGTTTGGGCTCTCATGGATGGTAATTTTAGTTGATCACTTAATTTGAATGCCAACTTACCTGATAACCATAATATACCTAACACGTGGGTCCACCTAACAGAAAATAATCCAACAATGTAAAGCATTATCCTTCCTTATTTATTTCCTATATAGAAAATTTACATAAACTATGTCTGTACAAATGGTGCACAAATGGATTAGTATGCTCTTTCTCTCTAAAAAGTGCAAATTTCCTTGGTACCTACAGAAGGAGGTGTGTGTTAAGAGCAAGTACATAACAAAGTACACTACTTACTTCATCTCTCATCTATATCATCTAGAGTAAGCAACAAAGCCAACTTGTACAATAACAATATCTAAAAGTTGTCTCTAGATATTGTCCAATAACTATATCTTCTCTTGTACATAACTAATCTATCTTATTTCCCGTACCATACTGGCTCTTGTCTAAGAGACAGCTCTTTTCTCACTCTTCCACGTAGGACAAAACTGATATATGCAGGCTAAAAATAAGCTGAGGTTGCCTTATTGTATATGCCCTAACAGATGGGGGTACTTGTCTAAGAGACAGCTCTTTTCTCGTTTCTCTTTTCTCACTCTTCCACGTAGGACAAAGCTGATATATATAGGCTAAAAATAAGTTGAGATTGCCTTATTGTATATGTCCATGGAGGTTAGGGTGGTCCAGGCCGACCACCCCAACTGATGACTGATCGCTCGAAATGACGAGTAATTCCTTTCCATGATAGGGAGGGTAGATGATCATTGCGTTCATGTGCAACTGCCCCTGTCCAAGGAATTTATTAGGGCATGAATAAGGTTCAAGAACTATATGTAGTTTTTTCATGGCAGAAAGCTAGAGGGGGAATATTCACCCCGATTTGCTGAGATCTGTAGGTTGTTGAAAGGGTGGCTATGATAAATAGTCCTCCTTCCTCAGGAAACCTTTTTTTCTTTAAAATGTGGTTTTAGGGATTGTCATGCTAGAATTTTTTTTCTCTTACGACTCATGTATGTTGGGATTTTAGACCTCATACCTAGAAGACTAGCTAAGAAGAGGACATATCCCATTTCCATTTGTGATATATATATATACAGACAACAACCACAATATCTGGGCCAGAAGATTACAGTAGCATATAACCGTAGGACATGTACACAAAAAATCTAGCCTTGTGTTCTTTGGTTCTTTCTTCTTAAACAAATTCCCAACACAATACTCATATGATCCTGAAGAATCTAATCACTTTATATGACCCTGAAGAATCTAATCACTGATGCATGCACTCCACGAAGATTCGTTGATCCATAAATTTAGAAAAATTTTAACATATATTATACTGTAGTATATAATGTGGATAGTAGAAATCAGTTGTAGCTATTGATTTGCTAAGGGTATTTCTACTACTCTACTACCATAGAAAGTATAAATAAATACTAGTTAATCTAATCCATTAGACCAAAAAGAATGAACATTCATATTGAATTTAGTGTATCGTTGAAGGACTGGAAATGGCGATCAGAGAAGAGTGACTGATCATACAACAATTTTTCCTAAGAAAACCAATCAAAACCTCCTAAGACTTCAGAAGAGCAGAAGAAGAAAAATCTTCTGAAAATCAGCACAAGGACAACATTACCGCTCATAGATGGCCGGTAGTACCGAGATAAATAGTAACCAGCTACTACCGGGTGTCGACAGTGTTAGTGAACAATAAAACATGTATGAACAATAAAATCAGCATGAGTTCAAGATCAAAAATTTGTATAACTTTTAATTGGTTGATCTAAACCCTGTGAAACTTTGTAGACACCTTCCTATAAATGTTAGAAACTTATTCCAACATTCAGTTGTAAGGATTAACATCAACATTTTGACATTTTTCCAATCAAAGGAAGAGTGCACAAGAATGGGCTCAAAAACAAAAACTTAGCTCTAAGCTTGCTCGTGAGGTTTTGATGATCAAAATGATCTTACATAGTCTCTCACATGTCGTAGCAAGCAAAACACAAAAGAAATATCTCTCAAACAAGCAGTAACAAGATCTACCTCAAGAATTTCCTTCCCAACTCAAAAACCGGTTTTTTAAGAAACTTGGTTGATCAAGAAGAATTTTGTCTAGATGATTGAGAAGGTGATTTACAAAGGATACACCTATCAATCATACATCCTTGGTAGCACGAGATCAAGTAGGAAAGAAACCACAAGAAGAGAGCAAGAGCAAATCAAGAAAAGGATCAAACTTGAGGCAAAAACTTAAGCAATATGATGATTTTCCATTCAAATCGTGAAGAGTTTTACAAAGCCTCTCACTTGAGGGAAAAATCCCAATGAGCACACACACACACCATACAAGAATACAAAATCTTGTGGAAAACCTAAAACTCCTAATAACTGAGTCTAAGGTCTCAAGTCCTCACCTCTCACTACATCTCTTCAATAGTTAAGGCAACCATAACCCTAAATCTGGACACTAAAGTGGATACCAACCACTCTTACATGTCTAACCCAAATCCAACACTGTTAATGGGTTTTTTACTCACACAAGCACGCTTCTCAAAGAGACCATTATATTAATGCAAATCTATTCCGCGGGTCCAAATTTGTGTTCAACTTCACTTTGGTATGACCTAAACAACTTAAGCCTATACCACGGTTTTCTAAACTGCCTCGACCACTGGTATTGGATAAATTACAATTTAGCCTAATGACCGATCTTCTTTCTTCTCGAAACATCACCCATGCTTCGTCGCTTTCCACGTGGCCCCATGGACTTGCTACCGAGCATCTCACATGTCCGGACTCCCCTGAACCGTCCTCGTTTGCAAACGGACCCAAGTCACTTGGCATACCATGTATCCTTAACAACTTCATCATGATGGCATCGGCTTTCTTGACCATTTTGGATCTCAACTTCTCCCTGAGCCTAATTCCGATCCATGTCGTTGCCTACCATATCCATTACTAGTGCTTCACGATCCAGTTCCTTGTCTTTTAGGCTTGCAACCACTTTCCAATCTTAATCATCTTCCAACATCCCTTGACCATTTTGGACCTCAACTCTTCTAACCTAGTCTCAATCTCGCCTTTGCCTCATCATGACCTAACCCAGAGTCCTTCATCCATACAAACAAGCAAATCATCACATAGCATTATTCATAATAATATGCATTAATCAACAATTAATGCAAACATTAACCATAAAGCCGATGGAAACCTAGTACTACTGCCAACTAGAGGCTAGTAGTACCGCAAGTCCATTACTACTGCTCTTGGTTGGCCGATAGTATTGCTCGTCCTAAAATCCCTAAGAGTACTCTCTCTGAAAAATAACTACTGCCACTAGAGGTGGTAGTACCGCACCCTTAGTACTACCGCTCCTAGATAGCCGATAGTGCCGCCCTTGTTTAACCCCAGAGAAAACACATCTTTGTAAAATGACTACCGTTCACACGATCAGTAGCTCCGCAAGGCCGGTACTATCACCATTCCAGGCTAGTAGTATCGTCCAGCTGGTGCTACCGCTCCCACAAGGCCGGTAGTGCCGTCCTAACCTGATAGCTCTCAAATTGCTTCCAATTTAAAATAGAATTCAAAATAAATTCAAAGTTGAGCATCACATATTTAAACACTGTCAATAACTCATCACAGATAAGGATAGATCTAGTATGGTCTTTCAATCGTAAAGTGGCTCTAAATTTATTTCTTTTTATCATGTCGTGTCACCAGGGAGCAGCGTACGCAGTAACACACTAACACACCTGCTATAGCATACACAGATTTACCTGTAGGCTGCCAGCCTCGACAGTGGCCTTGTAGATCTATATATCACTGTTTCAGCTCTTGCAACCACTGCAAGCCCTGTGTAATTAAAGAGAAAGGTAATTAATTGTTATTCAACGAATTCGAGCTTGTATATACACATGTACGTTTTGTTAAATACCTTGAAGTATCTCATTTGACTCAGCAGCAAACTAACTATGTAAATAGCGTTTCAACCCTCCAAGTCTTCAGTCAGAAAGGAAGTCTTCAGTGAGTTCAGTTGATCTTCAGTCAGCTAAGCTTAAACAATGCCTGAAATTAAGACCTAAATTGCATCTCATCAATCTCATTGCCATCCAACGAGAGAACCGGGAGGAGGTCCAAAGAGAAGGATAAGGGGAGAGAAGCTAGGCCATTCGTTTGGGTTACAGAGTCTGCAACTCACATTGAAGGCCTGGCATGCAGTCCATGTGCTACTGTACTCCATTAACAGTAGAACACCAGCCTGAAAGTTGAAGATCGAAGTCTTCCTGCAGCAAGCGTCCACCTTTGAGTTGTGGTTTTCAATGTACATGCGTATGAATCTTTTTTTTTTTAAAAAAAAAATTGACGTGCGTGGCATCGACCACATCGCCTGCCTACAGCACTCGTCTCTATACGCGCACATCGAACACGGACGAACGGAGCGACTCGCTCGTGCTCACGCCAGTCGGCCTTCACGCCGCTCGCCATGCGTATGAAGCTGACGTGCGTGGCCAACAAGCCTGCCTAAATCTGGCACATGCAAGCCCCATCCAACGGCTCACACCGAAAGCGAAATATGTTGGCAATGGGAGATGGAAGCACATACCCAACTGTGGACAAATGGAAATGTGAAGTTTAAAATTTACAAACTCGATCACCCGTCTGGGTTTCTCAGTTTTGCTGAACCAGCGGCTGCCAACGCCAAAAGCAAACATAGCCCTCTGCAGAACCATGAAAAACAAGATCAGCATCTATATTCAGCAGTGTCGATTTAGTCCATAAAAAGGAGAAAAATATATTCCAATCTACAGTACTTTTTTTTAACCGAACAATCAATTCACTCCCACCTACTCATCTTGGCTGTCCTGCGTACATTGCTCCCACACTTGCAGTAATACACATGTATGTATGGCAAAAAAAAGTACAAACATACATACATATAATTTTAAAGCAAGTGAAGAGATAAGTAATCACCATTTGCTTTTTGCTTATGCTTTAATATTTATGCAACTGGGAAAAAGAAAAGCATAGAAATGCCTCTCAACAATGTAGCAGAGCAGTGTTAGAGCAAGCCCAACCCACCCCCTAAACCTCCCCCTATCATAAATTATAAGGAGAATTGGAAAAATGTAAGCTCCAACCCAACCCTTATAAGGAACCCCTTAAACCTCCCCCTATCCTACATGTAGGGGTTTTCTCCTTCTCCTTACTATTTTCTTCAACATTTTTTTATTTGTTATTTCTATTTTTAGTAAATAATTCATGGGTGCAAAGTAATAATAATGTTTATAGGGGTGAGTAATAGGGAGTGTAGGTTGGAGACAAATTTGATATAGGGTGTCTCTAATTTTTACACCACCCCTAAATGAGTGATTTAGGAGGAAAATATAAATGTTTGGGTTGGAGTTGCTCTTAAGCTATCAAGTGTACATGCATAGTTATTAATGCATTAACACTGCCTCCCACTATATACACGGTAGAGATGTTAAGGCAGTTATATATACCAGCCTAACGGCCTAAACACCCTTAAAGGAAAACTTATTGGCCGTCAAGGAAAACACCATTAGGGAAAACTATTTCCCGGCACATAATAATCCTGGCAGAAGTTATGTACCGCTATAGACTAAATACGGTAAATATTAAACATCGGTGATTCTCTAGTATAGCGGTTGCTTATATGCCGTGGATTACTCAAGGCCAGCATCTGACAAATGCCAGAATTTCTCTAGTGCCATAAATTCATAAACGCCGGGGCTGCTCAAGGCCGACACTTGGTAAACGCTGAGAGTTCTCTAGTATGGCATATACTATATGCCATGTTTGATTTTGCTATAGGTGGCATATATGATATGTTGAGATTAATCTGCATACCGGGACACATATTTTCAGCTCCGATTAACAAAGCTAGCACTTGTTTCATGCATGGCTGACATATCACATCCATATAAAGTTCAATACAAATTCATCCAACACATATATAGTTCAGTACAAATTCACCTGGCACATATATATAGTAATCCAACACATATAGAGTTAAGTACAAATTCCATCTAGCGCGCGCACACACACATATATATAGTAATCCATGGATTAACACATCTCACATCCATCCAGCACATAGTTTAGTGCAAATTCCATCTAGAAATCTTTCCAACCTTAGCCTAACTAGTAGCAAAAGGCACACAAATATATATAGCTTGCTTCCACTTGGAATCACTAGCATCACTACACAAAATAAAGCAAGTTGCTTCGAATTACATATCAAGGGTCAGAGCACTACACTATAATTAGAACTTTCCTTTAGCAAAAGGCTAATTGCATCCATAATTCAATCACTTGCGAAAGTCTGGAAATGTAAAGAAAAAAGTGGGAAGGGTAAATATAATGGTACTCCTTTTGCAAGTTTATTAGTAAACTGAACTTTGTACATGTCCTAGAATAATTACTTATTGCATGTTTGGACATATTTAGTGGGGATCCATCCTTTTGAATAACCTGTTAGAAAAATCAGTTCCATAAGAGAGTTATGCATAATTAATACAACTATTGAACCATAAAGTGAAATTCATACATTTTGAAGTGGCCACACAATGCAGCACCCAACTTGGTAACCTTCCCTTGCTCTCGAGGCAACAACACATTTATCAAGCACGACATCAACTATGACCTCATAGTATTCTCCTAAGAGCAGTCCATCTAAGCCTTTAGCTTTTTTGTTAGTGCATCTTAGTCTACCATATGCCACAAGGTTTGAGCCAATTAGTGAATGCAAAGCAACTTCCTTACCATCCTACAAAATGAATGCCAATATAAAGTCAGGCCATAAGAATTTTGAATTATATAACCGAGGTCACTAAACAACAATTTGTTCTTATAATTTAATCATCCAAGAAGAAAACTTACAATGCTGAAATCCCCAAACTTCATCTACTTATCTGTCCCCTTACCAATTAACATGAGGACCAAGCAATACATACCCCAAATCAAAAAACTTCTGCACTTCATAATTCTCTTATGCATAAGGAAGCATAATCATAGAATCTAGACTCAATAACCCTAAACCCCACCAAATTTGTCTGTACCATTACCACAACATATACTCACATAGTTTTAAGGATTCTTGACCACTACAAAAAATTCAGCATCCACCAACCTGAAGCCAAAAGGACAGGCTTCCTCATGATTTGAGATGGCAGAATGTAGTGCAAGAGAACAAAACAACTAAAAGAACAAATTCCAATTAGAAATTACCCACAGCCGGCAGCACAACCAACACGAAGAGATTGCTATGGTTGATGGAAAGCCAATGCTACTAGCCGCTCGAGAAGCAAGGGCCCTTCCTGCAGCCTTACCACGCCGATCCGCCACCCCCCACCGCCTGTTGCTTATCGCCCCCCCCCCCCCTGCGAGCATGGCAAGACTGTCACCCCTTGCTGCAACACACAAGGGCTAAGATGGGGACCGTCTAGTAGTGAAGGGGAAGGGCAGCGAGGTGCTTCAGATCCGGGCACTGCCACTCCAATCCTCTTCACCACTAGATCTGAAGGAGCCGTCTGGTGGGTGAAGTCTGCCGAGGGCAGGGCGGCGCCGGCAGTGTGAAAAAAGGATCCGAGTGGAGAGGCTTTTTACAAATTTTTTTTATTTCAGCTAGCAGGTCAGTCCCGCACCATTCGGCACCAAAATTTCTGGCTCCCCCGTGCACCTATCATATTACTATCGTTTGAAAATTTATGGTGTTTACAAATGCTGGGTTTGAGCAACCTTGGAATGACACAAATTAAGTGCCGCAGAAAGTCTATGCTGGCATTTCATATAGGCAACATATCCTGTGTACACAGGCTCTCCCGTGTATACACCATGCACACCAACTAAAAAAAGTCGTGAAAAATTCTGAAAAAAATTGTAGATGTACTTCATAGATTACTCTACCTATGTATGAAGTTTCAAGATCAAATTCGTTATATATCAAGAGTTACAAAAAAAGAGAAAATTCTGACAAGTTTAATTCTCAGAATTTTCTCTTTTTTGTAACTCTTGATATATAATGAATTTGAATCTACAATTTTATACATAGGTAGAGTAATCTATGAAGTACATCTACAATTTTTTTCAGAATTTTTCACGATTTTTTTAGTTGGTGTGCACGGTGTGTACACGGAAGTGCCTGTGTGCACAGAATATGTTGTCTTTCATATATGCCTTGCTTTACTAACTATATACACCGGCATCTACTATGTGCCGCGAAAAATCTATCCCGGCGCTTTTTATTTTGCCAGTTAAGTATGCGCCCCTAATTATGGTAAACGTTATGGATTTATTATTAAGCGGCATTTAAGATAAATATCAGGTATAATTAAATGTCTTGTAATGCCTATCCGTGTGGCTGTGTCCTAATCAGCTACCAGCTCGGCACTAAGCCCTCCTCCCCTTTCTCTTCTCCAACCCTATAAATCCACTCTTACCATTGCTCTCAACCCCATACCTTCTTCTCCTTCTGGGCATTCCCTGAAAGATTCTTAGTTTCATAGTAGGGAGAGTAGTTGCTTGATATCACCATGGTTAGGGAGCGGTTGAAGACGCTGAAGCAGGCGATCAAGAACCAAGGGAGGCTGCTGTACCACCGCTTCGTCAGACACCTCCCCCACCTGCTCGCCGTCACCCTGCTCGTGCTCGTCGCCCCGCGGCTCTCGACGCTGACGCCGGCCAAGGTGTGCAACCTCTGGAGGGAGGCGAACGTGAGCGTGCCCGCGCTGGTGACGGCCTGCTGGGCGGCGGCGGTGGCTGCGTACGCGTACGCCGCGTCGCGGCCACGGCCGGTGTACCTGGTGGAACTCGCCGGGTACAAGGCGCCGGCGGCGCACGAGGCGTCCCGTGCCAAGACCATCGTCCACTTCGGGCTGTGCGGCCGGTTCAGCGAGGAGAGCATGGCGTTCCAGAAGCGGATGCTGGAGCGGTCAGGGCTCGGCGAGGCCACGCACTTCCCCATGTCGCTCATCAGCTTCCCCTTGGACATGTGCCTCCGGACGGCCAAGGAGGAGTCCGACGCCGTCATCTTCGGCGTCGTCGACGAGATCCTCCGCAAGGCCAGCGTGGAGCCCGGCGACGTCGGCGTGCTCATCTTCAACTCCAGCCTCCTCAGCCCCACGCCATCCTACACCTCGCTCATCGTCAACCGCTACAGGTTCCGCCACGACGTCGTCACCCACAACCTCAGCGGCATGGGCTGCAGCGCCGGCATCATCGCGATCGACCTCGCCAAGCGCCTGCTCCAGGTACAATGACACTGACACCCTCTTAATGACTCATGCATGCACGAAAGTCGAGGCAGTAATGGCGTACTACGTCCATAACGAAAGGCCGGCGCCATTCCTTCAAATACGTATGGAATAAATGAGAGCATCTTGTTGTATGCGTGACTGTGACCCTAGCTTAAATCCCGTAGAAACGATTCATAGTCACTAATGATCATGCCGATAAATCGATAACTACTCTATAAGCATACTCCATTTAGAAATGAGAATATATGCAAAACCATGCATGCACCTCGATCTTGAAATATACGTGAGCATCTTGTCAGGTACACACACTCCGGTCTCAAATAGTACATTGATACGGTCTCTAAAATACAAGTTTGATCACTAATTTTTATTATAATGTATTTTATAAAAACCTAATAAAGTTATAATATTAAGAAATTATTTTTGAGATAAATCTTCAAAAAGATACTGACAATCAAAATTTTGAAAGTTTGATTGTATTTATGTTTAAAATGATAACTATTTATGACCAGAGAGACCATATAAAATTATACATGGTTGAATTGATTTGATGAACATTTTAACCATCTTCTTTTTATTTTCCTGCCAGTACATCCTGGTAATTAAGTTTTTTTAGGTGTGTCTAAATACTAGGCTGAGCCGCGCGCGATGCCGCGCCGTGAGGAAAAATTTTGGCACGAGTTTTTTGCAAATCGAATTTACGGAACCACGGGTCTTTTTTTTCAAAACAATTGGTGAAAGGATCTATTTACGATTCCAATTTTTTTTAAATCTTTCGGGTCGAAAGAACCGGCGTTTTTTTACAAAATAACTGATGGAAGGACCTGCTCGTGATTTCAAATTTTTTAAAATCTTTTGGGCTAAAAGAATCGGCGCCCACGTTGAATTTGCGTAACTACGGGGTTGTGCACGACGACGCAACGCGTAAAATTGGGAAATTTGGTCGTATTTTCGTTTCCGTTTTTTTTTTTAAAAATGGGTCATTAGGACCCGCCGGCGAATCTATGGTCTGCTATAAACCGTCGACGAATCTGTATTTTTTAAAAAACCATGTGGAGGGAGATAAACGTAATTTCAAATTTTTTGGGGTCTATTTTACTAAAAAATCGATGAAAGGACCTAAACGTGATTTTCAATTTGGTTATAAACCTTTGACGAATCTGTGTTTTTTTAGAAAACCGCGGCCCTGATGAATCTGCGTTTTTTTTAGAAAACCGTATGGAGGGATATAAACGTATTGTCTTTTTTGTAGGGTCTATTTCACAAAAAAAAATCAACGAAAGAACCTAAACGCGATTCCTAATTCAGCTATAAACCTTTGATGAATTTGTGTTTTTCTAGAAACCACACAGAGGGATCTAAACATAATTTTAATATTTTTTAGATCTATTTAAAAAACCGTCGAAAAGATCTAAATGTGATTTTCAATTTTTCGAAGAACCTCTCTACGGACGTGACACGAGACTGCCCTCAATGACCGGCGTTCCTCGGCTCTATTATATAGTTGATATATACAATACACTGTGCAGCAGCGTTATCATTCAGGTCCTTTCTGAGCGCATGTCTAGCTCGATTCAATGCTTGTAGCAATCCATAATTATGGTAACTGACAACTATACTACTAAGCCCAAAAAAAAAGGAGGATTCAGGCAGGAGCTGCATCGAGTAGGACCTCCTCTGTGTTTCAGCCACGGAGCAGCCTCTGTCTTAATCTTAAATATGCAGTCTCAGTCATGCACATTGCAGAATTTACTCCTAGGGCAAGCTACTTATTGCCATTTTTCCGCGCTCTATGCCCCCCTCTCTGTTATGTAGGAGTACAGGTGGGTATTTAGGCTGAGTTTTTGGGGCCAACCTGAGACACGATAACACGATCCGATTCGAAGCCCGGTTCAACACAAAGTGGGTTGTATTGGGCTAGTATGATACTGTAGCACGGGCTGTACCGAGCCCGATAACCCAGAACATGAGGAAGAAGTCCAGCATAAATGCCACTGACTCACAGAACATGAGTGTCATGGACGCATCTAGCAGTATGGACGCCACTTCTGTTGCCGAACCTGAGAGAAATGGGCAAGAGAGGAGAGAGAGTTGAGAGAGATTGTTCAAAAATAAATAAATTTTAGTTGTCCTTCGCTCCTTCGCTCTATGTAATTGTTCAAAAATAAATAAATTTTAGTTTTTTTCCTATAATATTTGCGTCCACTGTCTCAACTCTATACATCTCTAGCTCCTTTCCTCTCGTTGCAATAGTGCAAATGGACCAGATCTGGGTTTGCACGGCACTAAGCAGGTGCGAAGTGCAACGGGCCGTCACGACTAGGCACGAAGCACGATAGGCCGGTGCTGGCCTGATTCGGTCCGACATGATGCCCACCTCTACCGGAGTACCATAATTCCGACCGTTTTTTCCGAGCACGGCTCGTGCTGAAAATACTTGTTTGTGTCACTGAAATCTGAATACACTGCCACACATAAAACCAATTAAAACTTCAAAGTAGCATGCAGTAGGCGTTTTGTTGAAACAACCACTGGTCATTTGAGGTAACCATACTGGACACCTCTAAGTTTTTTTTTTTTTTTGAGGAAACAAGTTATAAAAGTATAATTGGGGTTGCATTACTGCACTCTATTATAGGCTTGTTTAAAGAGATTTATTAGCTTGCAAAAAAGTATTATAAGCTGATCTTCTCAATAATTCTGAGGTTTAGGAACTTTAAACTTGTCAGGATGACGGGAACTAAGAATCTAAGATTTTAAAGTTTTAAGAGCATCTCCAACAGTGCCTAAAATCCATTCCTGAAACCTGATTTTGGGCTTGATTGTAAAAAAAAGTACTCCAACAGTTCCTCTTTCTAGCTCCTCAAATTTTGGCACGCCCAAAAACAGCACCCCGACTCCTCATTTTTGTGCGCTCTGTCCGCGCTCCCAATCAACATTATTTCGCGCCCAGGATGGCCCACCGGACCAATTCAAAGGTGTTTTTGGGAGAAAATATAGGAACTGTTGGAGAACAAGGTATTTTGTAGACTTAAAATTTTTAGGAATGTCCCAATCTAAGAATATTGGGAGTCTAAATATTAGAAACTGTTGGAGATGTTCTAAACCAACACACACACAAACACCCAAAAAAAAAAAAGCCTGCCAAATCGCTTCTTTCAGCCACCATTGCTTAGGCAAACACTGCATGCACCCAAATCTGGCATTGATCTTGCCAAATTAAAGCAGCACATTGCATTTTTACAGCCATGTGCTGCCTGCCCAGACCTTGGCCATATATATATCAAGAACTCATCGTCGATTTAACAGAACAGATTTGAGTGCCCCCAGTGGAGTAACCGTGCATGGGTGGAATTTAGCACTAAGATATTTACCCGCCCTTACTGCAACCAAAAGGAAAAAAAGAAGAAAAAAAAACTCTTCTTCTTCTTCTTCTTCTTCTTCTTCTGTTCCTGTTGTACTCGTAGCTCTGATCGAGCCAGCTCCCCCACGATCGTCCAAGGGGCAGCAATGACTGCTGATGAAGATATAATATCTAATTAAATCATTCATTTATTTGACCTTCATCCCAACCGGTTGGGACCCTGCAAACTTAACCGGCTGGACAGATATAAAGCCAACTTATTTCCGCGCATATCTCTAGAATATGCCGAATAAGTGGTATGTAAATATGGTATAGATTAATTTCCCATATAATCTATATCTCCAATTAACGCAAGTTAACACGTGTAGATATAATTAAAAGGGTACATGGATATCTCCCCCGTATGCCTCTCTGACAATAAGCGCTACAATTAAGGTCGTTGCTTCACTTGAACGGATGGATACCACTTCAACCAGTCAACTGCCATCCCTTCCGATAGTATAAAATGAAGCGAAAACGATGCACGAGAGGACACAAGATCTGGGATGAAAAAAACTATAATACAGCATTGTAACAGATACATAGGCCATATTTGGATGGATTAGAGCTAATTGTTAGCTCGTTAATAGCTAGAGCTAATTATTAGTCAGCTAATAATTAGTCTATTTAAAATTAGCTCAGGACTGTTTGGATACATGGCTAATGGTTAGGCTAATTTCTTTGAAAAGTCATGTTTGCTCCTCGTAATGTGTCTGCCCCTCATAATGGCGAGGGTATTTCAGACTTTTTCCAGCGTGTTACATGCTTTTAGTTCAAATTAACTCCCACCCATCAATTAATGGACTAATTGTTAGTTGAGGGGTCCAGGGATCCAAACATAGCCATAATACTCTCCGTTCATCCCAACCGAAGAGTAGACATTTGTAAACATTTAAAGCAATAGAAAGCACATGAGTAGAATTACTCCCTCCGTCGTTGTTTTTTATAAGACATGGTTTGGCTTGATGAAGTCTTTAAAATTGAGCTTTGATCATTAATTTTTTTATAATTTTTTGTTCATAGCTACAAAATCATAACTATAAAAAAATACTTTCAAATACAGATCTAATGGTATCACTTTTATATCATATAATCTATATATTATTGGACTAATTGTTGATCAGAATTTACAGTCTTATAATCTCGAAATATATGGACACCTTGTATAAATCAACGGATCCGCACTGACCGCACACGTTTTGCTTAATTGGAGGCGAAATATCCGGATCCGCACACGTTTTGCTTAATTGGAGGCGAAATATCCGGAGATCATGCTAAGAACTATCCATATACTGTATAGAATAGATAGATGGCATGGCATGCATCAATCATTGAAGGGTCGACGCCCACCGAGGGGGAGGTGAATTGATACAAACTAAGACGTAAAACTAATTTTTTAATTGTTTTATTAATTCTGAAAATTAACAAAATAATGACTAAATTGAACCCATCAATCTAGGATAATTAATCTAATACTATGGAAGAGAAACTAGATTAAACATCATACTAGAGAGTAATTATACATAAACATAAATTAATAGATCGGAATCTATACGCACTGATTTTCATCAAAAAAAAATATACAAATAGATCCCTTCACATGAAACTGTAAACCTCATACAATCTCTCAATTTTTCTTTTTTTTCTCTCCCTTTTTCTTCTCTTTCTCTTCTCTCTTCTGTTATTGGTTTCTCTATCCTCTTCACCTTTTCCTGCACAGCCCCTCCACGTACGGCAGCTCTCTGCACGTCACCTTTTCTTCGGCGAACCGTAGCAAATCAATCTTCACAACTAGAGTAGCTAGGAGTCCATGCACGCCACATGCTCTCGTCCTCCTTCTCTTTCGCCGCGCCGCTGCCTGGAAGTCCGCCTCCCTCTTCTCCGTGTCCCCTCTGCTGCTGCGGCTGCCGCAGAGGCACTCGTATTTTCTTTTCTGCGGCAAACCCAAAACTAGGAGGCACCTCTCTTATATATTTGTACTCAGTAAATCTTAACTTTCTATTCCTAATCATCTACATGCATGAATATCCATCTGACCATCTGTGTAGATCTCTACACGTCTCGTCTCGATGCACCTGCGTCTCTCGCGTGCTACGCCTCCTGCACCCGCGGCCTTCACCTCTGCGACCTCGCATGCTGCACCTGCACCTCTGCGACCTTCGTGTGTGTGCTCTCGGGCTACGTGCCATTTGCGTGGATTCTCCCCGACCTGCAGTATGTGTCTGTCTCGCATGTCCACACTGCAACGTGCATCTCACGTCCCTACATTGTACTTCCTATTGCCTGCACTGCATCTTCTGTCACAAATAAAATAAACCCTCACAGAACCTTGTTCCACAACTAACATTGTTGTCCGTAGGTCACACATATATTATATTGTTGTCAAATTAATCATCACATATATATTTCGCAAATGGAATTAACACTCTCCTTCATGGGCATTGCTCTGTCGGATCAATTGTGCCAACTACCTGCCATGATAAGGAAGCAGTGTAGGTGGCATGTGTCATCTATCGGTGCTTCCGTGATTGAGGAGGCTAGATTTACGATTTCATCTAAAAAAGACTAAAAATGACAAAAAAATATGCGAGGCTACATACACATGGGCTTCTCCGTATAAATGGCCTCACATGCGCACGCCGGATCGAAGAGCATATTCATCGAGTTAACTAGACACGTTGGTGCGGCGTGCGTGCGTGCCACGCCACACCACGCCGACCGTTGCAAGCCAAGCAAAAAAAATCACATGAGTTTTGGGAGACTAATAGGGAAAAATAGATACATATATAATTTCAAAAAGTTTCGAGCAAATGTCTAGAAAAACGACGTGATAAAAAATAAATTCCGGAAGCTCCGAAGGGTTCATGCAAAAATTGGAGCACCTCTCTGTAACGACGTGATAAAAATAAATTCCAGTAGCTCCGAAGGATCCATGCAAAAACTGGAGTGCCTCCCTGTACGAAACGATATGCTAAAAATAATCTTCGAAAGTTTTGGATGGTTTGCGCAAACACTTGAGCGCCTTTCCGTAAAAAACGGGGCGTCAAAAAACAAACGAAAGAAACCTCGGGATTTTCTAGGAAAAAAATTAGGCTCTAAATCGAAAGGTCCTTTTCACGAAAAATAGCTGAAATGATCCAAACGTAACTACATTTTTTTGGTATTTATTTAGGGCCCTTTCATGAAAGATCCGCGATTTTTCTGAACCAGAATGTCCTTTTCGTAAAAAAAACGCGGGAAGGACCTACACGTAATTATGTTTTTTTAGATACTAAACGCAAAAAAACAAAAACGAGCCGAGCCGCGCGGTCGGCTCGGCTTAAATCGTCGAGAGTGCTGGAATGCTGCCAACTTTAATATAGGTATTATTCGCGCGATATGACCCACCAAATGCCCTCTGGTAATAAAAATACACTGTTTTAGATACACGCAAGTCGCAACTAAACTTGTGAAAGTTTAGGTATTAATATCTTCTTAAATATTTCTATTTTATACACAAAACTCATGTATGTAGATTATACTGAAATTTGCTTTTATAATATTATAATTTTACTATGTTTTATTAATATATTATAAAATAAATTAGTAATCAATGTTATATTTTATGACCTCGTTGATGCTCAAAAGGACACTCGGAGCTTTATGGCCCTGCCCGCCCTTGATGTGTGGGGCTAGCTGTTGGTTGACAGCAGCCTGGCAAATATGCTCAGTTCATTCTACAGTAGTCCTAGATCCAGAAGGAAACAACAAGTTTCATCATTTCAACAAAGCATTTGTACGCTGCACATTAGGGCAAAGTAACATTTAACATTGGTCATTACATATCCTAGCTAGGTACCAAGACTTGTTATCTTAACCTAATGAATATTGTCATCGAACGTTCTATTTTTTTGAACGTTTGCGACATTTTCTTCCTATGCGTGCAACATTTTCTTTCGATAACAGTAGGAATGTCAATCTGGATCGTCACAATATTTTCTTCCTATGCGTGCAACATTTGTAATCACCGCATGTGTGCAATAAAAACGCTCGATAACAATAGGAATGTGCACACAAAAAAAATGTTACACATATAGAAAAAAAATGTTGCACGAATGAAAAAAATATTACGCTGATGTGTCCGAAAAAAACAATTAGGACCGGACGTCCGATTGCTAGCAACTCCCGTTTATGATAATGGTTATTAGTCTCAAATTAAGAATGTTGTATCATTGTCGTTGTCGGCACAAGCGTGCATGTGCATGCTGAACTGTTAATTGCGTCGGTTGCATGCAGGTGCACCGGAATACGTACGCGCTGGTGGTGAGCACGGAGAACATCACCCTCAACGCGTACATGGGCAACAACCGCCCCATGCTGGTGACCAACACGCTGTTCCGGATGGGCGGCGCGGCGATCCTCCTCTCCAACCGCCGCGCCGACGCGCGGCGCGCCAAGTACCAGCTCATCCACACGGTTCGCACCCACCGAGGGGCGCACGACCAGAGCTTCGGCTGCGTCACCCAGGAGGAGGACGACGCCGGGGAGGTGGGAGTCTCCCTCTCCAAGGAGCTCATGGTGGTCGCCGGCGAGGCCCTCAAGACCAACATCACCACGCTCGGCCCGCTCGTCCTGCCCATGTCCGAGCAGCTCCGCTTCCTCGCCACCGTCGTCCTCAACAAGGTCTTCAGGGCCGGCGTTAAGGCCTACCTCCCCGACTTCAAGCTCGCCTTCGAGCACTTCTGCATCCACGCCGGCGGCCGCGGCGTGCTCGACGAGCTCGAGAAGAGCCTCAAGCTCAGCCCCTGGCACATGGAGCCGTCCAGGATGACGCTCTACAGGTTCGGCAACACCTCCAGCAGCTCGCTCTGGTACGAGCTCGCCTACAGCGAGGCCAAGGGCAGGATCAATAGGGGCGACCGGGTGTGGCAGATCGCCTTCGGCTCCGGCTTCAAGTGCAACAGCGCCGTCTGGAAGGCGCTCAGGACCATTGACGGCGACGCCGTCGGCGAGAACCCGTGGATCAGGGATGTCGACATGCTTCCGGTCGACGTGCCCAGGGTGGTGCCCATTGATGAGAGCTCGTATCAGATCCCAAATTAGGCTAGGCTCTCCTGCTTGCATGCCTCAAGCATCACTCATCACCATTGCTAGGCTTATATATGCCTATATAGGCCTTAAGACTTTGGTTACGTAATCAATTAATTATATGCCATGATTAATTTGTCATGTAAATCTTGATGAACTTGCGAGGGGTTTGATCGATCGATCTCCTTGGTGTTGCTGTGTGGAGATCCATGGGTAAATGTTTGATCCTATTAATTGTAAGGCCATGGATGGAAAAGGTAATACAACTTGGCTTGCTTTAGACTTATTATTATAAGCTCTTTTACGATGCACTAACTTCAATATGGACTGATCATTCTTTTCGATCCCGTGGATCAGATTAGCTCGTATTTATTTATACACTACTACAGAATGGCCTATATAAGATGTCTTATCATAGACGGTTTTCCAAAACCGTATGTGTTGAAGCTAATCACAGACGGTTTTGCTAGCATAACCGTCTAAGTTACTGGAAATGGTAAGAACCATATGTAACAATCTGATATCATAGATGGTTTATACCACGAACCGTCTGTGAAGTGTAAGATTATCATAGATGTTTCATGGCAAGAACTGTCTATGATATCATGTTGGGCACTATAATTAGTTTCTCCCTCGACCTCGCACTCAGCCCTCTCAGCTTCTCCTTGGTCCTCGCCCTCTCGTTGATGTGCCAGTGCGGCTGCTCGCCAACCTCCTCCTCCTCCTCCCCTCCAACCTCTCCTTCCACTCCTTCACCAAAACCCTAGCCCTAGAGGCGGAGCTCCCTTCTCGCCACTACATTGGACCGTACCTGTGGCCGACAAGCACTTCTCCACAGAGGTGGGGTCGTCGGTGATCCCAATCATGAACAAGATGCAGGACATCTTCTCGTCGCCCATTCGTGCTCTAGCTTGTGCACCAGCAGCGCCGCACCGTCGACACCGACACTGAAGAGTGGGGTGAGTTCCTGCACCTCTCCAGGCGCCACTTCTACAACTTTCGTGAAATCCACCGTGAGATCCAGGTCACCATCCCCTCATAATTTATCATTTCCATCGATAATTGAGTTTGTTAGGCTTTGGAATGAAGGGTCAATCAATAGCAAGATAGCGTTTGTGAGTTTAGTGGCGATAATTGTAACATCCTCATTTTTCATAAAAAAATTAAAATCACGCATGTAGCATTTGTAAAAGAATAATAATAAAAGATAAAAAAAATAAAATCTTGTTTATAATAAAAACATTTGAAAAATGAGAATGTTCCTTTTAAATATTTTCAAAAACTTGACTTATAAATTAAGTTTGTTGATTTTATAAAGATTTGTACAAGTGTCTGATTTACTAAAAGATTTTTTGCAGAAAATCTATATATCAAAAATGCCAAAACCAAGTTTATTAGGTTCCAAATATTCCCTAGTATTTTAGATAATTTTTCCAGGATTTTTAGAGTCATTTTACTATTTTATTCCAAGCGCTTCCTCTTCTTAACACTATTCAAATTCCAAAGAAAAATAAAAGGCCACGTGAACTACTGTAGCATCATCTTCTTCAGTCGAAGCGTTTCCAGAGAAAATTACTTCCCTCTCTCTCCTCCATTAGAGCAACCGAAGAGCTTCCGGATCACCTCCAATTAATCACCAAAAATTCAATAAAAATCATATTCGGGATCCACATTGCATCCTCATCACTTGACAACCGTTTCTCAATTTAATTCTCCACAAATTTGCTTTTAAATCGCACAAAAATGTTAACTCGGCCGTTTTCGTTTCCACCGCAATTTCTAGCTCTCCAGTGCTCCTCCCGCACTATATGAAGGGGCATTGGGTGCGTATCTTCATCGCCAACCCATTCCCCCGCTTCTCTTGAGCTCTCACTACTCGGTTCCGCCGGATTTTTGCAAGATTGAGAGGTATGAGAGTTTACCTTTTCCTGGCCGTGTAGTTTTTCTTTTTTTTTCCGGACACTGCCATCGCCGGCTAGCCACCCTCCGGCCGCCACCACCGGCATCGGTTTCGCCACGATGTGCCGCCACTGATCAACCAGTCGGTAGGATACCCTAGCCCTTCTTCCACCGATCGGCCATGGTTTTAGTCGAAGCCTTTCAGTAAGCATGCTACAGTACATATGATGAACAGTGCAGCTAACAACGATTATCTAGTTTGTACATGTTCTTTTCACTAATTTGTGATTTTCGTTGCAAACTCGTTTTAACTCCAAATTGCATACAACAAATTTTATTAATTAGTAAAATTAATACCTATTCATGATAATTTTTCTGAAATTTTATAAATAAATTTATCTTGTCAAATTATTCACGGAAAATCTAAATTTATGAATTTTGTAGCTCTTAAAATATATGTCCAAAAATGTTGAAATAAATTTTATAAATCTTTTAAAATGCTAAACTATAGATCAGGACGTTTTCATGAAATTATGAATTAATTTGATTCTTTGTATTTCCCGAATGTGTGTTTATTCGTTGTTTTTCGTGCGATAGAAACGTTTGACGCCGACGCCGTCGCTGACCAACAAGAAGAAGACCCTCTCCACGCTGACCAAGGCAAATTCCCAGCAAGTTCCTAGCATGTTCCCAACAAATTTTCTGCAATTCGCTTGAAGCACGTTGATCCATGTTTTGAAATGCTTTGTAGATTTACAAACTTGCATGCTATGTTGATTACAAAAAAATATATATTATGATAGATTGTAGTTAAATACCTTGTTAATATGTATGCTTGCTACATATTAATCCATCTGTCCTTTGGCTGCCCTAGAATGATTAATTATAATATAAATGGCTTGACACCTTGTTTAGTATAATAGTAGTGTTTAGTTATGCTAAATACTATTTGTATGTTTAATTGAAGGCTTGTCACTTGAAGTTCTGAATGATTGAGTGAAAATATTATTTTAAAAAGGCAGTTGGTGCTGCCAGTTTGGTAAAATAAAAGAAAAGATTTGGTATTTAAAAACTTGAATAGGGTGGAAGGTTGCAAGGCGAATGCAGAATGCACGAGACTCGGGATTGAGTATATACCACCCTAGTCACCCTAAGGATCGATCCCTTGTGATTGCCAAACAATGTACAACAGTGCGGCCGCGGGTTCTGGTATGGGACGGGCCTGGCCGAGTAGCTAGTGAAAACTTGATTAAGGCATGCCAGATGGTGGAGTAGGCGTGGTTGTAGCCACAGAGTCCTCAGCGCAAGAGGGCTTCCATTATGGTTGTAGCCATTTGGCGGTGAAACCTCAGCGGGTGTGACTTAGTTAAGATGTAGCTAGAGAAATGGCCTTGTGATTTTCACTTAGGGTTATATGACAAAGGAAGTGTATGACCAAAAAGAGTGAAATATCCCTCGCGGGTAAAGCGTGCAAGCTCTGCAGAGTAAACAAACTATTCGAATAGTCGTACCCACGGTCAAAGGTGGACAGAGGGCATTGTCACATGGTAGATTTTCCTTATTTGGTTTCAAAATCAGATTTTTATAAAATGAAGCACGGTTGGAGCCGTGAATGTTTTGGTTTGATAAAAATCCGTGGTTAGAGCCACGAGGAAAAGATTTCAAAAGAAAACCACGGTTGGTGCTGTGGAAAAGTGTTCTTAAAATAAAACTATGGCCAATGCCGTGAGTTGGTTTGTGTTTTGTTTTTCCACGGTTGGAGCCATGTCCTGAAAAGTTTGAAACTCTTATTTCTTAAAAGAAAATAGTTTTAAAAACTGCTCTTCAAAATTCTAGTATAAAATTTTAAAAATTGGCTTTTGGCAAATTAACCAATTCCTTCCCTTGAATTCAACTACATACTGCATTTCTTTCCGGACTTGTTGAGTATGTTGCATACTCACCCTCGCTTTTCATTGCGGGGCTGCTTATTCCATAAAGCAGATCAAGAGATCAGAGATAGCTATCCAAGAGCCTGCATCCCACCGTTCGACATCTGTGATGAAGGCTTTGAAGAGGAGGATCATCCGGACGTCTAGGATCGCGTTTTCTCTAGTCTTTGCCTGTGGTGTTTTGGAATTAACCGTCAAGTTTATTTGCCGGTTTAATGTTTTCATTTCTTTGTATGACCTACGGGTCCAACTCTTGTAATAATGGGCCATGCTGGCCAGTACTCTGAATTAAATTTTTATTTATCGCATGGTTATGGTCCATACTGTTATGATCTGTGTATACTAGCGATTGATTCAGGGACTAGTACAGGTAAACACAGCTGGGGTCCGTATCCTTTTTGCGGGTTCCGACAATAATGTTGCCTTGTGTCTACTTACTAGGGCTATGGATGATTGTTTAGTTGTGATTTTAATGGTTGCCAGCAGGTACTTTAGTTTGTATCATGTTTGTTTAATTACAGGCACAACTATGTTAATATTCCTACTGCATTGCTGCCTTTCATAGTTCAATAACGGTTAATGACAATAGCTCTAAATTTTGAACTTCATACCTACTTCATATCATCAAATATTATTTTGAGAATTTTTTCTAAATTTCCAGAATGAGCTGTGTAACCCTCTATCAGTCGTCGTTAACACTCTATTATAAGCATTGATCATATGTGTCATTCATTTGGTCAGTCACATGCTTATGGAATCGGACATTTTATACCACTTAGATGTACATTTATGGATATCTATAACATTGATGTCATTACTTGCTAGCTTGTTGGTTCCGTGAAAAGCTACATAAAAATTATCAAAATTGCCTAGATCACCGTTTAGATATTTCTTAGACTTTAAGAATTACTCATCATTTAACTAGCCATCATTTAAAAATTTTCTTTGCTTTAATTAAATTTTGTTGAGTGTTAGTTATATAATTGTAGTATCTTTTATTGTTTCAGATCATTATGCATTGCAAATTTTGTTTTGTTGATTACATATCACTATGCAATGTGTGTTGTCTTGAAAAATCTAGTATTCAGGTCCTTTCTAAATAACTTTTCTAATCTTATGTAATGAAATGTAAGAAGGTAATAAGATTCTATTCAAACCCTTTTATGTTGACCTTGCCCACAATTGAGCAGTTCCAATATCATCTATTGTAAGCTAATTTAGATCTCAACAATGACTTCAACTATAAGACCTCTTAGATCAAACTCTAGTTCTACTATAGAAATGTTGAATTTAGTAGTTATGTCTCTGGTCTACAATGTGTTAGATCCCGTTCTTGATAAATTACCAAAAGTTTGGAGTGAAAACTTTGGTGTATTCAAGACAAATCACTAAAAGTCCAATACCAAATTTCAAATCCAAAACAATTTTTTATTGGTGGTATGGACCTCGAGACGAATCAATGGGACATGGTTCTTTACTGGTGGTTGGTCACAGTTTTTGCCATTTCATTGTATTTTTGAAGGTGTTGTTGTGCTCTTAAGGTATATATGAAGGTAACATGATGTTCAACTATCACTTTGATTTCGAACACCACGTTGCCTTCATTCTTCAAGAGCACAATGTTAACTATAGATTAAAATGCTCTGAAACGCTAAAAATTGTGACCAGCAACAAGTAAATAACACGCCCAGTTGATTCGTTCGCTTTCGTGATATTGTTCAGTGACGTCCACCTGTTCTATTGTATTTTAATTAGGCAGTTTTTGGAGAATGTCTAACAGCAAAATTAAGTACCTCCTCGTATTTGTGAGAACAAATGTTGCTAGATTACAAAGTAAAATCCATTTCCATCCACAGTTTGTCCTAAAATTGAGTAGGCGAACTGTGGATATAATTGGATTTTTTTCCTTGAAATTCATCAACATTTATTCTCACAGATAAGAGAAACTACTTAACTTTTCTGGCTATTGGACATTCCCTAAGAGCAATGTCTAGAGCATGAATAGTATCATACGGCAGTTCCCTATGCCTACTGGCCAAGAATTGCCTAAGACCATCACAGACGGTTCTTAATATCATAGACGATTGTGATAATTAGATATCATAGATGGTCCGTATAAAGAACCGTATGTAATATCTGTTTCATTGACATTTCACAAACCATCTATGATGCGCTATTATTATCGCTGACACATATTTGCAGATGGTTCGAAAAACCGTTTGGGATGACAGTTCCGAACCATCTATGATGTAATAATCCGTAATAGTGATACTTCTTCGATGATAGAGTAGTAGTAATACCATCAATAAATTAATTGCTAAATCTGATTTCTATCACTTACCATATACTACTAGTATAATGCATTATAAAATTTTACATTATTATACGTATACTTTGTGCACGCATTGACCAAACTAATGGACAGCCTAACTACATACCAATCGCTGACCCAGACTTACAAGTAACAACCATGGTCTGACATGAAAAAAAAATCATATAGATTACAGCAGTACTAAAGATAAATTCCTGTATGGCAAAACTCAAGAGAACATTGAATGCACATCACTGTAGAAACAAGATCAGACATGTCTGTATTACGATTGAGACTTTATTCTCCATTGTTCGTCCAACAGTCTACCACATTTTATTCCATAATATCGCACTTGAAAAATCTAACCAGAAAGCAATGAAGCCCACTAGTACCTAGCAGTGGCATTAGCCAATAGCGCTTGTGCTTGTTTTTCATACTTGAACCCTTGGTTCCTGGAATGATCTGCAGCCCAGATGAAGATGCCATAGAGCTTGCCCTGCGACTGCAGAGTCCGGCAAGCGCTCAGCGCCGTGTCAACCGGCACCGAGTTCGTCGTCGCCGCGGTGGTGAAGCTGGCCAGGATGTTCCCTCCCGGGTAGTTCACCATCTGGTCATCGAAGAAGCTCACGTACTGCGACTCCGTCGTGCTCGGGCCGTAGGCGTAGAACTGGAAGTTGATGTAGTCAACGACGCTCCCGTAGCTCGCCCACAGGGCCTGATAATGGCGCTGGACGTCGGAGTTGGCGTAGGGCGCGATCGACGCGAACTTGATCACGCCGTTGGCCTTGAGCGTCGTCACAAGGCGGCCCACGCACTCGGCGAAGGTGGCCGGGTCGACCTGGAACTGCTCGTAGTCGATGTCGATGCCGTCCAGATTGTATTGCTGGATGATGCTGGTCAGGGAGGCGACGGCGTTCTTGACCCAGGAGTCGACGGAGGTGATGTTGAAGAACACGGGCCGGTCGTTCACGGTGGCGCCGCCGAGGCTGACGGCCACCCTCACGTTCGGGTTGCTCTGCTTGATCCCGGCGACTGCGGATGGGGTGAGGACCGAGTTCTGCCAGAAGATGTTGAACTGACCGTTGGTCGGGGACGGGGGCTCCGTCGCGGTGGTGTAGTCGATGACGAAGGCGAGGATATAGTCGAACCGGACCTTCGAGTTGATGGGCACGTCGGTGAACTTGACGCCGTTGAAGATGGCGCCGATGTAGTCGCGGAAGAGGTTGGAGTTTGCCGCGGTGGCCATTGGGACGGCGTGGAGGGCAAGAAGAGCAGGGAGAAGCACGGATGCAATGAGCATGGAGGAACCCATTGGTAACTTTTGTAGAGAGCTCATTTGCAATGCATGGTTGGAGCCTCAGCTGCAAAAGGCTGTATTTATAATGTATTTTGTTTGGTTTTTTTGTAAAAAAAATGTATTTTGTGACTGGCAAATGTCAATGAAGATAAATGGTGCTGAAGAGAAGAAACTTTTGAATGGACTTTTTCTGCCAAGTCTGAATTTTGGAGAGATCAGGTCAAAGTTATCAGCTGCTTCTATTGCAGGAAGCTGATGTGGTCAATGGATACGGAGGATGGGTTAAGAGAAGCTAACAATACTCTGAATATTGTCTGCCCTGCTGTCTTGGTCTTCCAACTCGCCGGCAAAGAAAAGTCCAACTGTTGACGTCTACTTGGGTGTTTTTAAGAATCTGGCAAGAGGTCCACAAAAATGGCTTTTACTACCTTGCAAACAAATCTTGCTGGGTCTCTTCCAGAAGATCCAAGGAAGGCAGGGCTAGGTACATAGGCCAGCTTAGGCCATTCCTGGTCGTGGTTTCGTTTCAGGTTTTAAAGAGTCTTGCATCGGTTTTATCTGAGAATCAGTGTATCTTGGGTTTTATCTAGATGAAACCCTCTCACCTCCCATGAAACTCTCTCTATCTCTCTCTTCATAATTACCTTGTCATATCACCAAACATGATGATGTGTCATGTCATTTAATGATAATGAAACTCCCATTGTGAATGGCCTTATGGTTCACTGCAGAGAGGTCAATTACATCGCTATCTTAGTCTGGATTTTAGCAAAGCTACCAGGAGAAACGAGATAAATATTTTCAGAGTATATTTCAGCAATTTACGGGCTAAACGGGTGTGTGAAGCTAAATCCTTCGTCTTCTTTGCTCTTGTTAGCTTCAGTGACAGCAACAGGAGAAAAGGAATGAACAGCTACTAAGCTGGGCCCACCCCTGAACCAAGATATAAGAGTGGGCCCGAGAGTTAGGCCTGCTAATGGATAGATATTCTGCTTTGAGGCTACCAACTTTGACTCGAAATATGAAAGAACGATGCGTTGAAAAGGATATGCGGCCATGCGGGTATTATCCAGCTAAACAACGCATGTTCTGTAAAGACTTGACAAGCCATGCATTAAATGTCAATTGGATGTAGCAGTAGCACCTATTGATTGCAACGCAGAAACAGCACTCCCAAAATTGATTTACGTTGTTGTACTTGCCTCCTATAAATCACCTATCTTTTAAAAATTATCGTACTGGTATCAGATAATTATCGAATACAGTGATCCTCTGTAATCCTTCCTAATACGGTATCAGAAAGGATCGATGAAATTCAGTATTTTAAATTAATAACAATAATAATACTCCTTCTGAGATATTTTCCGATACTTCTAGGCTAAAAATACAAAGCCAAATCCAATCCAAACTATCTCTCTTAATCCTAAAATCTCTCTCACTCATTCCACTCACTCATCTCTTCTACTGCTGACTTCCATAAAATCCTTAGACCTAGCAGCCACTACACTCCACCAATGTTACTAAGTCGTCGATTAATCCACAATTATTTGTCCGGCTGGTACATGGACGACGATTAGCATGCTCGACTCGACTCGAGCGACTAGTCTGGTGACTAGAAGAATAAACGGCAACTAGCCATGACTAATCACACTAACTTAGCCGAGCGACTACTCTGTTCTAGTAACCACTAACTAATACCATGGCTCTCTATGTGCACTTATGGCTGATTCAAAACATAAATGTCTTTATTACTTTTGCTATTTTTAGACTTAGAACTTATCTATCAATTATCATTGTTGTTCAGAACCTGTTTCTTATTAAATTATGCACTTGGTGTTTCTTATTAAATTATGCACTTGTGCTATTGCTTAATGTCTGGTTGGCTGGTGGATACTAAGTGTCTTATTGATGATCATCTTGAATTTTAATATTTTTCATGATGTGAAGTGTGAATATAATGATGTCATGTAACTCCTAATAGTTTACTTGCCGTCCAGTCATTTTGTTGTTTTCCTTGGTGGCTTATTATTATGTTCTTTAATTTTCAGGTTGTTGCTTCTCATTTTCAAAGAAAGGAATTATCAAAAAAGACATGTTGAGATCAAAACAAGTCATCAACTTGTTATCATGCTTATGTTGTCCTTCTCTTCATTTCATGCTTTATAATATATATATATATATATATGGCTGCATATGTGGTGCAAACCACTCTATATATGTGTGTGTGTTTAATTGTTACAGCAACTTAGTATGTGATATGTCCTACAACATACTTCCTAGTCTAGTATCTAGTCGAGGCTAGTTGCAACTAGTGGACCAAGTTGTCGGCAAGTCACCCCTCGAACGACTTGACTCGACTTTACGACTTTATAACCTTGCCCTCCACCTAGTCGACCGATGACCGCTACTAGCCACCACCTCCTCTCCAATCTCCATCAAACCTGCGAGCAGCCACTGCCGCCTCCTTTTGCAATCTTGTAGCCATCACATCTCCTCCCTTCTCCCTCTATAGTCTCACCATCGCCATCCCTCCACCTAGCCTATCTGCTGCCACCTTCTCTCTCTACAATGTCACCGCTGTCGCCTTCTCCCTCTACAAGTCATCCTCACTTCCCCTCCCTTCTCCTACTGCTAGCTCGCCACCCAGCCTGCTAACCGTCGCCACCGTCTTCTCCCTCTACAATCTCGCCACCACCTTCTCCCTTTGCAAGCCGCCGTTGTTTTCTCCCTCCACTATCACCTTCTCCTTCTTATATTTTTTATTTTTAAAAAACAATATACTTGTTGTATCGCTGAATTTTTGTTTTTAGAAAATTACATGTTGTCGTACTGATATCGCATATCAGTGATACATAGATTGTCATCAACTCATCATCAGCCAATGACATTGCCACCAACCCTTCCCATTAGCGCTCAATTTTTTTGGATTTAAGCCAATATAACCACTGCATAAGCTAAAGTACACATAATAGGAAACATCCTCAGGAAACCTTCAGGTGGCATGTGGTGGTACATCTGCCCAAGCTGGAAGAAGAATACAGCGTTAGATATTGAACTATTTCTGAAAACAGCACCCAAAAAGAATTGAAGTATATATCAGATTCTAGCCATAGTTACTACAAACACGATTCATCCGAATTGCAGTATAGCATTGGGATTCATAGTTCGCTTCTTTTTCTTCCAATTTCCATGGAGGATATGAATACTGAACCCTAAATCGGTCCGGACGATGAACCCAGTTCATGATTCATAGAGGTTTATAGTGGATCCGGTAACTATAGTCAGTGGCGGAGCCAGAAAGTTTCAAAGAGGGGGGCTTAAAAAAGAGACATCCAAAATCAACTACTATGACTATCGACATATTGTAAAATAGTTAAAATTTAAATTGTATACAATATAAGTATGTAGTCTTTGCCTCTCATTACGTGCCTCACAGCAGACGCAGTTTTTACTAATTCTTTAGCTAATCATTGGGGGGCGGTGGGCTCATTTCACCCAAATTTCATGAGGGAGCCCAACCCATGGTGTCCATGAGTAGTGTCTAAAGGGAGAGAGCAATAAAACAATGCATAGTTTCCCAACCCATAGTTTCCATGAGTAGTGTTTAGAGGAGGGAGAGAGCAATAAAGCAATGCATGAGAGCAATAAACCAATGCATGCACCACAAATACAGTTTGGTAAACGTGCAGAAATGTCCAACCCGATTTTGCTAGTTTCTTGAGTCTTGGTACCAGCGACCCAATTTCTTGCATGAGACACGGTTTCTTCATTTTCCTTCTCTCCCTTCCTTAACTTCTATGCCACATCAGATTTTTTGCTTAGTTGGCAGCGTAATTAATTCTATAGACACCAGCTGAGGTGGAGGGTTGGGAATGCCCTGAGGCTACGCCACTGACTATAGTACTAACGCTAAGACAATGGCTCTACAAGGCAGACATCATGCACGTTTGGGTTGGTTCGTTACATATGAAGCGCAGTTATTGCTGATATCGGCCAGTGCAATACCACTCAAAAACTTAATAACCTCGTATACGTAGCCAGTTTATGTAATTTTTAACTCTTCATTTCTGGACAAATTAAAGCGACATCTTATAACTATAGCAAAACGGATGTAGCTTGAATTTGCTAGGTACGGTGTAGTAAGCATGGGTATTTGTTTAACGCCCAATACATATGTCAGCTAGTGCTTGGGCAACTCTGAACATTACTTTAATTTGACACTAATTTTTCCATGTTACATTTGCACATGGCCTTAAATCCAATATATCAATCAATATATTCAGTATACTGGTTAGTCCCCTAAAATTTACATCTGAAATTAATTTGACTAAACTGGTTTTCACAACCATGATTGACCAGTTTAAACCAAATAAGTTTCTGCAGATCAGATATGAGGTCCCTCAACAAAGACAAATCCGATGGCTAGAAAATCTCACTTCAATTTTATTTTTTATTTTTTGAGGAAAGTCCACCTCATTTGCAGGAGCTCTGTCTCAGAAATTCACAAGAAAGATTAAAAAAGGCGTTATACAGCGGAAGCAGCTACATCCCCCAGAGAAGTGCAGTAATTACCTGGAAACAACACCACGGTGGACATTAATGGAGCTTCTATGTCTCTATCTCAAATTTTTCGCATGGCAACGCCAGTAACTGAAGATCTTGCTGTAAAACCCTTAACACCTACCTGCTACTCGTCGATTGCTTTTTGTTCAAAATGTTAAAGGCTTACATTGACTTATATATATATAGGTATCAGGTTTTCAAAAACCAGTGAAAACCACTCGAAAACCGCAGTTTTCGGTTTTACCGCTCCGGTTCGAGATTCAAAACAGCTCGGTAAACCGGTCTAATAAAAAAATTTAAAAAATTAAAATTTTGAAAAAAACTGTGTTCGAAAACCGTTGAAAAACCGCGCCATTTTTAAAGAACATTCAATTAGTCGGATTGGTTTTGAAAAACCAAGCGGTTTTCGTTGAAAATCGAATGGTTTTCGATTTTTTTGAATTTTTTCAAATTTTTTTGATTTCTTAACTCTTCGGTTTTTGATGTTTTTCGAGCGGTTTTTGTGGTTTTCATACCGCGAATTTCGAACCAGTTTTTTAAATTCGGTTTTTGAAACCCTGATAAGTATTGCCTTATATAGATATTACCTTATATATGCTTTCCTTTTGTACCCTCATGTACATATATATTCTAGCATTTTGGTCTTATGATCAATACAAGTGCTATTCATAACATGGTATGAAAGTCAAGTTTTTAGGGTTAGAGCTTTCATCACCTTTTTGGCCTCTTCTGTGGCTCTTCTTGTCGTTTCTTGTCCTCTCCTCTCCGCCCGACCCCTCTCGGTGACACGCCACCACCTCGGTCGGGCGGCCGCACATCCTCGCCGTCCTCAAGCGCATGCATCGTCGTCTCAGCCTGTCGCATGTGTGTCCCCACAGTCCTCCCACCAAGATCCCGAAGCCTCCCGCCTTTGCTCCGTCGGCCTATGAAGGACGACCTCCGCTAGTGCCATCCACGTGCACCCCGACCTCACGCTCCATCCACTTGTGAAGGATGACCTCCGCCAACACCATCCACGTGTGCCCTAACCTCCATCGGTGCCGTCCATGCACGCAGCTTCACCCTGGTCCGCCATCCCAAACTCCTTCGTGCCTCAATGAAGGATGTCTTCGTTCGCGTCGTCGCCATCCACACACCGTCGTCTTCTGCCCACATGTCACTAGCCCTCTCTGTCGGCAACTCCTCTCCAACCGCCGCTTTTCACCGACGCAAAAGCCGGGCCAAGGGCCTGGCGATTTCCTGCTTCCACGCCTTTGTCGCAACATGTGCGTGTGAAATAGAGTAAACAGAGTACTACTAGCATTCTATAAAAAAATGTCATCGTCTTCGTATTCTTCCTCATGTATCGTCTTTGTTCCTTGTTGCTCGGTTACCTTCGATAATCACAATTATTGAGATTGAGTTCTCTATATGTGCCTTTACATGTGTGGTCAGCATCTTTGTGAGTTTTTCACCAGTGAGCTACCTTGTCCGTCTCGTCTTGCTCCTCTACACGTCTGTTATTCCCAATGAGGTTGATGGTGCTACTCAACAGAAGGCGTCTAATGGTTATGCTAATACTGTAGAGTTTTCAGACTTAGTTTACTACCTATAAGGTATGGATTGAAGAGGATGCTCATGACTCTGTTATTTTGGTTGCTAGCGTGGAAGTGCATCTCACTAGACATGTGGTTGCTTTGTCTTTGGCATAGTTGATGTGAGCGTATCTTCGCGACCGCTATGAGCCTACTGGCGATTCTTTGCACCTAGCTGTTATTCGATAGGAGTAGTCACTGCAGCAGAGTGATTCTACTGTTGATAAGTTAAATTCACAACTATCCTCGGTGTGGCATCAGTTTGATTCTCTTAGACTAGAAGTTTGCCGCACTTGCTAGTGCTATAAGCGTTAGCACTCTTATTTGGGGCTTCGTTGTGTCTACGACTTCTTGACACTTCTTCGGGTGAGTTTGAACAGATTCATGCCCAATTGTTGCTTGCCATCTTGGTATGACCTTATTGGAGGCCCTTGTAGCTATTTATATTGAGGAAACTCACTTTCGTGGTGCGGGTCTGTTGGTGCCTCGTACTACTACTCCATCAGTGCCTACTCTAATGGTGACTACTGATGTGGAGGGTGAATAGGAGGTTTTTGAATTTTAATCACTAAAATCAAGATTAATGATTTCTAAGCACAAGAGACTATTTTAGCAATTCTAATACCTAGCAATTCTAATGATCACTAAATGATTCCTCTACTCAAATATATCAAAGACTTAAACAAGTAGCACCAAGATGATCAAATTGCTAGAAGTAATTCAAGAGTAATAACAATTGCAAAACCACAAATGAAGAACACTTGGATTTTTATCCCGTGGTCTCGGAGACTTGCCGGTCTCCCCTACTCCACGTTGAGGTGACTTGAACTTCTTCAAGCCGGCTCCTCTCGCTTGAGCCTTCCCCGATCACTAGAGGTAGCTCTTCCCCGCTCCGGGTAGGCGAGCTCCTTGCCTTCACAACGATTGGGCCTTCTCACAACCTTCTTTGAGAAGATCACCAATCCCGATCGCCTCCAAGCCGTCTAGGAGGCGGCAACCTCCAAGAGTAACAAGTTTGATGCTTGCTCGAAGTCGATTTGAGTGTCTAATGGCTCACACTAAATGCAACACTCAATTTTCTCTCTTCTCTAGCACTTAATGTGAATTGAATGCTCTAGAGGGAGGAGAAACCTTTTGCTACAGCTCTAATGTGTTCAATAGTGTCCAAGAGTCTTTGTAGATGGCGGTGGAGGGTATTTATACCCCACCCACTAAAAACTAACCGTTGAACCACTTAAATGAACTCAACGAGGTTTTCGGTGCTCAGCCCATGTAGGGCAGTAGCACCGAGATCAGCTTCGATGAGATGTCAGAGCAGTTAATGCTCTGACATAGCCGTTGAGCAGGAAATCTGGTGCTACCGCTCAAGTAGGACCGGTAGCACCGGGTTTCCTGATTTTTCTTTTTCACCGCAAAGGCACTCTTTGGAATTTATACACCGGGTGAGGAGCTGGTGCTACCGCCACCCCGGTAGCACTGGGCTGCAATAGCCGGTAGCACCGCCCTGACAGACTTCAAAAAAGGAGAGCCTCTGGAATTTTCACACCGAGGTAAGGGTCGGTGCTACCGTCTCTCCGGTAGCACCGGAGTAACATAGGCGGTAGCACCGCCTTTTCTGGTTTTAGAGACATCCCATTTTGACTTTTTAATGCATTCACTTATGAGACTCTATATGCTAGTGTATGAGTGTAATTTGACCAATTTGAGCCTTTAGACACTAATAACATCTTCAAGCAGAACATCAAACCCCTCTTGATAGTACGGCCCTACTTCTAGCAATCCGATCTTTTCACCAAACTCCGAGATCGGTAAAATGACTAGAGAAATGTCCTTAGAGTATTTACCTTGGATTGAATTGTACTTTGATCCTCTTTTTCTTCATTTCCATACTTGCACGATATCCAAATCTTGAGACTAACCTGTTTCAATATGCTCAACATACATGTTAGTCTTCTGAGTGAGATTGTCATTAATTACCAAAACCACGAAATACTTTTTTGGGGGCCTAGATGCTTTCAATCTCCCCCTTTTTGGTAATTGATGACAATCTTAAACATATGGAAGAAATTTTGATTTATTTTGAGTATGCAACAACAAAATGTGTTGAATACCCAGGAGCTAGTCTTAAATAGGGTTTTGCTTCTTGATGGATTTAGTGACGAATTCGAAGCAAAATACTATTTAAAACTCCCCCTAAACATGTGCATGGGAGTAGGACATAAAGTGCACATAGAATGTTGACATGATTTAGCTAGAAATTTGGCATGCATGAGGGACAAGCATTGATGTAAAGCAGGATATAGACAATTGTAATAATATCAAGAGAGGCATAAAGCAAGAATAAGTTTATCCGATCCATAGGCATTCATCCAAAAGCATTCATCAAAAGACAACCAAAAGTCCAACACAGCCAAAGGTCAATACGAAAGATCCAAACACATAATAACAACCACAAGACATAGATAGGATTAGGTATGAGTTAGTCCTAGATTTCTTTCAAATTCTCCCCCTTTGGCATCAAGTACCAAAAAGGGGGCCCTCAAGCGAAGGAGCTCATGATGACGGAGGTGGAGGAGGACGATGAGATCCATATCGATAAAAAGTCTTGGGGACCTACTGAGAGCGATAATCCTCAAAAGAAGTGCGAAGCTCGTCGATGTTGATGTCGATGGAATTTATGCGTCCCCGAATCTCCTCAATGGCCTGGCGAGACTGATTCTGTTGTGCATTAATGCTGGCAAAATTATTCATCATCTCAGTCCTGAGACTAGCAAGACCACCCATCATGTCATTTCGTAGATTTTCAAAGAATTGCTCCTAAGGAGCCTGCTGTGCAGCCTGAGGAACCTCTTGAGGCACTGGGGCCTCCTGCTGCTGAGAAGAAGACTGCCCTCTCTGACTGATGGTCTGTGGAGCTGCTTCTCGAGGTCTGTAGGGCTTATGAGGGCAACCACAGCCTCCCCGATAACCAGTCACTTGCTTTATGATCATCATGATATATGGAGCGAAGTAGATGCTTTTACCTCTGTCACAGGCAGAAGAGGCCATCTCTCTGATCATAAAGTCCACAACATCAAATTTATGCTTGTACATGACTTTGTTCATGATATTCCAAGCATATCCTCGTATCTCATCCAAATTCCCACTCTTGGGATGAACTGTCACTCTGATTATTCTGTTGATCAAAGCCGATGAAGGGAGAAGATGAGCCATTTTTCCCGGGCGCTTGACAGGAGCTGCAGGATCATAAAACTCAAACTGCCGGGAAAGAGGTAGAACTCTGTCATTATGAATCTTCGGATATCCATTAAGATTTATCCCCCATGCTTCTTCAACTTCCCTTTTTGTGACAGTGTACTGAGAGGTGTTGGTCATCCAAGTGATCGACTCAAAAGACTCAGGAATATACAATGTTGCATAAAACTGTCGAATGATGTCATCGTTATAGTCACATTGCATACTCAGAAAGTCTGCCAACCCTGCCCCTTGAAACAATTCAGGCACACCAACAAATAAGGGCACTTTTCTAATGTGATCCCAGTTTACCCATTTGTGATCAGTGAAAACCTTATGCAAGTATATCTCATGATAAACCTTTTGTTGAAACAGAGTGCGGAATTTGTCCTCAGTAGCTGATCTAGGTAGGAGATACTGATTTGCTTGCCTTAGGGAGTAGTAAGAGTCACCTTTGATGGTTTTAAGGTCAGCTGAAGGATCGAAATCATCAAAATTTTCTTCTTCGGACTCCACTTCTTCTTCATCAACACCCATGTCTTCATCTTCAGAATCGGACTCAGAAACAGGATTTTTGCCTTAGCTTGTCCAGAACTGCCACCTCGGTCCCTCTGACTCTTTTGCCTGATCTCTGCCAGTCTCTTTGATATTGGTTGCTCATCATCTTCGTCGACAGGGTCAGGGTTTGGAGTTGGAGGTTTTCCTCGATTTGCAGCCCTTTTCTTGTATGAGCCACTTCTTTCCAGTTTGGACATTGGGACTAAGGGATAAGATCACATAAATTAGATCAAGGAACAAGGTACAAGGATATAAGCCCTAGTTCGGATCAAATGCATAGAATATGATAGCTTTCTGCTTGAAATTACAGCAATCCCGGTGCTACCGCCCATGTAATTCCGGTAGCACCGGGCTTGAGGCGGTGCTACCACATGGAGGCCGGTAGCACTGGCTGCCCGAGGGTTTAAACCCTAGATTTTGCAATTTTGCGATTTTGAGGATTTTAGGCCTTTGAATGCCATTAGATGACCTTGATAATCATTCATTTACTCAATGCAATCGCAGACTTGACTAAAACAAGCATCACTTTATCACATTTTACACATGAACCCTAGAAACAAATGGGGAACAATCTAGGGCAAAAGGGGTTCAAGAAAATCGAGGAGAATGGTACCTTCGAGATGAGGAACGAGAGGAGATCGAGGAAAGCTGGAGAGAGCACCCTTTCTCCGCAAGATTCGAGGAGAAGAAAATCTGGTGGAGAGGGAAGAGAGAGAAAGAACCAAGGGCGGTATGAGAGGAAGAGGGGAACAGTTGCACCGAGCTGAGATAAACCCTCAAGGCCGACAAATCTGGTTGCTATCTGCGATCGGGCTTCAGGTAGCACCGATCACCGGTGCTACCATCAGGCAGGCGGTGATATCGGATTTGATGACTGACAGTGATGTAAAATCGAGACAAAAGCACAAAAACCACCAAAAGATAGAGGAAAAGAAAATGTAAATGATCTGAGGGACATAAATAGGTATTTCCTTGACAATCCACACCTTTTAGAATCAAGTCTCAAAAGAAAATCCAGAACATGAGCCTCACAAGAGGTCAAGAAGGTATTTTTAGAGAAGGGAACTAAAAAGGCTAAAATAGAGCATGTTTGCATGTATGAGTTGAAAAACTTCTTTTGATGAGCTAGATACTATTTGGTTCTAGTTCCAAAAGACAAAACTCATTTAGTGCAATATATTTGATCAATATAGATCAATGTTTTTAAGGAAGGGTATTTTGATGAAAAACAACATTTTTGGCCAAGATCCACTTTACCTTATTTTCAACATAGAGAGAGAATATTAGGGTAGTAGATACAAAAGATGAGATTTATGTTATAATACCTTGCAAAATGATATTTTAAGAAACTTTGCACTTTTGTAAATCAAAATAGATTATTTTCAAATAATTTGATCTAAAGCAGTCTAGGTTCACCTTTTGAAGATAAATAGCACTAATTTTGATATTTTCACTTGTAGGGGAAGTGACATATATACGAAAAACATATTACCCCCCCTTGATGTGAGATACAAGTAAAAGGACAAATACCAAATAAAGTTAATAAATATCCAAAAGACGACAACATTTAAGGAACAAAGGTCAGATAAACACCTAAATGAAATTAAAATTGAACACTATTTAGATGCAATCATTTAGGCCACATTTGAGATATCTATGACATTTAATTCATTCCTCAGTTTACAAAACCGTGCTTCATCCAAGGGTTTTGTGAGAATATCCGCTAATTGATCCTCAGTTCTAATATGGTTGATTTCTATATCACCTTTACTAACATGATCTCTTAAGAAATGATGGCGGATATCTATATGTTTAGTTCTTGAATGTTGGACCGAATTATTTGCTATTTTTACAGCGCTTTCATTATCACACAAAAGAGGCACCTTTTTGAAACTTATTCCATAATCCATTAAAGTTTGCCTCATCCATAACAATTGAGCGCAACAACTACCGGCAGATATATATTCGGCTTCGGCGGTGGATAAGGCTACGGAGTTTTGTTTCTTGGAGAACCATGAAACTAGGGATCTACCTAGCAATTGACAACTCCCGGAGGTGCTTTTCCTATCCACTTTGCAACCCGCATAATCCGAATCCGAATATCCAATTAATTCAAATTTAGCACCTTTAGGATACCATAACCCTATATTTGAGGAATGCTTTAAATATTTTAGAATTCTCTTTACGGCAACTAAATGACATTCTTTGGGAGAAGCTTGAAAACGAGCACACATACAAACACTAAATATTATATCGGGCCTAGATGTAGTGAGATAAAGTAAACTACCAATCATGGATCTATAAAACTTTAAGTCTACCGGTTTACCTCCCTCATTCATGTCAAGATGCCCGTTTGAAGCCATTGGAGTCTTGATTGGCTTTGCGTCCTCCATCCCAAACCTTTTGAGTAAATCCTTTGTGTACTTGGTTTGGCTTACGAATGTTCTATTTTTGAGTTGCTTGATTTGAAGTCCGAGAAAGAAGCTCAATTCTCCAATCATGGACATTTCAAATTCCCTAGACATCATATCACCAAATTCCTTGCAAAAATCCTCATTAGTAGAACCAAAAATAATATCATCTACATAAATTTGGCATACGAAGAAATCTTCATCAATTATTTTTGTAAAGAGCGTGGTATCAACCTTCCCAATTTTAAATCCTTTTGAATTTAGAAAATCTCTAAGTCGCTCATACCATGCTCTAGGAGCTTGCTTGAGTCCATATAGCGCCTTAGAGAGTTTGTACACGTGATTTGGATGTTTAGGATTTTCAAAACCGGGTGGTTGCTCTACAAATACCAACTCGGATATTTGTCCGTTTAAGAACGCACTCTTTACATCCATTTGAAATAATTTAATATCGAAGCATGATGCGAATGCAAGCAAAATTCTAATAGCCTCTAATCTAGCTACGGGTGCAAATGTTTCACCAAAATCTAATCCCTCAACTTCAGTGAAACCTTGCGCCACTAGTCTAGCTTTATTTCTAACAACTATACCATTTTCATCTTGTTTATTTCGAAAGACCCATTTTGTGCCAATTACATTATGTTCTTTAGGTCTTTCAACTAACGTCCAAACATCATTACGGACAAAGTTATTTAATTCATCGTGCATGGCATTTACCCAATCCGGATCATCTAATGCCTCATCTACGTGAGTTGGTTCGAAAGATGACACAAATGAATAATGTTCGCAAAAAGAAGCGACACAGGATCGAGTTTGAACACCCTTACTCACATCACCCAATATTTGATCTATTGGGTGATCTTTGGAGAGACCGTGATGGACTCGTTGAGGTAGAGGTTGAATTTGTAGCCCATTATCCTTGTCATCTTCATCAATTGTTTGAACTTGACTTGGTGTTGCGGAAGTTGAAGGTTCGACTTGGATAGATGAGGATTGATCATGTTTATCTACTTCCGGCTTTACATCTCCAAGTGTCATATTCTTCATAGCTTCTCTTAGACCTTCTTCACCTACATCATCCAAGTTTTCTTGCTCTTCTTGAGAGTCATTAGTTTCATCGAATTCAACATCACATGTTTCCTCAACAAAACCTTTATTTTTATTAAAAACTCGATAAGCTTTACTATTTGAGGAATAACCAAGCAAGAAACCTTCATCGCAACGACTTTGAAATTTTGAAAGCCGAATGCCCTTTTTCAAAATATAACACTTGCAACCAAAAACTCGAAAATAAGAAATGTTCGGCCTTCTTCCAACAAGAAGCTCATAAGAGGTCTTTTTCAAGAGTCGATGCAAATAGAGTCTATTTGTTGCATGACAAGCGGTATTTATGGCTTCCACCCAAAAACTATCGGAGGTACCATATTCATCAAGCATTGTTCTTGCCATTTCAATTAATGTTCGATTTTTCCGTTCCACAACTCCATTTTGTTCCGGAGTGTAGGTTATGAAAGCTTCGTGCTTTATTTAAAGTTCATCACAATAATCTTCAATTCTTGTATTTTTGAACTCGAACCATTATCACTACGGATTTTCTTTAATTTAAAATCAAATTCATTTTGAGCCCTTTTGCAAACTTTTTGAAAATTTGGAAGCTTCGGATTTATCATCCAAAAAGAAAACCCAAGTATATCTAGAATAATCATCAACAATAACTAAGTAATAAGAATTACCCCCAACGCTCTTATAGGTTGTTGGGCCAAACAAATCCATATGTAAGAGTTCTAGATGTGGACATGATACTCTTTGAAGGATGAGAACTAGCCACTTACTTGCCGGCTTGATAAGCGCTACAGAGTCTATTTTTCTCAAACTTCACATCTTTCAAGCCCACAACTAAATCATTCTTAAATAACTTTTTAAGTTGAATCATCCCAACATGAGTTAGTCTTCTATGCCACAACCATCCCAAAGAGGTTTTTGCCATTAAGTATATTTGAAGACATGAGTCATTTGAGGTGAAGTCAACTAAATACAAATTTCCGAATCTAAATCCTTTAAATACCAAATAATTATCATTTTCTCTAGAAATAACAACACCATCTTTAGAAAAGCTACAAACAAGACCAAGATCACATATTTGTGCAACGGATAATAAGTTAAAATTTAATGTTTCAACTAGAGATACATTAGAAATAGAAAGATCAGTTGATATGGCAATTTTACCTAAGCCCAATACCTTTCCTTTGCTATTATCTAAAAATGTGATCTTGTCATGTTGTCCATTTCCCAAATCAAAGATAGTAAACATTTTCCAGTCACCGATCATGTGTTGAGTACATCCGCTATCCAACACCCAATGCCGTCCACCGGTCTTGTAGCTTACCTACAAAAGAAAATCAAGCCTTTTTAGGTACCCAAATTTGTTTAGGTTCTTGGAGGTTAGTGACCAAGGTTTTAGGAACCCAAACGGTTTTCTTTCTTTGGCCAATTATCGGGGTCCCAATAAATTTAGCAAAGACTTTACCATTTCAATCTCTCTTGAGTACATAGCAAGAGTCATGAACATTATCCTTAGATGCTCTACTTAATGAACAATCAATAGCAAGATGTCCAATGTCATGACATTTGTAACAAAATTTGCCATTTGATTTCACAAAGCGTGGAGCTTTGTTACTTATTTTCTTGTTCTTTTTAGGCACATATCCTAGTCCTTCTTTATTATACGAACATCTTTGACTACTTAAGATTTTATTTAAAGTATCTTTACCCTTAAAGCATCTATCTAGACTTTGACTTAGTTTGTTTACTTGCTTCTTAAGTTCATCATTCTCAACAATTAAATGTTCATTACATGAGGCTTTACTAGAACATGATAAATCAACTAAGTCATCACATGAGGTAGCTATGTTTGATTTTGCCACATAATTTAAGTCAATTTCTAAACTAGGCAAATCATTTACAATATTGCATTCGATACCAATATCATTTGTGGATTTTGAAATGTTCTTAGCAATGAGAATTTCATGAGCTTCCTTTAGCTCATCATAAGAATTTTTGAGAGAAAGAAACTCTTTTCTCAAAACCTTAAATTTTGATTTTTCTTTGCCAAGATATTCATTTAAATCTTCAAGCATATCCATTAAATCATCATATGAAGGTTCATCATCGTTGTTCGGATTTACCATAACATCTCCTTTAGCCATAAGACATAAAGGAGTGACGAATGGTGATGAAACCTCTTTGATGGCGATACCGGCAAGACTCTTCTTCTTTGAAGGAGTCTCTTCCTCGGATGAGTCGGAGTCCGAATACTCTTCTTCGGAATCCCACTCTCCAATATGAGCTTCGCCCTTGCCATCCTTTTGGAATTTCTTGAAGAGCTTCTTCTTGCCTTGAAAAATTTCTTCTTCTTGGGTGATTTATCTTTGTCATCCTTCTTCTTGGGACAATGTGAAGCAATGTGCCCCTTCTCATCACATTCATAGCACCGGATATTTGCATACCGGTTGGTGCTAGAATGTTGCCCTATCTTGAACCTTTGTGAACCGCTTGAGCTAGAGCGCCTTCTCATGAATCTTTTCATTCTTCTCACGAGGAGTGCTATCTCCTCCTCGGTGTCTTCATCTTCGGACCCTTCATCACTTGACTCCACCTTTGCTTTGAAGGCGATGTTCTTCTTTTTAGATGAGCTTTGTTCCAACAATTCTTCCTTGTCCTTCTTGTAGAGCTCATTTGTGATGAGGTTTCCAAGAAGTCCGGTTGGCGTCATCCTTGGTAATTCCGGCGAGTTGAGGAATAAAGTTACCAATGTCTCATATTTCTCCGGAAGGGCCCTAAGCATCTTTCGAACAATATCAAAGTCGGTTAGTGATGCACCAAGGCCTTTGAGCTCGTTTACTATGTTGTTTAACTGAGAGTACATTTCATTTATGTTCTCATGGGGTAACATAATAAAACTCTCATATTTGATCCGAAGCATATGCAATTTGGCTTCTTTGACCGAGGATGTGCCCTCATGAATTTCCGAGAGGGTTGTCCAAATCTCATGAGCGGTTTCGAGGTTGCTCACTCGATTGAACTCATCCGCGTTCAAAGCACCAAATAGAGCGTTCATAGCTTGAGCATTGAGATGAATGTTTCGCTCAATTTGTTCCGTTGTAAGTGGGGGATTAGCTCCCAGAGCGATACCTTCATCTACAATTCTCCATATGCTTGGGCTCATGACCTTAAGATAAACGGTCATGCGAATTTTCCAATATGCATAGTTAGTGCCATCGAAAAATGGCGCCTTGCCTATTGACACCCCATCACTAGCCATCCTTACTCTTAGGCGGTAAAGCCCGAATTAAGAGTCCTTGCTCTGATACCACTTGTAGGATCAAGGACACCGACTAGAGGGGGGTGAATAGGAGGTTTTTGAATTTTAATCACTAAAATCAAGATTAATGATTTCTAAGCACAAGAGACTATTTTAGCAATTCTAATGATCACTAAATGATTCCTCTACTCAAATATATCAAAAACTTAAACGAGTAGCACCAAGATGATCAAATTGCTAGAAGTAATTCAAGAGTAATAACAATTGCAAACCACAAATGAAGAACACTTGGATTTTTATCCCGTGGTCTCGGAGACTTGCTGGTCTCCCCTACTCCACGTTGAGGTGACTTGAACTTTTTCAAGCCGGCTCCTCTCGCTTAAGCCTTCCCCGATCACTAGAGGTAGCTCTTCCCCGCTCCGGGTAGGCGAGCTCCTTGCCTTCACAACGATTGGGCCTTCTCACAACCTTCTTTGAGAAGATCACCAATCCCGATCGCCTCCAAGCCGTCTAGGAGGCGGCAACCTCCAAGAGTAACAAGTTTGACGCTTGCTCGAAGTCGATTTGAGTGTCTAATGGCTCACACTAAATGCAACACTCAATTTTCTCTCTTCTCTAGCACTTAATGTGAATTGAATGCTCTAGAGGGAGGAGAAACCTTTTGCTACAGCTCAAATGTGTTCAATAGTGTCCAAGAGTGTTGTAGATGGCAGGTGGAGGGGTATTTATACCCCCACCCACGAAAACTAGCCGTTGAACCACTTAAATGTAACTCAACGGGTTTTAGGTGCTACTAGCCCATGTAGGGCGGTGAGCACCGGGATCACCTGATGAGATGTTAGAGCGATTAATGCTCGACATAGCCGCTTGAGCAGAAATCGGTGCTACTGGCTCAAGTAGGACCCAGTAGCACCGGTTTCTGATTTTTCTTTTCACCGCAAAGGCACTCTTTGGAATTTATACACGGGTGAGGCGCGGATTACCGCCACCCCAGTAGCACTGGCTGCAATAGCAGTAGCACATGCTGACAGACTTCAAAAAGGAGAGCCTCTGGAATTTTCACACCGAGGTAAGGGTCGGTGCTACTGTCCCTCCCAGTAGCACCGAGTAACATAAGCGAGCACCACCTTTTCTGGTTTTAGAGACATCCCATGTTGACTTTTTAATGCATTCACTTATGAGACTCTATATGCTAGTGTATGAGTGTAATTTGACCAATTTGAGCCTTTAGACACTAATAACATCTTCAAGCAGAACATCAAACCCCTCTTGATAGTACGGCCCTACTTCTAGCAATCCGATCTTTTCACCAAACTCCGAGATCAGTAAAATGACTAGAGAAATGTCCTAGAGTATTTACCTTGGATTGAATTGTACTTTGATCCTCTTTTTCTTCATTTCCATACTTGCACGATATCCAAATCTTGAGACTAACCTGTTTCAATATGCTCAACATACATGTTAGTCTTCTGAGTGAGATTGTCATTAATTACCAAAACCACGAAATACTTTTTTGGGGGCCTAGATGCTTTCAGAGGGTTTCACTATACCTACTGCAACAAGAATAGACATATAAAGCAGTTCTATTACCAAAAGAAGAAAGATCTTATTTGTTAAGGTGGATGCCCTTCTAAGGGCATTGGAGGTTGAGCGCTGCCTCTCAGTGACCTTCTGCTGGTTCTGATTGTACACATGAGATTCTCATGCTGCTGCGTTTCATGGCTACCTCTACATCGACAGGTTATACTCGTTCTGCTACTCAGTCTTCTAGTGAGATACCACCTTCTACATTTTTTTTAGGTATCTCACCATGCATTCTGGACTCCAGTGCTTCTTTTCATATGACGTCTGATCCCACGAGTCTCTATTCTATTAGTCCTCTCACTGCTCCTATCACTGTTTAGCCTACAGATGGTACCTCTCTTTCTGTTGCAGAATGAGGCATTCTTTTGTGATCGTCTTTTTATGTTCTTGTTGTTTCTCATGTTTCCAAACTAACCATGCAACTCATGTTTGCTAGTCAGCTCACTAATCATAGCTATCGTGTTATCCTCGATTCTGAATTTTGTTGTATTCAGGATAGCCACACAAGGTTTCTGGTTGGTACTGACCCTCACCGTCATTACTCTCAACGTCTCTAGGAGCCTAACTGGCTTCGTCTTCCTTCCACTGCCCCTACAGTCTCTCTATCTTCTCTACTATTTTCGTCTTCGTTGTATCTTCCACTGGTTGGTTTGCTTAGTTGCATCACTGTTTAGAACATCTTTGTGGTTCATGTCTGTCTTCTTTAATTTGTAGTGGTCTTTTAAGATCTGTGTCTAATGATGCCTCTTTAAATTGTGTAGGTTATAAGCTTGGTAAGCAACTACAACTCCCCTATCCTTCTAGTGTTTATGTCCCACATTTTTTTGATCTTGTTCATTTTGATGTTTAGGGCTGGCTCCCTTTATTTCAAAAGAGGGTTATAGATATTATATTCATTTTATATATGATATCTCTCACCATACCTGTATATATTTTATATCTTCTTGTAGTGAGGTTTTATCCATCTATAAAAATTTTGCCACCATAATGCATGCTCAGTTTGATTCTCCTATTCGTGTTCTTCGTACTGACTTGGTAGTGAAGTATCTGTCAGGAGCCTTTCGTGCTTTTCTTGCCGAGCAATGCACTCTTTTTCAGTTTTCCTGTCCTGGTGCTCATGCTTAGAATAGTGTGGCTGAGTGCAAACATCGTCATCTTCTTGAGACAGCTCATGCTCTTTTACTTGCTTCTGTTATTCCACCTTATTTCTAGGCTTAGATTGTTTCCACTGCCACTTACTTGATTAATATTTAGCTTTCTTCTACTCTTCAGGGCGGGATTATAGTGAAGCGTCTTTGTGGCATGCCTCCCGATTCTTCTAGTTTTTGCCTCTTTGAGTGTGTGTGTGCGCTATGTTCTCTTTGCACCTCGTAAATGCACCAAACTGACCTCTCAGTCTGTTGAGTGTATTTTTTGAGATATAATATTGAGTATAAGGGATATCGTTGTTGAGATCCTGTTGGCCAACAGATACGAACCTCTTGGGATGTTACTTTTGATGAGTCTCGTCCTTTCTACCCTTGTCCTTCCCTTTTGCATGGCTATAGCCACCGTTCTTCTCTTTGAGCCACTGCAAATCGTAGAGTTCATTATGATGCCACTGCTTCTCTCTGAGCCGCCACCCCGATTCTAAGGTTGTCATTCTTCTTACGCAATGTGCCTCCGTCGCACTTTTAGTGCACTACGTCCGCCTTCTCGGGCTTCAATCTGTGCTGCCATGCTTTTATTTATCTCTCTTCAGCTTGATTTGATATATCTCTATTGTGTCAGTTTTATCATCTTCTTTGTCGTGTTATCGCGGTCAACTTTGCTCCTGCTGGCCTCTACTTTCTCAACCCTGCACTTTGTGCTTTATGGTCTGCTGCACGATCTCGGATGGGAGAGTATTTGATTTTTGACTCATTTTCCAAGAGTTGGATGCTGTGGTGATAAATTGAGGACTAGGACTTTGTATTTTTCCTATTTTAGTATCAGCCCTTCCAAATGCAATGCTATTGCATATGCCTAGCGTTTGAGGGAATGTTAAGGCATATATTACCTTATATAGATATCACCTTATATATATTTTTCTTTTGTACCCTTATGTATATGTATATATTCTGGCCTTTTAGCCTCGTGATCAATACAAGTGCTACTCATAACACAAAAATTTGGCAATCTCGCTCCTTCCAAATGTGGTAAGCCCCCCAGGTGGTGCCTCTGATGTTTATATTGGCTAAATTGAACCGATAAGCTTCCACAAACCACAAAGGAGGTTTCTAAGCAAAGGCGACAAGCTAGAAGGCCAGAAAATTTCACTGGATTGGAGCTTCAATTATAGCAGAAAGTACCAGTGGATGGGTTATACTTACTCGATACAGGCGTCCTGAGTTTGGTGACTCTCCCGGTGAGCAGCCCACATGCTGATAACTTCCGCCAAATTGTTGCATTTTAAATTTGTCTTTATTTGGGAATTCATCCATGTAGGTCGCCACTGGCCTACCATTTGAGCATATCTTCTTCCACTAAAATACAAATTTGGAAAATAGCACTAATGTCCATGGAGACAGCGAACAAGAATAGGTGTATTATGGAAAATAAATGGGACTTTCTCACTAAAATACAAATTTGAGAAGATTTTGATGCATCAGCAGTTCAGCACTTGCCTGAAAAGGGCCCTCGTGATGGTTCATCAAGAGCAGATCCACTCTGAAAATTGATTTATATTGTTGTAGCTAGTCATCGTCAGCCAATGACACTGCCACTTCTTTCATCATGCTGCAATGCATATAACAGGAAACAACCTAAGGAAACCTAAGGTGACATGTGCCGGTACATCTGCACAGGCTGGAAGAACAATACAGCGTCAAATCGTCGAACTATTTCTATAAAAACAGCATCCCAATAAGCAAAAATTGATGAATCGGAAAAACTTTAAATTATATTTGGTGATGTTCACTGCTTTATCTGTAAGAATCAAGTTTTGGAGGAGTGGATGCATCTTTTCTTTGAGTGCCAATTTAGCAAGGATTGTTGGGATTTGATTCAAATCAATTGGAATACCTCTTTAGAGATTATTTGACATGCTGTCTCTTGCTAAGTCACAAGCTGGATCTGCACAAATATTCTTCAAGGAACTTATTACTTTAGGTTTCCAGAACATATGGATTCAAAGAAATAAGTGCATTCTTGAGAAAATTCCTCCAACAAGTTTAGGTGGAAGAGCTTATTGTTAATGGATTTAGAATTATTGAAGTTGAGAACTTCTTCCAAGGCGGTTGATGCTTTGGAAAGCTAGATTAGTAGAAATTAAATCAGGAGTTTGTTCATTTTGCAATTTGTTATCTTGAGTAGTAGCAAACCTGTGCCAGACGTTTTTGGATCCTATGGATCTTTTATGTAACTAGGTAGATAAGCGCGCTACGCTGCGCCGGTTGAATTTCGATAGTATGCGCTCGAGAAAATAATATTTTTTTATTTTCGCAAAACCACTCACTGCTGAAAAATAGTCTAGAGGAAAAAGGGGGAAAAATTATTAGAGATGACAACTTTCTCCTGTCGAGTCTAATACTCTATGCGTTCACTGAGTAATAATACATGTTCGCAAAACTATCCACCGGTGAAAAATAGTCTAGAGGAAAATGGTGAAAAATCTTGATGAACCCGTGTTTTTTTTACGGCGAAAATATTTTTCCGGTTTTTGGGTGACGAAAAACAATCTTGATGAACTGTGTTTTTTTTGTGACGAAAACATTTTTTCGGTTTTTGGGTGTATAAAAACATTTTTTCGGTTTTTTGTTGCGTTTGTTTAAAAAAGCGGCTCAGTAGGGCGCGCCGATGAATCTATGTTTTTTTGGCGATGAAAAATTTTTTGTCGATTTTTTGGGTGGCAAAAATATTTTCCCGGTTTTTTTGGCGAAAACATTTTTCCGGAAAAAAGCGAAGAAAGGACACGAACGTAAGAACTACGGACTGCTTTGTTAATTTTTGGACACATTAGCTACCACGAAAAAATTAGAAAAGGGCTTGTTCGCGATTTGAAATTAACGGAAGGTTTTTTCGTAAAATGTCGCGCCAGGGACCCAAACGCAAAGAAAAGGAAAATTTTTTGTCTCACAAAAAATCGCGTAGGACCTATTTGTAATTCGGAAGGATCTATCGTAATTTGAAGAAGCGGAGGACCGATTTGCAAAACCGGCTTGAGGGCACGTGGGCATCTTTGCTGCTCTTCAATTCTTAGCATATAGGTTAGTAAATGATTATGTACTATATATATTAATATTTGGAATAAGTTCATTTTACGTCCCTTAGCTTTTCAAAAGTCCATTTAACACCATCAACTACAAAACCGGTATTTAACCCCCAAACTTGCCAAACCAAGTCAATTTACACCCCTAAGGTGGTTTTGGAGGACGGTTTTGATTATTTGGATCCCACTCAATATGGTTTTTGTTATATTGGTAGCTACGTCATCAAATTTTGGTATTGAGGATCTAATTCAAAGGTATTGACGTCAACATCATCGACCTCTTTCTTACTCCTTTTCTCTCTATATACATTCTCTTTCTTCTTCTCATCATCATTTCTTCTCTCATTTAGATATACATTAGAAAAAATCGATGATATGGCTACCAACATAGCAAAAACCATTAAAATCACCCTAAGTTCGATCCATGCCAACAAAACTGTTCTCCAAAATAGCCTTAATGTGTAAATTGACCCTGTTTTGTAAGTTTGGGATGCTAAATATCCATTTTTATAGTTGAGGATGTTAAATAGACTTTTTAAAAAGTTGAGGGTGTAAAATAGACTTATTCTTGAATATAAAAGCATGTTTAGTTTGAAGCCAACTTTACCGGGCCGAGAAAGTATGACAAGCCACAATTCTAGCAAAGAACCAAACGCCCTCCCAAGAATATGTAGCACGCCTAAGCTAAGCTTAGACGTGGTAAAGTTAGCTTCAAACGGAACAACCCATAAATTTCAGTTGAACCCTCCCTACTGTTCCCCATTAAAAAAAAGGAATTAACATTTACTAGAATTATAACAAGGGCTCTGCAAGGCAGAAACCATGCATGTTTGGGTTGGCTTATTACATATGAAGCTCAGATTTGACCGACAGTGCAGACCACTTTAAAGCTTAATAATCCCGTATCAGTAACCAGTTATGTAGACTTTTTTTTAACTTACTTATCTTTTTATTAGCGTCATGTAACTATAGCAAGTCAAAGTAGTTTGAATTGCTAAATATGTTGCAGTAAGCATGCATATTTGTTTGATATTCAGTATCTACATTGGCTACCTTGTCAACTTTGAATAACTACTCTATGAAAGCCGGAAGATTTCCGCGTCGCTCGCGCTATCCACGTCAGCTCCCTTCGGACGCAGCGTTCTCGCTGTTTTTCTCGCTGTTGCGACGGAACGGGTTCGGCGCCTGGTTTTTTTGGTGCCCGTTCGCTTCGGTTTGGGGCGCCTCGTGAGCCGAGCCCTGCACAGGCCTTCTCGATTGTTCTTGCGTCGGCCGTGTGTCTAGTTTCTGCCGGTTTCTTCCGTCCTTCCTCTCCGAGAGCATCGCCCTTCGGTCCTTCGCCCGCTGTGACGATCGCGCTTGCGTCGGTGGTTTCTTGATCGCCTCGAGCTTTGGCCTGCGCCGTCGCTTTTCCTGGGTGACCACACGATCGCGCTCTCTCGGTGGTTAGCCTCTCCGGTGCGGTTCTGTTTCCTTCGCCTACGAGTTCCGCTTCCTGCTACTTGCTGGTAGGGCCTTAATCCCTTACCTTCCTTCTTTACCAATGCCGTTAGTTTTTCTTTGATTTAGGCTCCTACACGCAGGCTACCTTGCTTTAGTTCCTTGTGTATATTGCTTATTTACGGTGTGTTTCTTGCCTTACCGTCGCCCGGTCGACGGTCCTGTTGTGTGCTTGTTGTCGGTTTTTAGCTCTGTGGTGTGGTCCATATTGCGATTGCTCCTCTCTTTATGGTCTAGGGTTTCCCTGTTATACGTATGTATGGTTTTGCTCACCTTGTTCTGCTTTTGCTCTCGAGTTTATCCGCTCGCTTCGTTCCTTGATCGTGCGGTGGATTGTTATACCATGCCTTGCGCCTCATCTTGTTCTTTCGCCCTTTTGTCCTTACACGTGTGGCCTTTTCCTTTCGATGCACAGGTCCTTGGCCATAGTTCTCTGTCGTTTGGTGGCGATTCGTCTTCACCGACCGCTGTCTTCTTCTTCGGACGAAGGAGTTACATTGTGTGTTTGTTTTGTTATGTGGGTTCCTTCTTTGTCTATGCAATGTATTATTTAGTCTGTGTGCCTAACTGTTATTCATAATGCATGTTGTTGTCCCTCTTGTTATTATTAGATTGTGCATTATTTTTTATATTAGTTCCTTGTTTAGCCGAGCAATATGTATCCTCTTTACTCTCTCTGTGCCTGCCTGTTGTTCATGACTTTGGGAGGCAACTTTTCAAAGGTATGATCTATTTTTCTCCGTGATGTTTTCTTCGATTTCGTAGACGCTCTTGTTTGTTTGATTGTTTAGCTCTGGTTTGTGAGATTCTGGTTTCGATTTTGGATTCTAGGATTTGTTAATTTGTTCCCGTGTCTTACGAATGAGCTATTCGGTATTAGATTTCCATACTCAAAAGTGTTCATTTAACCAATCACACTAGCAATTTTTTTCTATAAGACCAATTAGTTTGTACTTAGTTTTATATGTCTTGTGTGGTATACCTTTTTCTTAATATTGTCATGAGAGCTGAGCATATGTAGCATGTGTTAAGATTAATTAGCTGATTTGGGTGACAGGTTTATTTCATCATAGAGCTTGGTCGGAAGCTCAACTATTTATGGTCGTGGTAGTCATGAAAGCCATACATTTATTATTCTGTTGTTTGTATGAATGATTTTGTTTTTTCCTTCTAATTTGTTTGGGCATATTTAGATACAAAGAAGTCAATGAGTCATATCATTTAAATCTCCACCTTGTTCTGCAATAGTTTTAGAAATTACAATCGCAGCTTCCTAATCATTTTTGTGTTATTCTCAGGCTAATGCTCCTCACTTAGGAGTTAAATTCTGCAAGATATACCATTACTTGGGAACTGAAGCAGAAACATTACATTGTTATCTTCTATCAAGTCCAATTAGGTACAGTTTCTTGCGCACTATTACTTGCATTTGTTTTATGATATCTGTTGCAGACATACTTTTAGGATTTTCATATGGTTGTAGGAACTTAGTAGCTATTTTAGTCACTAAGTTTAGTATTCAAGCTGAAAAAAAGGCGTCGATATTTGGTCACTTCAATAGCTGCGATTTATTTTGGGGCCTCCTTTATGCAGCTAGAGGATATAATAGAGGCTATAAGAGATGTCAGATTTTGAGCAGAGATTCTCGCAGATTCTGCTGTCCCTCAGCCAAAATCACGGAAGACTTTGTAAGCACAGTTTAGGATAGGAGGAATGACATGCAACTGTGTTATGTAATTACTTCTATATTCCTCTTCTCTGCATATATTTAGTGATGTTACTTATTGATAGGTCCTGCAACAGCCGTACTAATGTAGCTCCTTGCTGAATATACCATGAATCTTTCAGCTAAGTAGGTAATTTTCGAACAAAGCATGTTAGCTTACAACTATTGATATCTTATAGATGTCAATTTCAAATATCCTGTCAGGAACATTTAAGGTATCCTCTTCTTATATGGTTGCATTTTGTTTTTGTGCATTTTATAATTTAGGACAATACAATATAATTTGAAACGGTGTAATATAATTTAGGACAATACAATATAATTTGTTAACTTTGCCGAGTTTTTTTGTCAGCTTGGGGTGATTTGTGATCGATTCATGGTTTTGTGCCTTCGACCACCTTGCGGCTAGGGCGGAGAGTGTTTCCCATGTACAGCTCATCTTTGGAGATGGTGATGCACAGCTGGTAGGGGAATTGGCTGCCATTGAAGGTGTGTGCTGTGCAGTCAATAGGGATTAGGGCCAATAGCATCTTCAATGCAGTCTGTATTGTGGCGAAGCACGGTCATCTGGGTTAGTCCATTTTGTTCATCATGAATGACAATTCATTATTGAATTTGATCCCAGAGAGTTCTGTATGCTAGGTAAAAAAATAGCTAATTAGGTTTCTAACAGGAAGAATAAACTTCTGTCGCAACGCATGTAATGGGGAGAATGAACTTTGCTATGAACAAGGCCCAGGGTGCTCACCATGCCTAGCAAGTTAGCAGCCTTTCTTGCGCATTTGCATTAGCTAATTATATTTGAGGCTTTCAGATGTTGTTTGTCTTGCAAATAGCCTAATGAGCTTGAAGTTACTGCGTCATTGGGAATAGGCAATTTTCGGCACTATAGATCTCTTTAATTCATCTTCTAAAGGAATACTAGGCATAATTGATTATTGGTGTGCTTATTTAGATTTCTCGAATCTTCTCATTCTCGTTCCTCTGAGCAAGGAAGCTCGAAGGTGATTAAAGCGTGCTTGGCTGACCATGGGGTTTGCCTTTCTTCTTTGGAACCACGAATATTACTGAGTTTTGACTCAAACAATGAGATGTCAAGGTTGAGTATATTAATGCAATATATAGTATATTAGTTAAATACTTGCTTCACAATTTTAGATTACGTAATAACAAGTTCTTTGCTATCTCTTATCAAGGAAACCCTTTACGAAATCGATGAAGGAACTTATTAAAGCCAGCAGAGAAGGAGCAAGTTTGGTGTCAAGCTCCAAAACCGATATTGATATACACTTGTGAAATGAAGGAACCATACGATTTGGCGGTATGACTCCATTTTTCAATAGCCATACACATGCTTATAGGTAGTTTTCTCTGAAAATGCCTTATTTGAGTTGGTAGTTGGTACCACGGTCACCATTAATGATCTTGTGACTATCTCTACATGGTCTTTTGTAGATTAAAATGGAAATTGTTTATCTTTTCCAATTTTTTTCTTGATCTATAATATCCTCAGCGATGGTTGAGACAGACTTTTATATCCAGTTACTCGAAACACTTGTCCCGATAAGCTTCTTTGAGTTCACATGGAAGCAAAAGCGAAATTATCCGCATCTTTGCCATTGCGGTGATTAAGGTTGTCGGTTCATTGCTCCATTCTCCTTCGTATTGTCATTATATTTTCTTTTTATGAGTTGATTAAACTATTTCTCTATAATAAAGGTATCGATTATGAACAGGAACATGACATAGGTGATCTGGTTAGTGGAAGAAATTTTACGTATATCTGATCCTCATCATCTCATTGTGCGAATTTTGTGTGATGGATGACATTGATAGCAAAGGTTAGTCATAATTGTCATAAATGATACACTAGATTAATATTTCATTAACATCAGATATATATGTTGGTTAGTTTTGTTAACAGTGTTCACCGATTGGCGGCTAAAATCATTTGGTAATTGGAAACATTCGATCGATTCATACGATTCGGATAAAGAACATGCTACGTGATTTACGAAATAGAACAAAGCATGAATCATTGAGCGGTTGAAGGGCCTATTTTGCGCCTGATTATTAGTTATCACATTTACTTCATAGCCTCTATAATTTCCTTTTGGGAAACCATTGAAATAAGAATTGTGGATAAAATTTTCAGTTTGATAGGTTGTTCTAGGTAAATCGGTAGTTAAAGGATAAGCGTATATGCTTGTATTTTAGCTCTTGCCTGTTTCATTTTTATAACCATTGGCCAAACACCAAAGGCAACACAGATGCTTCGATGAGTTCACATGGAAGCAAAATTGAATTTCTCCCTCACCTCTTTCGTGACTTTTGGAACCCATGTGTGATGCAAGACATATCTAATTTCCTCTCTAAACATGTACGAGGATTAACTAACCACGCATGAAGGCTGTTTTTCGGTCAGAGTGCCAAGGTTTCAAAAACCGTTACTACAAAACCGCTTGAAAACCGTCAGTTAGAAACAGAAAATTTTGAAAACAATTCAAAAAAATCGTAGACCATTTGGTTTTCAGCAAAAATCTCGGTTTTTCATGTGGTTAAGAAATCAAAAATAATTTTAAAAAACGAAAACTGTTCGGTTTTTCAACGAAAACCGCGGGTTTTTACGAAAAACTGTTCGTTTTTGCTGAAAACCAACCGACCAATTGAATGTTCCTAAAAAAAAGGGTTTTCGAGTAGTTTTTGATGAAAGCCATGGATTTTCAACGGTTTTTAAGTCGTTTTCAATGCATAAAATTTTTCATTTTTTTTAATTAGACCGGTTTACCAAAAGATTTAAAATCTTAAACCGTAACGGTAAGGTCAAAAAGCGTGGTTTTCGTCTGTTTTTGAAACACTGCAGAGCGCTAGACAAAAAATTGCCTGGCGCAGCGTAGCGCGCAGTCCCAAACTAGTATGACTTAAATTTGACAATAGGCTATACCTGCACGCTGTCTTAAAGCCAATATACTATCAGGCAGTATATTCAGCATACCAGTTACACAGTCCTAATGGTACAACTGATGTTATATATCTACTAAAAAGCTTTTTACAACCATGATTAACCAATTTAAAAACAAACAAGCATCCACAGACCAGATAAGAATTTTCTGAGCAAAGGCGACAAACCAGAAGGCCAAAAAAATCTCACTGGATTGGGAATTTCCAAAACCGTTTGAAATAGAAAGTTACAATGATTGGATTATTCGATACAGGTATCCAGAGTTTGGTGAGCCTTCCATCCACAGTAAGGGTGAGTTTGGCAGAGCTACCAGCTTCAGTTTCCCTATGAGAAGCTGAGGAGCTCTACCAAATAGGAAAAAATCAACCAACTTCACATAGGAATCCGAGAAAGTAATTCATGTTTTTTGACTTGCAGCCTGGGAGCAAAAAAATCTGCTCCCCACCTGATTCACAACCTCCCAATTATGAACCTCCCCACCAAGTTCATAACTATTTCTCAGACAGGAATCATTTCCACCAGAGAATCGATTCCATAGAGAATCAGGAACTGGAGCTGGAGAATCGGGATCTAGAGCTCTGCCAAACAGGCCCTAAGCAGCCCACATGGTGATAACTTCCCACCAAGTTGTATCCTAAATTTGTCTTTGTATGGGAATTATTCATCCATGGTGATGCGATTGGACACTGCCTACCATTGTAGCATCTTGTCCTCTTAAGTACACTGGAAAACAGCACTAACGCCCATGGAGTCAGGAACTAGCACAGCTGTATCGAGTATCATCGAAACCAAATGAGACTTTCTCGTTAAAATACAAATCTGAGAAGATTTTGATGCATCAGGACAGGAAGGATGCCGGTTGGCAATGCCGAGTCGATCTAAAGAGAGAAAAAAAAAAAGCCCACCATGGTTGCTACTCCACGATGCTGTAACAATTCGCCTGTCGCTATGCTGCAAGGGACAGAATAACAGTCAACACCACACTCTGAAATCGTGATTCCTAGGCGAAATGTGGTGGGGAACAGCGGATGCAGACAATGAATATCACCTATATAATACGCGCTGGGAATGCCGGTCCCTGGCTGAAGCCAGGTGTCACTTTGTAGTTTTTGCAAAAAAAAGCCCCTCCGCTTCTTCGAATTACGGATAGGTTCTTCGCGATTTTTTGTGAGGGGAAAATATTTTTTTCTGGATCGCGTTTAGGTCCCTCTCGCGCTGTTTTGCAGAAAACACCTCCCGTTATATTCAAATCGCGAGCAAGCCCTTTTCTAATTTTTTCAGATAGCGACACGGGTCCAAAACGTAACAAACAGTCCTTATTCCTTACGTCTAGGTCCTTTCTCCGTTTTTAAGTAAGATAGACCGAAAAATTCAAATTCGTTTAGATCCCTACGCGGTTTATAGCTAAATTGAAAATCGCGTTTAGGTCCTTTCATCAATTTTTTTCACACGGTTTTCTAAAAAAACGGAAAAAACGGCTTTCTTAGAAAACACAGATTCGTCGAGGGTTTATAGTTGAATTGGAAATCGCGTTTATGCTTTTTTCGTCGCGGCGAAGCAACGTGCCAACTCAACCTAGTATTTATAAAGAACTCATGCAACAATGGCCATCTGAAAGCTAGGTTTTTGGCTAATTTTACCGCCCAGATGCAGAATTTTTGGCAACTCCTACCGAATTTCATGTAAAGCCGAGGAACTGAAATTAAATGAGAAGACTAATGGGCGAAAAAAAATGGTAATGCTTGGGCGAGCGCAACGAATACCCAAGTTGATGTACAAGATAACCTCATTTTCTTGGGAGTTTGGATGATATTTCACAAATTCATGCCTAAATCTTGCGAGACCTGAGCAAGGATCGCTAATTTCGACCTCATTCGACAAGGAAGAACTCATTACCGAATTTCTCCTCCTCCTCCAATTTATTCGTACATTGCTAGCAAAAAGTTAGAAAATTTGGAAAATCATAAAAATTTAAAAAATGTAGAAAATTTTGGAAAAAATCTAGAATAATTAGAAAAACTCAAAGGAACTTAGAAAAACTTTTTAAAAATATATGTAAATTAGGGAAAGTTAAAAATATGAATTAAAATTCTAAAAAGAGACAAATAATTGGAATTAAATAATGAGGTTTATTAATGTTTGGTTGCTTCATTAAAAACTTTGTCAAGTAAAAACTCAACATGAGAAAACCTTAGCAAAGAAAAAAGAGTACAACCTATAGCTCAGTGATATAAGAAAAAAGGTGAAGATTACAATTATTTTTTCTGACTATATAGATAAAGATTTTCAAACATCGTGGCCCAGCTCAACATTTTTTGTAGCGTGTTGAGCTCGTTAATCAGCTTATTCCCAATCTTTTATAGTGAGAAGTATTTCTACCATCTCACTTGTTAGATTTGTTCTTCTCTTCTCAATTATTCTTCCAGATAGTCTGAAAGCAGACTACGAAAAAACCGTAGAGATATGAATTGTTAACACATCTCGTGCTAATATAGAAAGCACCGTATATGTTATCTTATACTCATGCCGCCACTGCAAAATATTGAAGTCCTCCTCTTGTTGCTTTTGGTAATTGACTGTGTCGCTAATGAGATAGGCAGCTAACTCACCACCACTTGTTATTGTGTCTGCACTTGACGTTGTTGTATTCAAACTCCTTGAGGTAGAGCCACCCACACCTCATATATTTCTCCACACAATTTTCTTCTTACTTGTTGTAGGTGCTGATGAAGGTTGCTACAGGCGAACTTCACCAAACTTCTAATCGTACGTAGCATAAACATTTGGAAAATAACTAGAATAATCTATTCCCACAACATCACATAGAAGTGAGAGAACATTACCAAATCCTCAACTTTAGCTCTAGGATTTAAAATAAATGCAAATACATATAACATAGGAATTTCTTTTCAATATTTCAAATATTTAGTTTTCATAGCACAAACAAATTCATGCAAAACCTTATAAATTTTGTGCTTCCTTAAGTGTAGCAATTTCTAGAATATGATGTACAATTAAAAGAGAGGTTGAGTAATAAACTCCAGACAAAGTAACAATGGAATCATAAAAAATTTCCGAAAATGATAGCAAGTGTACTGCAACATACCAAAGTTGCTCCATGAGTAGTAGCTGACCATCCTAGCTATGATAGTGCGTGTTAATAAAAACAAAAAATATGCACTTATAGGGTAGAAGTGTCTTAATCATCAGATAAGTAGAGTTTCATCTAACTGGCATATCCAAATCAAACTTACGTGGGTGTACATCCATTGCAATACAATAGTTATTATATGTTTTTTCATTGATTAGAATAATTTAATATAATATCCTATTTTTGGCTTATTTAGATTTAATATAGTTTTTATGGATTTTTCTAAATTTTTGAGATTTTTTTCTAGAATTTATTTGGATTTATTTATTATTTTGGAATATATTCAATATCAAAAGTATTTAAAAGTTTATAAAATTTAAATAACTTTTATCAAAAATATTTTATTTGAATTTCAAATATCTTAAAATATTTTAGGAATTTTTCTAGAATTTTTAGATATTTTTATTGCCTTAACCAAATCTTTTAATTATCAGAATATTTTTAAATCAAAAAGTTTTGGAAAATCCTAAGAACAATATCAGGACCGCAACCCGTTCGGCCCAATCCTGTGCGACCCGCTTAGCCACTTGGCCCATCGGCTATTTAACCCTAGCATCGTGACCGTTCAACCTGGATCGGACAGCCATGGTGCAATGTGGAAACCCTAAGGGGTAAGTGGCCATTGGATCTCAATGAGCAATTAGGATGGAGACACGATGCGGGAATCGTGTCTGTTTATTGCACCATGTGGCGGTCGCTTGGTTGTCGTCTTCACGAGGGACTCAGAGTAGAGTTTCATGTCTGCTATGGACGTCAACTCCATGCCAGGTTTGTTGAGGATTCTTCACCCAATATAAGGCGAGCATATGGTGCGTAAAGACCTCATCAACTGAAACCCTAAGCTAATCGCGGGGATCGAGCAGCCGTTTCGCCAGATTTTGCAAATTCTTCCGTGAGCCACCGTCGAAGATTTTTGTCAGATTTGTCGCCGTTAGGACGTCCAGGACTCAAGACCGTGTGCTTCAGATTCATCGTCGTCAAATTTGTCACGTGCAAATTTTGGATCAGCCGAAGCATCACCGCATCGTCGTCGCGACGTGTAGATCGTTACTGCTGGAGAAGTGCTTGTTGCCATCGTTCCCATGCACCAAACAAGGAAACAACTATGTCAGCAAGTAGACAAGGTCACAAGGTAGCCGTAGGTACCCTCCTTACTCGCCGGTGGTGACCATAGGGTCCCGAGCCAATGAGGGTGACATTGTAGGGTCGAGGATGCGCCTAGAGGGGGGGTGAATAGGCGTTTTACAAAATTCGATCGCTCTCTAATCAATTCGCTCTAATACACCCCTAAGTCAAAACCTAATCAAAGATATATGCGGAAGCGATAAATAGGTTTTGACAATTTAAAGCCTAAATCAACTAGGCTCACTAGTGCACTATCTAAATTAAGTCTCTACACTAGAATTGCTAAATTGAACAATCAATTAATACTAAGCAATTCTAATACATTCAAGCAATCAATAATATGCACAAGGTAAATACTTGAAAGTAAAGAGACAAGGGACAACCGATGTTTTTCCGTGGTGTTCGGAGACTTGCCGGTCTCCCCTAGTCCACGTTGAGGCTAGCCCAACCACTTGGACCGGCTCCCGCTCGAGCACCCGCCTCTTTCCACTAGTCGTAGTTTTTCACGCTCGCGCGTAGGCTCAACCCGAACCTTCACAAACTTGCCGGGGCTTCTCACACCACGAGAGCTCCAGCAAGACTTCGCTCACGCTGTCTAGAGTCGGCAACCTCCAAGAGTAACAAGCCGCTCCTTCGCTTGAACCTCACCGGCACTGTGAATCGCTCCTCGGTGATCACCAAGTGCAACACATGCACAAGGCCTCCTCAAGTGCAACACATGCACAAGAGGTACCCAAACCACTTCCTAATTGCAACAAATGCAATTAGTCTCACTCTTAAGCTCAAGAGGCAAATGGAGAAGAGCAACACATGCAAACAACTCCACACACTCAACAATGCCAAGAACCATCGCCAAATGCCCCCATGGGGTCTATTTATACCCTTTAAGAAAACTAGCCGTTGGGGCAAAAATCTGAAATTGAGGCAGAGGGCCGGTCATACCGCACAGGCGGTATGGCCGCTCCTCATAAGCCAACGGTCGAATTTTCGATCAGTTCAGCTAAACCCCGGTCATCTGGCGCCCAGTAGTATGATGCTTTATGGCAGTATGATCGCACAACCTCCGGTCATACCGCACCCTCAGCGCCAAAAACAACTCTCAAAAAAACACACGCGAGGCGCCGGTACCTATCACCAGAGGTATGACCGCAAGGTAGGTCATATACGCCACACGACTCGGACAGGTTTTATAAACTTTTCTCGAAGATCCAAATGCTATTCTTTGAGCCTCAAGGATGATCAACACATGATCATAAACACGTGCAAAACACATTTGCACCAAATTAGCTCACGCTCAAAGAATTCAACCAAAATACGAAAACGCATTTCGCAACCAACACCGAACTTACGCGATCAATCCTCTAGCCATGTAAGGATCAACACATGACCCCGACACTTTGCAAAACACATTTGCAAATGCCAACACAAGCTCTAGGATCGACACGCATAATTCCAAGGCTCATTTGCAAAACACATTTGCACAACAAAATCAAAGCCAACTCAAGATCTATTTGCAAAACGTATTAAGCAAATCAAACTCGAGTTTATGAGATTAATCCCCCTAGCCATGTGAAGGTCAACACAAGACCCGGTCAAATTGCCAACACCCGTTGCAAGCCCCACTCACATGCTCTCGGGATTCCGGACTCATAAACCTCAGTTTATTCGCACAACGAACTTGCAAATAACACATTAAACCATTTCATGCTTGAGCACTACTCTTTGCAACACATGCAAAAGTCTAGCTCCAAGCAACACATAATCAAGGTGCATGAACTCTCTAATTGCAACACATGCAATTTTCTAGTTCCATGCAACACCAAATCAAACTCCAAACTTAACACCAAAACCAATTCAACCGTACGAGCTCTCTACTTGCAACACATACAAGCCTCTAGCTCCATACGAACACACAAACATTAAATCATGCTTGAGCTCTCTCCTTTTGCAACACATGCAAAACTTAGCTCCAAGCAACAACACGGTTTTTAGAAAGATTTATTTTGCGAACCAAAACATGAAGCTTCAACATTTGCAACACATGCAAAAGTGAACTTCACGTAAAAGCCAACGCATATTGCTTATCCTATTTGCAACACATGCAAATCAAAGCATTATCTGAAAACCAAATCAAATGATTTGAGCTTGAGTGAGCGCGATTGAGATCATCAACACATGATGAAGCTCAAGCTAGGAACGACCCTCTCTAATAATCACGGCGATAAAACCTTAGACTCAAAGACTAGAAAGTCCTTAGCCTATCTAGTTATACCTTCAGCCATGCCAGCAAGCAATCCCTTTGGGGTCTTTATGATTGTCACTTTGATACTCCCCCGGGATATCCACTCGACTCCTCTTCTTTATCATCTCATTCATCTTTGGACCTAACTCAATCACAACTCATAAAATAGTTAGTCCAAGATGCATGGTTGTCTCAATTATCTCTTGCACTCCATTAACACATAATGGATGCCTTTAGATCAATTGAGCACAACCTAAATCAATTGAAATGATTTAAGTGTGTCTTAAGTACAATAATGCAACACATGCTTCATTGTACTTAAGAACTATTCATTTGTTCTCAATTAATCACGGGCACCATCAACACATGATGAAGTGTTCTTTAATGATTAATGAGACAAATGAACTCAATTTAAATTATCATTTAAATTGATATGAGTATATATCAACTTCACAAGTTTTCATATACTCACGTTGATGAAAAGTAATGATCCATTATATGTAGATTGTATGGAAATGATCATTACTCTAAATTATCAACTATAGAATAAACTCCACATGTATATGTGCATAAATATGAATGACTTGGATATAATATGCACATACTTACTTTGATCATATTGGAGTATATCCCATATTACCATGAGTATACTTATAACTAGGCAATTCAAATATATACTCAATGATTTAGTTTCTTTGTCTTGATCCTTATGTGTATCAATAAAGAATCGATCAATACAAAGAAACTATCAAGTTAAACCACGAACTCCCCCTAAGTGTGTGCATCCATGTAATATATGGATTAGGAAACATGATGCACATTTTGTGGTTAATATGATGGGGACATTCATATTTTAACTTGACTCCAAAGTATGCAACTAATATTAAGATAAATATGCAAACATACCTTGGGTTTTCCATTTTCCATGCGATGAGACTAAACAAAGATATTCTAATTAAACAAAGTTAGTCTCGATATAAGATTGACATTAATAACAATATCGCATTAGGGGATAAGCTTAATATTGGATTTGTCATTAATACAAGATTAGATTTGTCATTAACACCAAAACCATAACTAATGAAGGTTGAACTTACAATCTCCCCCTTTTTGGTGATTAATGACAAATCCAAGCTTAATGAGCATATTTTGGTTAAAACTATCATAATGAGAGAATTTAAGCTAATTGAACACATATGCATATTAATTCTCCCCCTTAATCATATTAAGCTCTCTTTTTAACCAAATGACATTAAGCAAGTTCTCTTTTTAACCAAATGACATTAAGTTTCCTAATTCTCCCCCTTTTGGCATTAAGCACCAAAAATGGAAAAACTAAAAGATTAACTTGAAATACATTCTTCCCCTTTTTGGCATTTAAACATTTATCATTATTCTCCCCCTTTTGGCATTTATCAATTTCTTTTAGGGGTCTAATCTAATGAAGGTCATACAAGAATTAGAATGCATAATTATGACTTTGGAGTGGAATTTGAAGAACTTAAGCCAAATAAAAACTTGAAGGATCAATCAAGAAGTAAAACAAGTCTTTATTTGAAATATGGTCAAAAAATAAGAAAAACTCGAAAAGAGACCATATTTGGATTTGTGGATACCACTTGTAAAACAAATATCACTTGTAAAGATGAGCGTGAAAAACGAAGTAAGGGTATCACACGGTTTATTTGAAACATATTCAAATAACTCACTCCTCATTTTATTAGGCTTTGCAAATTTCAATATGATCCTTTTAAAGAATCCAATGCTTTGCCTAATAGGGTCAAACGAGGAACCCAAAAGAAATAGATACCACTTGAGCAAATAGATATCACTTTAATTCTATCTCAAGGGCATAGCTTGAAAATCCAAGACAAATGAGCATTTTCAAATTTGCATGAAAAACAATGCTCAACAAGAGATTTTACTCTTTTATGTATTTCAACTCATAAAGATTCTCACACGGAGAATTCTTAAGCGGTTGAACTTACAATTTTAATTTGAGAGGAAACTCTTACTCAAAAATGTGGGTATCGGAATAATGCTACACAGAGGTAATGAAATACCACTTGTAGGAAATAATTGAATTCAATGATACCACTTAAAAAGAAATCCACATGATCAAGGATATCACAAGAAGAAATGATCAATAAGGACTATGATACCACTTGGAGAAAAGAGAATCTCAATTATACCACTTGTAAGCATATGGATGAATAAATGCTCAATTGATACCACTTAGGATCAACTCACGAAGAATTGATACCACTTGAAAGAATTATCGATGATATCGATGGGTATCAGAGCAATAAACTCAGAGCAATATACTCATGGGTATCAAACGCTGAAAAACTCAAGATAGATCAATGAAAGCACAAAGATTCAGTATCAGAGCAAAACAGAGACATGAATTCACTTGGAAGCATTTTAGTGCCCAAAACTTGATATAAATAAACTCCCCAAGATGTTCAATGAATGAATTATGGAGTTATTTGCATTTGAATTGCACAAGTTTTGTCTTTTCAAAAGATCAAGTGAAAATCACTCTTTAAGTCAATTAAATGTTCTTAAACTGATACCACTTGGAAATCCCTTCAAATAAATCGAGAAACTTTTGAAATTTTGCCAAAATAAACTTTGGGATCAAGTGAAACCTCTCCAACAAGAATTTTTGAAAAAACAAATTCCAATAAAAAGATATCCCAAAACCCGGCTTGAAAACCTGAAAAATTCAGAACTGAATTTGCCAGGGCAGTATGACATTTCGAAGTGCGGTCATACCGCATATGCCGTCATCTGCATGAGTGGGTGCGATATTACCGCACATGACAAAGAGACTCGAAGTTTTTGCAATTTTTGGCAAAATTGATTCAAATGAAGTCCAATTGATTTGAAATTTTCCAGAAATAAACTTTGGAATAAATAGAAGGTTTTGCAAAAGGAATTTTCTCAAAATCATTTATATTTTCAAAGTTATGGCAAATTATGTTTTGAGGCAAAAACTAAAATCGATTTTCACAAAAAGCCTCAAAATGCACTTCGGTTTGGATTTCATGCAATTTCTTTTTCCATGGCTTAAATAGGTGTATCAAGAATGTGTATATCCAAGATTTATGGTGAAATCCAACTCGAATGCCACGATTTGAGCTATATGCCTAAATAGGCCATTTTGGATCAAATCAAACTGTTTTTGAGCCAAATTCGATTTCAACATAGAATTTTCATTTTGAAAACTTGTAAAACATTTGAATTACTTAATAGAATACTTTTCCAAAACTTTTCGCAAATTTGGGTCATTTAAATATGAATTTTGATTTTTGACCGAAATAGTCCATTTTGAAGTGCAAATAGAATTTAAGGCCAAATTCAACAACACAAGAATTCAACTAAAGTAAGGGATAAGATATAGAGATTTGAATTTTGTGTATGAGTCTAAAATACCATTTTGAATTACAATTCTACACAAGAATTGATCCAAATGGAGAAACTCACTAAGTGCAATAATATGACCGTTATGGGTCAAGTATAGTTTTTCGGCGAGTTTCAAAATCAAATATCTTTTGCTAGGTTGGTCTTTTGAAAATCTTTTGAATAAGAAGGTTGTTAATAATGACCAACTCTAGGATTTTTGTTTTGGAATTATTTTCAAAATCCTTTTACTTTTATTTCTATGAAAATTATAAGACTAAATCAAAATCAAGATACTAGTAACTAGATTTTGGAGTTAAAAACTTATTTTCTTTTGAAATTAGTTTTTGTAAAGCTAAAACCATTTGAAAACCTTTTGAAAACATTTGTATACACTTTTCAATTAGTTTTTCACAAGGTTAGTAATAGTATACAAAATTTTGACTTTTGGCTAAATGGTTGATTTTGAAAATATATATATATATGCACTTATATCAATATGGGCACACGTAAGGATGTGATACACATGAATATGAATTAACACTCCCCCTAAATGTGCCACTTCTAAAACTTGCTCAAGATTTGCAATAAGAGAATAGATAAGAGGCGAGAGCAAGTGTCCATAACAAGTAATCTAAATTGATATTCATTAATATAACAATATAACCTACACAAGGCTATAAGATATAAGAATCAATTTAAATACTTGTTACCCGAGATGGCATTGGCTCATGATGGACTTGATTTTCTTCATGCTTGACACCACTTGTAGAGCGAAAGTAATCCTTCTCCTCTTGATGTGCAAGCGTCCAATCCATCTCTTTATTGCCTAAAATTCTTTTAGGCGGTTTTTGTACCCAATCCTTGTTAGGTCCGACAATGTTAGTCACAATTGATTTAGGAACCCAAATGGTCCTAATTTTAGCATTCTTAATTTGACTAACATGACTAGGAACAGTTTTGCGATAATTATTCCTCCTAAGCAACGTATTTGGATTTAAGTGAGAGGACTTAGGAGGGCAATGATATTTTGCAAAACCATTTCTAGTTGATCTCTTCTAAGCATGTGATAATTAAAATTTTGCATCGGCTTAGAGGATCTAGCAAATCTAGTAAATGTTTTGCTATTGTTACTTCTCCTAAGCAATATGTTTGAATTATATTGAGTGGGCTTAGGAGTGCTAACAAATTTAGCAAATCCATTTCTAGATTTACTCTTCCTATGCATATGAATATCATTTTGAGCCGGCATAGGGGACTTGACAAGCTTAGCAAACACATTGCCATTATTGTCCTTCCTAAGCATATAATTATTATCGATGAGAATTGGCTTAGGGGTAGTACCTTTGGGACAATCCTTACAGAAATGTCCCTTTTCCCGACAATTGAAGCATGTCACGCTATTTGGCCCTTTCTTGACCGATTTGACTTGCTCCTTGCCGGCTTGCCTCATTGTTGGAGTTGTGGCCTTGTTATCCACTTGATTAGGGCACACGGAGGCGAGGTGGCCCTTCTTGTTGCAAGCGAAGCATTTGATTGTCTTCGAGTGACGCGCGTTGTGCCTCGTCTTGCTATTCTCCCTCTTGGAGCTGTAGCCAAGTCCTCGCTTGTCTTGAGGCGCCCTTGGCTTGCTCAAGATTTCGTCGAGGAGGGCTTTTCCTTTAACGCACCTCTTCAAGTCATTTTCCAACTTAATGACTTGAGCCTTGAGCTCATTGTTTTCCTCTACAATATTAGCATCTAAAGACATAGAGGAACTAGAAGCAATTGAATTAGAGCTACAAGGCAAATCATCGCTAGAGGTGGATTTGCATTTATTCGATGAATTGTTTGTAATTGGAAGTGAGTGAGGCAATTCATCAACTAAATTGCATTGAGTGGCAATATCCACACTAGCTTTACTAAATTCCTTGAAAATGAGTTTTTCATGATTTTCTTTTAGAACATCATAATCATTTTGAAGTGAATCATGTTCTAATTTTAAAGCTTTGTATTTCTTTTTCTCCTTTCCAAGAAATTCATTGAGCTCCTCTAGCATATTCATTAACTCATCATATGAGGGCTCACCTTCATCGTCACTTACCTCATTCTTACCTTTCGTCATGAAGCAACGAATTTTTGATATAAAGATTAAGATGCGTAAGCTTGGGCGGAGGTTGAGGTTGACGGAGATGCTTGGTTCTTCATCGCTTGATGTAGAGGTTGAAGAATCATCAATCGACATCTCTTCCACCATGCAATCCTCAATTGATGATGTGGATGACTCAAATAAATCTTGAAGCTTGATCCACATATCATGGGCGCTCTTGAGATTGCAAATGAGATTAAAAACATCTACGCTCACAACGCTAAATAAAACGTTAGTAGCTTGAGCGTCAAGATGTAAACATTTCTCCTCTCCTTTAGTTGGAGCAATTTCATTTAGTGGAGAAGAAATGCCGATATCTACGATCCACCAAATTTGTGGGCTCATGGATTTAAAATGATCAATCATAAATATTTTCCATGAAGCATAATTAGAGCCATTAAGCATATGTGGATCGTGAGAGTGCACTAAACCTCTAGTTGCCATCCTTTTTACTCTCTAAGCGGTTAAGCCTAAAATGAGAGTGACCGTGGCTCTGATACCACTTGTAGGGTCGAGGATGCGCCTAGAGGGGGGGTGAATAGGCGTTTTACAAAATTCGATCGCTCTCTAATCAATTCGCTCTAATACACCCCTAAGTCAAAACCTAATCAAAGATATATGCGAGCGATAAATAGGTTTTGACAATTTAAAGCCTAAATCAACTAGGCTCACTAGTGCACTATCTAAATTAAGTCTCTACACTAGAATTGCTAAATTGAACAATCAATTAATACTAAGCAATTCTAATACATTCAAGCAATCAATAATATGCACAAGGTAAATACTTGAAAGTAAAGAGACAAGGGACAACCGATGTTTTTCCGTGGTGTTCGGAGACTTGCGGTCTCCCTAGTCCACGTTGAGGCTAGCCCAACCACTTGGACCGGCTCCGCCGAGCACCGCCTCTTTCCACTAGTCGTGGTTTTTCACGCTCGCGTGAGGCTCAACCGAACCTTCACAAACTTGCCGGGCTTCTCACACCACGAGCTCAGCGCACGCGACGCCTCACGCCAGTCTAGGAGTCGGCAACCTCCAAGAGTAACAAGCCGCTCCTTCGCTTGAACCTCACCGGCACAACGAATCGCTCCTCGGTGATCACCAAGTGCAACACATGCACAAGGCCTCCTCAAGTGCAACACATGCACAAGAGGTACCCAAACCACTTCCTAATTGCAACAAATGCAATTAGTCTCACTCTTAAGCTCAAGAGGCAAATGGAGAAGAGCAACACATGCAAACAACTCCCACACACTCAACAATGCCAGCAACCACTGCCAAATGCCCCCCATGGGGTCTATTTATACCCCACACAAGAAAACTAGCCGTTGGGGCAAAATCTTGAAATTGGCAGAGGGCGGTCATATCAGCACCAGTATATGTATGACCCTCCTCACAAGCCAACGGTCAATTTCCGGCCATTCTTGCTAAACCCCATCATACAGCGCCAAAGCCGGTATGGATCGCGACATGGCTTGATAGGACCGCACGACCTCCGGTCATACCGCACCCCTCAGCGCCAAAAAACAACTCTGGAAAAAAACACATGAGGGCGCCGGTATCACCAGCCGGCAGATGATCATAGACAGGGCGGTCATTCCGCGCCACCTGACTCCGGACACCGGTTTTTCGCAAACTTTTCTCTGAAGATCCAAATGCTATTCTTTGAGCCTCAAGGATGATCAACACATGATCATAAACACGTGCAAAACACATTTGCACCAAATTAGCTCACGCCAAAGAATTCAACAAAATCTGGCGATTTCGCAACCAACACCGAACTTACGCGATCAATCCTCTAGCCATGTAAGGATCAACACATGACCCGACACTTTGCAAAACACATTTGCAAATGCCAACACAAGCTCTAGGATCGACACGCATAATTCCAAGGCTCATTTGCAAAACACATTTGCACAACAAAATCAAAGCCAACTCAAGATCTATTTGCAAAACGATAAGCAAATCAAACTCGAGTTTATGAGATTAATCCCCTAGCCATGTGAAGGTTAACACAAGACCCGGTCAACTTGCCAACACCAATGCAAGCCCCACTCACATGCTCTCGGGATTCCGGACTCATAAACCTCGGTTTATTCGCTGTGAACTTGCAAATAACACATTAAACCATTTCATGCTTGAGCACTACTCTTTGCAACACATGCAAAAGTCTAGCTCCAAGCAACACATAATCAAGGTGCATGAACTCTCTAATTGCAACACATGCAATTTTCTAGTTCCATGCAACACCAAATCAAACTCAAACTTAACACCAAAACCAATTCAATCGTCACGAGCTCTCTACTTGCAACACATGCAAGCCTCTAGCTCCATACTGAACACACAAACATTAAATCATGCTTGAGCTCTCTCCTTTTGCAACACATGCAAAACTTAGCTTCAAGCAACAACACGATTTTAGAAAGATTTGTTTTATGAACCAAAACATGAAGCTTCAACATTTGCAACACATGCAAAAGTGAACTTCACGCAAAAGCCAACGCATATTGCTTATCCTATTTGCAACACATGCAAATCAAAGCATTATGCGAAAACCAAATCCAAATGATTTGAGCTTGAGTGAACGCGGATTGAGATCATCAACACATGATGAAGCTCAAGCTAGGGAACGACCCCTCTTAATAGTACGGCGATAAAACCTTAGACTCAAAGACTAGAAAGTCCTTAGCCTATCTAGTTATACCTTCCTTGGCGCAAAAGCAATCCCTTTGGGGTCTTTATGATTGTCACTTTGATACTCCCCCGGGATATCCACTCGACTCCTCTTCTTTATCATCTCATTCATCTTTGGACCTAACTCAATCACAACTCATAAAATAGTTAGTCCAAGATGCATGGTTGTCTCAATTATCTCTTGCACTCCATTAACACATAATGGATGCCTTTAGATCAATTGAGCACAACCTAAATCAATTGAAATGATTTAAGTGTGTCTTAAGTACAATAATGCAACACATGCTTCATTGTACTTAAGAACTATTCATTTGTCCTCAATTAATCACGGAGCACCATCAACACATGATGAAGTGTTCTTTAATGATTAATGAGACAAATGAACTCAATTTAAATTATCATTTAAATTGATATGAGTATATATCAACTTCACAAGTTTTCATATACTCACGTTGATGAAAAGTAATGATCCATTATATGTAGATTGTATGGAAATGATCATTACTCTAAATTATCAACTATAGAATAAACTCCACATGTATATGTGCATAAATATGAATGACTTGGATATAATATGCACATACTTACTTTGATCATATTGGAGTATATCCCATATTACCATGAGTATACTTATAACTAGGCAATTCAAATATATACTCAATGATTTAGTTTCTTTGTCTTGATCCTTATGTGTATCAATAAAGAATCGATCAATACAAAGAAACTATCAAGTTAAACCACGAACTCCCCCTAAGTGTGTGCATCCATGTAATATATGGATTAGGAAACATGATGCACATTTTGTGGTTAATATGATGGGGACATTCATATTTTAACTTGACTCCAAAGTATGCAACTAATATTAAGATAAATATGCAAACATACCTTGGGTTTTCCATTTTTCCATGCGATGAGACTAAACAAAGATATTCTAATCAAACAAAGTTAGTCTCGATATAAGATTGACATTAATAACAATATCGCATTAGGGGATAAGCTTAATATTGGATTTGTCATTAATACAAGATTAGATTTGTCATTAACACCAAAACCATAACTAATGAAGGTTGAACTTACAGACATGTCCATGACCTTCTGTTGACATGTGGCGACCATGTTGTTTGCTGTGTTAAAGACAAGTCAGATACTACGCTGACATGGGAGGCCATGTGTCGCTAATGTGGATGCAAAATCATCAGCTGAGTCAGCAAGTGTTGGCCTGCATGTCAGCATTTGACTTGGTCTGTGTATCGTGTCCATGGTGGATCAATAGGTCTGTGAACGGGGTCCATAGACATAAGCCATGTGTCGACATTCGATTGGTCCAGATCGGTTGTTGACATCAGCTAACACAGTAATCTATTTTTTTAGTGTAGATTTAATTTGGGAATTGATTAATTTAATATTTTCAGATTTTCTTATTTATCAAATCTTTTGTGAGTCCATTCTCCCCAATATAAGTTTCGATTGAGGTGATTCAAATTTATAAAATCGAAATCTATTTAATAGTGAATTTTATTTAATTTTTAAACTTTGTTTGCTCTTTATTTTGGAGTCTATTTAGTGTTTTCTCTTGTTACACGTAGACGTCAAAGTGCTCGGAGCATCCGAGGGAGAATCATTGACTCAAGACCAAGATCCAAAGCAAAAGCAAGACCTTTTCTAAGGTAAGTTGTTCTTTGATCATGTTGAACCTAGTTTTACAAAAATTTTATATTGATTTAAATTATTGCATGTTATTTCATATGTACAATTGATTTCAATTAGTTTGGGATCTAGTTAATCTACCCATTTAGATTATACACTATCTTGTCATTTGTATGACATGATTATGTGTCACCCTAGGATAGTTCATAACTAGTTGGTTAATATTAGAAATCAACATGGGTTGGTTAGACCATGTTTAGTATGCTTAGCCATACTACGTATGACATGTCTTTTGAAATATCAAAATCAATCTTAACTAATGGAATGTGAAATATATTTACAAGAAGGTGTAAGGTGTTGTCATATAATGATTGTCACGCAACGATGTTGACTTGTTAATGGCACATGATGCATGGTAATCAACTGGGGTGGTAAATAATTTAGATTAAAGCAAGTGGCAAGAGACAATATACCAAGGTGGGCTGGAATGGCAAAGAGATTGTGAAAGTCTTACCTCAGTCAACCTAAAGACTTAACCTTACAAGCATTTGACCTGAATCAAATATGAAACCATATGTCTGGAATGGGATGGACCTAGCTGATTAATTTGCAATATTTTAGCTTTGGTGCTACCAATGGTGGTGTGAGTACTGACTCTGTGGGTAAACTCACAAGGCGCAAGAGGGCGCCCTGAGTGTGATAATCAGACCCATCAGTGTTGAAATCTTAGCGGGTAATATTGGGTTAAGCCAGAGCTTTGTAAAAGCTTTGTCATAATTTCTCTATCGACAAACCAAAGGAAGTGTGCTAATGGCCAGATAAAAGAAGATGATCATGTCGTGTTGGCAAAGCGCATAACCTCTATTAAGTGTAAAATCTATTCAGATAGGCGTACTCGAGGTATTGAACAATGCTCAGGAATTATAGTCAAGGGATAGATTTTGTAAAATGAAACTTGAAAAGGGAGGCTAGATGTAATTGGGAAGTTGGAAATATGATTAAGGGTTGGAAGCCTTTCTTGAGAAATCCTTGAAAGTTATTATTTTTTGTTGCTTGTTTTACTGTCTTTTCAATCTATTTATTATATTCATTTGTAAATGATGCTTTATTGCAAAATAATCATATCAGTTATTATATTGGAATAAGCCTTGCATATAGTTATGTTAGAATTGCATTTTATGCATAACTTGTTGAGTACTTTATGTACTCACCCTTGCCAATAACAAAATCACTACTTGAAGAGGAGTCTATGGGTGCGTTTGGCAGAGCTCCCAGTTTTAGTTTCCTTATGAGAAGCTGAGGAGTTCTACCAAACAAGAAAAAAATAACCAGCTTCACATAGGAATCCGAGGAAGTGATTCATGTCTTTTGACTAGCAGCCTTGGAGCCAAAAAACCTGCTCCCCACCTGATTCACAACCTCTCAGCTATGAACCTCCCCACTAAGTTTACAACTATTTCTCAAATAAGAACCACTTTCACCAGAGAAACGATTCCATAGAGAATTAGGTGCTGGAGCTAGAGAATCAGGATCTGGAACTCTGCCAAACAGGCCCTATACCAGCTCATGAAGAAGAGTACCATGAGGAGGTGAACGTTTAGGGTGCAAGTCTTGTTAGTTACTCTAGTATACTGAGGGGTTTATCAACGTTTTTATTCCGCTGCAATTTAATTTGTTATTCACAGTTTAGCCTTGTGAGGCATATTCATGTAAGGTTGACCATAAGGTCAGTCAACATGTTAATATTTAATATATGAAATCTTTTATTATGCTTTTGCTATGTGTGATTGTGATATTCATATATGTTAAGCCTGTGTGCACTAGTGTAATCCTAAACTAGTGCGATATATACAGAGGGTCCAGATTTGCATATTCAAGTCCTAACATTTAAGAAATATATTGTAGTACGAAAAGCTACAACCTACGGGTCTAATCTCTTTAAACCAAATTTAACTATAAGATTAATAATATGGAAACACAACGCTGATGTGATAAGAAAGATTTAGTGTACGTAATGAAAAGCGGAGTGAGAATGTCCATTGCAGAAGCGAGCATTATCTAATGTTATTGCAAAAATGTTATCTATAAGGTCAAAATCTTCCACAACTTTTACAATACAATTAGCAATATTCTCATCATTATGTGCTACATCAATTAATTTAAATCCTATAATTCTCTTCTCTAGTTGCCGGTCATTGTTCACCTAATGAGCAACTACACTAAGATAATCCTCTTTAACCCTATCACTCTATATGTCTGATGCCAAAGATACTAAAAAAAGTATAGGTATTAAAGAGCTCTTTTAGCCTACCACGATAATTATTATGGAATTCAATCATATCTCTAGTTGTTGTCATTCTATAAATAGCAGAAAACCTAGAATTATGAGCAGTTCTAATATAGCTTTCAAATGCTTATAACTCACAAAAGTTTAAAAGTAGACCTTGAGAATAGATTGTGAAATCATGTGTTAAAAAATTGGCTGAGTAATGAAATTGGCATTGCAAAGTGGTTGTGATTATGGCATGTGTGGTGCTTGTGCATGTGCTGTTTGAGATGTTGATTTGATATGCTGGTGATAGCATGATGATGGTTTTGCTTGATGCAACACGCTCGTGTGAGTGGTTGCATGGATTGACTTCGAGTCAAGTCGTGGACTTGTGCTTGGATTTGTTTGATATGCTCTTGATAGCATGATGATGGTTTTGCTTGATGCAACGCACTCGTGTGAGTGGTTGCATGGATTGACTTTGAGTCAAGTCGTGGACTTGTGCTTAGATCTGTTCTTGTTTATTCATGTGCAGGTGTTGCTCGAGGGCGAACGTGGTCGATGATGGGACCGGAACTAGGTTCATGGAGGAACTGAGGTTCGGGACTAGATTCAGGGAGGAATCGAAGTCTTGGTGGTCAAGGATGTCATGCAAGACGTTCGGGCTAGAGAACATGCACATGGAGGCTGGTTAGTCACGTATTTACAACATGTGGGTTGTGCGTGCGTGCAAGAGTTGTTTTTGGCCATGTTGGGCTAGGTTGAGATGTATACGAACTCTTTCCATGTGGGAAGTGGAGTTGTATTCTATCTCTTTATGTTTGCTCTGTATAAATAGGGGGAGGTGTCTCCTGTTTATGTAGAGAGCAAGGTTTTAGGGTTGTATTCTTTTGTTTTGGAGTACTGTAACCAGATTAGACAAAGAGGAAATAAAAATCTTTTGCAACTAGAGATTAGCTTTTCCTCTTGCTCCAAGCCTGAAGGTCTTCGTGATAGTATCTTGTAGCCATTGCCTTTTCCTTGTGACGCATCGGTGGCTGGCGGCATTTGTCTCGGCGTAACTCTCAATCTCTCGTCATTTATTGCTTTAGTCATTTTGCGAAGGTAATATCTCTTGATTCGTAGATCCGATCGAGTTGATTCTTTTTGGGTTAGATTCATAATTGAATCTATTCTCTACATTAAAATTTTCATATCAATATAACGGTGAGATCTTCAGTTAATTGTGTTTGAGTATTGGTTTGTCGCTGTTAGATCGCTAATTGTTTCAGTCATCTTGTGAAGGACATAACTTTAGATCTGTAGATCTGATTGACCTAATTCTTTTTGTGTTAGCTGTGGAATTGAGTCTAGTTTCTACAGTTAAAATTTCACATCAATCCAACGGTGAGATCTCTAGGAATTTCTATTTTATATGAACTGGTCGTTCGACTGCTCGCCTGATCGCCTGACTACTCGCTTGCTTTCGCTTAAACTGCCGCCTAAACTGGTCGCCTAAACTGGTCTCTTGCGCCAAGTGCTCTCTTGGTTGCCCAAGTGGTCTGCTGGTCGCCCAAACTGCTCTACTGGCCGTCCGATTGCTCTACTGGTCGCCCAGATTGTTCTACTAGTTGCCCAGATTGTTCTACTAGTCGCAGACTAGTCTCTCTCCTAACGCATAAATCGGTCTCTCAACTGTGAAGCTGGTCTCCATTGCTTACCATCTGTGTGAACTGGTCTCCAAGCAATTTGAGTTTAAATTGGGGTGTGTTAGAAAAACAAAGTTCAAAATTTTGATTTTAGCTTCCACGCAATCATTCACCCCCATCTGATTGCTACATTAGTATATTTCGATCCTACATAGATTAAATGATAAAAGAAATTCACGAGCTACCTCAGGACTGTAGTTCCAGTGACGTACAATCCCGTCGAGGTTATAATGCAGCTGCGTCTGTATCATAGCCATGCTGTTCGATGTCTAAAAAATTTGGGCAAAATCTTCCCAGATTTTCAATGTAATGTGTCTTGATCCTTTTGCCCTAGTCGACACAATAGCACTTGTAGAGCGTGAGGATGGTACAGGTACTGCAACTTCTTTAGCTTGATAGAATATAAGAAGGTCCTCGGGTGAATCCCGAAATCGGAAGGTGGGAAGGACAGAAAATCCTAGTTCTCTATAAAAAAAACTACAAGAAATAATTATGCTACTATTATAATTTTATCTCATTGAAAATAATAAAAACACTGAAAAATTAAACCACTATTCTTACCTTGATTTCTTGACAGAAGCGGGATTTAGAATTTTTTGCAAAACTATTTTGAACTTTGCCAAATTATCATGAAGAGCAAAAGAATTTTCATAAGAGAATGCAAAAAAGAGATTGCAAGTTTACGGTGAGGAAATGAGAGGAGAGGTGCTACCCTATTTATAGGAAAAATTTTAAATTTTTCGGATTTCTTTGAGCCTCGACGGTTACTAACTGCTGTAAACAGCAGAAATTTTCGAAATCCAAGTAAACAAGCTAATTTTCGAAATTCAAGTAAACAAGCTGAAACGGATCTAAATAGACCGTGCCGTGCTGCACTAAACTAGCCGAACGGACCAGGCCTAAACGGGTGTACCGTGGCGGCCCAGCACTGTGTGTAAGATAGCACGGCCCATCTGGCCATCTCCTGTCGTCCTCCCCGTCGTGATTCGAACTGCATCGAGTGTAGCGGAAGGCCTCGGAAGCTTCCGGCTCCCAGATCTCCGCAAAACCCTAGCCCCACGAACCTTCGATAACCCCCCATGGACGGCCTCGCGGCGCCCTCGCCCTCGCACTCCGGCGCGACCTCCGGCGGCGGCGTCTCCCACCGCAAGAGGAAGCTCCCGCCCTCGTCACTCTCCGACGCCACCGCCGACGAGGACGACGAAACCACCGCGCCGTCGTCCCCCTCCACCTCCCCATCCTCGCCCTCCCGCCCGTCGTCGCCGTCCTCATCCCACTCCGACGACGACGACGATGACTCCCTCCACACCTTCACAGCCGCCCGCCTGGACGCCGCGCCGGCCTCCTCCGGCCGTCCACCCAAGCCCGACTCCTCGTCCGTCTCTGCCGCCGCTGCGGCGGCCGCGGCGGCTCCCAAGCCCGACGCCGCGTCTGTGGCGGCCGGCGACGGGAAGGATGACTCCAAGGGTCTGTTCACCGACAACATCCAGACCAGCGGGGCGTACAGCGCCCGCGAGGAGGGCCTCAAGCGCGAGGTGAGGACTTAGTTTTGAGTTACTTGGTTCGATTATGCTCGTCCGTTTGTTAGGTTTTTTTAGACTTTAGAGCAATCAAGTCAAGTATTAGTTAGAATGCGAATTTGCTGAGGTAGGTGAATTTGTTCTGCAGGAAGATGCGGGGAAGCTGAAATTTCTGTGCTATTCTAATGACGGAGTTGATGAACATATGATTTGGTGCGTACACTGGTTTATTTTGCTAACAAGCTGGGAATTTTTATTGACGGCTACGTCTTCTCTAGGTTGGTAGGTTTGAAGAACATCTTTGCTCGGCAGCTTCCTAATATGCCCAAAGAATATATTGTCCGTCTTGTTATGGATAGGTAATGCCCAATGAAATGCGCCTATGTTTTACAGTCAATAATTTTTGGAAGTTGCTTGTAAGATTATCAAATCTCATGAATGGTACTTACACAAGGTAACTAATTTGTTTTGCAGAACTCACAAGTCAATGATGGTTATTAGGAATAATATTGTTGTAGGAGGCATTACTTACCGCCCTTATGCAAGGTAATGTTGTGACTTCAGTGCTATCATTTGTCATGATGATATTGTATATTTCTATTTCCACTTGCATGGTCAATTCCAAATTTCATATGTGCTACTTTTCCTGTTTAAAGATTTGATAGTTCTTCACAACTGAAAGAAAATTGCAGCCGACAGCTGTTAATTCATTTTATTGGAGTTAACATTTTCTTGTGATGATGTACAAGATTGTTTCATACACTTGTGCTATTTCTTGGAATCCATTGTTTAATGATCTCAAAGCAGTTGCTTGGTTAGATTTCAGAATAGAGATATGTTTACTTTCTTTCTCTGACAATTTATTTGCTTCTATTATGTTATGTTGTGCACCATGTCTATTGTATTGTTTTTCTGCTGCATAAGTCAGTGTCCTAAGTATGCTGCATAAGTTAGTGTCATGATTCTGCTTTTGAAAACTGTAGCCAGAGATTCGGAGAAATAGCATTTTGTGCAATCACAGCTGATGAGCAAGTTAAAGGCTATGGAACAAGGTTAATGAATCATCTGAAGCAACATGCCCGAGATGCTGATGGGCTCACTCATTTCTTAACTTACGCAGATAACAATGCTGTTGGCTATTTTGTAAAGCAGGTGTGGCTATCTGACCTTGTATCTTTGTTTCTTAAAATTTCATGAATTATGTGTTAGTGCTGAAAAACTTCTGAAGCGACATGTATGAAATACACCTCGACCTCTGAAAATACATAGAATTTATAAAAAACTGAAAAAATGCTCCTGCTTTGGTTAGATCTGCAAAGATGTATAGAGAGAGTTACAAGAAATGCTTTGACGGTTTAGAAAGTTATTTGACAGGTTGGGTTAAAGGTTCTTCATGAACAATTTTGTGCCCAACATTGTATGACAATATTTGCATCAGGGGACAACTTTTAATAGCTTTAATTCACCTGCTTGTAACCAGTTCTCTTAGGCATTATGTCCAGAAACAATGTTATTGCTTAACAACAGGTTCTCGATGATAAGGCCTCTTGAGATTTCAGACAGAAGAGTACAATAAGTATAATTTACTGGTAAAAAATTCTTTGCCAAAAAATATTTGGTTTCAGTTTATCTTGTTATTGGCAATTTTCAGGGTTTCACAAAGGAGATAACGTTGGACAAAGAAAGATGGCAAGGGTAAGCATGTCATGCAGCATATCTTTGTAAATTATGTTGACTTATCATGTTCCTTGAAGAGTATAAATTGGCAGTTACACTTGAAAGCATGCATATGATAATAGGCTAATAGCACTTGCTGTTTCGGCAGTAAGCTAGCAGCAAAGTTTTTTGTGCATTCAATGTAATCAAACAGTATGACAGGGGTATATCTAATTGGAGACCTTGCCAACACTGATTTTAACAGTTTGCTGGTTCTAGGTACATCAAGGACTATGATGGAGGAATATTGATGCAGTGCAAAATTGATCAAAAGCTGCCGTATGTTGATCTTGCAACCATGATTCGGCGTCAAAGACAGGTGTAATGACAAGCTAATGGCAGCCCTAATAATGAACTGGAAGCAATGAACTCATACCTTTTCAGCTGTCTTTAATGCTTTACCAATCCTCCATGTAATGCATTTGTCAACCATGAATAAAGTAGGTCTATACAGGTCTTCTGTTTGTTTTGACAATTGACTGTATTTCTACTCTGCAGGCAATTGATGAGAAGATCAGAGAGCTTTCTAACTGCCATATTGTTTATCCAGGAATTGACTTTCAAAAGGTTAGTTTTTCCCCTTACGTAATGTGTTTCATTTAAATAATCTCTCTTTAGGTTCATGCTGTAGAGGAAATTGGTGGGAATACTGCTAAGGTACCAGGTAAAAAGGGACTATTTAGTATAGATCCTTGCAAAATATGTGTCATCTCTATTGTACAATGTTGACATGGATTATTATCTGTGTATTTTTTTTATAAAAAAAGGAATAACTACTTTTCTGGTGACTAAAGTTTGAGGCAGGCCTTGTTCCTAGCGAGGCATCCCTGCACCCTGCATCTTGTTAAGTAATGTAGTCTTGGGGAAACATGGGTTTTTATTCTTTTGGGGTTTATGCTAGATAGGATGAAAGCAAAGGCAGGATATATATTTTAATTTTCAAAAGTTTTGCCTTACCCTGCTGCACACAATTTTGATTAGTCAGGTTGGTACGAACATGGTGTTTAACAAGTCCATTTCATTATTTTTAGAAAGAAGCTGGTATTCCACGAAAACCGATGAAACCAGAAGACATTCCTGGTCTGAGTAAGTAACTATTCTATGCAAACCTGTTTTTCCTTGTTCACTCTCTGTAACTATGTTTTGATAGTCTCTATCTTGAATACCGTTTGCTACTTTGCCCCATCTCCCTTTTCTAAACTTGCTACAGCTGGCTATCTTAAACCATCTGCTGCAGCTGTTCTATACAAAAGGTGTTCCAACTGTACTAGTGGTAGCCTGGTAGCTAGTAATGAAAAATTCACACAAATAACAACATCAGCAGCCCTTACAGACCAAACAAACCTGGGTTCAAGTGTACAACAGAACTTTTAGCAACAGGAAACTGCCACATATTCAATAGTGTTTTAAAATAGAGGTGCATCTATCCATTTATAGCTCTACCGTCTTAGTTTTTACTTTCTTGTTGATTTAGTAATCATGCAAGTCTGATCAGAGCTGTTAATGTGATGCAGGGGAAGCTGGGTGGACTCATGATCAGTGGGGGCATTCCAAATCACGCTCAGCCTTCTCCTCGGATTACAATACTTACAGACAGCAGCTTACTGGCCTTATGCGGTTGTTGTTGAAGGCAAGTCTTTTATCTTCACTAACATGGTTATTAAGGTGTTGCTTAAGCGGTAAGCGGACCCGGGGGGCTTCGCCATGACGTCGCCTTGCCAGAGCTGGGTGTGGCATTGGCCTCGCGGCCATGGCATTGCTTAGGTGACGCTGAGGTGTCGTCTAGCATCGCGGAGGCCTGAGGCTGACACCATAGGTTGGGTGAGCGAGGGATTAGGGGTAGGCATACCGGACCAGCCGCGAGCACAATTGAAGACCAAGAAGGAGCACGGGTCAATGTGAATCACACTGGAAAGGCTAGCATCGCCCGTCGCCACTCGCCACCCTATCCACATCTGATCCGCACACGGGAGCCACCGAGCCGCGCCACTACCTCCTCTGCTTCAACTGCCAAATCAGCCATCCAGGTATGTCCTCGTCCCCGCCGGCCTCCCTCTCCTGTCCACGGTCACCTGTTGCCAGATCGCCCTCTCTCTGCCCACCTCCCCACCGGCCTCCCTTGCCTCTTCTCTCTGTCGGTCGCCAGATCCCCCTCTCATCTTCTCTCGCCCCTCCTCCCTGCTGGCCTCCCTCTCTTCTCTTTGCTGGTCACTGGTCGCTAGATCCCCCTCTTCTCTCCGCCCTCCTCCCTGCCGGCCTCCCTCAACTTTGTTTTAAAGATTGACTGGCTCTCTCGATCTGATGCCTACCTTCTGCGATAAGATTGAGTGCTGAGGGAGAGGGAGAAAGATATCAGTCTCATGGTGTGCTAGTGCTACTGCTTTGCTCAGTTCCTACATGAGGGGGAAATTATGTAGACATGGAGTCATACTTATAGAATGCTACTATACTAGGTTAGGATGTGTGTATGGCGTCGCCTCACCGCACGTCTTAAGCGCTTTGGCGGTAAAAAGGTGGTGAGTTGCCTCGCTTTATTGCTTTAATAACCTTGTTCACTAATCTTTTCATATGACATGCACATGCGTGTTGCTTAGTACTTGATTGCACTGGATAAACCTGTACCTTCGTTTGCTCACCATAGGACTCTATGCACCCTTCCTATTCCACAGATGTGGCAAATCTGCAAAAAAAGCTGATGTCTATTCACGTAAAATTAAAGAGATATCAAATAGATTGTCACTTTTAATACTTTTAATAAGGACTTCTCATGATGCAGAATATGAATGAGCATCCTGATGCTTGGCCATTCAAAGAGCCAGTGGATTCACGCGATGTTCCAGACTATTACGACATTATCAAAGATCCTATGGGTGAGCTTAAATAATTTATGTGCTCTACTTTCCTTCCTATCCCACCTTTTCAAAGCAAATGCTGCATGCTATTCTATGTCGATCAATTACTGAACACAAGCCTGTATGCAGATTTGAGGACAATGTCAAGACGAGTAGAGTCAGAGCAGTATTATGTGACCTTAGATATGTTTGTAGCCGACATGAAGAGAATGTTCAGCAATGCGAAAACCTACAACTCTCCGGATACAATCTATTACAAATGTGCCACACGGTGAGTGATGAACTTAGGACCTTGTTTTTGTACGTTCTTTGGTCTCCCAGTTGGGTATCTATTTATGTTCCTTTGAAAAATATCAGTCCTGGCCGGTAAGTTGGAAACCGGGCGGTTACCAAGTAGTTTCTGATTGCTTGGTTCCATTATTATTCTTTTAATCTGCATTCCTCTGCCTAGCATAATCGATAATGTTCTCCTATCTTGTAAATATCACAAACTTTGCCCTAAAATCTGGCTGGTATTGTAAATACTAGCTGGGACTGGGAAATCTGGCAACTATTGTTTGATGTCAGTGTTTGGAAACCCAGCGTGAAGTTTCCAATATTGAGCTGTCTAATGAAATGCTGACTCGTTTTTGTCCCTTTTGGTTTGCAGGCTCGAGAACTTCTTCTCAAACAAAATTCAATCTCAGCTTGCCCAAACCTCAACCAAGAACTAGAGTGAAGCGCGGTGCATTGGATGTTTTCGCTGCTTGTAAAATTGTTATAGTTGTTGCCTCGCTGGCTGTGGCTTCCAGTCCAGCAATGTATTATTGATGTAGCATCATTTCATGACTGTAATTCCGATACAAGTTTAATTTGTGCCAATCTAATTGCTTGTAGTTGTTTGACTTTGACATAATTAGGGATGAGTTCGGTTGTGCTGAGTATTTCACAAAAAGAATGGCGGCTCATGGTTGTGGTCTGGAATAGGGGAAGAACTGGATCACCTTTGACAGGTTTCCCGCTTTTGTTCAAGACCTGGTGGCAGGCGATTTAGCCATGCCTCTAGTTTAATGAAATTATTGAGTTCCATGCCAAAAATTAAAAATAAAAAAATAAAAAAAAAGAAAGAAAAGCGGCTGATAGTATTTTAGCACCGCCATGACCGAGTTGGTGCAACGATTTATGCATAAATTTTTTTCTCAGAATCTATCAAGAAAAGAGAGGTGTTCCTATATATTTCTTTTTGAAAGTTGCATAAATATTAAAATATGATTAAATGATAAATAGTGATTGTTTATCCCTTTGTCTAATATTTGTGTAACTTGTATTAGAGGGTGATGCGTTGAAGGACTGCTCAAAAAGAAAAGAAAAAAAAGAAAAACTTGTACAAGGCTGCAGGTCAAGAATGGCCGGTGCATAGCCCTGAGAAGTTGATGGATCGGTTTGGTAAAAAAATCTGTCAAGTGTGTGAGAATGCATAGTCTCTGCAGTCAATTATTTAGGAGCACAAGTCTTCCACGGACAAAGCCTAGATGGGCATCTACTTGTTCGACCAGATGAATCCCTTGTTGTTGCTTCATGCTTCTGCTTCTGATCTATTTCAGATGCTTCTTGAACCAGACTCCAATGTTGAGGAAACTCTCGAAGTCCGACTGCGGTCTGCAAAGGATGTCAAAATCCAAATCACGGATTCTAAGGTGATGGTGAAACATCATATAATGGCAGACGGATGAACTGAAAAGGCTCACATATTGATTTCATGTATGTCCTCTGGGAACATCATAATTCTGATCTTGCCTCCCCTCTCTCTCAGAGCTCTTGCGTACTGATGAAAAATATCAGAACAGTATAGAGTATAAGCATGAGACAAAAGGCAGAGCAGATCTGACAAATGAGGCAAGCATTGTAGAAACAAAGTTGACAGGCCAAGCATGATAAACTTGGAAGTTTGTTCGACGTAATCCGCTATGTTTTTTTTTCACAGCATCGTTAAGCTTGTGATGATGTGATCAATGTGCTGTTCTAGGATATGTGGGCTTGCATCTCTTTAAATTTGTTGTGAATTATTTATGCTTCGAATTAAAAAAATTAAAACTACCCAGGCAAATCTCAACAGATATTAATGCATATGCCTGTAGGCCATTAGAAACGGGAACCCTAAGATCTGCTCCTCCAAGAAGCATAAGAAGGGGCGCTTTCACCTGCAGAATCAGCAAAGTTCCATGAACCGTCCAGTGATGTGCGGTGTAGATTGTACGAAGCTAAATACTGTCGTTGTAAGAGCCTTTTCGAGAGGCTAATCACACTCAGTTGCTCCAAGTCATCAAATGATCTAGAATGATGATAATTAATTTAATCAATGGGACAGAAAAAAAACGTACTTTTGAAATATGGGCAATTGGCGATTTCTGATAGAAGAGGCAAAGATGATCAAGTGAGGGGGATTCAGAGGCATATTGTTTCCCTTCAGTTCCACAGGCCACTGCGTAACACCAATCTGGGATGTCAGTGGTGCCAATCATCAGTGACAGGTTGCAGACAGGATTTCGAGCAGCTGCCACGGCAAATCTATCTGGAGCCTGTAGTCAAATAACAAACTACTACACTAGGAGCAAGCAAGAACAGAAGTAGCAAGCCATCGATTGTACCCGTCATGGTTCTGAAATTTGTTGGGATGCTAACCTGACCGATCAAATGAGTTGTCAAGAATCCACCATGTGAAATCCCAACAACAGCTACTTTAGATGCATCTATCAGTCCTTCCTTGACGATGTAATCTAGCGCTGTAAGGCAATCTTGGACATCCTGATCAACACAGATCAGAAATTAGATTGGTTCATGAGGAACAAAGATGGAGAATTTACTTGGAGTAAATACCTGAGATCCTACTTTTCCTGGAAGTGATTGCAATGCCTCCTCTCCAAAACCCAGCGTGCCTCTTTTCAGATTACAGTGAGATAATGACATATTGACATGCACCATTAATTAGAAAATGCAGAGAAGTTTCACGAAAGTTACCGATAATTTACAATAAGCAGGTTAAATCCAAGTGAAGCAAGAAATGCTGATGATTTGGAATAGCTTGATACAGATACTGAGTGTGGACCACCATGAAGGATTAAAACAGTTGGTTTCTGCGAACTATCCTTGCAGGACACAAAGATGGCCTCAAATGGAAGATTACCACCTGCAGGTTAGGAATAAGAATTACCTGGAGAAAAATGATAAGCTAAAGTACAGTAGCTCAGAATATTTATTTTCATGAATCATTACTACCATCAGAGTGATCATCAGAGGGGTTAGTGACTGGAATTTTGAGTATACTGAACTTGTGATGTGATAACAAAGCCTTTACCTGCAACAGATAGCAACATAAGAAATGATAACACATGATTTTCGTAATTAAATTGCATCGTTAAAAGCATCACAGAGAAAATATGTTTACTTCAAAATTTTCCGCAGCCAGCAGCTAACCTTATTACAGGCTTTCATTGAAGGATTAGTAATTTCGTCCCAAACCCATCCACGTGTTTGATTCTCTGGTGACACTTGACAGCCATACCTAATTTGAGGAGGGTCGATGGGACTACTTGACACTACATACCGTAAGAGAAGGCCAAAAAACAAAAAACTATTATACTCAAAATAAGAAAAAAAAATATGCATAAATATACTTCCGTTTGCATGTAGAATTACCACAGAGAACATTATTGCCATTTACTGCAAGAGCACTCCACGAGTAATCTGAGTCTTCTGGACTTATTCTTGTTACTTTCCCACTGCATAAAGAAATGAAATAGGATATCAAAGTGGTATTTTAAGCTTAGAACAGGAACAAGCGAGCAACCTTTTATTTACCTTGAAACATCTATTGATAGTATCACTTCAGTACTTCTCCAAGCAGATGTTAATATCATTGTACATTGATCAGAAAGCCAAGGATCAGGTAGCATGGATGAGCAGTACAGCCCAGGAAAACAGCCATCTTGAGGGCACATTACAATAGGAACCTAGCACAATTCAAAAACTAAATATGCTGAAGAGTGCAGAGCATAGTAAAATACTAGTCAAGACATAGATGAGCATACCACATCAGTGACATTGAGGTGTTCATCCATTTTCCAACCAGAAGGCCAGTTGATTTTATGCAGCGAATCTGTTGCATTATGTGTCCCACTATCTACTGCATGTTTTGCAGATAGAAACACAAGGAGTTTTCCATCCTTACTGTTGACAATATTTGAGCTATTCAATGAAACATTGCCTAGCATGGCCAGAAAAGTTTTCAAGACAGTGCAAGAACACAAATACAAGCATACCTGAACCGTGGAAAGAAAGCACTGCTTATGGTTGGGGTTAAGTTCGTTTCTATTGAAGCACAGTCTGATTTACCACCACTGGAAAAAAAATACAGGGATATATCATATTACAACTGGCCAACAAAACATAGTAGTTCAGAGCTTTTTTGTTTCTATTTCAGCAAAGCGGCAATAAGTAGATTCTATAAAAACTCTGTTTACAGGTCGTGGTCATCGGTTTTTGGTCATCGGTTCGGTTTTCAGGTCGTGGAAACCGAATAAACCGTAGCACCGAATAAACTCGCTAGACACTAGCCACCGACCGCCCATCGGCCACCGACAGCCCACTTCGGCCCACGAAGCGCAGGTGAACAGGCGATGAGGATAGATATTCTCGAAGGACCGACCGAACGGCTGAAGTCTGAACCCACTCGTTCCACTCCACCCCACTCGGTGTGCTCGCATCAGCGATTCAGCGCCCGTGAAACCCTAGAGCTCCACCGCGCCGCCACGCGAGGTGCTTCGCCGCCGCCATGGACCCCGCCCCGACCTCACCGTTGATCTCTGGTGCCAGGCCGCAATCCCGCTCCGGAGGCCCCCCATCCGGTCATCCCCGAGGCGCTCCTTTCCTCTCTGCCCCCCATCCGCCAACCCCTTCGCGGCTTCACTAATCGCCAGCTTCCTCCTCATCGCGCCCAGGTCCAGGCCCTCCAGGAGTGGCGGCGGCCATTGATTTGGATCCCCGAAGCGTCGGCTCCGTCCCCCTGTTGCTGCCGTTCGTCCCAGCCTCCATCGCCGTCAACTGCGTTCGACCGTCCTCGACTCCTCGTCTCGCCTGTGACGGCACCACTGCACCACGCTAAGAATCCATGTCTGTGTCTGTGTTTGTCTGATTGATGAACTGATTGATGAACTGTAAGTCTGTCTCTGTGATGTGAATATGTGATGATTTTTGATGAACTAAGTCCAGTGAGTTATGCATCTCACTTCGGTTTGCTAGAAAACCGAAATAACCTGTGTCTGTGTTTGTCTGATTGATGAACTGATTGATGAACTGTGAGTCTGTGTCTCTGTGATGTGAATATGTGATGATTTTTGATGAACTGAGTCCAGTGAGTTATGCATCTCACTTCGGTTTGCTAGAAAACCGAAATAACCGAACCGAAAATTTTTGGTTATTTCGGTTCGGTTTTTGACTTTGGATCGGTTCGGTTCGGTTCCTAATTTCCAAAAACCGAAAAAAAAATAAACCGAAAAAACCGAACCGAAAAAACCGAATGCCCACCCCTAGTTGTACCATTGTTGCTTTTGAAAACCCAAGCACCGTCAATGCTTGGGACATTGGTGAATTCTTGCAACAACTTAGATTGAAAAGAGTATTCTTCAAATATCATTGCATCCATCCCCAATCGAATTTCTTCCTTTGAAGCAGACTCAGAGATTTGCATGTCTGACAGGAGGCACACAATCTACTGGGCTAAGCTAAATCTGCATTTTAAGATAAATATGTTAAGCATGCCGTAGGGAAGCTATATTTTGTTGTCGATTATACTGACAAGAGATGAAAAATGAGAACCCTAACTTGAACATCAAGATTCAAGAGGTATGATCCGCAGTTCAAGTGACTAGAGCACACCACTCAACCAATATCATGTTAACTCTTGTGTGATTCCAATGATATCACCCATGGAAAACTTTGATGCATTGAGATTCAGATCTGATATAGTTTCAGAATTCAGCCACAAACGGTCGTTTCACTTGTTCCTCACAAATTCAATGAACAATCCAAAGAACAACAACCTCAGTTGTTCTTCGCATAATCCATTGACAAATCGGCATTGCCAATGCACCAAATTCAAGAAAAGAACCTGGATCATCTAAAAAAGAGGATGTTTGGAAGCTGCTCTTGATGCCTGCCTCAAGACACTGAAGTCAGAGCATCAAACGTAGCAGCCTTCGAGGCAGATAAAGAAAGGGAGAATTACTTACATAGTTTTGCTGCTTTTGCAGTGGAGTAGCAATGGTAAGTCCAATGGCTGAGTTAGTCTTAGACTCCAAAAGAGCTTTAAAATAACAGCAATGCCTTACAAAAGATCCCTCTCATGTCAGATTCCACAGTAACAACCTAGCAGCAAACATTTGATCAGATGGCACCAAATTCTGTTTCCTTTTGCGTCAGCTTGTCACCAAGGTCTTCAAAAATTAGTTAAAAATAACAAAAGGAATCTTAAAGGTCTTAATCATCATACATACCACCACATGCAATAAGACAAAGGGAATCAAAGAACAAGGTTGCGTCAGATCGGTATCCACCTCTCATGAAGAATGCATCGAACAGCACAAAATGCTAATGTTTTTTTTCCAACACATCAGTTCATTGTCCTTTCCTTTACATGAGTAATGCAGTTTATAATAACATAGAACGTTGTTCATGTCATTTTGCTAGATATTGAGAGGTAGATGATCAAGAGGACAACTACAAGGAATATTGACGCAATTTTACTTGTGGTATTACCTCGAGAATCTATATAATGCATGATAATAAAATCTTCTTTATCAAATATATATATATATATATATATATATATATATATATATATATATATATATATATATATATATATATATATATATATATATATATGATAATGCCACTGTCATTTTGAACTGAAACACTGTTAACGTAATTAAAAAATTGTCCTCTTGGTCACTTGAATTATAATATGAATGGCACCCATTTCACATATATAATACTTTCTGGAATGTATGTGAGACAAATTTGTATGTCGTAGGAAAACTTTTTTTGAAAGTGAAGGCAGGAGCTCTGCCGAATGCATTAAAGGAAGAGGAGAGCAAGGTCCTTTACAGATGTTTTGGCAAAAACCTGGGCGACATGCCCTGCACAGCTAAGATGTTTTGACAAAAGCAAGAACCTGGGCGACATGCCCGGCGGAGAGCGCCTACGATAGCGCCCGCACAGCTAGGGCAAATGAAAGAAAAGCTGTCGACCTCTCGACGTCAAGTCGCCGCGAAGGCAGCCACTCGGTTGTGCACATCCTGGGCGACTAAGCTCGCAACCTGCTACACCGTACAATAGGCATTTTGGAAGATCCTATTGTTCCTCTTCTTCCAAAGGTTCCACATGGTATATGTGACAACCCCATCGAAATCCCTTCGTCTATGCTGAGTAGGGGTGCAATCGGCTCGGATTCGATTGGATATCGCTCTTTCCATATCCTAAACCAGATTTTTGTCGGATTCGAATCGGATTCGGATAGTCTGGATCACGGATCGGCGCGGATAATATCGGTCCGCAGATTGAATCGAATACGAGAGGCGGAATCGACACGATGTCGAATAATTTTTGTCGATAATGTCATAAGCAGATACCACATAAAGCACACATATAGCGATTAACCCGGTACATGAGTTCTATATGCAACAAGATTATTGCCGTTTAACAGGTAGAAATTCAAAGAAATTGGGATAATGATCTACATGATTTGTATTTCCAGAAAAACCACAATAATGCTAGGCAAAAGTTCGAACAGAATAATTTCATCATGGAGCTAAAATCTTTTCAGGATATTGGATGACTTCACAAACCTATAGAGCTCTCCAATGAGAATAAGCACAAAATAGCACAAAAAAATGGTGTGTTTGGGAAAGGCAGTACCTAGAAATGAATAAACGCCATTAACTAGACAACATAGACCACAATTCCACAAAAATAATTATTTTACATGATAACTGAATCAGCATTGGTATAAATTGCACTCTAACAAATCTCAACAAGCAAGCCCGACTTCCTGATCTTTAAAATATGCAAATACGCTTATCATCTTTTTCCGAAATAGGAACACTAAGTTGAAAAGTAGGCCAAACAGGAGAGTTGCTCCAACAAGTATTAGACCTCAATCAGCTGAGCTGTGTGCAACGCCAACATAGAATGGACAGCAGGCACGAACTAAAAATCAGCTTTGATCCACACCAATTAATGTTTCTTTCATGTAAATGCATTTTAATATAATAGGTATTATCAATGGTAAAATTTTAAGTTTAATGGGATTGAAAATCTATCTTGATAGATTTGTTCAAACAATCTATACTGAATTGTTTGAATTAATACACCACAGAGCAATCAGAATGAACGGCAATTGGAGCAACTTAAGAGGCCATATGTCCAACCATGGTGGACATCAATGAGAACCCTGATGCAGAGGCAGCTAAGAATCTTGAAACAACTTCGTGTGTTGATCATACTTCGACTCATCCAGGTTTGTCAATTTTTAATAAAATGGAAGCTCAGAAGAATCAATTACCAGCTTTGTCATGATATGCTACTTGTTCTAAACATAACATAGACAATACTTACTACCTTCCTCACTGTGGCAACAATGCTAGTTACCTAAACAAAGGGGAAACATGTCATGTATAATGCAGGCGCTCCTTTATTCAATTTGTGTATATTTTCTAGCTGGGCTCACCATGGAAAACAAGGGAGTGGTGTTCTTCGACTAGCTAGCTCTGATGTTTCTCGTAGCCTACTTTGGATCATCGATCTTCTTCTTCCTGAGTGCAGTGTCATCCATTCCTGAAGTAGCAAATGCTTTGGCAGGCAATCGGTGCTTTGTTTCTTATCTATATGACCTAAACTGTGAGAAGCTGATATTATAACAATTTGGTTAGCCTTGTTTTAATCTAATCAGAACTACCATCAAATTCACACTCATCTTTTCTGAATAGCATGGAAGCTTGGCCCCAATCACTATTCACTATCCAGACAGAACAATGGGGATTTCATCTGATAAACTGTTTCTTGGACTGACTACCTGCAGGTCTTGTCTCCATTTTCCTTCTGTTCAGTGGGTTTGTGATTTACCCATCTAATATCCCCAGTACTGGAAGTGGCTAATGCACATCAATCCAATCCGTTGGGCCAATCTCTCGTTCTGTTATCAACAGTTCTCATATGGTTACAAAGACCCCTGTAACAAATATTCAAGCCAACTTACTTTCTGTAAGGATTCAGTAAATGATTTGTTTTACTTACCAGTAAATCACCGGTACCTGCGACCTCAGCCTTGGGCGGCGGCGGGTGAGACAGCGGTGGGAGGCTCAGGCGGCGGCGGAAGGGCGACAGGAGGCTCGGGCGGCGGCAAGAGGTCCGGGCGGCGGCAGGAGGCTCAGGCGGCGACGGAGGGCGACGGCAGGAGGCTCGGGCGGCGGCGGGAGGGCGACGGCCGTGGAGGAGCCTGGAGGCTGGAGCGTGAGCCGTCAGCCGTGGAGTCTAGGGTTAGAAGTTTAGAACTATACGTTAATACTTAAGTGGCGCGTGGAGTTGAGTAGTCGACGGTTTGGACCTTGGTCGGATATCCGAAGAATAACACCGGATATATCCGAAAAAATATTCGAATATTCCGATCCGACGGATAGTTATCTCGAATCCGAAACCGAATCGAAATAAAGTATCCGGCCGAATCGAATCCAAAAATATCCAAAAAATTATCCGAATCCGATTCGAACATATCCGGTCGGTCGGTCGGTCGGAAAATATCCGATCCGATTGCACCCCTAATGCTGAGATACGAGAAGACGGACCTTTGTCCACCAGGTGGAGTTTCCTAGCTGCACCATAGAGGTTTGTGAACCTTGATGATCAATGTCGAATCAAAAGCATCCTCATCCAACTCGCCATGCGAAGAACACATGTGACAGATAGATGAGACGATGTTTCGGTTGAGCCACAAAGAACGCATATCTGGAAGAGTCAGCCATCCTCGATGGCGAGCTTGTCGAATGTTAGAATCCTATCCTAAATGAATAGCCAAGCGAAGAACTTCACTTTCCTTCGGTGTTTGCCTTCTAGATAATCCTGTAGCTGTGATCCATAGTCACCCAGGCGAACTGAGTCCTGTATGCCGAACCTGCAGAATAATCCCCTGTAGTCGTCCATTTCCAATGGATGGTATCCTCAACCTGCGGCTATAGCTGGACCTGGCGCAGCATGAGCCAAAGTCGAACAAACTCCTAAATTTGTGTCTCATTTGTGATCCTGCGAATAGGTGCCATCAATTCTCGGATTGCGATGGTTCCGATGACCTGCCCTGCCTGCTCCAAGAACCAATCAAACAAGTCGAGCAGTTCACCGGTGATTTGCCCTACAGCCATATGGACTCCCAAAAGTTTGCTATTCCGCCATTACCTAATGTTATAACGGTGCTTGCGGAAAGAAAGCTACTGATGCAGAAGCGCCACAAAGGCAGGGTGAACCCAAGGTTTTTGTCGCTCCTTCCAAGCATACCACGACCATCGAATCTGACGGGTAGTGCAAATCTGTCAAGGTCTTTGACCCCTAGCCCCCCAAAGAACTTTGGTCGACACACTTTTTTCCAATTGACCAGGCAGTGCCCCCCGTTGCATTCCTGTTGCCCTCTCCAAAGGAAGTTGCGTCAAAGCCTGTCGAGCCTCTTTGTGAGCCACTTGTTGAGAGGTAGCGCTGTCAGATAGTATACTGCAAGAGACGTGAGAACCGAGTTTACTAGAGTCAACCGGGCTGCCCTGGACAACATCTTCCCTTTCCGTCGTTGGAAAACTACATTGAACTTTCTCTGGCCTTTTCCCTTTCATACATTGCAGGGAGGAAAATAAAAGAATAATACATTGGGGTGTTCGTACCATTGAACTATATGCTACATTGATAATGATTTGGTACGTGCAGGAAGGAAAAGATGGTGTTTTTTTTCTTTATTATTCCGTTGCTTTCTGCTATATAGTAGTAAATGATTCTGGTGTCCTCAAGCTCAAAGCTTTGGCAACAGATAACCTACACAAGGATATGGCAATAGTGTCATCCCATGTAATGGAGTTCAAACCACTATCAGCATGTTGCATACTACACCATTTCTCATGTATAACCACATTCTTTGTTACGCTGGATGTTTTGTTCTGTGTCTCTGAAAGGATTGTATGTTAGCCACGGTCCATGAAAACTGGTACGCATATGGCCATTCAATCTGAAAAATTATTTAACAGATCATGGCTTCATGTCACATCGATTGTTTATGAAGCATGCATTGTTATCATGGTGTTCGTCGGGCCCGCAGCAACGCACAGGTTACCAACTAGTTCATACATATGCACACAGAAGATACACAGGTGAATACAGCATTTCCATGAGTCTAAACAGCACTGAGCTGGTCATGTGATTCTCCCATTAAGAGTGCAATAGCACAACATTCCAAACATTACAGGGTTAATTGCAATTTAAATATTTATTGGTAGTTCGTGAAAAATAATTTATTTTAGCCATCCGAAGCACAGTAATCCATACTAGGGATGACTAAATTATTGTAAGCAAAATAAACCTACACTTTCAAGAGAATTATTCCAATTTGGCAACACTGCAACAGATATATAAATGAGTATCAGAATGGCCCATTGAACCATGTTTTCCTTGGGCCTGCTTTGACCCAGAATACAAGCATTTATTAACAAAAATAGAGTAGAAGAAGAATGTGGTGGGAGAGGCCTAATGTTTATTTGCTCATGTGCTTCTTGAACCAAACCCCTATGTTGAGGAAGCTTTCAAAATCAGACTGTGGCCTAGAGAGAGAGAGAGAGGTTTGATTCAGTCAGATCTTGCAAGATATTGTGTGGTAATCATGGAAAAAAAGATTAAAACAAAAGGTAACTAACTTTTCAAGTCCATGGATATCTTCGGGAAAACAATAATTTTGGTTTTAACTCCCCTCTCCTTCAAAGCCCTTGCATACTGAAAATGTGAAAATGTCACAACAACGGTTAAGCATAAATCAAGGGAATGCACAAACAAAATTTAAGTTGCATAGATGTGGTGCATATCAGTGTTGTGAAAAATGGAATACAGTTGGTGGACGGACAAGGTACCGCCAAACGATTAACAAGGAAACGGACGATAATCTGAATTATACAGACAATTATCTGTTCGCACTAATAAACTAACATGTACATTTCTTAACCACATTGACATATTTGTGAAAAAAAATAAACAGGGATAGTCAGATGGATAATAGAAAAACCCCAGCAATCAACGAAAAAAGAAACAACACATAACTGAAGCCATTCTTCGTGGTGATGACTGATGAGCAAATGAGCATTGGCTGCATCGCCCTGCCCTTGCCTTCACGTTTTTCCGATCTGCCCCTGCCATTATCTTTATCACTTTCCCAAAAATCCTCTCTCTCCCCTAAAAAATCCTCTTCCCCATCGCCAATTCTGATTAAGACTATCCTAATTGGTGTGTGCAAGGGACAAGCAACACGCAACAGGCTCCGTTCTGGGCTCTAGCACACGGAGGGGCTTGGTGGCGACTGGCGAGAGCGCTGATAGCCCACTAGTCTGCTATAGTATTGGAGTTGGACAGGGTTCAATCATGGCATCGGCAACCACAGCAGGCGGTAGCGACATCTTCAGCGGAAGTTTGGGCCACCAACGACTTCGATGGCACCGGCGGGACCGCATCTGTGGCTCCGACTGCTTTGTTTTGTGAATGAATGGTTGTGCAAAAATCTTTCAACTTGAACTTCCTATATTCTGAATGATGTTTAAACAGATTTTTTCACACAATTAAACAGAATTCAGCCCATTAATCAGATTATCCAGACGATTAAGCATTCAATGACACAAATGGACCTCCATATCAGGTATGCGTGATGGTTTAGTCACCGTCACAGAGTAAACAGACAACTAATCGACCACTAAGGATGTTTTTCAATACACTGGTGTATGTAGTTGAATGATATGAGTCAGTAGTCACAAGCTTTACTCATTGTTTATAGGAAGTTTGATCTGCATTTGTCTACATAAAGTCACAAACATTAACAGAAATGCTCCAAGCAATTATTTCATAAGCTGAAAATGAGCAATGGACCACCTTTAGCCTTTTAACAAGGTATATAAATTGCACAAGGATATACCTGTAGGCCATTAGAAACAGGCACTCGGAGATCTTGTGCTCCAAGAAGAAAGAGCGTTGGCGTCTTAACCTGCATTTGCAAAAAAATTCAAGCAAATGATTACCCATAAAGTCCTTGCAAAGCATTGTCCCTAGCAGGTATGAACTCTACTTTTCTCATATGAAAAATTGAAAATGCAGAATACACAAATGTACCTTTGAAATATGTGATATGGGTGATTTCTGGTAAAACTGGCAAAGAGCATCTACTGATGGAGACTCTGAGAAGTATTTTTTCCCTTCTTTTCCATATGCCTCCAGAAAGCACCAATCAGGGATGTCAGTGGTGCCGACCATCAATTGTAAGTTACATACTGGGTTTCGAGCAGTTGCTGCAACAAATGTATCTGGAGCCTGCAGTCCATGAAACATGTACAGGTCAAGCCTAGAAAAGCTGATAAATGAATAACTTCATGTGATAGGTACATCAGGAAATTAAAGGCACCTGGGTGCCACAGATCCAGGAAACTGAATAGTGTCAAAGAAAAAGAAATCTAGACCTAGTCCCAGAGACAAAACTTTCAATCATGAAGCAGCAAAAGCAGCTGGAATTGCTGTAGCACAACAATTCACTGTAGCCTGAAAGATAGCAGTTTTCCAGTTCCGGTTTTCTCAATCATAACTCAAATAATTTGAGTTGATATTATTTTATTTTTTGTAATAATTCATTGTGAAGTTATATTATCTTCACCTTGCTAGTGAAACCCAGTTACACAAGTCACAGGAAGCTAATTGTAGCAATCTAGTTTACTGATCATAACTCAGTATGAATTACTTTGACTTACCTGGATGCTTCCCTTTACAAGTTAAAATCTTGCTCGCCAAACTATAAGTTTACAACACATTTATTAAACATACTTTCATAAAGGCCAATACACCTCGTCAGAAGACACTATGTTAATAATGCCCAAAGCCACACATGCTTATACAAATGGTTACGTAAAAACAATATGCTAATCCCAAATTCCTAATAAGAAATACGAAACTGTGAACATAGAATGATTACATAGACAACAAATTACAGAAGAACAACAGCAGTCGAAGAACCTGGCCGATCAAATGAGTTGTCAAGAAACCTCCATGTGAACCTCCAATTACGGCTACTCTAGATGCATCTATTAGTCCTTTCTTTATAACAACATCCAAAGCCGTCAAAACATCATTCACATCCTGCTCACGAGTATTAACAAATTGCACATAATGGCATGGCTCATGATAAGTTTCTGATGTCTCGAAAAATAATCTTAAAACATGGAAATAAATCATAATAGTTCACCTGAGAACCAATATTGCCAGGAAGAGATTGCAGTGCTTCTTCCCCAAAGCCTAATGAACCCCTAAGCAACACAATTATGTATGTAGACATTCCATGTTAGTATTAAGCAGAATTTATTTCCCGTGAATATACAAACAAAAAGAATTTGAAAATTAGATAATTATCAAATTATTTACAAGTTCAAATATTGTAACATCCCAATTTTGCCCCAAATTGAAATAATAAAGTTACCAAGTTGTTTTCTGAGTTTATTGTGAATTTTTAGAACTTTTCTGGCTTTTTTGGAATTTTGGCATTTAAAGAAAATACTTTTCAATAATCTAGTTATGGTTTTTGAGGGGTCTGGAAATATTTTATTTAAATCTCAAATGGTCTGGAAGACCCCTATGAAAAATTTCATGAATTTTTGGAGTAAGTGCTATTTTTGGAAAATCTAATACTGCATATTTTATTAAAACAGAAACACCAAAAGAATTATTAAAGGAAACCTATATCTTCAAATATTCTGAAAATTTTACACAAGCATCAGTACCATCTTAGAAATGCTCTAAAAATTTTTCATAAAATTTGGAGCTAATTTGATAGCTCTAGAAATTCCAGGAATGCCTAGCCGCAATTCAAAGCATAAATGAAAGTCGTTTAAGGCCAAATGAGAAGCGCTTAGCTCAGAAAGCCGTTTTCACTGTGGGAAGGCATTACCTGGCAAATGTACTTTCCTTTTTCAAATCTCCTCTCTCTAGCGCCCTAGGTCCACTTGTCAACCTTTCCACCACGTTGCGCTTCACCCGACAACGCTTGCGTTTCTCGTGCATGCATTGCTGCCGGCAAAGACGCGTCGCAGGCCATGAGCAAGCGTAGGGCTTCACCGCCACATCATTATCGCTCACCAGCCCTTGCCGCAAGCTCCGCCAACACCACCTCGCGCCAGCCACGCCGCGACACCACTTGAACTTGCGCCATTGCCTGTCCGGTTCCTCCGCACGCTTACCCTACGCAAGCAAGAATCCAACTGAGCTGTCTCCTCACCCTGTTGCCGCCGCTGCCCTGGCGCCTGCATACGCCGCAAACCCGCTAGAAAACCCTAGAATCACGCTCACTGTTGCCTATTCCTCTTGGTCGTAGCACCTCGCTTGCAGGACCTGAGCCAAGCCTTCTCTCCATGGCTATAGAAGGTGCACCATGGCCGTCCCTAACTTCCCACGTTGCCTCTGCTCTCTCCCGCCTCAAAGCTCGATGCCATTGCCCACTGGTAAGCACCCTTGCCACCGCAAGCATGAACCTAGAGCAAAGCTCAATTGAGCCCCATGGTAAGCCATTTACGAATTCTCCCGAATTGAAGCTTCCCTAGCATGCCTTGATCTTTTCCCCTTTCTTCCAACTTTGCACCACGGGAACACCACCGCCTCGACCACCTTCTCCCCCGACCATGTTCACCATCGCCATTACTCTCCGATGAGCTCTGGCTACCCCTAATCCCCCAAAACGAGATCCTCTCACCACATTGAAGCTTTCCCCTCGCTCAATCGAGCACCATCACCCCTACATTCCTCCTCCATCGCCTTGCCATGAGCGCCATCATGAGCTCACCACGGCCATCCTCAGCCATCGGCAACTGCTCCCCTAGACTCCCCTCCACCTCCTCTAGCTTTCCTGAGTACCCACACCACATAAGTATTGCCGTTCATAGCCAGCAACCACACCTGAGCCATTGCTCTGCTATGGGTCGCTGATAGGCAGGCCCTACCTGTCAGGGGCTCATGTCTCTCAACTTCTCTCTCTCCCTCACTCACTGACAGAACAACCCCACTCGTCGTATTTCTTTTAAAACCGGGTTTAAAAACTGGATCGCTAACATGTAGGTTCAAGTGAAAATAATAACATATTTTGTTGATTAAACCGGTATTAAAGCATAAGTCACTGACATGAGAGCCCCCCAAGTCAGTTACATTCAAAAATAATAAAGAGAATTGCTAATTTAAGGGCACCCTCACCAAAGATTTGGTGAGGGCACCTTCTTGTGATAAGTGGCAATACCTCCCCTTTAAAAGTTCTCTCCTTATGACTAGTATCACCTCTTTCCTTCACCCTCAAAGGCATCGCCTTGTGACAAGTGGTAGCACCTCCTTCATCTCCTTTCCTCCATTCCCTTCACTTCAAACTCAAAATAGTTTTTGTATTTCAAATTTTCCCCTTAAGTTTTTGAAAACAAGTATTTTTTTAATCACTTTCGAAAGTTTTTTAAGCGAACTTTTCGAACTGTAAGTTTGTTGAATATAAACTTTTTGATCCATAAGTTCTTGGATTGAATGTTCTCGGAGCTCAAGCTTTTCGATTGAATTTTTTTAGTTAAACTTTCTAATTTGAAAATTTCCGATTTAAATTTTTTTCGAGTTGAAACTTTTTGATTTGAAATTTTTTGTTGAAAATTTTTCGACTTTAATTTTAAATCGATTTTCGAACCAAAAGTTTTTTAAATCAAAACTTTTCGAACCGAAAGCTTTTGAATCAAAACTTTTCTGAGTTGAAACTTTTTGATTTGAAACTTTTCAAGTTGAAACTTTCTAAGTTGAAACTTTTCGAGTTGAATTTTTCTTATTTGAAATTTTTTTATTTAATTGTTTCAATTTTAAATTTTTGAGTTGATATTTTAGTTTAAACTTCTTATTAAAAAATTTCGAAGTTTAAATGTTTGCATTTTAAATTTTTGTGTTAAAGAGGGAAGAAGAGAGGTGGGAGAAATTAGTAGTGTGGAGGAAAGAGGGAGGTGGATGGAGAAGATGACATATGGTATTTTAGAAAGGTGTCCTTAAATTTGTTAGTTTGAGGTTAACCTCAAAATTGTTGTACCCAATAATAAAACCCTGACATATAGGCCCCATTTAGACTGTAAAAGGAAAATAAAATCAACAAAAATGAGAAAACGCTTGCAGTGCAAAGGAGATTACGCCTTCTCTATTGGATGATGTAATCCACAAAAGTACGCCTTCGACGTCACTTTCTTTCTCATTTTAGGTAATTTTCAGCCAATCTAAATTCAAATGCTCATAACTTTTGCAAATGAACTTCAAATTAAGAGAAACCAGTTTCTAATTTTTTTTCTAAAATCAGATAGGGGATATAAGAGTTCGCCCTCCCTGTTTGGAGTGGGTGCTCGCAAGGTCAAAGTAGAAAATTTTGATTCTTTCATTAAGACAGGGCTAGGGCAGCTGCTTCAAAGCCAACGTGATGCTTCTTGGTCAGATGACCAAGATATTAGCGAATACCACATTCGAACAAGAAAAGAGTACCTATAATCACATGAAAACCATGAAAGCCAGTTGCTAAGTAAAAGGTAGAACCATAAATACTATCCAAAATAATGGAGGGTGATTCCCAAATAGGCCAACCTATTGAACTGCCTGTTGAATCCATGAGCAGGCAAGAGACAGCCTGGCGAACTAAAACATCTTAGTAGCCAGAGAAAAAGAAAGGATAATGTTGCTCCTCAGAAAATGCCTATAAACTACACACCGACTAATATATATAAGGACAAATCAACTATAAAAAAACCGTTGCCAAAACCATTTGTTTAAGCTTATTCGTTCATGCTAGGCTCACGAACTAAATAGAAGAACTAGAGGCCGCCAAGGCCTTCAACCATTAGACAAGCTCAGGTAGGATCCTTTGCTTAATACTTGAAGCAAAAACCTAGAAGAGGAATTCTTTCTATTCACGAGGAAACAAACCATTAGTCAAGAAGACACAGACATACTTTGAGCAGAAATATGCTAAGCCCTTTTCTCTTCGAGGTTGATTCTTTCTTCTAGTGTGGGGCCCTATGAGCTTGCCACCTTTCCAGAATTATGGCAAACGGAAGCTTCCACATGTCCCCTCCTGATTCTTTGCTTGCCCCGGGAAGGTGCAAAGGGATACTGCGGTATTCGAATTTGGTCTCTGTTTGGATTCGTCTCTTATTATTGATTTACAATATATTGCGTACAGATACTAACGCTTCGAAAACTCACCTTGACGAACTCAAACCACCTCAAGAACTCAAATCAGCAAGGCAAGCACCATCTTAGACCATATTGATCCTATTGTTTACATTAGAGTATATTAGGAAAAGACCGGATATGGTTAGTTTAGGATTGATTGTAATCCCGTGATAACCTTCCTTATCTCTAGGAGAGGCGTCTTGCCCTCCAAGCCATGTACTCTATATAAACAAACTTGAGGGCTCGACAATACATCATCCCACGATTATACACAATCTATCCTTGCTACATGGTATCACGAAGTTAGGGTTTTCAAATCCTAGCCTGAGCCTGCTTCTTGCTGCCATGCCGCCGGGGAGATCAATCTCCATCGGGCGCGTCTCGCTCGTAAGATGCATGGCCAATCCTCCGACGGCCACGCTCGTCGTCGTCGTGTCGCAAGCACCAATAGATTGGGATACTCACCGGCTTCTCCGGCGTTAGCGTGGTGGTGGTATCGCGAGGCTCATTGCCGGTGGACCACGCCAGATACCTTTCGCGTGACGCCGTCATGGTGGCGGCCGCGACGACGGCCGCCGTGACCAAGCTTCCTCCGTGACGCCGTCATGGTGACGGCCGTGAAGGAGCCGCTGATCTCTGCATGATTTGCGCCCAGCCCCTCCACGCCGCTTCTCCCCGCAGTCTGCGGTGTATTGCGTCTGCCTGCATTGTCTGGCGATTATTCTTTGCGTCTGCGGTCGTCGCGAGAACCCGAGGTGTACCCAAATCTGCTGGCCGCTATGTATCCTTTTCTTTTCCCCAATCGAGATTGGGTTTAGTCGCCCACCGCCCGTCGACCTCACGCGTCCTCGACATCGGCATTGACTACACGGCCTCTTCATCTTCTTATTGTCTTTGCATGGCGTGGCCTCTGGCATACCCGGAACGCTTGCACGTGCCACGCCTCTTCGCACATGTCGACCTCGTCGGTTCATCGTCACCGCCATGATCGGAGGCTCCATCCTCGACATCGCCATCGTTGTCTCGCCTCCGGACGCCCTCGGCTTTGATCAACCGATCGCGTCGACCACCTCCCGTGGCGTATGTTGTCTCTTCGCTACGCTTACTCCAAGCATAAGGCGGCGCCACGCCTCGCTTCCCCTTGGCCAGCCGCCGCCGCCTGTCGTTGCCCTCACCGTTGCATCTACATCGTTGTCTGCTACGTCGTTGCGCGCTTCTCGCGCAGGGTCTTTTTCGGCTGTTCGTGTTCTTCGTCAACTTCTTCGAGCACCGCCATCGCGACACTCTGGCGCCGTCGTGGCTCTCCTCCATGTGCGTCGCAGCTCTCGCGCCGCCGCACCTCCAGGAACCTCGATGTGTCGCTTGTTTGCCTCGACTTTCGGCACAACCTAACCTCGCCAAAGATCGCCATCTCATCCGCGCCTTCGCCGTCACTCCGACAACCGCGGTGTCGCATCGGCACCTTCTTCCTCCGCCGCTTCTGCGCACCGCAACCCGTCGTGGAGGCCTTCTCTGCTAGTCCCATTTAGACGCCGCGCGCAATGGTTGGGGCCTCTACCTGGTACGTTAAATTACTAGCGACAAGACTGCGCGTGCCTTTCGTCCCCCGACGCATTCTCGGCACAGCAAACTCAACGCATACGCCTACGCTTCATGGCGGCTCGACAAAGATCGACCTCGGCGTCCGACCTTCTTCCTCATCGATCGCCTCATTGCGTCGCCGTCTTCGTCTATGGTGCTCCTCCTATCGCCACCATCACCATGGCGCCCTCGCGTCTTTCGCGACTTGTGTGGCTCCTCTACTTGGCACCCTCAACGGCTTCCATCGACCACAACTATCCCACGCCGGCACCTCGACATGGCTCCACGTCCTCATACTTGGCTACCTCGACATCGGCACAAAGGGCTACCGCCTTGCTTGAGCAACCTCTTGGCTTCCCACTCTAGCCACAAAGATTCATGACGATCATCAAGCCGTTCTCATGTGGGATGTCACTCGTCTGTTTCTTCTCTGATCTCATCGTTTAGCGCTTCCTGTATTTCATCATGGGATGTTAGAGTATATTAGGCAAAGACCGGATATGGTTAGTTTAGGATTGATTGTAATCCCGTGATAACCTTCCTTATCTCTAGGAGAGGCGTCTTGCCCTCCAAGCCATGTACTCCTATATAAACAGCCTGAGGGCTCAGCAATACATCATCCCACGCATTATACACAATCTATCCTTTCTACAGTTTCAATTAATTTATGTTGTTTCACAAATTTATGTATGCATGCGAGTACTTTCAATAAATTTGCTATATTGTAGGTATCGGTAGGTATCCATACTTGTTGCATACAACTTCTTTGATAAATACAAAATTTAACCTTGATAGCCACAGAGTAAAGGGTTAGACAATAACTAATGTCATCTTTGGGTATATTCGATTATGTGTTCCTATGCTTAATCAAGCTTTAGAAATGAAAGAACAAATAATCGGTTAAATTGTTTGTTTAGGGATGGAAATTTTGACTTATTGAGAAAGTTGTCTCTGATATTTTGGTATAAAATCAAAAATGAAAACTACGTTTTTGCGCGAGCGAGTTATTCGTATAATCTGTGAAGTGCATGGACTTGCACGTAGTGTAAGGGAAGTTCTTGTCTGGGTCGATTAAAGACCAAATGTAGTGTTGTATAATCCAAGATATTCCATGCAACCACAAGTACTATTATAGGGTGGTCTTAACCTATTAAGTTGCTGCGGTCTAGCTTTACACATTGGAAGGCCGAAATAGTACAGGCACTCTAGATTGGTTTGCTCAACGGGATGCCCTTACCAAGGTATTGAGAATAACGCTTTCCAATACGACAGTGCATGTCTTGCTACGAGGGAAATGGTCATGACAGGTCGTAAACTATCATTGGTATTGTATGTACAAATATTTTCCACCGCTATAGTAAGGGTCAAACATTACCAGGCTGGTACAAAGTTAAATCTAGGTGATGTAACATTTCTTGGCATGATCTCTCTGCCATTCACCAAAGGAAGTGTGAAAATAGCGGGAATAAGAGTTGGTCATGTCTTATGGTAAAATTGTACGCCTATGCAAAGTGAACCTTTCCAAAAAGTCATGCTCACAGTAATGAGAGACTTGGTGCACTGACACTAGTTAGACTTTGGATTTTAACAACAATATTTGAGTTGGAAAATGGTGGGTAGCCATGTTACAAATGTTGTGCCAGGTATATGCTACATACTTGCTATTTACTTATCTGTCAACTGCTCTTTACAAATTCTGTTTACAATCTATTACTTGTTATTATCAAATAAATCTCGCTTTATGCAAAAGAACAACGTAGCCATCTCTTGGCATGACCATGCATATAATTATATTTGTGATACACTACAAGTTTTGTTGAATACAAATGTACTCACTCTTGCTTGTTGATATTCAAAAATTGAGGAAGCTACAGACCCTGATGACTCTTACTTAACCACATGTATTGAGGTTGCCTGTGGTTATTTTGTTTTGAGGCATAGTGCTGGACCTTACTGCTCTACTTCACTACTTTTCCATTGCCTTTTATTTGGCCAAAGGTCCCTTTTGTTGTAAGGAAAATTTTCCTTTTATAAATATACATTGATGATACGTTGTATGGATATGATAATAATGTTGTGAATGTGTGCACTAGCCATTGATCATGTGACTAGTATGGTATGCATATGAGACCCCCTTGGTATTCTACGCCAGAATGGGGGGTCTCGACAAATATACAAGTCATTTGTGAGATGAAAATTCAAGAAAATGCATGGCTCACCTGTAGTTTACAACAAGAAGGTTATAGCCCTGTGAATAAAGAAATGCCAAGGATTTTGAAAAGCTTGATGGATAAACACTGTGTGGTCCACCATGAAGAACAACAATTGTTGGATTACTTGCAGAATTGTTACCAGACACAAAAATAGCCTCAAAAGGCACCATAGCACCTGAACAGACATAAAAATATATTTTAAAAAAATCAAAACAAGACACACAACAACAAAAGGAGGGAATGCATACAATAAATTAACAAAGGAGTGTCAAAGCAATTCAGTATAGCGAGGGTTCTTTATAAAGCATATTTAAAAAATGGCCAACATGAAGTTTGATACACCGCCTTGGAGATGTTACAAGTAGGATTGGACTATCATGAGCAGTAAGAGATTTTCTTAGATAATCCATTTTAGTGTTGCCTTGATTTAATGCAACGCAGTTAGATTGTGTCATAACTCACAATATAACAGGATAGCATTATACTGATCTCAAGAAAAAGAGCAGCTGCAGCACCCAGTGAAGAATGAAGGAATAGTTCAGCAAGCCAGAAACTAAAGAGTATCACCTTCAGAGGAAGTCAGAAAGAGACATTCCAATTATAGTAATTGTTGCTACCAGATTAATTGTTGCTACCAATTTTGTAATCTGCAAAATGAATAGTAGTGTTGAGTTGTGAACATACCATTTGGAAGTTTGTCAGAAGGATTGCTAATCGGGATTTTGATAATGCTGAACTTATGTTCCGCTAATATGGCGTTGATCTGCCAAACAAACATCACATTAATACTAACTTTACAATTTGCATTGAACCTTTTATGAATTCAGGAAAGAAATGGGCAAGCAATATTTTGTTTTAGCTAACCTTATCAGATGGCTTAGGAAACGGAGATGAAACTCCCTGCCACTCCCATTGGCATGAATTTTCAGTCTGAGAAACTTCAAACCCATAGTATATTTGGGGGAGTGTAATAAGGCTGCTGGAAACTGGAAAAAAAAAGTGGGGAAGGCACATAAATATGAACAGTTATCTGATGGAACTATGCAAGTCTACTGTAATCCTGTAGAAATATGCGGTTACCTGCAAGAATGTTATTTTTGTCAAGTGCAAGAACATTCCATGAATAATCTGAATCCTGAGGACTAATTCTTGAAACTTCACAGCTACAAAGGGAAACAGTGATTTGACAAACAAATAAACTACTTAGCCATATCAGTGTGACAAAGGGCAGGCAGATGCTTGTAATTACCTCGCAACATTTACAGATAGTATTACTTCCTTACTTCCCCAAACAGAAGATAAAATCATAGTTCGTCCATCGGAAAGCCATGGATCCCTAAGTAAGCCAAAGCAGTATAGACCAGGGAAAGAGCCATCTTGAGGGCACATCACAATGGGCACCTATAAGAATAAAACCAACCATTATATAAGTTCCTTTCTTTATATTCTCTGGATTTTGTTTTCCTTTTATTATTAATGGAAGCTGAATTCAGACACCTCAATAAATCCCACAGATACAAGTTATAATCCAGTGTTGCCAACTGGCAAGCAATATATTATAAACTTCTAATAAACACCGTGAGTAGATTCATGCAAAGTTTCAGATTGAGAACTTGAAGCTATACATGAAAGCCACACATCCAAACTAAAACAAGATAACATAGTAAGCAAAGGCATAGGCATTATCGTACCACATCAGAAACACTAAGGCTCCCCTCCAGTTTCCCATCTGCAGGCCAGTCGATCTTATGCATTGAATTTGTGGCATTGTGTGCTCCACTGTCTACAGCACTCTGCGCTGAAATGAACACAAGATACTTTCCATCCGGACTGTACAATAAAAACTCATTATTTGGGATTAGCATTACAATATGTATTGTTAACATTCATGTATCAGCAACTCAACATAAACAATGAATGAAAATATTTTAGTATTAACGTATACAAGAAATCATATGTGATGCAAAAGGATTCCCATCCACGAGTCCAAGGTCTACGTCAAGAAGATGGAACGATGAAAACACAATTCACCCTAAAAATCTCTTTCAGATTACACTGGACAGAGAATTTTAGTTGTTCAAATAGTGAAGGTTAAGGCCTACTTAAACTCAGCAAAAGCTAAAAAATAAATAAACTCGGCAATGTCCATTAAGTGTTACCATTCCAACCATGGCCAAAAAAAAAATGACAACCTGGACACTCCAAAAAAAAAGACAATTTAATAAACACCAGTAAATGTGTAGCCTACATATTTCTTCGAATAAATCAAATGAGATATCTGGCCTAAATTGGAGGATATCATTGCACAAAAAAAAATGAAGTTGTCCTACCTGAACCGTGGGAAAAAGGCACTGCTCAAGTCTGCTGTTAACTTGATCATAGCTTTAATATTGACACTGTACCAATCATAAAAAGATGACATCAGAAATAAAACAACCTACACAATAAGAGTCATGTGGCATACCAAATGTTTAGCATTCATCTTTTTTAGAACTAGGATAGCGAAGGAAAAACAAAAATATAACACTTGTTATATAAAAAAATTATGCATTTATTTTGAGGTATTGAAGGAACATTATGACACCTAATATGTTAAGAACTGTAACTTACAATGGAGAAACAAAATAAAATTGAAAATTAATGTTAGTGAAAACAGATATTTCATTTTTTTTAGGTGAACAAGGACGTATATCGGTATATGCTTACACAGTTGATGATTTGTCAGGTTCTTCCTTGAAAGGATCAGGAGCAGCATACAGAGCACAAGGTCTGTTATAGCAGTATTTAATACCAAGTTTCCTTGGCGTCTGTTGGAAACCATTATCAGATGACCATGCCACAAAAACCAAACCATATGAAGATGATGGAGTCCAAATCACTTGGCCAACACTTAATGATCTAGGTATGCCATTCACAGCTCGTACTTCACCACTGCAATGGCACATATTATTCCTCATAAATCACAGTATTTTGTAAAGCACCTCAAATTTCAATCTTCAGGGCAAAGAAACATACCTAGAAATATTCACAACAAACAATGCAGGCACCCTTTTCTTGGAATAGGTTTCTCCCCAGGTCTCTTCCCAATCTCCTTGTCCTTTCCAGCTCTTGCAGTCCTTTTCAGACAAGCCTTCCTTCTTGTATCCTGAATCATTGAACACTGGCTTTGGTTGGGGAGGCTCCTCAGCAACATAAGCTATGAAAGTCTCTTCCTGGTTCCATGAGATCCCTTCAAACCTACATTACAGGCTTACAGCCATATAAAGCAAAAGCCAAAGTTAGATGGTAAAATGAAACAAACTCATCTCCCCCTCTCTCTACATATATGATATATCTCTATGACTCTATCTCTCAAAAAAGAAAAGGGAAAATGAATGTTGCTGCAAGAACACAATTACTTTACCATTCATCAGCATATAGCGATCCATGAACAGATTGTGCAACATGTATCTCATTCTCCAACTGACAGGGGCCCCAAATCTCTAGTTTTGTAGGGGATTCATCCTCAGCATTCCGTACAAGCAAAAGTTTTTCTCCAGATGGTGATGGAATTACTGCTGACACCCCACTCATTTCAATTGGGAAGGGAGACCACTGGAAATCCACAGACTTTGAGGCACTTTTTGAGATGTGAGAATTTAAAAGGAATTTTCTCCTTTTGTTGGCCAAAAGATCTGATTGGCCCATAGAAACCATTGCCCGGGATGTGTTTTCTGCAGACCAACAAAATAACAGTAAGAACCTTCAAGTTCAGTGAAACTGGATAGCGACAGGAGTGCATACCATTCTTGGAATTGAATATCCAAGCCTTGCCAATACTTGGAATTTTGACGAATTCCTGCAGCAACTTGGACTGTGAAGCATATTCATCCACCATGGAGGCATCCATCCCCAAAGGCAATTCTTTCTCAGTGGCTGCCTCAGAGGCTTGTGCAGCATCCATGGCTACCGAATACGACAATGCCTTGCTAATACTGTGCAGTCAAAGAGATTAAATCAGCATCATCCATATGATGAAAACTGACTTGGGAATCCAAAGCCAACTAAAGAAGAAAGAAAGAGATCAGGAAAACTGAGGCCTTCAAGTGCAAGATTCTTGAGTTAATCCTTATCAGACAACACAAAAATGTCATATATACTACAGGAGAAAAAAAAGAGCAGTACTCATACATTTGCACTGCTGTCCCTATCATGCAGGACTTTTTTTTTACAAACATAGGTCATTGTTTTAGCACCACCATCACTTAAGCAGTCACGCACAAGATTCTTTCTGTTGTACTAATACTATACAAGAAATAAGAACTGGATAAAAGTGTCATCAACAAAAGCAGCAGCAGCAGCAACCACCAATCATGCTACTCCAAAACAGGAGAAAAAAAATAACAGTCTGAAAGGTGGACATAGTTTTAGTGTTCAATCATGAGTAATAAAGTGCTTAGCCAATTTAGTTGATGGCCTTTCATGCTCAATAGTGTTGGACATGTGAATTTAGTCAAATTTATATTAAATGAGAAGTTTAGTTATTCATCTATCGTTTATTTATTCTTGATCATCATCGTTGCCAAAAGGTAAAAATTATTCCCGGACGCTTGTGATCCGGCGTACCCAAATACGAAGACTTGGGCGTCCCCCCCCCCCCCGGCCCCTCATAAAATCCAAAAAACGAAGTGGGATTTCAGAGAGCTGACCTAAGCCACAGCGAGGATCCGGTGGTTGGAGCACGGACGCGAGAAGAGGACGAGGGGAATAAATTCGCGGCGGCAATGGAGAAGTCGCCGTGGAATCGCGAACAGGTGAGAGCCCTGGCCACCAAAACCAAAACCATTGGTAGGATTTGGGTTTTATCTCAGGCTTCTCCCAATCGCACTTTTTATTTATCCATCGCAACCCTGGATATATCTACAAATCACAGTAGGCCCCCTCAACAGAGAGTATTATACTATTATTCCGGCCCGGGGAAAAATTAGTCCAGCGACACTCAATTCATTAGTTTTTAACGATATGTCTATGACATGTGGGTCTATCTGAGTCTATAATAGTGGACTAAGATATCATTTAGTGAATCACGAATTTTAAAGAGTGTCCAATCTCCCCGACCCGGGGGCTGCCTCGTAGGTCGTGGACATCAGATCGCATCACAGCCGTCCGATGCGCCGCCGATGCACCCGCTCGTGCTCTCCTCCCCCGCGCTCCGCCGCCTCGTCAAGTCGCTCTCGCTGGCGGCGAAGCCCGGGGCCCACCTTTCTGCGTCGGCGATCCACCGCCTCCTGCTCAAGGCGGGGCTCCTCCACGCCGGGGCGCACCTCCCCACGGTGTATGCAGCGCTCGGCCGGCCGAGCCACGCGCGGTACCTGTTCGACGAAATGCCTGAGCCGGGCCTTGTCGCGCGCACCGCCATGGCGCGGAAGCACGCGGCGTCCGGGCAGGCTGCCCTGGCGCTCGACGTGTTCCAGGGCATGGTCATGGACGGCGTCCTCCCGGACGAAGTCGCCCTGGCGGTGGCGCTGGTGGCGTGCCACGGGGCCGGATCCTGCGCAGCCAGGAGGAACCCTGGCAAGATGGTCCGTTCTCTCATCGTGACCAGCGGGATCGTGCCGGACGTGTTCATCTCTACCGAACTGATAAGGGTCTACAGGGAGTGCAGTGAGCTGACAGTTTCCAGGAGGGTGTTCGACGACATGCCAGCGAGAAGTACTGTTGACTTGGAACGCCATGGTACATCAATATGTCAGGCAAGGTAGTGTTGACGCTGCGTCTGAGCTGCCCTCGCAATGCCAAGGAAGGATGTGTGTCGGAAAGAGATCCTGCTGTTATGATCTCGGCCGTACGGTCACTGCCACGTGAGCCCTACGCGACGCGGGGCCCATGTGGCAATGACCGTACGGCAGAGACGGCGACGGCAGAGGATCCGCTTCCGATGTGTGTCATGGAACACAGTGGTGGCTGGCTACTGCCTGGTTGGCCGGAGCAGGGAGGCGCTAGCTAGGGTTGTTCCGTCAGATGGTGTCGCCATCATCGTGTCCGGCACCCGAATGGACCTACAATGAGCACTGTCCTTGGTGCTTGTGCGGGCACAGGTTGTTTGGAGTGTGGAATTTGGGTCCATGCGTATATTGACAGGAACAGATGAATGATGATGGCTCACTGGATTGGAGCCTGATAGACATGTATGCCAAATGTGGAAGCATTGACAAGGCCTTACAGGTGCTTGGGAAGGCACAAGAGGGACCTGTACCCGTGGACGACGTTGATTTGTGGACTGGCAATGCACGGTCAGGCCGCTGATGCTTTGTGGATGTTTGACATGATGCAAGACAGTGGTGTATGCCTTGGCGATGTCACGCTTGTTGGGGTCCTAAATGCCTGTGCACACGGCAGGCTGGTAGACGATGGTCTCTTCGGTACTTCTACCCCATGGAGGACAAATGCGGAACCGCACGCAAGCTCGAACACTATGAATGTATGATTGATCTTCTTGGCCGTGTGGGGCGTTTTCATGAAGCATACAAGATGATCAGAACTCTATGCCAATGAAACCTGATGGAGTAATATGGGGTGCATTATTGAGTGCATGCAAAGTTCATAGTAATGTGGAACTTGGCGAGATTTCTGCGGCCGAAGTCAGCAGGTTGGATCCGGGTGATCCCTGGGCAAGGGTGATGCTGTCCAGCATGTACGCAAGAACGCAGGATTGGAGCGGTCTCGCCAGGGAGAGGAGGGAAATGAACAGCCTGCAGATGAAGAGGACCCCTGGGTGCAGCTCAACGGCAAGGTGCATGAGTTTGTCACTGGTGGCACTCAGCATCCTCGGCTTGCTGAGATTTGCACTGTACTGGAGGATGTTGATGCACAAACACATGGAGGTTGAGGCGCACAACAGCTTCGTCGACTGAGGTTCTTGCTCTGGCAGTGGTTGTTGGCTTGCAGGTGCAGATTTCGTGAGCCTTCAGAAGTAAGTGTGGTAACCTCCTTACTTTGCACACTGGCATGCGAAGAACTTGATAAAAATATTTGTTGATTACTAGGTCAAATCGCGAAGAACTCATGAAGTTACGCTGCGAGCGCGGAGTAATGTCAATGTGCTGATGAAAATTTCTTGAGCATGGTCAAGTTGAATCAGCAATAGAATGTTGAAGGATTGAAGCTGCCGATGCCAGTGTGTGCATGAATTCAGCATTAATTGTTACGGTCAAATGCCTGAGCTTCATCGAGTTGAGTGATTTTTGTAGCATATTCTAGCATCAGTGTTGTTGTAGCCAACATACGCAGTACAGACATACTGTAACTGATAAGCGCATCATGTTTTGTCAGGATGCAGACGCCGCATTGTTGCAGGAATAGGCTTTGAACCTGAGTGTGTTCAGTTGATGTTTGATGCATCGGTGAGGTCAGAGAAAAGAATCCTACTGCCGAATTCAATGTATGCTGAATTCTACTTGTTTTTGTCGTTGTTTCGTGTTGTCAATTACTCCACCCCTCTGTGCCATCGACCATCTCGAACGCTGGGTAAATTATAGGATTCAGTGCAGCGTGAAGTCAGTGTCACTGCATGATGCCGAACGAACATGGAGATGAGATTGAACCTATAGGTGGTCTGATCTTTCACGGTGGAACAACAAACATAATTAGCATGGTTATAAATAGAGACAACCTGTAGCAAATTTCAAACATGGTTATAAACTCGTAGCGAGGATTTGGGTATTTGCCACTTCAAATGTGGCTTCGCAAAATTTAGGGCCTTGTGCGCCATAAGGAACAATCTTAGGACAAGTGGATCTCACAATCCAGCGATTAAACTCCTGTATGCGATAAGAATCCCCACGCCAAGTGCAATTCCATATCAAAATTCACAAACTCGTGGATTTTCACAATGACTCACCAAACTCGATAATCAGGGATTCACCCATGAGGGCACATGGCCAAAACACACATGTTTTTTAATTCATGATATCACTAGTTCAAAGCATGTGTGCTGCTACGAATTAAAACAACTATATTACCTCGGTGTGTTGTGCCATTGTCGCCAAACTTGGACTGCGCCACACCCTTGGTCGAGCTGTAGCCTAGAGAAGCTCTGCACTGCCTGCGTTTGTCTGCCGCACCCATGGCTGTGTCGTCGTGCCCGATTGAGACCCTGTCGTGGTCATCATTGCTCCTTGTTGGCGCTCATTTTATGTGTGTTTGCACATTCTAAATTTCCAGTAAATTGGTAAGAAATTACCAAAATTATGGATTATTGTAGCTAACCCTAGCCCGGAATCGAAGACTATAATTTTGGAATATGTTTTGCAGCAATCATCATAAATATGTCAAAAAATACACAAAGAATACAAAGGACCACAATGGGCCGAAGTTTCGGAGCAATTGGGCTGCAGTACAGTTAAGAGCTGCCCGACGCTACCATAGCACCGACCCGTGCAGCCCAAGAAGCTAGGTTAGCACTAGACTAGTGTCGGCCAACGCAAGCTAGTGCTCAACCCTATCTCTACGCCAACTCTGTTCGAAGAACTCTTTTAACCCTACGTGTCTGTATACAGCCAAGAAATTGCCAACTTGAGCGACAAGGCAATAGACTCTACTCAATTTTTGGAAACCAATTTGAACTTTAGACAAAAACTACCAAGATTTGGACTAGACCCACATGTCACCGACTCTAGACTCTAGAGCTGGCTATGCCACCCTAGCACTGACCCACGCACGGTAAGAGCTAGCCAGCACTTGGGGGTGTCAACCCCCTTTAAAAGGGCACTCCCTCTATCTATTTTTGGCAATCCTTTCACGAAGCCCCAGAGCCAATTTCGGTAGATTTTGATCTTTGAAATCCGTTCTTCTAGTTGATAGGCTAGATTAGAGTAGTTCTTTAAAGGTAAAGCCCTATTGCAAGTCCGGAGCTCTACTTCAACCCATGTAAGAGGTAATGGTGTAATCTCAAGTGGTTGTTATAACTTTTCATGTCTAGTCATTTCAATCTATTTTACGTTTGTCCATATATGCAATGTTTGCTTTTTGATTTATTTTATCCATAGATAGTTTTAGCTAGTCATTGTAATTTTAGGTTCATTGTAATTTTAGGTAGTCATTGTAATTATGGAGATTAGATCGATCCAGTGGATCCTTGCACACATGGATTCAAATTTCGTTTGGGGAAAAATACCGGGTATGGCTGAAATCCGAAATTTCGAATAAATTTTGGTCAAAATACAAAAACCAAAATTCAAATCCGGTTCGTTTGCTACCCAAAAAATCCAAAAATTGGCAAAATTTACCAAAATTTTGGGCAAAATTGCCGAAATTTCGCTCGCTTTGCACTGGCTGAAAAGTGGGACAAACAACGGCGAAACATTTTAAAATTTTTTCTGGAGAGTCCTGACAAATTAATGATATTTCCATAAAATTTTCAGATGATGATCAAATCTGAGGAATTTTTAAAAATTCAAATATTGCTACTGTCCTGATAAAATGCTGACCGGCAAGTTTGAACCGAATGAAAATTAGAACAAACGAGGTTATAAAATTTTGAAATTTTTTGTGGATTGTCTTGACACATCCATAACATTCTAATAAATTTTTTAGATGATGTTCACGATGTATGAATTTTTAAAAATTTGAACAGTGCTACTGTCAGGTTAAAATTGCCTTACCAGCAAAATTGAATGAAAGGAAAAATAGTCCAAAACACGTTAGAAAATTTTGATTTTTTTTTGGATGGTCCTGATATAGCATTAATGGTTATATAAAATTTTTAGATGATGATCATGCTTAACGAATTTTTAAAAATTCTGACAGTGCTACGTTCTAATAAAAGATCGATGATCAATACATAGATTTGCTTTAGCAATCAAAAAAGTTTAAAATTTTTGAAATTTTTAAAAAAGGGTGATAAATAAATATTTAATATTTCATAAAAATTTTGAATCATGATCACACTCTAGTGAATTTATAAAATTCTTACATGGTACAGTAGTATTTTTGTCTTTCTCTTTGGTTTTTGAAATATAATATAACAAATGAAGTTCAGTGCTTACATAAATTTGATTGACCAAATAAAAAAGTTTAATTTTTTTTAAAATTTATAGAATGGTACTGAGGCAATTCTCAATCTCTCATAAAAATTTTAGATCATGATCACACTCGAGAAAAATTATAAAAATCTAACAAGGTTACTATCCCAATTACGTTCATTCAATTTTTATTTTTTAAATATAAAAATGAAGTTAAATTATTTTGAAATTTTTTGTATGATCCTACACTACAAGAGATAGTACCATAAATTTTTTAGATCATTATCAAGCTTATACAATTTTTTTTGTATGATCCCACACTACTAGAGATAGCATTAATTATCATCTTCTTTCTTATTCTAATATCAATGGATTCTAAGGCAAAATCCAATTCCATCCATTGTTTATCTTGAAAGTTGTCATACACTGATTTATCTTTCACTTTACCCTCATTCTCGAATAAGAATACTATAGGCATGGCGTATCCGTGATTTTGGGTATGGGTGGTCCAACTTGGCATAAAATTTTTAAATACCGTAAATCTAACATGCCAATATACAATACAAGTATAGAATTTACCAAAAGTGAATCATGATATATTAATAAGGTGTCTTATGAACATCTTAAAATCAACAACTAAGTATGAAATTTGACTTAAAGAAACTTACACGACTACAATAATTTGAAGAAGATTACATTACTACTTCTTGTTGGGTCTACGCTTTTTAATGGCCATGAAAGTGTCTATTATATCTTCTTCATTCACTTTAAAGAAAATATCTCGCTCAATGAATGTGACTAGACAATCATCCAAAAGACTATCACCCATCCTATTTCTCAATGAATGATTGCGCGGAAGCTTAAATCAAATTTTTTATTATTTTTGAAACACCCCAATTAACTGATTCGGATTCGACAAAAATAGATTAACCTACGTTCACTAAAATAGTAATTTCTGATGATCACACCGTTAGATCGATGTGAAATTTTAACTACTGAAACTAGACTCAATTTTCAAGCTAACACAATAAAAATCAGCTCAATCGGATCTATGGATCTAAAGTTATTTTCTTCGCAATTTAACTGAATCAAACGCCATACCAAATAAAAACAGATTGACTCACGTTCACCAAAATAATAATTCCCAAAGATCCTACCGTTGGATTGTTGTGAAATTTTAACTATAGAAACTAGATGCAATTTTGAAATTAACACAATAAGAATCAATCCGATCGGATCAACGGATCTAAAGATATTACCTTTGCAATATGACTATCTCAGTAATGACGGGAATTGATCTTAGAGTAACGACAGAAATTGATCTTAAATTTTTGGGTGGGCCGGGGCCCACCCGGCCCACCTCTGGATCCGCCAGTGACTATAGGTAACCTATTTTCATTCTGGTCTTGTGTAAAAACAAGATCATTTTGATAATTCTCTATTTAATAAACTCTTTTCACTGGGCTCTGAATTTTTCCCTCAAAAAATTCTCGTAGATTTACCTGACACATACGCCAAGTGAATTAGAAAAGGATAACTGGCCCGCATCACTGCAGTTTTGGTCCAAATGCCAAAACTACTCGCTCCATTTCCTGTCCTATAAGGATGGTGTGCAGCAAACCCGTTATCTTTCATCAAATATCAAGTATTTTTACTCCCTCCACTCGAATTTAGAAGGCATATTTTCTATTGTCATATAGGTTAAATAAATATTAAAAATAATTAGACTATCCTTAATTATTATCTTTAAGTACTATATTTAATTCGATAATATAAAATAAAGTTAGATATTTATTTGAGATATAAATAAAATATCATACTAATTTTGTATTAAAATATGAAATCCATCTTATATTTATGAACGAGAACATTTAAAAATACATTTTAGATTTTTTTTACGGAGGGAGTATTTAATAGCACTTAGTTTTACAATCAGTATGGTGGCTATGTATGCAGTTTATGCACACTCTTATCACCACTCATAAGTAAGAGCGGTTGGGACGAAAAAGTTTAGAAACTCTTTTATTAATACTTAATAGTTTTATGTACCAAAACCATCCCTATTTTATTATCTAACTTTTTAGTCTTTGTGTATTTTATGTCTCTATCTAATCTCTTTTTACAAGGCGTGTGTTATGATCAAGCATGCATTTTAACGGCCTATTATAACCGAATCAAATGGTACATGACTATAATCTTATACAAATGTAATGGAGGAATAAATTTTACTAGATGTCTTTTAATTCAACTATAAACTCTACTAGGTTCATTAAATTGTTTTTGAACAAGTTCATTTTCACCCTTTGAACTTTGAAAATGTATGTAACCCTTGAGACTGGCAAAAATTCCATCTAACTCCTTAACTACAAAACCGCCATCTAACCTCCAAACTTACCAAAAAATAGGTCAATTTACACACCGAAGTAGTTTGGGGTCTTGTTGCGTGTAGGTGGTAATTTAGTGGCATATATCCTAGTTAGTAGCTGCGAGTAAAAAATCCTCTTCAGCGACGAGGGAGAGAAAGATCAGATGAAGAGATGTTTTTTAGGATGCATCATGTTCAGGGCCTTGAGAATCATTAATTCATCATATTGAAAATGAAGGATTTTCATTTGCTATCTCCAGCTAGGATACCACCTACAAAATTTGGTGACATGAGCTGCACACTTTACAAAACCATCACCACGTACGTTAGCGAGATCACCACCCCAAACCACTTTGGAGTGTAGATTAACATGGTTTTATAAGTTTAGAGGTTAGATACCAGTTGTGTAGTTTGCGGGGTAGCGTGAATACATTGCAAAGTTCCGTGGATAAAATAGAGTTATTCCTTGTGTTTAGATCACCTTAGATTCCTTTGTTACGTCTATCTTTTGCATCCGAGCTAAGATGAATAGCAAAATCATATTGCCATATCAACCTACCTTATCATGACAGCAATTCAAGCTTTTTAATGGCAATTTTGGTGGCTTCGAGACAAGGTTAAAAAAAAAAAGAAGCTAACAACAGCTATTGCTAGATATCGCGAAAGCTATCGTTTGTAGTGTTTTCAATATTAAAATATTTTTAAAAATTAAATATGTATATAATATTATTTTCAGTGGTGCTTTAGAAGGTACTAATATTTTTTAGTAAGAATATAAGTCAAGTCTAGAATCAATAAACATATGAATACATGTCTAAAAGACCATAAATAATAACTATATCATAATATTCTTAACAATAAATACTTAACCATTGAGAAACATGGATGTTAGATTATTGAAAAAGGTAAAATGAGATATTTTACTATGCTTTCTTGTAGTTTAGACTTATAAGAGATGCATTATAGCCTTTTTAGTAATGTTGAATTTCAAAATGTTTCTAATATTTTGACCTATGGATATGTCAAATAGAGGAGCTATTGCTAGTTATAACATTGTAGCTGATGTAGCGGAACACTGGCTTATGTTTGAGGTCAAAAAGCTGCTAGCTATTTAGAACATTGCATCTCAGAGAGCCACAAAGGTGCAAACTTATGTTATTGATGAAGCTTTACATGAATTATCTCACCACTATACGGCGTGAAGTGTTTAGTTGCAAGGGAGTATACTACATATATTAAGGGTTTCGGCTCAGTCGACCTCTCCACATCAGCTCTTTCCTGGGAACCTCTCTATAAATTCTGAAATTGCATTTAAGTTCTATTGCTCTTTGGCAAAACACCTTATTAAAACTTCTAAAATTACATTTAGGTCCCCCGCCACCTCTTTTGTAAAAAAACTTGCGATTCCGCAAGTTCGAGTTTAGCTCCTTCTTGAGCACTTTTATAAAAAAAACTTGTGGTTTTAGAATATTTCATCCAAACCTAGACTACGCCCTTTTGCAAAAAAGTCCTTGAGGTTCTAAAAAAATTGTGTCAAGCCCCGAACCGAAATTCGCATTATGCAACATAGGCTATGTGGTTCTACCTCACTTGTAAAGCAAAGCCAGAGGCTTCTCCAGCCAATGCTTTGATCCACGTATGTTACCCTCGCACAGCGTAGCACCGTGCATTTGCAACTAGGCCATTATTTTATTGAATTTTGTGAGTTGAGTCCAGCCACAAGTACAACTAGGTGCCATTTTTTTAGTTGTGTCCTGTGCATGTAGCAGGTACAGTTTGAGTTGAAAAAAAAATGAAATTAGAGAAAAATAGAAACGAAAAATGTCAGTACAAAAGCATAACAAATTTTTTTTGCCGAAAACAGAAACATGAGAGTCAGCTTCGATGGAAACAGAAACAGAAATTCCGTATAAATGAAACCAAAAATTCTATTTTCTAATTTAAATAATACAAGAAATATATATTACTTTATAGAAAATATCAAATAGAGTTAAAAAATTCTCAAAAATATTTTGTAACATTTTGAACTTAGAAAATTATTTCTGGCAAGATTTTGGTTTTTCTCAAATAAATTATTTATTTAAATATGAAAATAGCAAAAGTCATTAATTAAATGCTGAAAATTCTGAACAAAAAAAATCATAATATCCGAATTAAATGCTTAATTAAAGAATTTGCAATTTTTAGGGTTTTACAATTGGGTACATATCTGGATAGAATTTTTTTGCTTTCATTTTCGTATCCGCTCTATTTTCTTTCGCATCCATTTCCAAGATTTCCGATTTTATTTGATAAAAATTATGGAAATGGAAATAAAATGGCTATTTATCGTCTATTTCCATTCCATTTTCAATCCGTAGGTACAGACGTACAATATCAAAAAGCTCTGGTAGGCATGGTTTACAAAACCGTACCGTGAACTGCGAAAACCGATTCGGTTTTCGTGGTATGTTTTTCGTAAAAACCGCTAAAAACCGTCAAAAAACCGAAAGAGTTGAAAATTTAAAAAAAATTGAAAAAAAATCGAAACCCGAAAACCGCGGTTTTTCCCGAAAAAACACTCGGTTTTCTTGAAAAACCAACCCGTCAAATTGAATATTTTTCGAAAACGGTTTTTGACGAAAACAGCGGTTTTTCGTGAAAAATCGCTGACATAAATTTTTAAATTTTTTAAAAAATCAGAACGGTTTACCGAATGATTTTTTATCTCGAACTGAAATGGTAAGATTTGCGGTTTTTCGTGGTTTTATGAACCGTGCTGGTCGGCAGTGACTACTGACTCCGGCGGGTAGAGCCCCGCCCCACCCATGTCAAGCTGAGCTCGCCTGCGCCACGTCACCACAAGTCTCAAATCAGTCGACTGTCAGACTCGCTCTGCGCCTCTGCCGCGCCGCATCGAGCACCTCCCCGCCTCGGCTCGAACGTAAGAAGCCCTCCCTCCTCTTCTTCTCCCCCCTCCTGAAATCCCCCGCCTCCCATTTCGCCGCGCCGCCGACTGGAGAGGAACAAGCGCTCGCGGCCGGGGAGGTGACCCCGGGGGGGTGGCCGCGGTTTCTCTTTTCTCTCCCACGCGAGGCGCCGCCCACGAGGTGAGGGAGGCGTCCACTGTTTCGGTCGCGGTGTGGTGTACGGCGCGTCGCGTTGGGGTGGTAGGGAAGGGAGGGGCAAAGCGGTAATCTCGCCCCGCCGCATTCGCGCGGGAAACCCGGAGGCGCGCGCTGGTAACTGTACACGGTTGTGCTCTCCTCGGGGGCGGGGCTAGGGTTCTGTGCTCGCCTCCCCACTCTCTTCCTCTCCACGGCGGCGTAGATTTGTGGCTTTGTCATGGCGGAGCAGAACCAAACTTTAACTAAGACTGGGCCATGATTGCGCTTGAAATTAATGGCTTGATATGTTTGTCAGTAGTAAAGGAATTTTGAGCAATGGCCAATGAATCAATGGTTTCAGAAACTCCGTGGGCTGCTGGTGCTAATGAGGATGTCTTCAGTTTAGTAATTTGTCGCAGGGGATTTTGTGTCTGTGTTCTTTGTTCTACATTGGAATGACAAGTTGGATAGATGTGTTACTCCCTTTTAAATTGAATAACCAAACTAGTTTAGGATCAACCAGACACACAGCAGTACATGGTGCCTACTGAATTATACTTTAGTGGTGCATTTCTTGTATTGAGCTCTGGAAATGCCCAATATGTTTCTACTTTGCAGAGATTGCACTTCCGGAAAAATGGATGCAGTCTTAAATTTTTTTTTTACTATATAAAAGCCTAGCATCAGAAATATGGATATATAATACTAGCATTTCCATGACGATCCTCAAATCTTCCATATGGAAGTGTTGCTTTATCTGAAAACACATCAGCATTGTAGTTTTATCACCCTGCTTTGGGGATTAGGTAAATGAATCAGTGTTAGTTGTGATGTTGGGGTCCATGAAAGATTGAGCAAAATTAAATAGACTGGAACTTGGCTGAGCAAGGACCATATTCTCCTAGGGTGGTCTTACGTATCTTAGGTGGAACATGCGGATGAAACTTTTATGATGTACCGTAAAATGCTTTGGTTTCAATTCATTTCATGTTTTTGCTAATTAAATTCCAGATGTGTTGTGCTATGTTAATCTTTTCAATAATTCTTCCTTGCTGACTTGAATGGCAAACATACATGTACACATTGCGCTACCCAACCAGCATAAATCTAATTATCTAAGAAACTCTAGTTCAATCACACCTGCATGCCCTACATAGAACACTGATGGACCTTAAATTTCATAGTTACGTTGCACTTGCACCTAATGTCCTAATATACTCTAGACTGCATAAGTTTGTATGCACCTCTCTTAGACTATTTCTTCGATCCATGTTCAAATGCATGCCTGTAAGTGCTGTTTGTTATCTTTATCATGTTACTATATAATGTATTGTTACATGGCTATTGAACTTGCAATACCATACAGATGTTCACACGTCCCCCACAAGGGCCAAACTTTCATCAATAGTTGTCAGTTAGTGTATTTTACAGAGAATGTGTGCAAGACAGCTATGCTTATATTTCAGCTTATGTCATGGCATCAAATCATTACTCCCTTTTTATTCATTTCAGTCACTTTGCTTTGATTAGTCATAGTCCTATATGCTAACAACTGAAAATATGCTCCAAATTGCAAATTATGTCAGTCTCAATTACCCTATGATTTAATCAACTCACACCTAACAGCTCAACAACTTTCACCTGCTTTGTACTGACATGCATGTGTTCTCATGGGAATTTTCTGTCATCATAGCCTTGCAGGCCTGCAGGAGTCTTTATGTTGACGAATTCACTCTTAACTCCATCTATTTGTAATTTTAATCAAACAGTGGTGTTCGATTGCTATGCAATGCAACATCCATTTCTTTGCATAGGTCCACATTAAAAGCAGACATATAACTAACTCCACTAACAAGGTTGACCGCGTCATTGTTTCATAGTGGCATGGCTGTACAAGTGACTGTTAGATCCTGTAGCCTGCTTGTTTCCTATATAAGGGTTGGTTTCAGATCCTTGGGAGACTGGACCTCCTTGGAGGTCATTCAAGTTATGTGTGGCAATACCCTATAGTTTTATACCTTGTGTAGCGTCTCTTTTATCTGTCAATGATTTCAAGATTTGGCATTCATATTCTCAACTCACTATGATTGACTGCATTTAGTTATCCTGCTCATTTTCATCAAGAATATCTTTGTTAGTGAGTCATGCTTTTTTCCCACTTTTAGATAAAATCTCTGAACGTATGTTTTACTAGAAGATTGAGACTTTCGCACACTTGGCTTATTTCCTGTTCAGTTTGCACTTTTGCAGCTTCTAAACATGGTTCCAATGTATATATCAAATATGTCATCATCGGAGGACTTCAGTACTACTGTTGGACCAGTCAAGGTATTTATAAATCACCATCTTGAAATTTAATTTTGGCAACTGATATTTGTAAATTCTTAGAATGTAGCATCTTTCTATACTTCATTGTGGAGTAATTTCGAGTAAGCTTGTTTCCTGATGTTTTGACAGCACTTGTGCCTTTTTTTTTGGGGGGGGGGGCTGTTTGAGCTTCTAGTGTCATGTTTTGAATTGCCATAACTTGGGTAGGGTAATTTTTGCTCTGGTATGCTGTTAGAACTTACAAGTTCCACAAAAAGCACTGTGAAGCTAGAAAACATATTTTAGAGCTCTGAATTTAATTCAATAATTTTAAATGTTCTAAATAATGTTAAACGTTAACGAACGGTCACCCCACCTTTTAGTGTTTATATGGTAAGTGGACTGCGGCCTTGTAAACACCCTTGTAAACGGTTTTACTATTTAAAATTCACACAAATATATACATGTGTTTGCAATAACAAAATAAGCACTAATTCTTCTTCTTTCATGCATGCAACAATTATCCATAGCGGTGACATGAAGAAAAAACATGACATGATGTGAACAACTCAAGTGGCAATGAAATGCAAAGTTAGCAGTCATCTCATGTATTCCATAATGTTCCATGTTATATGACAATCAAAACGGGCTTGTTAAATGTTAACGGCTGTTAAACTGAATAAGCGGTCCGATAAAACGGACAAACCTTGAAATGTCCATAGACATAATAGGCAGGGGACCTTTACTGTTTTAACAGCTGTTTACAAGGCCTTAATAGCCCCTATTTAGAACACTGGTAATTTTATTTAATTACCTTAAAATATGAAAATACCTTTGAGATTCAGTGTTCTTGCTGTTGAGACAGTTCACTGATATTGCTAAGCTCAAGGTAACTTTATGATGCTTCATGTATCTGGCTGGACCATAGAAACAAGGCAATTCACTGGACCAAAGCTGCTTTCAGTTTATGTCCAGCTGTGCGCTAGTTGCTCTTAACATTTTGATGCTTTTCCTGTCAGCAGTCTTTAGCAACTATGATTGGTTGACCTAATATTATCGATAGTTTGTAGGATTCTAATTTTAATAGCTAAAGTTGAATAAGGTTCGAATTCTTACACTGTTGAGGGATGCTGCATCAAGCCTTGGTTTGATGATATCATGCTGTGGGTGAAGCTTGGGTAATTGCCCCCATTTTTTCTATGCCCACTTTGATGGTTGGATAACTTTTACTCAAAAGAAGGGCTTGCTTGGCCAGTTGGCCTTAGTTTTTCCTAAAATACTGCTTGACAGACCTCCAAGTCTGTTCTGATATAGGTAGAATTTAGGCTCTAGGCAAACTGATATGCTTCTAAAAGTTAGATATCAGATCCAAACGATTGCACTTCACTTCTCTTGTGAATATGATATACTCATCTTACCATTTGGATCAATTTCCTAAACAGAGATGTACACTTCACTTCGTCTTATGTGCTATCTGTTTACCTAACGTCTTGAAACACTAGGTTGTAAAACTTCTCTAATATTTGCTAAGATCAGCTATCTGGATATTTCCTAACCTCTGTCTTGACCTGTAGATTTTACTGTACATGACTGATGTTAATGTTTTGGAAATGAATAGATGGCATTAACCTAGGTACAGGTTTAAGATTTCTTCTTTGCCAACCACAGACAGTAGTGTAATTAACCATTGTTCATTACGGGTTAAATACCACCCAGAGGATGGCAAGGCAGTAATGCTTGCTTTGAGAGGAGCAGATTAGTGATGAGGATGAACTTGTTTATTCTTCTTGCCTGCCTCAAAGGATGACAAAGCCACCTGGCACCTTCTTATAGAAGGTCTCCACTAACAAACATGGCATCTAATAATATCGAAACTAACTTGATAAGGTAACAATTAGAGGATAGAATTAACCTAACAAACTAAATAAATCACAATTAATTGCTGCTTTGCCTTCCTCACACCAGCCCATACCAAGTAGTGTACCTACTACCTGAAAATTTCTAAGGCTGTTTATGCTATCTAGACCTAGTAAACTTAGTATTGATGTAATTGCATGAGGTGAAAATTTATATTCTTGTTCTGAGTAGTTTTTTCTAAAATTGCCAAATACCAAGACATTTCCCACAGAAAGATTGTAGTGTAACAATATAATGTAGTGCTAATGTTCATGTTTTATAGCCATGAATCAGACATCTTAGTTCTGTGATGATTAACTAGATGAACAAAAGATCTTCAAAATAGTCAGCATTTGAGATATGTGCCATTGGAATGTCTCTTGTTTAAGTTCCTTTGCACTTTCCTTTTGCCAACCCAGTAATCTTATAAGTTTGAAGTAATCGATACACAAAAAAGGGATTGCCCTAAAGTTAGTGCACATATGGTCAGAAATTTTTTTCTCATTTCCTGTGTAATATTCATGAACAAATGGTAACTACGCTAAGTAAATGGGCTGTTTGTTATTGACTTATTGTACATTCATAAACATAAAGAATAAAAGTAATAAATAAATGTGGAAATCAAATGTCATCTGATGTTCTGGTTCCCAACTCAATTTTCAAATGATCTACATGCCTCTGTTAGTTTCACCCTTGTGTGCCATTGTCTGAGGTTGCCCTCCAAGCTCCAACACCTGTTAAGGGTGCAAACATCCGAAACTGTTATGGGGTTGACATGTGTGGATGATCTTCAATTACCCTTCAAATCAAATCTGCTAAGTAGAGTCATGACCATATGAGAAAGACTGATCCGATGATTGCTCGTGCTTTAGTTTTATGATTGGTTTTGTGCAATCATTGAGGTTGTAATGATGCGTTTGCATATGTATACACTCTTAATGAAGAATTACTGAGGTGTCTTCATATATGTATTATGTTCGACATGAGGGGGGTTGCTTTTTGCATGCTGCTTACTGAACTCCCATTTTGTGTTTGCTATATTTGATATTTTAACAAATAAATTAGAAATAGCTAAAAAATTGCCATTTTGATCTATCCAAATGATTCACAGTGCATATGTATGTACTCTTCCTATTGCAAAATGAATGAAGAACATTAGGGGTAGAGAATGAAGAATGTAAATGCATGTGCTGCACCAACCTGATTGACAACATATTGATATTGTGTTGTACAGCACTACCGACTACAACGTGAAATTAATGCTTGGGTTCCTTCATGATCTTGTTGAGGTGAAGGTGCAGAGAAGGAGAAAGGCTGTAGCTTTCTCCCCTATATTTGGGCTGAGATTGATGCCATTATATACAGACATTGTAGAGTGTTGCAAGAGAAGCCAGAAACTCTCAGGACCATAAGATTGGCTGGCACTTGCACATGTTATTAGTTCTTTGAGTGCATTTGGATATTTGCATTGGATACACGAGATTTTCCCTATAGGCTGTCCTGTTGCAGTCTAACCTAATATGGAACCTTTTTGACCGTTTCCTCCTTTTTGCCAGCAGAAGAGGACCTTCAGATCTCTGCAATGGTTTGTTTATCCTTGCATGTGAATCAATGGTGTCTACTGGTCCCTATTCGTTTATCCAAATCTTTCTTTGATATGTTTATATAATTATGAAGTTAATGCCTACAAAAGATGATATATACCAAACCACTAGCATTTGAAAATATTATGTTCCTTTTTTTTGGCCTACACAACCTCAACTATGCACATTTCGTACATATTTTGGTACCAGAATTTGTTACAATCTGTATGTGAGGATGTCATATTGTCGCTTTTCGTTGTTGCAGGGGAAGGCATTGCCATTGGTGGGTGGAATCAAGATTGGCAGTGGTAGGAAACGGCAAGACAAGCAGATGGAAGGGTACCTTGCCGCAAGGGTGTGGATCCTTGTAGCCGCCGCTCGCCTCCCAGGCCTGACCACCATGACCCGCCCATCTACGGCCTTCCAGGCCAAGCCCCGGCGCAGCGACCCCTCATAAGACGGGGTCTGACTCCGCACGTGCCCATCAACCACTCCTGCAAACCGTTCTCCTGCGAAATGCGGATGAACTCATCGGCGCTTCTCCTTCCTGGGAGGGCGCTGGTGATACCGAACTATATTAAGCATCTCTTCTCTATTGTCTTTCGTTTGGCCCTTTCGCTTCTGTTTTGTTGTGCTCTCTCTGGCTTGGAGACTGCATCGCGATTGCAAGGTTATACTATCGCACAGTGAACTGCTTGACTGTACTCAATCTGCTAATCGCAGATCTGATCCCCATGTGACCCCCTCGTGGCTGTTAATTTCTGGTGTTTTGGTCGGTGTGCTTTCTGCCTGACAAGGGGGCACTAGATAGCTTCTTTCGGTGGTCATAGGCTAGTTTATAAATCGGAAAGGGTTGCTGGATAAAGTGGCGTATCCCTTTCTCTGCATTCGTTTTGCTAGTGGCTGTTCAGTTTGCTCCATGGAGTAGTTACAGCCTTACAGGCTAAGTATCAGTTTGATCCATGGAGTAAGGGTCTGTTTGTTTCAGATTTGGATTCTTTAAAAGTTGATTCTGGATTTATGGTTATAGAGAAGTTGATTCTTTAAAAACTGGAATATAAAAACACATATAAAGTGGATTGTGATTTCTAGTGTATATGGGTGGGCTGAATTGTGAGAATCGGATTTTAGAATTAGACTGTTTGTTACCAGAATCTAGAATAAAAAAGCTAAAACAAATAGGTAGTAAGTATCAGTGGATCTTCACGCAGATTGGATTTCTTTGCCATGGATCTCAGCTTGCCGTGTCTCTCTGCATTCTGTTTTGTCTTCCGCTGCACAGGCCGACATGTCACACTTGCACAGTCGCACTTGACCAGCTCTTGCCAAGATCTGATCCATATGCGACCATCGAAAAGGCGGGCTGACTTCTATAGCCTGGACGTTGCCACGGGAGCAGCATTACTGCATTAGTCATTAGGTGTCATTAGTCGTCAATCTATGCATTCGTATGGAATAATTTATTGAATGGTGCTTTATCTTTTGTATTGATATGTATTTTTATTAATGTTACGTAAAAAAAATCAAGATTTTATTTGGGATATGGACACCGTTGCAAACACCTTATGTTTAAGATGGGAAAACAATAGGAAATGGTGTTTGAACGAGTTATGGCAGCCAGTGGCGGATCTAGAATTTTAAGATAAGGTATGCCGAGCTAATACTATAATATACAATTCGGTAAAATCTAATGAACAATTTGGTAAACAACTACAAATGTTGTCAAGAAATTCGGTATATGAGTATAAAATAACTAGAAACATGATAATACAAGTATAAATTACAATATAAATAGTTCGAATATTTTAAGTATGAAATATGCATAAAAGAAGTTTACGCACCTACAATAGTTAAAAAATATAATTTTACTTTTTGTCCTTCTTATCTGGCCTCCACCTTCTAATAGTCATGAAACTTATGATTATATCATTTTCATCAAATTAGAAGACAATATCTCGCTCAATAAACGTTTCCAGAAAAGAGATGCAATGTTTCCGGAAAAGAGATGAAGCAGTAGTAGCCTTCTTTGCTTCTCGTTTTGCAATATTTTCGGAAAAGAGATGAAGCAACAACAGTCTTCTTTGCTGCATGTTTCCGGAAAAGAGATGCAATGTCTCCGTTCCTCTTCATAATTCAACAACTCTACAAACAAAAAAAACAATACATCAACAAGCAACTCTTTAGTCTCTAGCAAAGTAACAATTATATTTGTTTCTACTCTATAAATCAACTATCAGTCTTGTACTCAAATCACATGTAGGATTGATATACACTAATATAGCAATCAGAGAGGGGGTGAATGATTGCACGGAAGCTAAAATAAATTTTTATTGATTCTCAAATCACCCCTAAACAAATTATAAAAAACTGCTTCGGTTTCAACAAAAACAGACTGACACATGTTAACTAAAATAGTAATTTTCAAAGATCCAACCGTTGGATTGATGTGAAATTTTAACTGCATAAACTATATTCAATTTTGAAACTAACCCAATAAGAATCAGCTCAATCGGATCTAAAGTTATGACATTCACAAGCTGACTGTATAAGATAATGACGGTATTATGGACTATATTGGGCCGAATCTACAGGGTATGCCGTGACCCACCCAGTATACCCTGTAGATCCACCCCTGACGGCAGCTGACAGTACTTGAGGTGGCAACGCACTCTTGACTCAAATGGCCATGACTTTGTTATGTTGTCCCTCTTTAGCATTAATATTTTCGTGCGAAAAACTCATAATTTGCATGTATTAGATGTTTTGTGCTGAAATACCTTGAGTTCATACAAATGGGATGCCTTCAAGGAACGGTGTACGCTTGGTACATTCCTCATGAGATACTTTTGAGGTCATGTCAAAAACCGTTTTGGTACTGCTTGATCGGAATACAACACAGAGCAGGAGGTTTGGTATTATTAGTACTCTTGCCATCCCTCCGAAAAAATATATAGAACTATTACCGTCTATATCCGATAGTCTGAGCCTTTGAGGAATCGTATTTGAGAGTCCATGTTACCTGCAAACATATATATTTATTTCTGTGCTCATAATATAGTCTTTATTATTAAAAACATTATACATATACTCTTTTAAACTGTAAAAGATATCGTAGCCAATATTTGTAGGGAGCATTGGTTAGGTAGTCTGTTTATGTAAAAGATGATGATGACGGTAAAAGTAGTCCTTTTGCAGCTTAGTAAAAGGCAGAACAACAACAGTAAAAGGAAAAAAAAACTATATCAATGCAAACGGTGAGATTCAAAGCACCTCTAACTTTCTTACGACAAGAAAATCCCACGATAATTTTAAAAGGAAAGAAATTCTCTCATTAATAAATAGAAAACGGGAAGAATGCAGCCAGGATCGTTAGGATGGGTGTTGGAAACTTGCATGAGACTGTCGAATTTTGTGGTTCTATAATGCATGTGTCAGCACCATTCTTAGGCGGCAATGGTACAAGTACCATTCTTAGGGGGTTCAGTTCAGCTGCTACGAGCTGGTTTGCGATGAGGTACGGCTTGCTGTGCTTGAAAGTAGAGTGAATTTGACCTCCAATTCAAGCCTTTTGACCCCTCCAGATTTGGTGGGTGCTTCGATATTTGCTTGCGGTTTTGGGTGGTTCCTGGGACCTTGGGTAAGCACGATCAGAACTCTTAATTCTTGTCCATCGCCTCCCAGCAAATAATAATAATAATAATAATAAGAAGAAGAAGAAGAAGAAGAAGAAGATGATGATGATGAAAACCACGGCGTTTCGGAGCATTGGTTCACGGCCTCACGGGGCTCTGCGCTCGCCGGTTCTCAATTTTTTTTTTCTAGTTTCTTTTGTACAGAGCTTTGCCTCCGAAAAGAATCTATTAATTATCTCAAATAAAATAGGGAGTGCCTAGCGAGAATATAAGTGTTTTGCTAAATAGCATTTAAATTTTAAGCCCTTAGATCTATATCCAATGGATGAAATCAATTTGACTCATCTCCTCCCATTTGAGTACTACTTTATCAAGAAGTACTCAATTTTGTAGTTATTGGTTGTGTATCTGACTCCATCAATTAGTTTGCTCTTTAGTTATTAGCATGTGACGTGACATATTAAGGAATGCTCTAATATAGGTTATTATTTTTTTAATAGCCTTTTTACACCAATTATATACTAGCTTTACACAAATTAAAATATGTAAAAATGATGTGCAATTTGTAAAAAAAAAAAAGAGGAACACTATTTTTTTCTGTGTGGCCTTTCTACATCAATCATATACTAGTTTTACACAAATAACGTTATGTAAAAATAATGTGACAATTTGTAAAAAAAAAAGGAGCATTATTCTTTTCTGTATGGCCTTTCTACATCAATTATATACTAGTTTTACATAAATTAAATTATGTAAAAAATAATATGACAATTTGTTAAAAAAGGAACAAAACAAACTATAACGAACACAGCAAACAAAAACTCTACAAAGAAAATAACTACCTATTTGTTTGTGTTTTAGCTCCATGAACGCAATCAAATTGATTATTCTATTGTCATATTGTTCACCTAGAGAAAAACTTAGAAAATCAAAATGATAAAGTATAACATGGATCACAAAACAATATGTAATAGACAAAAAGTGCTCGCTGATAAAAAAAAACATTCGAGTGGTATTTAGCAATTCCCAAAAAAATAATACATAGCTAGGGACAGACTAGGCGTGTTCAGCTGAGCTTGTGAGAGGACGGGGATCCAATGTAGTCCCGTGAGGCTTGCAACTTAAGAAGCCCCCTCGCAAACTATTAGATTAAAAAAACGATAGTCAAATCTTCAGAGAATATTGTGCAAAAACACTGTACCAATTTTTCACTGTCCCAAGAATACTATAACAACGTACTGTTAGCCGATCTAGACCGTTCGTTGTCTTAATCTAACGATTCTGATCTACAGAGATTACTTAAGTTACAGTCTTATAGGAACCATATGGGACCCTAGTCCCTTGTAAGATACTATGCTCCTTGTTTGGCACCTCGGGGTCTCCGTTCCGTTTTGGGTTTTACTTCCGGGAACAACGCGTGGAGACAACACCAAGGCGTTGCCTGCTCGGCTGCTCCTGCTGCGCTTTGCATATGCCAATATGTCTTGATGACATTTGGCATGGCATGTAGAGAATTGGGTCGATGTGCCCAAGCCCAAGGGAATTTGGCTGCCGGAAGCTGGAAGAACGAGGGGAAGTCATGTATCGTCCCAAAGATCCATGGAACCACGAAACAGCAGGTCCTTGGGAAAGTGCAACAGAGCTTAGCTTCTATGCCATGGGCCGGGGAGGTGGGACCAGGGTTCAAGTTTTTGTTTGAAGAAAAAATACGTTCCAAGCTGAAATCCGAAATTTCGGCCGAAATTCGGTAAATTCGGCCGGAGGACATTCAAAATTCAAATTTCAAATCCGGTTTGTTTGGTACCGAAATTTCGCCGAAATTACCCCGAAATTCATCCAAATTGGACTGACTGAAAATTGGTTCAAACGATGTCGAAAAATTTTGAATTTTTTTTGTAGGTTCCTGACACATTAGAGATGTTCTCATAAAAATTTCAGATGATTATCACATCTTTGGAATTTTTAAAAATTCAAACATTGATACTATGTAGATGAAACGTTGATCGGTAAGTTTGAACCGGATGAAAAATAGTACAAACGATGTTAGAAAATTTTGAAATTTTTTGTGGAGATTCCTGACATACTTATTATATTTATATAAAAATTTCAGATGATGATAAAATTTGAGTAATTTTTAAAAATTCAAAAACAGAGAGAGTTGAAAACTAGTACTTTGAATTTTAGAATTTTTATAAATTTCTGGAGAAATATTTTGAGATGAAAATTTTACATAAGAATCCTTAGCTCAAATGAATTTGAAAAACAAAATTTAAAAGTTATAAAAATATTTCAATTGTCTGATAAATCCTTAGCTCAAATGAATTGATTTTTGAAATATAATACAACAAATTAAGTTTAGTGCTTACTGCATTGATAGATTTTATTGAGCAAACCAAAAAAGTTTAATTTTTTTGAAAATTTTATATAATGGTACTGAGGAAGTTCTTAATCTGTCATAAAAATTTTAGATGATGATCACACTCGAGAAAATTTAGAAAAATCTAACAATTTTACTGTCCCAATTATGTCCATTCTGTTTTTGATTTTTTTAAGATAACAAATGATGTTAAATTATTTTGATTTTTTTTCTATTATCATAAACAACAAGGGATGGTACCATAATTTTTTGAGATGATTATAAGACTTGTAAAATTTTTAAAAAATCAGACAGTGTTTCTGCCTAAATTTTAAAAAATCTCAAAAAATTAGTTTTTCATCAAATTTTCATGTAACAAGACTTTGTTAAGGGTTATTGGACCCATTCCGTTCAAATCCGGCCAAAGCATTTGAAAATCCGGATTAAAAACCCGAAATTTCGGCGAAATTTGCCTGAATTTCGCCAAAATTTCAAATCAGATTCGATTCTTCAGAGCAAAATCAAATTTTTTAAAATTTGAATTCGGCCGGTAGATATAGATTCGGGGGGGTCCAAAACCGAAATTTCAGCGAAATTTCGTCGAATTTCGGCGGTTTTTTTATCCCTGGGTGGGACTCGAGAAGAGATAGGGGCAAAATTGTCCATGCGAGTCCGAAACAAGCAAATGCTAGAGAAATATAGGCGGATTCTAAGGCAAATGGTCTATCACGGTGGGAGCAGTACCAAAACCTAGATGGCCAATCTAATCGATGGCATGTGCCCGTAAGACCATCTCCAACGGATTCCCAGGGTTTCATTCCCTTCCCAGCCCCTGAAGGGAATCTCTTCCCAGCAATATACTCCATCAGATTCCCTTCCCCTTTCCCTTCCCTTCCCAGAAATACCTAACTTCTCCTCATCCCCTCTCATCCAACCCAGCAATTCTATATATTGAGGGGTTGCATTCATCAGGTTAGTCACCCACAACCCATTGCCAACTTCAAAATGAGTCAGTCTAATTCTTCCTCAAGTGATGAACTAGACTTTACTGATGATGAGGACGCCTTCTTCGCAATCGCAGAGGAGGAGGAGATGGAAGCCGAGGTACTAATCGTCGACGGGATCGGTTCCAGACATGCGGTGATCAACCGAGGTCACGTTGAAGGGGCGGCTCGGCTTTATAGTGATTACTTCGCTTCTTCCCCCGTGTACGGCCACGTATTTTTCAGGCGGAGATAACAAACCTTCTGTTGTAGCAAAGATGAATGATGTACTTGTAAGGTTTCATTTTGTCTAAGTCGTTCGGCATACGCAGGTTTCGGATGAGCCGATCCCTATTTTTGCGCATAACGAATGCAGTCGAAGGACACGACGTTTGGTTCCAGCAAAGTAGGGATGCAGCCGGGAAGCTTGGTTTGCATCCTCTTCAGAAAGTAACAGCAGCTCTCCGTCAGCTAGCGTACGGTGTTCCTGCTAACGCTGTGGACGAGTACCTCCGTATTGGGGAAAGCACGGCCCTTGTAGCTCTCAAGAAGTTCGTGAAGGCGGTGGTCGAGGTTTTCGGGGAGGAGTACCTCCGATCTCCTAACGCGGAAGACATTGCTAGACTCCTTGCTGTTGGTGAGCACAGGGGTTTCCTTGGGATGCTTGGTAGCATCGACTGCATGCATTGGACCTGGAAGAACTGTCCGAAAGCATGGCAAGGGGTATTCGCTGGGCATACTCGCAAGCCTACCATAGTCCTCGAGGCGGTTGCTTCGTATGACTTGTGGATTTGGTATGCTTTTTTCGGTATGCCAGGAAGCATGAACGATATTAATGTGTTACACCGTTCTAACATATTTTCTAGGGAAAATAATGGTACAGCCCAATGTAAACTACATCGTGAACAAAGACTGCATTTACATGGGGTACTACCTCGCGGATGGCATTTACCCTGAGTGGGGTACCTTTGTTAAGGCGATTTCAGCGCCGATGAGAAACAAGAGAATCCACTTCTCGCAGATGCAGTCCGCCGCAAGGAAGGATGTCGAGAGAGCATTTGGAGTGCTTCAGGGTAGGTTTGCCATTGTCAGGGGCCCCGGGCGATGTTGGCACCAGAGTACATTAAGGCATATAATGACTGCATGCATCATTTTGCATAACATGATCGTGGAGGATGAGAGGAATGGGCCACCACAGGAAATGAACTTCGACTATATGGGAACTCCGTCGTTACGGACGCCACCCAACGGTCGGTCTTGCATCGCATACAAGCAACTCAAAGGCGGAGGGATCGCCAACTTCACCATCGGTTGCAGGCGGATCTGGTCGAACACCTTTGGTCACGGCACGGGGGATAATGCAAGTGTAAGCTATGTTTCGTTGTGAGAGTGTTATGTATCAATGTAAGGTTCAATAAATAAGTGAACTTGGTGTACGTGAAATGAAATGGAAAGCTCAAAAAAGGATAACCGACAATGCAGACATTAGAAATCCGGTAAGTTTGCAATAAAACTAGATAGTTCAAACATTAACACAACAATACACAATAGTAGAGGCCCTCTCTCAAACTAGATAGTTCACACATGAACACAACAAAGCAACAATACTAAAGGCCCTCACTCAAACTAGGTAGTTCAAACATTAACACAACATTACACAATAGTAGAGGGACGACAACTCCAACTAGATAGTTCAAACAGGGATGACATAAGGCAACAATTACTTGTTAATCTGACGACGACTCGTCATAATCTCAATCTGTCGACTCTCGTAGTACTCGCGAAGCAATCCAGTACACGAGTTCAAGTCGACATTCATAATCCTTTCATTCTCCGCTTCCTCTGACATGGCCAATTTTTTCTTCTGTATTTCTAGCATAGTAGCCACCTTTTCCTTCTGTATTTCTACCATAGCAGCTCTGGACTCATTCATCTTGTTGAATTGCTCGGAGTACGCACCCACAGATGACATGCTAGACGTACCAGCACGCTTCCTCGCGGCCTTTGCAGCGTCCCGGCCTTGTGGCCTTTCCACCTCATCAGAGGATGCTTGCGAGGAAGGCTCGATACGAATGTCATTGGACCCTTCATGCGTCCCACCATGTCGTCCCGTCTTTTGCTTCTTGTGGGACAAGTGCGAAGACCACTTCGGATGATCCGCAAGTAGTACCCAACAATGGTGGAACGCGAATGGCTTGCCCTCAATGTCCTGGTACATCGTACCAACATGGGCCATCTGCAAAATGAGAAGACAATTACAAAATGACTACAAGTGCTGACTACAGACGGGGACAATTACTTACCCTATCACGCTCGATGCTCCCACTCTGATGTAGACCGTCGGTCTGATTGAGATACCCAGCATATTTGCTAATACACTCATTTATCAATGACCAGCGGTTAACCAATGCTTTCTTCGATCTTGCCTTCATGTGTTCGTTGCTATAGGTTTTGTAATAATCAGCAATTCTTGTCCAATACGTCTCCGATGATTGGTCCTTCCCAACAATGGGGTCTAGGCTCACATATGAAATGTCAGGTGCACTAATTCGAACTAGTGCTCATTCAATCAATCTTCTACACCATCCGGTCATCATCACCCAACGCAAGTATCCCCAATTTTCCCGATCTATGTTCTGGACTGCCATTTCGGTGAGGAACAAATTACTTGTCGGCGATTTCACCCCATCCAGGTTTTTCCCCCAATTTCAGACTGACGGGACTCGGTTCAATCGAAGATCCCACAACCTAATCCATTTCAAATCGGCAAATGTAGTGGTCCTCGATGCGTACCTCAAGGTGTCGATTTCCGGCTGCCCGTCCTCCTCTCCGGCCGGTGAGGCGGACCACCTTCGCTCCTTGCCCGCGACACCCTTGCCGACTGCCGCCCTGTCCATGCCGCCGCCTGCCGCCTCGGCTTGACGCCCACAAAGAATCTGCCAGCGTGAGGAATGGGGCGCAACCCTCGGGGAGGATCCTCTCTCTGTCTCAGCTTGCGTCCGGCGCGGAAGGGAAGCCGTTGGAGGAGCTGGGAACGCTCTCTCTCCGGCGCTTTCCCATGCGGACGGGAACGGGATGACTGGACGGACTCGGTTGGAGATGGTCTAAGCAAGGGTTCAAATTTGGTTTTCGGACTTTATATCGGAGGCGACCGAAATCTAAATTTTTGATGAGATTTTAGGTAAAATCTATATAATATTTAAAAAATAAAATTCAAATCTAGATTTTTTTAACCGAGATTTTAACCAAAATTGCCGAAATCTAGTCAAATTTCAACCGAATAGAAAACTGTTTAAACCACTCTAGAAAATTTTGAAACTTTTTGTGGATGGTTCTAACACACCAATAATATTCTCATAAAATTTTTAGATGATGATCAAGATTAAGAAATTTTTAAAAATTCTGACAGTGCTACTGTCCTGATAAAAGCTGAGCACATGTATTACTTATGTAGATTTGATTGAGCAATTCAAAAAGGTTTAGAATTTTTTAAATTTTTAGAGAAGGGTGCTCACGCAAATGGTTAAACTCTCCTAAAAATTTTTGGATCACGATCGAAGTCGAAAGAATTTATAAAATTCTGATACTGTTACCGTCTCATTTATATTCCTTCTATTTTTTATTTTTCAACCATAACAAATGAAGTTTAAAATTTTTCTTTTGAAGACATCCTCGAAGTAAACTAAGCACACGGAAAACCCTTTTCCAATAAAGAAAAGAATCCGCTAAAATCCTAAATGCCGCAGTACCATTGTAAGCGCCTACAGTATTGTATTTGACGCCTCTCTTTCTGCGCTCCGGCCGCCGCCCGCCGCCGGCGACCCCGGTTCGAGCCGTGCCCCCCAGCCCACCCACGCTAGCGCCGTAGCGCGTGATTGTGCTCGTCTTGCTTCCATTCCATTCGGTGCTCCGGTGCGTTTTCTCCTCCTCCTCCTCCCCTTTCTTGCTCTGTTGATTCTTTGGGGGGTTAGGGGAAAAGATGTGCTGGAGGGAGGGATTCGAGGGATCTGCCAAGATGAGCTGTTTCGCAAGAGTTCTTACGGGGAGTGAGCCGGTTGCCGGCCTCCCGTCCCGTGCGCGCGCGAGGCGAGCTAGGTGGCTCGGGCCGTCCTATCTTCTTCTCCCGGGGCATGGCTATAGTTTAGGCATGGATTTGTTGCTTAGTGCGACTCGCCGAAGGGGAGGAACGAACGGCATTAAGCGACTTGTAATGCCGATCTCATTCGGTATTTTGGCTTATCCAAAAAAGAAGAAAAATGATGTTATGGCTTGCTAATTTTCTCCGCTTCTGCGTTCTTCCTGTGATCGACATTTTGTAGCGGCTAAATCTGCTCAAAAGTCGAAACTTTTCTTACTGTGCGGCGCCGCCTCTTTCCCTTTGTTTTGCAGTTGAACCATGACCGCTCAGACGAAGAAGAGGGATGCCGTGGAGAATGGAGACGGTGGTCTCAGTTTGGGCCTTGCCGCCTTCGTTGCGAACGATGAGGATTTGGGCCCCATTGTTCGGCATGCTTTCGAGTCTGGGAAGCCTGAGGCTCTCTTGCACAGCCTCAGGAGCATCGTGAAGAAAAAGGAGGTTGAGATTGAAGAGCTTTGTAGGCTTCACTATGAGGAATTCATCCTTGCAGTTGACGAACTACGTGGCGTGTTGGTCGACGCCGATGAGCTTAAGGGCACGTTGTCTGGTGAGAACCTGTGCTTGCAGGAGGTTGCTAGCGCCCTGCTGTTGAAGCTTGATGAACTTCTTGAGTTGTATTCAGTAAATAAGAATGTTGGGAAAGCCCTAGCAGCACTGAGGATCTGTGTGCAGGTCACCAGTCTGTGCCAGACATGCAACAGGGACATTGCAGAAGCCAAGTTTCATGCTGCATTGAAAACTTTGGAGCTCATTGAGAAGGACTACCTGAAAAGTATTCCTCTTAAGCTTCTTGAAAAGGTTGTTCAGAAACAAATACCAATGATAAAGCTGTACATTGAGAAGAAAGTTTGCAGTGAGTTTAATGAGTGGCTTGTCTATATCAGAAGGACGGCAAAGGAGATTGGGCAGATCTCAATACGCCAGACCTCTTTGGCTCGTCAGAAAGATGAGGAATTGCTTGCCCGGCAGAGGGATGCAGAAGAATGTAGTCGTATTGGGTTTGATGAGCACGCTTATGCCTTGGATGTGGAGGACATAGAGGAGGAAGCAACACTAGAATTTGATCTTACACCAGTATACCGAGCACACCACATTCACGTATGCCTTGGTCTTGGGGAAAAGTTCCAAGAATATTACTGCACTAACAGGCTCATGCAACTCAACTTGGACATGGAAATTTCCACGACACAACCTTTCCTTGAGTCCCATCAGCAATTCCTTGCCCAGGTAGCTGGATTTTTTATCATTGAGGACCGTGTCCTTCGAACTGCAGATGGACTTCTATCTGATAGCCAGGTTGAGACAATGTGGGAAACCACTATTTCTAAGGTCACATCTATCTTAGAGGAACAGTTTTCTCTCATGGATGCTGCTAGTAACCTCCTCCTCGTAAAAGATTATGTCACTCTTCTGGGTGCAACCATGAATAAGTATGGATATCAAGCCACATCATTGCTTAAAGTTCTTGAAAAAAACAGGGACAAATATCATGAGCTGCTTCTTTCTCATTGCCGGAAGCAGATAGAAGACGCCTTTGCCAAAGATTCGTATGACCGGATGGTTATAAATAAGGAAAACGAGTACAGCACGAAAATCGCAGCATTTCAACTTGAACCCATTGATGCAGTCCCAGATTTGCCATATGCTGCACCATTTTCCTCTTCTGTTCCCATTGCTTGCCATATCGTGTGCTCTTTTATTGAGGATTCAGTGAGCTACTTGTCATATGGTGGTACAATAAACTTCTATGATGTGGTGAAAACATACCTAGACAAGCTCTTAATTGAGGTACTAAATGATGGTCTTCTGAACTTGATACATGGTGGTTGTCTGGAAATTGAACAGATGCTGCAGATTGCAGGAAATATTGTCATTCTTGAGCGGTCCTGTGATATGTTCCTCTGGCATGCTGCTCAACTTTGTGGTATTCCTAGAAGGCTTCTTGAGAGGCCTCATTCTGGTTTGACTGCTAAAGCTGTGCTTAAGGCCTCCCAAAATGCAGCGTACAACGGATTAATCACCTTGGCCAATTCCAAGATCGATGAGTTTATGTTGCTCTTGACCAGCATCAGTTGGACAGCAGAGGAAACTCCAGAACATGCTAATGACTACATGAATGTGGTCCTCATCTATCTTGACACGCTAGTATCAACTGCGCAGCAGATTTTGCCGAGAGAGGCCCTCTACAAGGTTGTTTGTGGTGCACTCAGCCACATCTCCGACTCTATAATGACGATTTTTCTTAGTGACAGGGTGAAAAGGTTTAATGCCAATGCTGTTGCAGGTATTGACATTGACCTGAAAATGTTAGAGCAGTTTGCAGATGACAGATTTCACAGCACTGGGTTGTCGGACCTGAGAAAGGAAGCGAGTTTCAAAGATTGCCTGGTCGAAATTAGGCAGCTGACCAATCTTTTGCTCAGCAACCAGCCTGAGAACTTCATGAATCCTGTAATCAGGGAGAAGAATTTTGGATCCTTGGATCATAAGAAGGTAGCCATCATCTGCGACAAGTTCAGGGACACTCCAGACAGTTTGTTTGGGAGCCTTTCAAGCCGAAACACGGTGCAGAATGCTCGAAAGAAGTCCTTGGATTTGTTGAAGAGAAGGTTGAAAGATTTTAGCTGAGATAGCTATGTTGCATCTAAAAATAAACTAATACTCCCTGAGAAGAACGCTGCTTCAGTGTTGGTCTTAGCTGTTTTGAATTATTTTTCATCCTCCAGTTTTTCCTTTTTCACCTCCTTTGTTCTGCTCTTCAGAATGGAGCTAATGTAGTTGTAATGGTATGTATAGGTAAAATTTTGACTATTATGATGGGCAGTACTTCCGTTATCTCTTCATGTTAAATTATGACCTCCGATGACACTAGCATCCATGAAGGGGGATAAATATCTGTTAAGACCAGAATACACAACTGCTTGTATTTTGTTCGATGTGAGAACCAGGTCTGAGGAAATTTGTTGTGTCCTGCACATTTAAGTTTCTAGTTTAAGAAGGAATTGTATTCTTGTTTGGCATAATGTTTATCTGATAGCATCCACCCTGTTTGGTTTGCTCCAAATGTTTCTGTTACTGTATTGTTGCTATGTGTAACATGCCTCATTTTGTAAACTCGAAGCCGATTTTCTTGGATGGCTACCGTGAAATTCTGATGGAAGTAAGAGGTGTTACCTGAAAGCAACCTGTGATCTGAATGACTGCAAATAGGTTTGCCATTACAATTGCCCATCTTGGAACAGTCAAGGAGGACAGGATGTAGGATTGTAGGGCTGCACATCAGAGACAAATGCCCAATTGCCCAGTAACCACTGAATGCCAGGGTCCAGTAGGACATGATGATGGCCGTGTACGCTATCGATACGCCCTTGTACATGTTCGGCCTCACGGGTTCTCGCACAGTGCTGTGAATTTCATTCAAGTTCTTTGAGAATGACTAGAGTCTAGACACTACCTACAAGAATCTCAACTTAGGTAGCGTTTGGTTGAGTGGACAAGAGTGGATGGAATATAGTGACCTCTGAATTTGAAGTCATCTTTTTGTTTGGTTGGGTGGATGGATAAGATATGGATATCCAGTTTTTTAGAATATTCCCTTAATATGCTGGATAGAGCTATCCCTAAAAAATGCTGGACAAGCTCATCCAGTTTGCTGTATTAAGAGGTGAACTCGTTCAAATTCAAATTTCACCAAAGTGTACTCAGTCAAATTCAATTTTCGGTCAAAATGTGGTCAAATTTTATTCAAAAATTCAAATTTTGATCAAAATTTGTCAAAAAAATCAAATTTTGTCCGAAAATTCAATTTTCAATGATATTTTGTCCGAAATTCAAATTTTGTCCAAAAAATTAAATTGTGGTCAAATTTCCGGCAGCATTGCATCCCCGAATGAGAACGCTATTGTGCCCAATGCATTCAAAACCCTGAACATCTTAGCTGCAGTGCTTCCTTGCAGACTGTAGTCGACTAACTTTCGATCAGTCCAACATCCTGCAGTAGAAGATGCTGTTCACTCTTCCATAATCTCAATGCGTCTTGCAGACCGAAAATGTGCTGAAATTACCATCAGATATTGTGACACCAATGGCTGTCCCAGCAAATCCAATGCTGCTACAGTGCATATAGCATTCACCCACCAGAGTGAATGGATATCAGGAAGCTGTGAGAGGAGAGGAACAACTCGAGTACGCCAAAGAGAAGGATGAAGTGATGCAGCGTCATCACGCTGTTCTCAGCAGTGCAGTAGTGCTTGTACACAGCCTCGAGGCTGCTCCCAGCTGCAATCTGTATCGCGATGTTCTTGTGCACTGACACCACTTGCTGGAAGAATGACACATACCAATAGCCCCAGCAGGGACCTTCAAGAGAGGTGCATTTTTCTGTCGTCAATTCAGGTAAATTTTCAAATTGCTGAGCTTTTAACAGTATTACAACTAGATCATAAAAAATATTATTTCTGGTTAGGAATTAGTTGTCTCATTGGTCTTTCAACAACTTTTTTCCTGCTACTCAGAAAGTTTCTGCCGCTGCAGCACCGTATGATCAAAAGAACAATTTGATGGGGGAAATGGTATTGACCAAAGATACTCTTTGCAAGCAGCCGGTAGCTGGTATGCTTGTCTCCATTCCATTGCCTATACAGGGTGCCCAATCTTCATGATGTAGGATTAAGGATAATTTTGGATCCGTGAACCCTGACAAACACGATGGTGACAACCACTGTCTCAATACAGTAACCTTCAACAAATGAATTTGCTCAAGAATACACTCATGATCCATGTCTACTCAACCACGTAAGAAGTTGATGCACAGTTTCTACAATCATATGAAGAAATCACAAGAACAATGGAGGAATTTCTAAGAAAATCACCTAATTCCCAAAAGGAAACGTGCAGCACAAACCCGAGAATAAACAATATTAGCTATCTTAAAAATAACATTGTCTTCATTTACAGCATAGAATAATATACATATATGCATGGGACTAAGAGGGCATGCAACCTAGCCTAGGGCCGGCCAAGGTGGGTTCCACCCTTTTTGGACTCTATTTCTAACTCAAATTTCTAATCTAATTCAGCCAATTTGAAAGCTGACAATTGCCGGCCAATCTAAAGATAGAACTATCCCAATTTTGACCATCTTGTAATAGAGTGAAATAAAAATGATGTTGTAAGCTTTCAAACAAGTACAAAAATATCACAATCCGAGTCTGTATATGAGAATTATGATTTTTTTTTAATTTTGACTGGTTTGACATTCTTAATTGGGCTCTTTTGCTCTTCAAATCAAATACGGCCTTATCTCTTCCTTTCCTTTTTTATCTTGCCTGAATTGAGCTTGGACCTTGCCTCCTTGCACCTTGGTAAAGTGGCCTTGCTTCCCATTTGAACCCATGCGCCTCCTCTCTTGGGCTAGCCGCATGAAGTGGGCCTCATGGTCGCATGGGCTGCTATCCCCTTGCTTGGACACATGGGCTTGTTGCCCCTGGCTGCACGGGTGACCTATGTGGTCATGGTTGTCTTCTTGAGTTTCCTTTTGGCCCTTATCCTCCCTCACCTTCCGTTGGGTTTCACCATAGTTTATCGATGCAATTCGGTTCTATTTGATATTTGACTATTCTTTACCTGTTGATATTTGACGGGGTTTAATAATTCTTTCCAATTAATTAAGATATTAAATTAAAAAGTACATGACGTATGCATATCCACATCGCTCCCACAGTAAGGCCACAATCAAGCTAGAACACCATGTAACTAGTGCTCTTATAACCAAGCTGCAAACACTTGCGGTACAAAAAAAAGTTAATTACTGAATCAAAGAGAAACTAAGATTGTATACCACATGATAAGGGAAGCTTTGTCGATGACTCATCCAAGAAGATGATTAAAATCAATACAACAACAAAGCTTAGACAGACTATATAGAGAATGACACTAAACCAAGAGGCCAGCCAAGGGAGGCAAGAGCTGGTCTTACTTATACTCGAGATGTATAATGACTTACTTAGAGGTTGTCAAATGCTACTCTGTAACTGGGTAGTTATAAAGGTGGTTTTCGGGTTTATCATGAAGCATGCTGCAAGGTATGGTCGATCAAGATGGGATTTGCCTCTCTATATAACGGGAGAGATATCTCTAGATCTCTCGAGTAGTCGGATTTCGAAATGCATGGTCATGCTACTCGCGGTTAAAAAGTTAACTATAGTCGTGTATTCCGAGTCATATAATCGAGAAAGAGTAGTCGAGCTAACCAAATAAGGATGTCACATACTCGCCTTGAGCTTGACCGATATCATGAGGGAAGGGGAAGCATATAACTAAGCATTGTTAAGATTTGTCCGATATGATCTTTGTATATATACTTAGGAGTCAACATGTCCTACTAGGGACCGCTAGTGATTAACGGTGGAGTTAGAGTACTCGGGCCATATTCAAGTATATGTGAACCTATAAGGTCGCACACTTAAGAGGTTGGGACTTAATTTCGATGATGATATGAATTCTGATGGTTTCGAGCTCCTAATGGGTCTCTAATATAAAAACCCATTATGGAGTGTCTATATAAAGGGAGGGAGTGGTGGCTTTAGAGTTAAGAGACACCATAGAAATTTCAGAATTCCCGAAACCCTAGCTACTACACTTCCCTCGCCTAAAACTGCGTAACCGGCAATAGCACTTCAATGCGTGGCATCTTTGCTCCGTACGTATGGATACCTTGGATGCGTTGTTGCGAAACTTCAACGCTAGGTCGATTCGCAACTTGTGAAGGTGACAAGAATGATCCGTAGCCTATGACGGTCACGAGGAACTGTTGGAGGAGGCGCGAGGCTATATGACTACAATCGCACCAATACACTACATTGACTCTACTTCTGCTACTGGTCTGCGTGTTTAGTGATAATTCTATGATCTATAACTTAAAGTGATTCCTTCATTACGTTGTAGAAATTTTAATTTTATACTAGAGTAGCCTAGCCGTTCCTCTTCAATACAAACTCTCCACTAACCTTCAGAGAAACTTGAGAGCAAGTGCCTGCACCAGGGGGCAGAGATGTGTAACATGTGAAGCCACAGGTGAATGATATTTCAACTTTCCAAGCACACTCTTAGCACCTATCTTTCATGGTTTTCTTCGAAATGGAAGCAGATGTCAATATATCAATGGAAAATGTAAAGAGACAAGAAGTAAAAGGGAGTAAGGGACACTCCCATTAGCTTATGTCACATCCCTTATCTTATGTTGACCAAGACGCTCTCTGGAGCTGAGTCTGCAGAGCCAGAGAAAGATCGGCTCATATTGGAACATTGTGGAGATAGAATTCACTGTATGATGAGTATTACAAGCACGAAATGGCAGGTCGTCTAAACGTGCGACTTCATGTTTTTTTTTTCTCAAATATGAGGCTATAGGAGTATATTTATAGTCTAGAGAACAAAAGTCCTGAACGGAGAAGATAATCGACTTAGGGTGTGTTTGGTGTAGCTCTAGTTCCATCAGATCCGTAGATCTGGTGGAGCTGGGTATTCCTAACTCTACCAAATTTGTGGAGCTGGAGCTGTTGTTACATTAAAAGTATTTAGATGAGTCATCTTGTTTACATTTTAGATTAAAAATATAAGCTTAATTCACTTTATTTTAGCCTATAAGTTTCAGATCTTAGGTGAAATTTGGGATCCAAAGCTCTACCAAACAGGTCTTAGAGTCGAAACGGAAATATATCTGAATAGAAAAAATTCTGAAAAAATCATGGATGTACATCTCAGCTTACCCCATCTACATATAAAATTTCATGATCAAATTCGTCCTGTGCTAAGACTAATAAAAAAACAAACTTGATCATGAACAGGAAATCCAAGATTGCACCAAGATTTTTTTCCTTTGATTTTTTTCCTTTGAACAGGAAAAACAAACTTGATAAAAAAAATTTCAGAATTTTTTAAAACTTTTGTTAGTTAGGTTGCACCAAGATTGCACCAAATGTTTGATTGCACCAGATATGTTCCCTATATTGGAACATTGTGGAGATAGAATTCACTGTATGATGAGTATTACAAGCACGAAATGGCAGGTCGTCTAAACGTGCGACTTCAAGTTTTTTTTCTCAAATATTTTCGATAAAGGAAGCTTTTATTAATCTTAGTAAATTACATCAAGTTGATACAATTATACTAAGAAGACTCCCGGCCTCTACACAGCTAGGGTGTACACAGCCAAACACACACACACACAAGAAAAAACAAAGGAACCGTCGCGGCAAACTACTATCCACCATCATAGCAACACTTGGACCATGATAAAAGCTCTCCAATGACAACGCCTCCAAGAAGGACTCGATACGCACACGCACCGCCATTGCCATGATCCAACCAGTGAAGGCCAGACCAAAGGTTTTCACCTCGGAGAGTAAATCCTCAGACTATAAAACAATGCCTTCAACAAGACCATTGCCAGGCACAACCAACTAAGGTCCGACCTAGGGATTTCTCCCTGAAGTCGAAGTACCGAACATATGAGGCTATAGGAGTATATTTATAGTCTAGAGAACAAAAGTCCCGAACGGAGAAGATAATCGACTTAGGGTGTGTTTGAGTATAGCTCGGCTCCACGGATCCGTAGATCCGGTGGAGTGGTATTCTAACTCCACCAGATTTGTGGAGCCGAGCTGTTGGTACATTAAAAGTATTTAGATGAGTCATCTTGTTTACATTTTAGATTAAAAATATAAGCTTAATTCACTTTATTTTAGCCTACAAGTTTCAGATCTCAGGTGGAGCTGGGATCTGAAGCTCTACCAAACAGGGTCTTAGAGTCGAAACGAAATATATCTCGAATAGATGTGGGACCCGGATTACCAAATCCGACCCTCTGTTTCAACCGCTAGTCCAGAAGCAGTTAAGCGCACAACAATTAAATGCGATGATGATAACACATACATATCAAAAGTAAATAACGATAATAAGCAAAAGAGTGTAACAACATAAACATCCATCATCACCTTATTACAAGTATGGAGCCTTACGGCTTGAGTGAAAATGTAGCAAAAAAATGCGAGAACAAAAGAGCCAATCAAGTATGCCCACAGCAACCGATCGGGCACGCTCCTAGAAGATCGAGTCGTCCTCCTCATCATAGTCTTCACCACAAATGTCGAGCGGTTACGCGCTGCTCGATCTCTTCATCGCTTTATGGAATAAGCATTTCAAGAATGAAAAGCGAGGGTGAGTATGCAACATACTCGCAAGTCTCGGAAACTTAATGCAAATAACTAAATGCATGGCTTAAACAAAGGATGGCATATAGGGTTCATTTGCATAAAGCGAAATTGAAATTTAAATACAAGTAATAATTTCATAAATCAGCATTTAACAAAATGTAAATAGCATAATTAATTAAATTTTGAAGTATAATAATTTTTCAGGTTCCATCTACCTGGTTGGCTCTAGCCGCCAAACTAAATCAGGAGCTCCATTATCATGATTCCCAACCACATTTTCATTTTAAACCAAATCATCATTTTTCCATTTAAAACCAAAAACCAGAAAATCTACTATGTGAAAGCGTTCCACGCTTGCCCTTGTCCGTGGGCACGGCTACTCAAGTAGTTTTTAAGACTCTGCAGAGCTGGTACACTTTACCCACACGACATGATCAACCCCTTGTGCCATGCAATTAACACACTTACTTTGGTGTGTCGGCAGGGAGATCATGACAAGGCCTTTACAATGCATATACCGCTACCGACTCAGCCCGCTAAGGTTTCATCACCGGTAGGGCTACCCTTGATCCGAAGCCCCTCTTGCGCCTTGCAAGTGTCATCTCGACAAACTCGCATGCCCATTGGCGAAGTCAAATAACGACATGCAAATTACTTAGCAGTCGTACCCATATAGACATGTGGTTGTCTTGTATAGCATGGCCCATGGTGACACACGATCGGTCCTTAATTGACTAGGGCGACAATCACATTTCAAAATTTTGTGCATCCCGCACCGCCATTCAACCAATCCGCCTTGTCTAAATCATTTTTCACTTTTAATTTTCAAATTTATACCGCAACACCAATTGCCATACATTTCATAAATCATTTTGAATCAAGAATGAAATCATTTCCATAATGGTAAGGTGCAAGCGTGATTAAGCATGGCTAAGCATTTTCTACCATTCCCATAGCAAGATTAATTACCATTAATTACAGTAATTAGTTTTCCTAGGGTGTCAATGGTTGTCAACATGAATGTCAATGTGGTTATAACAATTTGGCATTTATCTAAGCATTTAAAATGACATTAAAATACAATTCATAATTCAAATAGCATGCAATAATTTAAAAACAAAATAGCATTTCATAAACTTGGGTTCAACATGGTCAAGGAGACTTGCCTTCACCCTCTACCGCTGCTGCAACCTCTGCTGGATGCTCCTCTCGCTCAACCGGTGCGTCGTCTACACGCGAAACACGCGAATCGAGGCAAAACAATAAATAAACAGAAATAAATAAAATTAAAAAATTCATAAAAATGACACCAACAGATAGATCTTGATTTTATATGAATTTAGAAATTTGAATCGTTCAAATCGGAGTTCGAACGGAGGAGAACGGGGCTTCCGAAGTTTAAATGGAAGAAAATCAGAAAAATAAATAGAAGGTGACACGTGTCGCGCTACGATTGGCTGAGATTCGGAAATTGGGAAAAAATCACCGGAAAAGGAAATAAAATCATGCGGCTGACAAATGGGTCCCACGCGTCAGCGACTAGGCTCACGGTGGACCGAGTTCACCGAGAACGGAGACGTGGCGGTGACGCAGGGCTAGCGCATACGTGGCGGTGAGGTGGCGCACACGTGGCGAACACGCGGCGCCAAGTGGCGGCTCAGGGTTGACCTGGCGGTGACGTAACTGACACATGGCGCCACGCAGATCTACAGCAGTGCTGTGGCGCACGCATGGCAACATGTGGCACCAAGTGGCGCTGACATGGCTACACGTGGCTGACATGTGTACGGGTTAGGGCTGAGGTGGCGACGCCAACGCATCTACCACGTGGCTCCAGATCTATGGTGACGCGGACGTGGCGATGAAGTGGCGCTACGGGGCAATGATGTGGCGGCCACATGGCTTGCATGTGCGCCACGCGGATCTAGCATCTGCGGTGGAGGCGACGTGGCGCTTACGCGGACTACACATGGCGACGATATGGCGGATGACAAGGCGTAGCTGCTCAGGGCTTACCGAAGGAAAAAGAAACGTGCCGAAGATCTGAGTCGTTGATAGACGATCGGGCGGCTGGAATTGACGAAGGAGAACCCGACGGCGAGGGGGCGGCGCAAGCCCGGAGGTGGAGAAGAAGACAGCCGAAACGGCGGAGGAGCGACGGATCGACCTCAAATCTGCACGGACTCGAATGAGCAAGGCACGACGAGTTCAACGGTACCAAAGATGGCGACTGAGACTCACCGGAGTTGAGGGAAAACGGCGAAGAAAGCTCGGGACGGCTGCTTGAACTCCGGCGAGGTCTTGTAGCCGCACGGAAGCGTCTCCGCCGGAGAGAAGTAGGGGAAAATGGGCGGCGTGAAGTGGGGAACCTCGGGAGGGGTGCGGCGCTAAGTTTTATAGCCTAGGGTTGCGTGTAGAGGCGCGGAAAGCAAGGTAGGTCTGTGCGGCGCAGGTTACGGGCGGCGGCGCAAGTTTCGGGCGACGTGGACGATTGCCAACCGGGCGATGAAGATCGGGCGGTAGGGAATAGGGGCGGTATGATTAGGGTTTACTGTGGGGGGCGGCGGCGCAGATCTTGGCCATCGGATTGACGATCGACGGAATCGCTAGGTTTTACTACGGTGTGAGGAAAAGCGGGCAGGCGATAAGCGCCTGATATGCAGCACGCGCTAAAGAACAGTGATTTCGGCCCGATAAAGATTAAAGGATTTAGACATTTTAATAAAATACCAGAAAATCCGAACAAATTCAATAAATTCCAATAAATATCAAATAAATTCGAAAAAATCTCCAAAAATACAGAAAAATCAAATAAATCACAAGGAACCCAAATAAAATAACAAATAATTAATTTGAGTTATAAATTATTCAAATTAAATCCTTGTTGACTTTAAAAATTCAATTTAAGCTATATTTAATTCGAGAAAATTTTTCCGGGTTCGAGTTTTGAAATTCAAATCCAATAAACTGAAAATTGGATTGCTACAATAGACAAGGCTGATTAACATGGCTTAGAAAATGCAGTAATTCTCCTGCGGTGGTGAAGTAACAAGTAGGATTTAGTGCAGTAACACGGTTCAAAAAACTGCAGTGATCTTCTGCAATAAGGTTGTCCTGCAGTTCCACGACTCAGAGACATGCAGTAATTCCCCGAGCCTATTAGTCCTTTGCTACCATAAGCCGCCCTTTCACGATCTCCACCTTAAGACCAATTTGCTCATATAACTGAAATATAAAATCTCTTCCAAATAAGTCTTCATCAATAGATCTTATGCCTTCAAAAGTCCATTGGACTAATCACAAGTGAGACTAGAACAATCTTATCCAAACGCTTATCACGAAGACATATTATGCGAGTAGATTGGAACAATCTTCTCTGAATGCTTCTTATGAAGTAAAAGTGAGCAAACCACTATTAGGTCCAAACACATAATTATCAACAAAATATATGAATAAATCTAGGTCTTTATTTATTCATAACCCCAACAAAATTTGAGTTTAATGCTCAATCATCAAAATTAGCATAAGCCAAAACATCACCTATAATGGTGGATAAATAACGAAGAACTCATTTGTGGAATATGCCATGCTCCACTTAAAACACAAAATTCAGCAAACAACGCTCATTGAAAGAGCAATTGCACGTACGGCCATCATCTACACAAAACTGCTGACTTCAAACAATAATAAAAATCCATGACACGGTCAGAACTGCTCCTGTAAGATTATTCGAATGTAAGTAACATCTTGTGTCGTCAATGGAGTAGAAACTACAGTAGACCCTAAATATTGAGCTGCGACAATTGAACAACATTGCAGTATCTAGGCAAAAAAATAAACTCCTTCTTACACTTTAAATCCTTTGTCTCATACTCAAACTTGGAGCATAATCTTCACTTTCATATAGAAAAACTCCGGAGAGTATCATGCTAGCTACAATTAGGGTGTTATCAAATTTTTAAGAATTAATATTGTCAAAACCTCTATAACGGTCACTTAAAAGCAAGTCTAGTTGTAACATATCGAAAATGGAGACGAAACACCAAATTCAGTTTCCCCTCAATTTAAACCAAACATGTATGAATTGCGCAACTTCCCGAACTGGAAGAGATTTTTTTTGTTAAGTCTCCATGAACATAGCCTAGATTAACTCACCGGGTGTACCAAATCATACCATCTTGTATGCACAAAAATATTTCCAACGTGAAATTGCTCTTACACAACCAAAATTAGACTAGCCGCAAAAGGTAATTGGCCAGAAATTGGAGATAATTAATCATTCCAATTAAAATTTTGTGCTAAAAGTCTGCAACTCCACCTTAGACTCCACATGTGTAGCACTATAATTGCCAAGAACATCCAACGGATCTTGGAGCAATAACCTTGAAGAAGACAACATATCATTGAACAAATTGTCAATGATTATGGATGTCTCCAATAATAATCACAACGGCCTGAACTACAATAAACTCCATCTCCAACAAAATCAATACAACAATCGATTGTGGTGGAAGATCCCTGATGAGGCGTGGGACACGGTGCCAAGGCATGACGCTGAGCGACATGGGCGATGATGTTGGCGGAACCAGCGATGAAGCAATCGCTAGGGTGGAGCATGGGTGGGTGCTAAGTATGACGTGGGTCATCGCCTAGTCGGCAAGTGCAGCATAATTGCCGCCCATGGGAATCCCCATCTACTGGGGACAGTGGCTAGGGTTTTGAACCCAATGCTCTAGTACCACTTGTTAGAAATCACACAATAAAAAATAGAGGATAAAAAAAATATGAGACATGAATTTAACGCAAAAAACCTTTTGGGAAAAAAACCATGAACACATAAAAGCATAATTCACTATATGAAGAGTATTACAAGCAGGAGACACACACAGTCTAAATGTGCAACTTCATGTTTTTTTTTTCTCAAAAATGAGACTATAGGAGTATATTTATAGGCTACAGAGCAAGAGTCCTGAACAGAGAAGGTAACCGATTTAGAGTCAGAATGGAAACGTATCCGAATAGATAAGGCTGATTAACATGACTCATAAAAATGCAATAATTCTCCCGCGGTTGTGTAGTAACAAGTATAGTTTAGTGTAGCAACATGACTCAGAAAATGCAGTAATCTCATGCAATGAGGTTGTCTTGCAATAACACAGCTTAGAGACGTGCTATAATTCTTAACCAACAAGAATTGGAATCACATATTCAACATGAATTCAGATACTTTGTTTTTTGTAACCACCTGACAGTTTACACTCATGCAAATTAATCCACAGACCTCACCGAAAAGGCTCTTTCGCTGTGGCAGCAGGGCGCCTCATGGCTGCCAGTTTCTTGAGTGCTAAGCTTGGAATCGAAACATCAACACATTAACGCAATGCAAAGGCGAAGCACCCGCCTTTGCTCGGGAATAAAATCATGATCATCGATGTCAGAGCCTATCTAGCACTCCTGAGAGAACAATCTAACCGCTAGTTTACTACGTTTTTTCAGCAGCTCAATACTGTGCTTAATCATAACCGGGAATATGCGTAATGATCGCCCAAAACCTCATAATTAGTCAATCGACTTTGCTGCCTAACAACCTTGCAAATTCAGTTGACTATTCTCAGAATCTTTGTGTGAAGTTTTCTCCTGACTGTGCCTTTGCACAATCATGGCAAAGCATATATTACTCATGATTAGCTAGATGTATCTACATTAAATATGCATGGCCATGGCTAAATTACAGAAATCTCCAAAACGTGGTGATCACTTGCTGACAACATGGTAATACAGTACATAGCCAGAGATCGATTTTGTTCGTGCATGCAGGGTGCAGTGTGAAAGCAGCAAGGAAGAAAGGGGAGAGCTTGCTTGTGGACTTGGCGCATTGCCTGTGCCGTGAGGCTGCAGAAAAGCAGCGTCCTTTGCTAGCTGCAGGCACCTAGCTAGTATACAGGAGAAGGCTTTCTTCTTCTTCTTCTTCTTCTTCTTCTTCTTCTTCTCATCATCATCATCTTGTTGAGGGGAATGTTGTCTGGCCCGAGACCGGACAGCGGCGGACGTCGCCGCCGGGAAGGTGGACGGTCTCGGACCAGGCTTCATTCCCCCCAACGACTCCGGTCAGTCCGTCGTCGACGGGAGTTCATCGGGCCGGCTCGGGGAAGACGTACGGCAGGTGAGCTGATGATCATCTATCTGAACCTCTGTTGTCTGCACCAACGACAGTATTCTTGTCTGCAGTAGGTGCTTGTTCTTGCTTCATTCGCGGATGTAGCTTTTGAAATGTAGCTCGAGAAATACTGGGATGCTAACTGATCCGATCCGCAACGACGTACGTCTGATCAATTTCCTTCTGGTGATCGAGTATGGGTGGTTTGGAGATATCGCTGTTCTTGTTTTTTTTTTTGCCGTACAACTAATTACGTGAGGATCGCCTTAAACACAAGCATATCTATGGTTACCTCCATTAATTTTATTCAATCGACGTCCCAGCGCTGGCAAAAGGATGCTTGAACAATACGTCCACACTTGCGTCTTCTTAATTTACTCTCGGTTAATTTAGGGATTTACAGTAAACGATGGGCAATTTACAGACCAGCATACTATTACCGTCTAGTTAGGTTGGTTAATAATCTCCGGTTCATGGGCCGGGATGCATGGAGCCATCATCATAATGATGATCACGAGCGCTATACCGGCTAGCCTTGCATCGGCTCTCGTGCCGTCCTCGTCACGAATCTTTCCGATCATGGAAAGATGGCTCCCTACATTGCTTCTCCGGTCATCGTCTACACGTGCGATGGCCAAAGCACGCGTCTCCGGTCGGTTGAGCTGTTGCTACCGACACATGCGTGCAGTTTGGTGGCACTCATCAATTGCAGACGCAGATCAGAGCATCTCATGGACTCGTAGCAGAAAAGCGATACAAAACGAATTGATCTCGATCGTTTCTAACACGCTGTTATCAGATGAAAAGCACAAGAGTGCTGCTACGAACAACAGGCTAGCTTCTTCTTCTTCGGCTCATCATGTAACTTTGTCGGAAAGTTCTTGCAGAACTCGAGTGACCTGGCCCCTAGCTATTGGATGCTAATGCTTTGGTGCCTGATGGGATGGCGTTAGTCTTGCCATTTTCCGACTCCATGATTATATCTGAACATCGAGTCAAAGCTCAAAAAAGGATATGTATCATTACCTTAATTAGAGGGATGCATAGTGACGAGCTTAATTACAAAAAGATTATATGTTATGGATGGTACTAGTCATGGTAGATCAAGAAAGTGACCTGAAAGACTACCAGCAGTATGCATGATGTGGTGCCATGACTCTGGAGAACTAGGAATGATTCCAAGGCCCGTTTTCCTGCTACCTTTTGACTTAACACGTAGGGGGGATGAATGGTTCATTCTGTCATGTCTTCTTAGTTAGTTTAATTATGTATGGTTTGGATAGAGAAACACCTTTTATGATGTTATATGCCGTTATGTGTGTGTCCATTCTCATCGCCATGCATGTGGGATCTTTTTGGGAAGCATCATTGGATAGAAAAACTCACCTAAGTTTAATTAGGTGGATATTTTCATGCAACTTCAACAATCTCACATCAACCCATGAATCTATTCGGTCTAAGAAAAATATAAATCAACGAACCTTTTATACAACCCTTTCTTTTCAAACTAGCAAAAGAAAAAGTTGTAGATAATTAGACCTTATCTATGAGGTACAGCACTACAGCTTGAGCACGTACAGTAACAAGAAGAAAATTAAAGGCATGGTTGAGTTAACAAAGAATGGTGTCAAGGCAAGAACAACAAGAGAATGCTTATTATATGAAGAATGGTCAAGGCAAGAACAACATGATGTTAGGGTTGTGATACCATTTGTTAGGGCTTATGGGCAATCGGTTAATTCGGTTTTTTTTATTTGGTTTTTAAATATTTCGGTTTTTGGATTTTGCTAACTGAACCGAAACCGAACTCATCTAAAAACCCAACCGAATTAACGGAACCAAATCGGTTCGGTTAATTCGGTTTTCGGTTTAACCGAATTGGAAGGCCTCGCCTTCGCATACGAGACCCACCCCCTGTCTCCACCGCCGCCAGCATCCCTCACCTCCGCGTCCAGTGCGTCCTCTTCGCCGACCGTCACCACTAGCTACGGATTAGGCGTAGGGGAGCGGCGACGGTGTCGGGGTGCTCACATGGCTCATCAAATCCAACCTCGCACCCGCGCCGGCTAGCCCACGTGGGTCTTCGAAACTGGGGTCGACTGGCCGACACAGGTGCCGGTGGGGATGAGGGCTTCGACAAGTGCCACCACCCGGAGATCACCTTCTCCACGGGCCATGGCGCTCGCCTGCGCGATGAGTGTCGCCATCTAGATTTGGCCGTAGGCTGGAGCAAGACCAACCGACGCTGCGGTTGGGGCCACCTCCCTCCTCGGCCCTCAGGGGTTCCCGGACCTAGATTTGACGAGGGCCACCGTCGGGGAGGGGGCAAACGACGGGGGCGACAGTGCGGGGCAAGGGCTGAGGGGGCTTGGGCGTGCGCCCATGCGAGAGGGAGGCAAGGGAGGGAGGGGGGGGCAGGACCGCGGCCGCGTGATTGAGGCAGTGCGCCGGCGGTGGCTAGGGAGGGAGGCGAGGGGGTGTGGGGAGAGGAAGGAGACGAGGGGACTGCGCCACTGTGGTCTGTGGGCCAGCGGGGAAACGGCGAATGAGCCAGAGTCAACGCTAAGTATGACTGGGTGAGGACTTCGGTAGTTCGATTAGTTCAGTTTCTGAGTTTCAAAAACCAAACCGAGTACCGAAAACAAAACAAAGTCAAAATACAAACCAAACCGAAAACCGAAAAAACCGATTTTTTTGGTTAATTCGGTTCGCTTTTTTGGTTTCGGTTAAAAATTGCCCACCCCTATTTGATACCACTTGTTAGGGATAGATGCAAAGCAAAACAACTAGAGTCAGATTTAACACGGAAAAACCCTTGCGAGAAAAAAATCATGGGAAACAATCTACTATGATGCTTTATTTTTTTTTTGAATGAAAAGGTAGGAGCTCTGCCAAATGCATTAAAGAAGAAGAAAGACTTATAGTGTTACATATTGGGAAGATTTTGCGGTTGACCGCAAAAGAAAAGGAAACCGAGAAAAAAGAAAAACAAAAAACGCAACACCGCCACACAAGAGGGCCACGACCACACAGGCGAATTACATGATCAGACTACATCCACTTTGAGACTAGGAAGAATATGATCGAGGCTAGAAATCAAAGCATCTCGAAGGTCACGATCGGGTATGAACATCCGTGATGATTGTGTCGACCACCACGCCAAGTGTTATAGATATTTTGGAAGATCCTACCGTTCCTTTCTTTCCACAAGTTCCACAAGCCGTAAATAACCAATCCATCAAATTCCTTTCGCTTGGGCAAGGTCAGAACAAGACGTCGAGTGTTCTTCCACCAAGCGGCATTCCCGCTGAGAAAAGAGATTTGGGGGAGATAGGTTTGCTTGCAACAGCGAAGAACTCTTGTCGGACACTGCTTGCAAAAGAGCACGATAGCGATATGTGGGATGCGGTCTCATCTTCCAATCCACAAAGAACGCATGTGGTGGGGAGAGGCCATCCTCTGATGGCTAGCCTGTCTGCCGTTAGAATCCTGTCCTGTATGAAGAGCCAAGCGAAGAACCTGCATTTCCCCTCCGCGGGCGCGAACCAGATCATCTTGTAGTTGTGATCCAGTGTGGCACCTATGAACTAGGCCCTGTATGCTGATTGTGCTGAATATTCCCCAGAAGTCGTCCACCTCCACCTGATTTGGTCCTCCATGTGTGGCTGTAGATCATCTTGTACTATGATGTTTTATGATTACAAGTACAGAGAGTTGAGTTATATGATCAAAAGTGTTTTAGTTGTAGAAGATTTGGACTAACAATCTATTTAAATAAAACTAAAAAATATGGTAGTTAGAGATACTTGAGTTATCTCCAACACAAGAGAATACTTATTATCTGAAGAATGGTGTCACCGTGTCAGAGCTGATCTTTGGCCCATATGTAATGCCTTAGCCCATGAAACTCAAAAGAAAGTCTGCATTCTCTGCTGCTACATAAGCATTGCAGTCTCCCTGAGGATTTCAGAGAATTGTACAAGGACAGTCAAATGTTCTCTACCGTTCTCTTCTACTCTTTGCTATTGTTCTTGTTTTCTTCGACAGTTTTAATCGGCATCGAGGAATTTTACTGAATTTTGCTGTATGGCAAGGGAGTTTGACTTGAACATGATGTCCCTTTGTGAAGCACATGGTGGTCTTTGATTCCCTTTTTCTAGGAGCAATCTAGTACAGAAGAAATATCTCAATCAGTACACAAATCTGCTGGTATGTGCAGAACATTCTGTATAAATCCTCTTCTCCACTTGCTGAGCTAAAATAGAGTATCAACTAATTAATGAGATTTTTTTACCTTGTTTTGAAGATACCAAGCTATCTATTGAGTTAACATCAAGAGACACTAAAAGTTTAAAAGATAGAGATACGAAAAGTTTCTATTAGATTTTACCATCTTTGAGAGATACTATAAGGTATCATCAAATTAAACTTTTGTACCTCTTGGTATCACAACTGATTAAATTTTTAGAGTTTTTACTATCCTTAGAAGGTATCATGAGGCACCGCCAAATTTACCTTAAACTCTTGTAACTCTTAGTACCTTCACCCTTTCAATTTTTGGTAGTTTTGGGTACCTGCTAAGGATGGTAAAAATTTTAAAGAATAATAAAAACTCCTAGTACGTACGCTCCTAATTAATACCTTCACACCCCATCATATATACAAGTTGAGACTTTTTATCATTCTTGAGAGGTACAACAATTTATATTATGGTGGTGCTAAGAGGTAAAAAATTTTAAAGAGTGAATGTACCAACTTTTGGTATCTCTTGAGACGATCTTAATATAAATTTTAGTACCTCACAAAAATAGTAAAAAATCTTGTTCAAGTTGCATTCTTGTGTAGTAACTATTACCATGGCAGTGCTGAATGTCTGGTCCCCGGGCTTCTAGTGTCGGCAGGCGGTGTCGCTTGATGTATCTTCTAGAGGTGGGAGTTGGGCTGGCATGGCACAGGCTTAATGGGATTTGGGCTGCGGTGTGCCATGCCAGCCTGACACAACCACCTTGCCGTTCTGACTCGACTTGTCTCTGGCCAAGCCCAGGCACGGCTTCAGGGCATGCCGCGCCGTGCTAGTCCAGGACTTGTTATATTGGATGTGTGGAGTTATGGACACTGTCGTTGTTGATCTGTCTCTGAACGGCACCAAGAACAAGGAGCGAGAGTCAATTGTTGCCGAGGATCGGACACACATAATTAGTTGGAGAGAAAAAGAACTAAATTTTATTTATTCATTAGGTATATATACAAAGTTATTGCCTAGTTAAAAACCTTATGCTCTAGAGTAGGGTTCTCCTAATAAGATAAAAAAAGTACAGTAACAATATACAAATATACTAGCAGTTTCCTAATGTTGAGATTGTTCATGCATTCTAGGTAAGCGTACGCCTGATCTAGTGACATTGATAGCCGTGTGAGGCAAGCAGGAAGACGATCATGTACAACGTCACAGGTGCACTTAACGAGATGCATAAGCAGGTAATCTCCAACCTCCATTCCCCACCTTTTAACATCTCCATTATCTCTCTTTTCTTTACATGTGAGGACCATAATAGTGTTGGTTGTAAGACGAGGCACAACATGCTGCAGTGTTGCGGCAAGAAGTCTTGCCGCATGTCCTGCCTACTTGGAGTCTATCGGATGGGTTTCATCCTACGCTAATCAAGTATGACCCATGCAGCGCCGTGCTACACATCATTGAGAGACTTTTTACGTTATTAAAATTTAAGTTTTAGCATCTGAAAAGTGTCTCCGGTTGGTTACGTGACGAAGTCGAGCAGCAGCTGCGACTACGAGCCGAACTGCTGCCGGTCCTCGGGGCCGTCCACGTGCTCGAACGCGCCGGCGTAGACGCCGTCGCCCCGCACCGCCGGCGCCAATCCTTGCGGCTCGGCTGTGATGACGGTGATGCCTTCTGCGCCGTCGTGGCGATGCAGGCCCAGCGTGAGGGACACGCTACCTTCGTCGTAGCCGCCGAGCCCGGCCACGCCGTTACCGAAGTCCAGGAACATCGCGCCGCCGATATGGCCGACGCCGTGGCAGGCGAGAGCGTCCTGCAGGAGGCTGCTGCCAACGCCGTCGCCGGCCGTCGTCCCGTGGTGGTGATGGCGCCGGTGCAGGCTGAGGCCTGCCGTCGAGTACGCGTTGTTCGCGGCCCCATCGGCGAGGCCGGACAGGCCGGCGATGGCGGCGTCCACGCCGGCCATCGCCTCCGATTTGAATGGGCTGAGCTGGCCCACACCACGGGTGGCGGCAGCGCTCGACGGGCTCTGCAGGTCCTCCGGAGACCTGGTCGGCTCGTCGTTCCCCTTCCCGGCGCCGTTCTCGGACGACGAGGTCGACTCCATCTCCGCGCCGAATTCCTCTCTGTACATCTCCTCGATCATCGGCTTCCACAGCCGGACACGAGCGTTGATGAACCAGTTCGAAACCTGCACAGAATCAAAGCTATCGCATTTGCTACACAAAAAATTCAAGATTCATCGATCTCACCGACATATACATATCGATCATATGATGAAAATCTTGACGCATCGATCTCATCTCACCTGACCCCTCGTCAAGCCCGTCTGCCTCGCCAGCATCAACTTCTCGGAATCTTTCGGATACCTGAAGAATCGTTGCAAGATTGTAATAGCGATGGCGATCAGTGATCAGTGCCAGTGATGAGGCAATGTAAGTGAGGTCTTACGGGTGGAGGAAGTTCTCGAAGAGCCAGGCGCGGAGGACGGAGACGGCGGACTCCGGGAGGCCGCGCTGCGGCCGCCACGCGGGCTGCTGCTGCTGCAAAGTGCCGAACTGCTGCGACGCGCGCTGCTGCCGCAGCTGTTGGTCGATGCACCGGAGGCGGTGGATGGCGCGGCCGTGGGTGGGCGAGTTCGGCTCGCGGAGGCTCCGGCGCGCTGACTGCACCTGCTCGCCGATGGCGTCCCGGAGCGACCGGAAGTGGCGGGAGATGGTCCGCAGGGCGAGCGCCGTGTACGGCCGAGCCGCGCCCCGCCCCGCGGCGGCGTCCAGGGACGACTCGAGCGCCTGCATCTTCTGATGGTAGTGCCTGTACCTTTGGTCGACCTGTCACCAGAGTTGAGCACTTTTGTCAGGTCAATATTGCTTCTTTGGTTCAGATCCGGCCCAGTTATACTATTGCTACGAGAGAAAATGATCATGTACTGATTTCTTTCTTTATATGTATGGGACTTTCTTTTTCTCTGATCGAAACAAAATTCTATTGTATTTATTCTTCTTGATTTTCTTGATTCGATTGCTCCTTCCAGTCACATGCATGCAGCCATGCATTTACTTATTGATTTGCTCACTCACACATACAATGTATGCATGCATTTCCTTCCTTTCCTCTAGTCCATCGAGTTTTTTTCCTTTACTCCTTGATTTGTTCACCCACACATACAACACAAGCACACATGAGTTGTTTTGAGCCGTGTCGGCCCGAGCACTGCTTGGACTATCGTACCGGGCCGGGACGCCCATCATGCCCGATTGGCAAGCCCGGTACGGCCTAGACAACCATGCCGTGCCGATCTAACTCGTTTAGAATAGTTTTATGCCGAGCCGTGGGCCGTGGATCGGACTGGGCCGAACGTGCCTCATGCCAGCCCAAAATGGCCCAGCTCAGTACCCACCTCTACCTGGCGATGATCAGTCCTGTTTGGAACGCAAGAATCTTGTTTGTTTTTTTTAACAGTGTAGCATTAGTGTGTTTCTAGACAACTACTGTTCAGTATGTACCTGATCCAGCATGGCAAGCAGTGCTGTCACTTTGTTCTGAAGATCTTGCCTCTCCGGCGACGAGAGCTCGGCCGGAGACGAACCAATGGCGGATTCCTGCCGGTTTGAGGCCTTGTCCTCGCCCTGATCGGCATCCTTGCACTCACCTGCACTGTGGCTTGGGTTCTTGTCAGCCTTTCCCTTAACTATAGCAACCTGAACATTCACCAACTCATGCAGGAGCTCCCTGGCCGCCTTCAGATACTGTAAATTCAGAACTGCGCCGCCGGTTTGCGCGCTTCTTCTCGCCGCCGTCGGTTGGTGTGGGACGAGCAAAGAGGCGTCTGCGCTTCCCGGACGGTACTGGTAAAGCGACCCCGGAACCTGCGTGCCAAGGCTAAGTGACAGCAGCCCATGGTGCTGCATTGCTGAAGAGTCTGCCTGACCATTCAGCATCAGCAGCTGCCTCTGCAGACTGATTGCAGCGCTGCTCGTCGTCGGCTCTTCTGTTGCGCTCATGAATGCGAGCTCGTTCCTGCCATCGCCTTGCACGGTCTGATTTTCCGATGCAATGGTGGTCGCGGGAAGAGGAACAAGACCCGCCGTTGAGGATTCTGTGTACAGATTAGATGGACGGTAACGGTGGAATGGCATTTCCCCGCCGACGTCTCTTTGATCGCCTGAAGCAGAGAAGAATGTGGCCACGATCTTCAGAAGCAGATGAACAGCAGCCTGGCTGATGAATCATCGTAAGGATGAGGAGATGCAGTGCTTGACTTTGCCATCAAATGAGTGTTATCTGAGCTGGACAGATTCAGTCTTGAATCGGCAGGGGATGTGAACTGGCTGAAAAAGATTTGAGAATTCAGAACTGTGACCACAGCAGCGTTAGCATCGGGAGGAGATGATTTCAGGCCATATGCTCGCTTCTTTCCTGTTACTATCAGCAACTCTATTTTTTTACCATCTTTGGGATAAAAAAAAAGATGATATAACAATTGCGAACGACGAAGAGCAGTTGAGAAATGTTTTGAAGTACTTTAATAAGGAAGGGAATATTTTGACAGAGTGAATTAAAATGGCATAACTGAAGAACATCTATAACAGTGTGGGACACAGAAGAGATCAAGGCTTCCACTAACCTGGAGATAGCAGGCTTTCAGATTGCTGCACTTCCTCGAAGGCAAACATCCAATGGCTGCACTGTATCTGCAAAAGTGAAGAGATCAAAACAATAAACTGATGGACTCGGCATTAAATTTGAACAAAACGACCATACCAAATAGTAGGTATGAAGGGATAAACACTAATGAATACACAAGCATCGGCACCAGATCAACATATCCTCAAATCTCAACTCCAGTGTTCAGCCCAGATAAACTAAGCCAGAGTTGGGACACCTCAGAGAACCAAACCAAACAAGAACTAGCTCAAGAAGCAATCTTTGAAGTTGGTGCACTCACCAACCATGGGAAGCTAACTAGAAGCGCAAAAACTCAACAAGCAGGGAATGAATACCAAACAGCAATGCAAAAAACGAAAAAAAAAAGGAAAGGTAAACAAGAACAGTTGAACATGCAGAGAAAATTAATGGAAGTAAAGAGCAGAGACAGGATAGAGGAGATATGGTTACCTCTCTGCAAATGACTACGGGCACAAGCAAGGGCAAGAACAAGCTATACTGGTGTATTATTATGGGAGATATGAACGAGGACACAGACGGAGGTGATCTCAATGATTCTAGAAAGTGTTTGAAGGAGAGAATATTAGAACAAAAGAGCAGTATATTATAGCTCTTCTTTTTGTTCTTTCTCTGCTTCTTTTTGGTTCCCCCTCTCAAAGAAAGAGTTTGAAGGAGAGAATATTAGAACAAAAGAGCAGTATATTATAGCTCTTCTTTTTGTTCTTTCTCTGCTTCTTTTTTGTTCCCCCTCTCAACTATAGCTGCTTTAATATCTAGCTCCTTGAGCAATAACATGCTGCCACCACCCAATAGGAGCTGCCTAACACTCTCTCTCTACAAATACCAAAGAAATCACACCAAAATTTTCTTTTGTTTTTTTCATCGTTCTAATATATACATATCCTTTTGTATGATGATGTTGCAGTTCTAGCTAAGCCCAAATTTTCAGATGCTCATATTATACATTTACAGATTTACTACAATGGTATTGTATGATTTGACTTCAAGATCGTATATTTATTACAATAAAGTTGTGAGTAGTGCTTCTATGCTTCACCATCCCAATACAAGTTATACAAAATTTGAAGCAAGGGAAGGAGTAAATAATCACCATCCACTCTTCATTTATGCTTTAATATTTGCGTAACTTTTAAATAGTGATGCATAGAAACACCTCTTGTTGTTGTATATATTAGCAAATAAAATTAACTAAATGTGCACTTTTAGATGTCTGATTTAACTGTTACGGGTAATGTAATCTCATATTAAAAAAACAAATATCCAGGCTGAACTTTTAGATTGATATTTAAACTGAATTTTATCTTGTAGGCATCACCTCTCATAGATTTTTCCATGCACGCTTTCTGCTCTTAGGTCCCTATCAGTTGTGCAACATGCATGGAGGTATGCTTGTCGGCAATTTGCGTACTTTCACCGCATCGTCGTCAACAAAATTTAAATCTTGTTTTTCCCTTCTCAACAAACAATACCATCAAACATATTTTTTTTTTATTTGAAAAGTTCGTCTGTGTCATTTCTGTCAATAGAGCATTCAAGTAGTTTCTTGCCGCTCCGTTTGTTCAGTTGCTGCACGAAGAAGTAAGTCTGCTCCTTAGTTTCTTGGTGTGTTTGACCTGAAAGATACCAACTTGGCGTTTTAAGGCCATTTTAGCTAGAATTTGCTGATCACTAGAAGCTGGCGATGGAATTTGTTAGGTGTATTCATCCCCTAACCACCAGTTGGTAGACCTAAAGCTTCTCTTTACCCTTCTAATTAAATCCCTCAATCTCTCTACTGGTCACTGGTTGCTCCTAAGCAGGAGGAGGGATGCTACCAATTCATTTCAGAAACAAAACTCAAACCCACACTGCCACACAGAGAGCAAAAATAGATTCGTGAATGCCCATATCAGCATTTTCTAGTTAAAAGAATACCATAATGCCCCTAACACTTTAACCAAAGCAACCTTGTTTGTTTCGATTTGGTGGCACCGTTGTTGCTGCAATTGGGCCTGTGGTAGTGATGTCCAAGGACATCTTTAATGCCAATTCGGATCACTACAACATTTTTTTTCCATGCGTGAAACATTTTTTCCTTACGCGTGCAATATTTTCCTTCGATTCGATAAAAATGTGCGCGAAAAAATATGCGTCTGTTGCACATAAAAAAAATATTACACACACGTTTAAAAAAACATGTTGAGATCATATTCAAAGCAAATATTACACCGACACGTCTGAAAAAACATGTTAAGATCGGACCTCAGGTTCGTAGCAATCGCCGATATTAGAGGGGGCGATTTCCGGGCCTCTCGGCGTATCCCGTAGATCCGGTGGGCCCCGTTCGCTGCCGTCCGTTCCGTCCTCGCGTTGGCCCCCGTTTGCGACCGTCCGTTGCCTCCTTGCGTTGGCCTGTGTTCCATTCTCTGTAGCCATCGGGACAGACAGCGTTGTTTGATCCGTCGCCGTTTGCGATGGTCGATAACGCGCCGTCACTTTCGGCTCGTGGCGTCTCTTGCGTATTCGATCGGGACGTGGGCGTCGGCCGCCGCAACCTTCGTACTACCGTTTTCTTCTGTGCAGGGATTCTTCTGCATTTGTGATTGGTTTTGTTGCTTCCACGCAGGAACCTGTCTTCTACTTGGCCGGCCGCCGTCCACTGCCGAGTGATCGCCTTTTTGATATAGTCGCCCTTAGTCCCAGCTTGCGTTTGGTGTTGACCATATATTTTTTGCGCTTTCTGAAAAAAAAACCAATCCTTTATAATTTACAGACCAGTTGTCTCTACAAAGCAGTTCTGTTTGTAAATGGTATACAAATGCCACCCTCCCAGAAGTAGCTGCTCTATAGAACAAGTCTGCTCTTTCCTCAGCCTCAGAATCTGTATATGATATATGTAGGGCTCCCTCGATGTTCTGTTAGCTAATTCTCAATATCAGTGCTCTGTTTCAGTGCCTTCTAGCTGTCTTGCTAACATGTGTGTATCCCACCCACTGTGACGCTGGTCGGTTTTTTGATGTCAGCACTATGTGCGTTATGTGTTTTACCTTAACTGACTACATCCTGGTTCTGCATTCGTAGGCCTGCTTGATTGGGACTTCCTCAATGTTCTGTTACCTAATTTTCGATATCAGTGCTTTGTTCCTCTGACTTCCGACTATCCTTGTGATATGTATGCATTACACCCGTTGTAAGGCTACATGTTTTTAAAGTGCCAACACTATGTGCTTTACATATTTTTTCTTAACTTACTAGATACTTCTTCTACATTGGTTAGCTTTTTTCATTGTACTATCCGTAATCCTACTGTGCTGTAGCCATTCGAAAAAAAAACTCACTTGCCTTGGGATATCCACGACATGCTATCTTTATTTTGTTAGTTGATTTTCAATACCAGTGCTTTGTTCCTCTGGCTTTTGACTGTCTTTGTGGTATCTATGTACTGCGCCCATTGTGACACTGCTTGTTTTTAAGGTGCTACCAATGTGTGCTTTACATGTTTTATCTTAACCGACTAGATACTTCTTCTACATTCGTTAGCCTTTTTTTATTATACTTTCATAACCAGATAATTGCTGCTACAGTTCCTGAGATATGTGACCTTAACCCCATGATGTCCTGGTACCCACTCTTTCACTCCTTTCGCCTTGGCTGCAGCACATTAAATATATTTTGCATACGCTGCGTGCCCTGTTTACTAACAACTATGAATTTACACCTGTAGGGAAACAGCTATACAGTTAGCATTGCTATCAGGAGCCTCGCTCCAGAGCAGCTATGGTGGTACCTAGGATGCTCTTTCTGCAAAAGAGCTGTTGCTCATGAAGGAGAAACTTATAGGTGTTCTAGATGCGGCATCACGATGGCCGATTCATCACTACAGCATTGTACTTTTGATCTGTGCATTTTGAAGACAGATGGTTATTGATCATCTTTCTGCTTGCTCACCAGATCCTGCCAGAGCTAGCCTCTAAGCTCAAATGATCACTGCACGCCACGGCCAGCAGCTTGCCTTTTTCTCAAAGTGAAACTAGGTTATTTATACTCTTGTGTGTCCTTACATACGCATTGTTATTATAGTCACTCACTATGAGATACTGACATATTGCTGAAGGATCGAGATGGAGAACAGAGGGGAGGGGGGTGAATGGTCGTAAATAAATTTTCTCCAAAATACTCTAACTAAAACCTCGAAAGGATCGCGCAAAGGAAATCATGAAAAACTCGAACAACTAGACAACTATGTGTACCCCTAGTTTGCATAGGTGAGTACCATAGAATATGTGGGGATTTTTGAGTCACAATTCTGGTTGTCTAGTGTCCAAAATAAGAAGGAGATCAATTCAAATCACAAAAGTCACTTTCAGAAAAGTAAAAGCAGAATTTCCAGAAGCTATCCTCAATTTGAACAGGTGGTTGGTAGGTTTCTGCAACTCAAGAAATTTTGATAATTTTTCTTCCTATGAGAAACTGATTCATGAAGCACTCCACCAAATTTCATCTCAAAAAACCTTACAGAAAAAACAGGAAAAATCTAAGAATACAGACAGTCAAGAACTTCGAGCAAAAAGTTTGGGACTTGGTTTTCATCTCATAGCGTCCAAACGGTGCAACAAGTGGACTCCAAATTTTTATACAAGTGGATATGAGAGTCTCACACATTCTCCAATAAGAATCACTCAAAAAGGATTTTTTTAGATTTTTCCAAAAATCAAACACTAACTGCTGCGCGAAGAACAATTTCTGGACAGAGTTGCAACTTGAAAGAAAAGATGATCTCTACTCAATCCAAGAGTACAAAAGAGATGTAAAACCATATGAAAACACTCAAGACATCCAAGATCAGCATTTAGAAGGAGGGGAGGCAAATCCAAATTGCAAGAAAGCAAATTGCGTGAAAGTAAATTGCAGGAATTTAAATGCTGAATTTAAGATATGATGTAAATGCGTAATTTAAATTCATGCATAAATGAAAAAGATTTGCATTTCTGGCAGGAGAAGGTTTACAAAGCCACACATCAAGGTGGGCAAAGTTCAAAGGAACAGAAAAATCTCTACAACCTTCAAGGGGAGGAGGCTACCCCTCCACCCCTATTTATACTACTCTTGGGCCACCTACCACCCTTGAATACACCCCTCAACCCTAAAGAATTCATCTAAGGGCTAGGATTTGCCTACTCGCGCAGCCATGCAAGGGCTAACCCAAAACCCACATATATACCGGGTTTTCTTGCACGATTTTCAAAGCATACTACTTAGACCCGCTTACCTATCAACTAGACCGCAATCCGACGGTCTTCTTTGATCCATGCGTCTAGCTAGCATCTTATCCTTTCCTTGTGGTAATCCAAAATCTGAATAATTTGGTCGGTTCTATTTTTAGCCTATTGGAATTCAGAAATTTTGATGAGACGTGTCAGTCAGTGCATTATTTACTCATAAATCACTGCTCGTGTTAACCTTAGTCCCAAGTTTCCCATCAGATTGGATCACCTGTAGTTCATAACTTCATATTCGCCTGAGTTATCAAATCCACCGAAAAGTCTGACAGGTAGCAGCAACACATTTTGTTCATATATCAGCTTGTGTCAATACAAGCAGCTGTTGATTTAAGTATTAATGTAAGGTTTGTTTAAAAATTTCATGGCAGTATGCCAGTATGTGCTTGCTTTCAACTTGTCCTCATCGCTTTATCTTAATAACAAATGAGCTCAATTCGGTCATGTCTTCATTGGGATCAGGTGATTGGGACTAGCCGTCTTGTCATTAGATAACTGGCTGATATTTGGGATGACGTGGCCCAAACTAAAAGAAATTTTGCAATGATTTAAGAAATACAACATATGAACAGAAAGGAAACGGCCAGCTCTCTTCAGAGACTATTTAACGTCTCTGACAAGTGTGGCCGATGGTAGGTGCAAACATAACAGTCTTGCCATAGTGAAGGAAAAAGAGAGTAGAATCACGTAGACGGCATAACCCAAGAAGACAATTCTAGTATATATATATGCAATTAACTTAAGTGTAACATTGCTACAATCTAGGTGTGGACAAGAACATTACTTATCCCTTAGTTTCTGGTAGCAATTTGCATCACCTAGATTAACAATAACAGAAATCAAAGTACTTCGCTCTGCATCCCTTTTGGAATATTAGCACCAAGAGAGGAAGGGATGGAGTTATTTATTATTTTGTTGCCTGTTAGTGATGAGAGAAAGGGCATATTTGGGAGAGCTATAGCTTTTTTGAAAAAACTATTTTTTGGTTTTCTGGGCTGAAAAACAGCCGTAGTTTTTTTTTTTTTTATGAAAGGCCATTTCACAAACAGCTAATTCCTCTCTACAATAAGTTGTAAAAGCATGTCCCGTCTTGCTTTTAACTTTTACTAGTTATATATGATTTATAGCTTATATCAAAAACCGTTTAAAAACTTAGCCAGTAAGACCCCCCTGTCCCCCAACACACACAACAACAAAAACAACACGAACAGGGCCAAGTATCGCCTTGTTTTGTCGCTACATTGAGTTCTTAGTATGCCATTATACTTGTTTGAACTGCAAGTTTTTCCATTTTTGACTTCTTTTCAAGAATTTTGCAGCTGGAAATATATCCATGGGCCCAAACAATCTCGAATTATTATTTCATTCAAGTGCCACACAATCTAGATTGGGCACTATTTCCTTCATATGTTAGATCATATGGCATTTCAGAAAGTACAGAATACGTAGATTACATTGACCACACCAGAAAGTTCTATATTTGCCTTTTGCCCCCAAAGTGTCATTTTTCTGCTCATCTGAAATTTTTCATGGATCACTTCCATCCGGTTCTCTCTTTATTCCTTTTGTGAGTGTAGCATGGGACTGTGATTCTTGCAAGGCAATTCTATTCCATGCTCTCCCTTTTCTTTGTACTGAAAAACTGCAGAGTCTGCATTAGGAACACTGAAAAGTAAAAAGCTACACAGTGAACTAGTAAGTGAGAGAACTTTACACAACAGTGTAAGCTCTCTTTCTTCTAGGAAGCAATATGCTTCAGATTATTGATTCCTTGCCAAAACTAAATCCTGGGCTTGTAGGAACACTTGAATAAGAACACTCATGCAAAGTACAAAAGGTGTTTCTTTCCAACGAAAGAAGATCTGCACCAGGGACAGTTTCGGGGGTTATCCGAGATGGAGCGAGCGAACCTTGGGCTGGCCAGGGAGAACCTGGCAAAGTTACTAAGGGAGGAAGAAATTAGATATTATCAGCGAGCAAAAGTGAAGCACGTCCTATTCGGGGATAATAACACTTGTTATTTTCAATTGATTGCTAATGGCAAACATAGAAAGAAAAGAATTTATTCGCTGGATCATGAGGGGGGTAAGATAGAGGGATAGTCCAATCTCAAAAGATACATCACTGAATTCTATAAAGAATTATTTGGGGTTCCGAGCGAAAGTCAGTTAGACCTTGACAAGGGAGTCAATCGTGATATTCCTCAAGTTTCTCAGGAGGAAAATACTCTTCTTACTGCTCAGTTCAATGAGAAAGAAATTAGAGATGCTGTTTTTCAGATGGAACATAATAAAGCTTGTGGTCCTGATGGTTTTCCGGCTGAGTTTTATCAGACTTTCTGGGATACTATCAAAGGTGATTTATTGATTATGTTTGAGGAGCTTCATGCGGGAGATATTCCTCTTTTTAGTCTGAATTTTGGAATAATCATTCTTATTCCTAAAGTTCAGGAAGCGAATGTTATTCAACAATACAGACCAATCTGTCTCTTAAATGTGAGTTTCAAAATTTTTACTAAGATTGCGACAAACAGATTGAATATGGTTGCGGATAAGGTGGTGAGACCAATTAGACTGCTTTTATGCGTGGTCGAAACATTTTAGAAGGGGTTGTCATACTTCATGAAACAATACATGAGATGCATAAGAAACATTTGAATGGAGTCATCTTTAAGATTGATTTCGAGAAAGCATATGATAAGGTTAAATGGCCTTTTCTATTTCAAACTCTACGAATGAAATGATTCTCATCTAAGTGGATTTCTTGGATCAAGACTTTCATTTCGGGGGGTAGTGTGGCGGTTAACGTAAATGATGAAGTAGGCCCATTTTTCCAAACTAGAAAAGGCCTTCGACAAGGTGACCCGTTATCTCGGGGGGTAGTGTGGCGGTTAACGTAAATGATGAAGTAGGTCCATTTTTCCAAACTAGAAAAGGCCTTCGGCAAGGTGACCCGTTATCACCCCTGTTGTTTAATATTGTCGCTGACATGTTGGCAGTTTTCATCGGACGAGCTAAGGACAAGGGACTAATAGGTGGAGTAGTGCCTCACTTAGTCGAGGGAGGTTTATCTATTCTACAATATGCGGATGACACAATTTTATTTATGGAACACAATTTGGATAAGGCACGTAATTTGAAGTTATTGCTTTGTGCTTTTGAATTAATTTCGGGGCTAAAGATTAACTTCCATAAAAGTGAGATAATCTATTTTGGTGAGGCCCAAGGAGCACTAGAGCAGTATATGTATTTGTTTGGATGTAAACAAGGGGAATTTCCTTTGCAATATTTAGGAATTCCTATTCATTATAAAAAATTGCGAAATTCAGATTGGAAAAGGGTAGAAGAGTGTTTCGAAAAGCACCTCAGCAGTTGGAAGGGGAAGCATCTTTCAATTGGAGGTAGGCTAACTCTTATAAATTCAGTACTAAGTAGTCTCCCAATGTATATGATATCCTTTTTTGAGATACCGAAAGGGGTTCTTAGAAAAATTGATTATTTCAGATCACGTTTTTTCTGGCAAGGCGATGAGTGCAAAAGAAAATATCGTCTTGTAAAATGGAATATTGTATGTCAACCTAAAAATCAAGGGGGTCTGGAAATTCTTGATCTCAATGTTATGGACATTGCTCTTTTGAGTAAATGGTTGTTCAAGCTTTTAACAACAGATGGTACTTGGCAGCAGTTTCTTAGAAATAAGTACCTAAATACTAAACGGTTAGTACAAGTTGAGTGGAAACCAGGAGACTCGCATTTTTGGTCTTCTTTGATGAAGGTAAAAGGAGATTTCCTTCGATTTGGTACGTTCACGATTAATAATGGACGCCAAATACGTTTCTGGAAAGACACTTGGCTTGGGCGCAGTGCCTTAAAAGAACAATACCCTGGGTTATATAGTATTGTAAGAAAGAAATACATTACTATTGCTGAAGTTTTTATGAACGGATACCAACCAAACATAGTCTGGAGACGATCATTGATTGGAGTTAAGTTGATGGCGTGGCATGATTTGCTCTCACGCATCGTTAACTTACAGTTGACATAGAATGATGATGAATTTTGTTGGAATTTGTGTCAATCTAGACAATTCTCAGTGAAGTCACATTATTTGGCGCTAATTAAACGTGATGTCCCTAATTTAAATAGGCGATTATGGAAGTTAAAAGCCCCTTTAAAAATCAAAGTATTTTTGTGGTATCTTCGAAGGGGGGTTCTTCTGACTAAGGACAATTTGGCAAAACGTAATTGGTAAGGTAGTACAACGTGTTGCTTTTGTCACGAAATGGAGACAATTAAGCACTTGTTTTTTCATTGTCGTTTTGCTACTATGGTGTGGGGTTTTCTGTATCTCGCTTTTGGTATTGAAAGACCTACTAGTGCAGCTCATATGTTTGGGAGATGGCTTGACTCTTTTGACAAGGATATCAAAAATATTATGTTGCTTGGAGCCGCAACCATTTGTTGGTCCCTGTGGTTACACAGAAATGATATTATGTTTGAAAGGAAATCAAATTCATTCCCTTTGCAGGTTATTTTGGTTACGCACCATTGGCTACGTACATGGGCTGTGCTACAGAAGTTGGAATTGCGAACTATTTTGGTACAGACTACGCAACGATTGGTGCAGGTGGCCATGGCTTTCTTCTCCCAGGCTTCTGGATGGCGGTCTAATCTGCGGATTAATTATTTTTAGAGAGGGTGTATTGTTTTTGTTTCTGGGTTGTGTTCTTTTTTGTTTCTTGGCTGTGTGCTTCTTGCTAAGCAAAGGCCGGAAGAAGTTTCAAGGGCTTGTATCTTCTCGATGTAACGTCTTTGAAATTAATAAAAGCTTCGTTTATCAAAAAAAAAGGGAACTTTGGTTCCTGAAACTACAGTATGACTGCATGCAAGTCATACCAAATTCTTGCTAGCTCTAGTACTACTGTTAGAGTTTTTTTTTCGAAAATAGTGGCAGGAGCGCTGCCTTTCTTCAATTAAAGAGGAAAAGAGAATTTTTACAACCTAGCTGACCAAAAGGCCTCAACATCAAACTCTACACACGAGAGAGAACAACCACAAAGATATATGACCAAGCAACTATATCAAAACTCAGACAAGTACGTATCAGAGGTACCTTAGTCGATTGTCAACGCTCTTTTAAGATCACATACATTCTGAGAAATGAGGTTAAAGACTATTTGAACTGTCTGATAGGAATTCTCGAAAATTCTCTTGTTCCTCTCTTTCCATATGTTTCAAAATGCGTATATGAAAACTCCATCCACGTCCTTCCTCCATTGTGTAGGGGTGATATCACGGATGGACTGCCATCACCGAGTAGTGCTCATTCCGTTGCTGTCAGGTTGTAAGAAGGTCGGTTATATGTACAGCCAATGGAACACCTTGACCCAAATTTGTTTTGCAAAAGGCAATGAAGCATGAGATGGGGGGCTGGTTCAGGTTCAGACCCGTATAGAGAGCATAGAGTGCTATATGGTCATCCTTTAATCACTAGCTTGTTGGCTGTTAGTATCCCACCCTAGATGAAAAGCCATGCGAAGAATTTGCACCTATTTTCTGTATTAGCTCTCCAGATTATGTTGTAGTTATGTTTAGTTATTGAACCATAAAACTGCACATTGTAGGCTGTTTTTTGCTAAGTAGTCACCGTTCGCCACCAATTTCCACACTATGTCATCATGCACTTGCGGCTGCAAGGTAACACGCTGGATGGCGTGCCATAGGCTGATGTATTCATCAAGCTGTATTTGAGTGTTTATTCTTCGCAGCGGCTTCAGCAGTTTATGTTAGTAAGCCCGTGCTGGACTGTTTTGCTCTTCCTCCTGACCGATGCGAAGCACTCTGCCGCTAGCTCACTCGGTGACATTCCATTTAGCCATCTGAAGGTCCAGAACTTTGCTGTTGTGCCATCACCTAGTATGAATTTAGTGCTTGCATCAAAAAGGCTGACCCGCGGGCTTTGTTTATCCTTCCAGTCGTACCAAAGCCAACGAATTCGCAATGCCCATCCAAGTTTGCTGAGGTTAGATTTGAAAATCTTTGGCTAGAACGTGCTGATTTTCTCAAGATTGTGGAAGATTCTTGGCATCAGCCTATCAATAATAGTTTCTGTGCAGCCAGTAATGTTAAACAGAAGCTTAGCAATCTCTAGATTAAGTTTCGGAATTGGAAAACTAGCGTGCCTATAATCAAAAGTCAGATATGTCACTGCAACTCTTCCATAGAGGTTCTTGACAAAATTGAAGAATTCAGGCAGTTACATACTCAAGAAAGGATTTTTCGGAGAATTCTTAAAGGTCACCTGGTTCATCTCTTAGCCATTCAGAATATCTACTGGAAGAATCGTTGTTCCATTCAATGGATTAAGCTTGGAGATGAAAATACCAAGTTTTTTCATGCCAAAGCCACTGAGCGTTTTAGACATAACCTTATTACATCTCTGTCTACTGATAATGGCGATATTCTTTATGATCATAATGCCAAAGCAAACCTTCTCTTTAACACCTTCTTTGATAGGATGGGAATCTCTGAAAGTCCTACTATGATTTTCGATTTGTATAATCTTGTCCATCAAGTTGATGATCTGGATTGGCTTGCCTCCCCTTTCTCTACTCAAGAGATTGATAATATTGTGGCTCGATTGCATTCGGACAGTGCCCCAGGTCCTGATGGGTTCAATGGTCATTTTTACAAGAAGTGTTGGCAGATTATCAAGGAAGACTTCTATAGACTTTGCTCGAATTTTCAAGATGGGTCGGTATCCATCTCCTCCATCAACCAATCCTTCATAGTCCTTATTCCCAAGAACAGCAACCTTGAATCTCCAAGTGATTTTAGACCTATATCTTTACTTAGTTTGAGTGTCAAAATTATCACGAAACTCATGGCTTCCAGCTTAATTCTGTCATCAATTCAGTTGTTCACAAAAACCAATATGGTTTTATTAAAGGAAGATCTATTCAAGATTTCTTGGCTTGGACCTTTGAATACCTTCACTTATGCCACAACTCCAAAGAAAAAATTGTTCTTATTAAACTTGATTTCGCCAAAGCTTTTGACATGATTGAGCACAATGCCATCATTAGCATGTTTCGAGCTTTGGGTTTCCCGGATAAATGGCTTAAGTGCATTGCTCAAATCCTGGATTCGCATCCACTTCTATTCTGCTGAATGGGGTTCCTGGCATGCCATTTAAGTGCAAGAGGGGGGTTAGACAAGGAGACCCCATTTCTCCCCTCTTATTTGCGGTAATAGCCAACCTGCTCCAACACATCCTTAATAAAGCTATGCAAATTGGTATCATCTCCATTCCGCTGAATTTGGGTCCCAATGCTGAATTCCTGGTGATCCAATACGCTGATGATACCATTATCTTCATTAAAGGATCCCAGAAGGAGCTTTTCAAGCTTAAATGCTTATTGCAATCTTTTGCTGCTACTGGCGGCCTTAAAATCAATTACGACAAATCTAGCATGTTGCCAATCAATATTTTGGACAATGATCTGGATGTCCTAGCTGCTACTTTTGGCTGCAAAAAGGAGAATTTCCCCTTTACTTACTTGGGTTTGCCTATGGGGCTCTCCAGACCCCACATAAAGAATTTCGAAAATATGGTGAATAGGATTAACAGAAGGATCTCATCTTTCTCTTCTCTGCTTTCTTATGGTGGCAGGCTTCAGTTAGTCAACTCGGTTTTATCCTCAATGCCCACCTTCACAATGTCTACTCTGAAGATCCCTTCTGCAGTTATCAATAGAATTGACAAAGCTAGGAAAGTTTGTCTCTGGGGGGAAAATGACATCAATGGAAGAAGCAAATCCCTGGTCAATTGGCAAAAGGTGTGCAGACCCAAAAAGAAGGGGGGATTAGGAGTGATTAACTTAAGAATTCATAATATTGCCCTCCTGCTTAAATTCTTGCACAAGTTCTTCAATAAGGAAGATATTCCATGGGTTCATCTGGTCTGATCGTCCTATTTTCCAAACCAAGTTCCTTTAACCTCCTCTCGGAAGGGCTCATTTTGGTGGAGAGATGTCTCAGCACTTCTTGATTGTTTTAAAGGGATTGCTAATTATCGCATTGGGAAGGGTGTCAATGCCCTTTTTTGGAATGATGTTTGGAATGATATGCACATGAGATCTAAATACCAGCATCTTGTTTCATTTACCAAAAATGAAAACATAAGTGTCGCTTCCTTTTTTCATCACCCTGGGATATCAAGGCACTTCCACCTGCCGCTGTCTGATCAAGCTTCCCAGGAGCTTCAACTTTTGCTCAGAGACATCTCCACTTATAGATTGTCGGAGGAAGTCAAGGATTGCTGGAGTTACAAATGGAACTCGAAGGAATATGCTTCAAGCAAATTCTACAAATTGAACTTTAGTAACTTCACTGCCTCAAGTCCTACTCGTTGGATTTGGAAAGTAAAATGCTCTCATAAGATCAAGGTTTTCTCCTGGTTGATGTGTTTGGATCGTCTTAACACAAGAAATTTGCTTAAGAGGAAGAATTGCTTTATTCAAGGGGGGTAATTTCAACTGTGTGCTTTGTGATCAAACTGTTGAAGAGACTCGAGATCGCCTTTTCTTCAATTGTTCTTTCAGCTCAGTCTGCTGGAATGCCTTGAGTATTTCTTGGGATCAAGAGGCTGGTTTCCTTCAGAAGATCAAGAATGCTTACCAAACCAATGGAGACCCTTTCTTTCTTGATGCCTTCCTGATTGCGTCTTGGGGTATTTGAAAAATTAGAAATGACCTCATCTTCCGGTCCAAGCCGGCTAGTTTTCGTGTTTGGAAAGAGTGGTTTCTTGATGAAATCCACTTGCAATCTTTTAGACTTATTTATTCCCGTAGATCCGGTTTGAAAGCTTGGGGTGACCGGCTAGTTTAGTTTTGTTTTCCTTGGCTGGCGTCTCACCAGCCTATTTTTTTCTTCTTTCTCTTGTCCTGTTTTGTTTTTGCTCTCGTTAATAAAATCCTGGCAGGGGTTTCCCTGTCATCTTTCTGGTCAAAAAAAAGTTTGCTGAGGTCTTTTATCCCCAAACAACCTAGTCTTTTGGGTCTACACACTTTGTTCCAGTTAACTAAGCAATGACCTCCGCTGCACTCCTGTTCGCCTTTCCAAATAAATTTTCTTCTTAACCTGTCCAACTTTTTTGTCACCCATTTGCTTAGTGGGAACACCGTAAATTGCGAGGATGTGAGGATTAAGTTCACAAATGAGAGTCGAGTAGCCCTTGATAGCAGTTTCCCTTTTCATCCTGCCAATTTGGCTCCAATTTTGCCAACGATCTGTTGCACATCTATGTTTTTAGTTTAGTTGGACGCAGTGGAAATCCTAAGTATCTGCAAGGAAAAGATTTCCTGAGGACTGGAAATTCCTATAGGATGCCTGTGAGATCCAAGTTCTCACATCTTATAGGATAAACTTTGCTTCTCTGGAGGTTTGCCTGTAACCTTGTGGCCCATCAAAGGTAGCCTAGACCATTCGGATTGCCTATAGCTCTTGCTTATCTGGGTTGGCAAAGATGACTACATCGTCGGCGTATAGGGAGATTCAAAGCTTGACTGACCAATAGAGAATTGGTCTAATTAGATTTTCCTTGGTTGCCTTGGTAATTAGCTTTTGTAGTAGATCGATGGCCAAAATGAAGAGCATTGGTGACAGTGGATCCCCCTGCCGAAGGCCTCTCCTGTGTTTAATTGGCTGCCTAAGAATTCTGTTGAGTAACATTTTCGAAGATGACGAAACAAGTATCATTGAAATCCAATCTCTCTATTGACGCCCGAACCCAAAGTGCTCCAAGTGCTCTAGTAGATAGTCCTAGCTTACTGAATCAAATACTATTTTGGCTATGTCCAACTTGATGAAGAGAGCCGGAGTCTTCTTCCTGTGCAATTCTTTGGTGAGGATTTGGGTGTAGAGAAGAAATTTGTCATGTATGGATCTCTGCTTGATGAACGCACCCTGATTGATGGAAACAATCTCCTGAATGAATGGTGCCAGTATATTTGCCAATAGTTTGGAAAAAAAAGCTTATGGGCCCATATTCTGATATTCCGGCTGTGTCCTATTTCTTGGGCAGTAGGACTATATTTTGCCGAGCTGAGGAGGTGTAGATTTCATCCTCTGAGATTGTAAAGCTAGTTTATTGCCGCCATAAGGTCAGCCTTGATGATTTGCTAGCAGTGTTTGTAGAACATCCCTGTCAATCTGTTCGGCCCTAGAGTTTTCTCGGAGCGCATTAAGCAGACTATCTGCCGTACTTCTTCTTCATCGAAAGGTTCCTCTAGGCTGCTCAAGTCATGGCGCATTAAGCATGCAATCTCTGTTCTCTGTTCTTTCGTTCCCATGCGGTGCTGGAAATAGTGCAGAAAGACTGTTTAGAGTATTGACTAGATTCCTACTACTGTAGCACAAGTGATCGAGCCGATGAGCAATGTCAAAAAGCAAAAGCTGAGGCAGAAAAGAAAAGTAGTCCAGTATATCATTTCTTCCTGTGATCTCTGTATGTCCCATTGTGGTGCATGCCTGCGCTGCAGGGCTACAGGCCATGTATGCATGCATGGTGCCAGATGCATAGATAAACAGGGGCCTTTCATCCTTTGCCAATCTGTGCGCTGTGCTACAATTTCCAAAAACAGTGGTGGCTGTTGTCCTCGATCGGCTAGACTGACTAACTGAAAGAACAGTGCCCAGGCCTCTTTAATCTTTATATTCTGTCACCACTCGCTTAATTTCCCTTCTCTTTCCCTTCTCTTTCCTCGCCCAGACACTGGATCTCCTGCACCAAGTGTCGGCACGGCTGAAATCTGAACATCGATCGTATATTTGTTGAATGGACAGCTTGTTGCTCATGTTGTCAGTAGCAAATTAAAACTGGCGCCCCGAATAGGCAGGCAATCTTTGGAAGCTAGAGTAGTGCAGCAGCAGGTTTGACCATTTTTGGCGAGGCCTTGGATCAACCACAGACCTGCTGATTGCTTGATTGGATGGTCTAAAACGAACACGAATGCAGACGCGAGTGTGCGGCGAAGGACCGGTCAATGGCGACGTGGGTGTGGAACAGTGAAAGGGCGCGTGCTTTAGCTCGGCACGTCGTTGCAGCCTTGCAGGTTTGGTGTTGCTGCATGGCTGGCTGGCTTGGCTTGGCGGCGGCGCTGATCGATGCTGCTGGCGATGGGATGCATTGGCGGGCAGGCGGCGGGGGTGGCGCGTTTGGAGGGCCGCCGTGCCCTCGTATCCCCGGGAGGTAGCGTCAGTTATCACCGGATTACTTTTAAACTATTCATACCTCTTAATGCCAGTTTAATGGATAGCTTTGTACTGTCCAAAGATGATAAAAAAAGTCTCTTCGTGATCATATATCGCCACATAGGTGTATGGGTAGGTTAGGATCCACTGCGGTGGAGTTCAAGTTTGGAACGCAGGAATTTCGATTGCCTCAATTTCGCATTGTGGCAATGTGGCTATTCCCATTGTGGTTCCTGAGCAATATGGGTGTTCAATTGCTTATTATGCTGGTCTCAAGTTATATACTCCCTCTGTTAAAAGAAAAGAGGTTGTCTTGGACATCAACATGATCCTAAAACAATACAACTTTGACATTCATTTATGTTGTAATATTTTTATAAAATCTGTTAAAATTACAATATTATTAAATTTTTCATCATGCATCTAGCATCCTTAATCACCAGTGGAACAAACCAAGAGGCCTATATAATTATATATAGGTTTGAGCATATCGCAACTAACATCAGATGAAGCCCCTACAAGAGAAGCCATGCATGTGTTGCGATATTCATTGAAATACCTTTTATTTTTTGTTTGATGTTCCACGTCAAATTTTTTTTTGGCATAAAAGTTATACACAAGAAGATTAGCACTCTGATGTATTGGAGGAAACCAAGCCCAGCACTACGCACCGCTGCCCATGGACTTTCTGAATTTTTCACTTTTTCAGATGATACTGCAGTAGTGCAGAAAGATCACTTGGAGCTCCAAGAAGGTCGGAAGGTATGCAACAGACTTATTCAAGTATCAATAATGATGAGGGCCATGCCATGGAGGTAACAACATTGAGGACAAATAGAGTAATTTTAGCCCGCGATATAGGAGATAATTCTAGCAAATGCTAAAGCAATTCTACCTTGCCTGCATTTTTCGTTTCCCTAGCTACCTGATTTGCTCATCAAGATAGCAAGGCGATCAATGTAAATATATTGTGGTTTGCGAAAGATTATTGACAAGACGATAAAGGACAAGTTAATTTGGATGGATAATGTCTATTAATTGGCAGGAAAGTAAGGCCATCTCGACCGTAGATGACACTCCATGTAACATTCCATTTTTCAGTGTTTTGGAGTTTGAATTTCAAAACCCGAACTCGTTGCGATTTATTCGAATTAATACCAGCTTAAATTGAATTTTTAAAGTCAACATGGATTTAATTTGATTAATCTATATTTCAAATTAATTATTTATTATTTTTATTGGATTCCTTGTGCTTCATTTGTTTTTTCTGTATTTTTGGGGATTTCTCCGGATTTATTTGTATTTATTTGATTTATTTGAATTTTGTTCGGATTTTTAAGGATTTTCTTAATTCCTAAATCTTATTTCTTCCCGGTAAAACTCATCGCTCATCTCACCGCCCACTCTGTTCACCTCACCGCCTGGCCCACTTCTCCCGCACAGCCCAACCTACCGAAAACCCTAATCCCGCGCCGCATATCAGCCGTCGATCGCTCATCCGACGGTCGAGAAATGCGCCGCCCCTCAACAGTGAAACCCTAACCCTAAGCTCGTTTCGCAGTCACCGTCTGATCTCGATCGAGTGGACACGAAGGAGCCACGTCGCCTGAAGAGTTGCGCCGCTGCCCGTGCAGCCCTACCTGCCGCCGCCTTGCTTTCCGCGCTTTAATCCCGCATCCCTAGGCTATAAAAACCCACTCCGGTTCATGTGTCGTGTTCTCCGCCTCGCGCCGCACCTGCCGGCCCTAGCCACACCTCCCGAGACGTCTCCGGCTGTGCACACGACCTCACCGGAGTTCGCAGATTTAGTCTTCCGTCACTTTCTCCTTCCACGGTGAGTCTCCGCCCGTGTTTTTGGTACCATCGAGTCCATCTTTCCATCCTCTTCCGGATCCACTAATAATTGGTCCCGATCTGTTGCTCTTATGCCGATTTGGCGTCGTCTTCTCCAGCTCCGGGCGTTAGCGCCGCCGCAGCGCCGTCGCTCTCCCTCAGTTACTCTCCACCGTCGGATCATCAACCGAGGCTCAGATTTGCGCCACGTCTCCTGGTAAGTCGTCGCGCCGCACTGCAACCCTACTTCTCTCCGCGTGGCGCCACGTGCGAGCCGCGTGCGCCACGTCATTGCCAGTAGCCCTCGTGTCGCCATGTGTATGCCACGTAGACACCACCTCAGCCTGAAATCCGCGTGGCAGTCCTCGTTGTCAGAACCGCACTGAGTCAGCGCCACGTCGTCGCCAGCTCTGCCCTAGAACGCCGCGTAGCGCCACGTGCTAGACACATCAACGCCACGTCGTCGCCACGTCAGCCGAAAACCTGAGTCTAGTCACGTCAGCGCCAAGTCAGCTCCACGTCATCGCCACGTGTGCCCTCGTGCTCATGTGTATGCCTCGTCACTGCCATGTGTCGCCCATGTCATCATGCCCACGCCAGCAAGCCCTAGAGTTCTCCCATGAACTCGGTTCGCCGTGGACCGAGCCGATGACAGGCGGACCCCGCATGTCAGCGGTACTGTGTTCATTTTCTTTTTCCGATTATTTTCCGAATAACCGAATTTCTAGCCAATCTGAAGCCGACACGTGTCACCCTTTATTCTTTTTCTGATTTTCTCTCCCGTGAGACTTCCGAGAGCCCGTTCTCCTCCGTTCGAACTCCGATTCGGACGATTCAAATTTCTAAATTCATCTAAAATCAAGATATATCTGTTGGTGTATTTATTTTTGTTTTATTTTTTTTGTCTCGATTCGCGTGTTTCACGTGTAGACGACGCAGCGGTTGAGCGAGAGGAGCATCCGACAGAGGTAGCAGCAGCGGGAGAGGTTGAAGGCAAGTCTCCCTTGACCATATTGAACCCAATTTTTATGAAATATTACTTCGTTTTAAATTATTGCATGCGTACTATTTTGCGTACTGTACTTTAATGCCATTTTAAATGATTAGATAAATGCCAACTGGTTATGCCCACATTGATATTCATCTTGACAACCATTGACACCCTAGGAAAATTAATTACTATTAATATTAACCATTTTGGTATTATGGGACGGTAGAAAATGCTTAGCCATGCTTAATCACGTCGGTACCTTACCATTATGGAAATGCTTTCATATTTGATTCAAAATGAATTGTGGAAATTATGGCAATTGGTGTTGCCGGTATTAATTTGAAAATAAAAGTGAAAAATGGTTTAGACCGGGGCGGATTGGTTGTATGGCGGGTGCGGGATGCACAAAATTCTGGAATGTGATTGTCCGCCCCAGTCAATTAAGGACCGGTCGTGTGTTACCATGGACCATGCTATACAGTACAACCACATGTCTATAATGGAGTGCGACTGCTAAGTAATTTGCATGTATTGTTATTTGACTTCGCCATTGGGATGTGCGGTTTGCTAGGAGGGTACTTGCAAGGCGCAAGAGGGCTTCAGATTGGCGGATTTAGCCCTAACAATGTGAAACCTTAGCGGGCGGAGTCGGTAGCGGTATTATGCATTGTAACGGTCTTGTCATGATCTCCCTGCCGGCACACTAAAGAAAGTGTGTCAATAGCTTGGCGAAAGGGGTTGATCATGTCGTGTGGGTAAAGTGTACCAACTCTGCAGAGTCAAAACTACTTGAGTAGCCGTGCCCACGGATAAGGGCAAGCGTGGAACGCTTTCACATAGTAGATTTTCTGGTTTTTGGTTTTAAATGGAAAAATGATGATTTGGTTTAAAATGAAGATGTGGTTGGGAATCCGCGAGCGGCTAGAGCTCCCGGATTTTAGTTTGGCGGTTGGAGCCAACCAGGTAGTTGGAATCTGGAAAAATTGTTATACTTCAATTTAATTAATTATGCTATTTTCATTTTGTTAAATACTGCTTTATGAATTTAGTACTTGTATTTAAATTTTAAATTCCTACTTTATGCAAAATGAACCATATATGCCATCCTTTGTTTAAGCCTTGCATTTAGTTATTTGCATTAAGTTTCCGAGACTTGCTGAATATGTTGCATACTCACCCTCGCTTTTCATCGTGGGGCTGCTTATTCCATAAAGCAGATGAGGAGGACAGAGCTAGCTATCCAAGAGCGTGCATTCCACCGTTCGACATCTGTGGTGAAGACTTTGATGAGGATGATGACTCGATCTTCTAGGGAGCTCACCCCAGTCGGTTGCCTGTGGGCACATTGACTGGCTCTTTTTGGTTGCTACATTTCCGCTGTTACTTTCACACTTAAGTCGTAAGGCTTGATACTTGTAATAATGTGATGATGTTTACACTCTTTTGCTAAATTACTGTTATCTACATTATGATATGTCTGTGTTATCATCAATGTATGTCTGTGTGTGCTAGCTGTTCCTGAACTAGCACGGTTGATATACAGAGGGTTCGGATTTGGTAAATCCGTGTCCCCACACTCCATGAGTTAGATGGAATGGTTTGATGCTGACAACCCCAATCCTTCTTGGCATCCCTAATGCTCGCCTCACGTTAATTGTATCCCTTCGCTATATTCTAAAGGCTATATATATAGATTGTGAATTGTGCGAGTATAACTCTGCAAATCTTTGAACCGAGAAGGACAGACGTTTGTGTCAATCTTTGCAAAGGCTGTGGTGATCGATGGGCATGTCAACAATGAAAAACAGTATTAAATAATACAAAATAGTAACTATTAATAAATTTAGCTTTTGACCGGGATCCTTAGCGGTTGGCGAGACCAACAATCTGCCTTACTAGATGCTAATGCTTTTTAAAATCCTACTCGGTACTCACTATATTTCTCATTATTTTGTCTGTGAAGTTGTTAATCCATCCTGTCAGCCTTTAAATCATTTTTATTAAAATCTTATGATAGAACTTTTATCGTCTCCCCAGACAGTTTCACCCAAAGGAAACACTTACTTCATACTTTAGGTTCTTTTATCATAGCACTCAACCAAACATGAACCACTCAAGAGTTTTTCTCCTTTATGGTCTATAGCATAAAAGTTGTATCATGAAACTAGAATAATCAAGATGAAAAGTCCGAGTTTTTACAGAAAACAGCTTCATTCCATAAAATAATTTATATATAGTTTTCTTTTTCGGGAGCTCTGAACGGTCTAACACAAAAATGAATTACTTTACACTACCTTAATACTTACAAGCCTTTGCATAATATATCCTGAAGACTTAGTAGTAGAGGATACTATACTACTTAGTGGAGTTTGAAGTAGTAAGGTAGCAAAAAGTTTCTTGCTTCTATCTACTGCCTAAGCTTGTAGTAGAGGTGGTGTGGGTGGAGATGATGGTAGAGTTTTCTCTTCTACTTGTTTGAATGCTATCGCTTGTGTGCGTTCGTAGTAGAAAGGCCTCATCCTTTTATAGCAAAAACCCAGTAATGACGAGGCCTGAAAGAATTATTGTCGTTCCTGTATTCCCTCCTCTCTCTCTCTCTCTCTCTCTCTCTCTATATATATATATATATATATATATATATAATCCTATGCACACAGGCCTTCTCGTATACACATCGTGCACACCAACTAACAAAAGTCATGGAAAATTCTGAAAAAAATTGTAGATGTACTTCATAGATTGCTCTATCTATGAATGTTGCAAGTGTTGAAAAAAACGTTGCACGTGTCGAAAAAAATGTTTCAAACGTTGAAAAAAAATATTGTAAGAGGCGTCTGGCGGAATGGACAGTATCGGACGTCCGACCGCTAGTTCTTTCCTTAAAATAATCCTAAAAATTAAAATAGCTTAAATAACATAGTAAAAATATCAGAAAAATTCTGAATTTTTTTTTGAGATACTTGGAACTCAAATAAAATATTGTTTAATTTTTAAAAATTTAAATAATTTCCATATTCAGCATAACTTAAAAATAATAAATAAATCCAAATAAATTCTAGAAAATTCAAAAAATCCCAAAATTCAGAAAAATGCACAAACAACATATTAAATTAACAAAAAATAGGATGTTACATTTCCTATATCCTAACATTCATTCTCGAGATGATACAGTTAATATCGGATACGAATCGCGGGGGGGGGGGGGGGGAATTAGTATTCGGTGCGAATTTTTTTTTCGTCTACGACCTCACGTCGGACAGGAATTATTATCCACCCTCAAGCTAAAGAACGGCGGCTGATACGACGGCCAGTCGGCCACTCTCTCGTCCCTCTGCCCGCGCCGCCGTCGCCATGGCGTCGCTGCTCCGCTTCCAAGCCCTCGTCCCAACCCTAACCACCCCTCGCAGCCTCCCCTCCCGTCTCCGCCTCGCTGCCGCGACTCCGCTCGGTCGCCGCCTCTCTGCCGCCGCCTCCAACGGCTCGCCGGAACCGGTGAACCCCTGTCTCCTATATCCCACTTCTTCTGCTAAGCTGTTTGTGGAAAAGATGTCTTGTTAGTGATGTGCCATTTGTATGGACACAGTGGGTTTCCGACTGCAGCTTAAAAGGGGATGAAAAAAAAAAAATCTTTCTGTATCGGTTCTTGGCACTTTCAGAACACTGCATTTGGTTTGTGTTGTACAAGTTAGATGTTATGTTGTAAATGGCAGGATTCTGTTATGAAATTATTAATGTCTTGCAATTCTGTGTAATTCTATGGGAAGCGTGTTTTGCAGCACGCTATTATGTGGGAAATTGGGAGTGGTTGTTCTTGCAGTGTATGTGTGGGCATAATCTGGTGGCACTTGGCAGTGGGACCAAATGTGGAGTTTTTCAAGCGAACATTTAGGACCTGTTTGGTAGAGCTCCAGATATCAGTAGAAATCTGAAAATTGTAGGTTAAAATAAAGTGAATTAAGTTTATATTTTTGGTCAAAAATGTAAACAAGATGATCTATCTAAACACTCTTAATGCACTCATAGTTTCAACTTCATAAATCTGGTGAAGCTAGAATTTTCAGCTTTACCAGATTCACAAATCTGGAGAAGCTGAATCTCTACCAAACACACCCTTAAAAGGAGGAAAGTAATATCGTTTTTTGTATGTTGCTTTAGTGCCGCAGTTAGTATCCTTCGTAAGAGCTGGAACATAAATGTATAGCTTAAGCAGTCTTACTGTGTTTTACGGGGAATATGTACTGCATCAATGTGGTTGTCCATGATATATTGATATGTTCCGTGATATCCGTCTGTTGTTGCTTCACTTTAACTTGAAGGATTTGGAGTCAGGGCTGTATCTGGTGGCAACGCCAATTGGGAACCTTGAAGACATCACCTTAAGGTATATTTACTACAGTTGTTATGACAGCTTTAACCCCTAACCTTTTTATGCCTGACGAAGCACTTGCTACATATGCTTATGCCTTGAGGTCACTTTAGGTTGTGACATATTTTGATATTAATAGGCATGTCACGATATCAGGTGATTACACATCATCTGGTCAAAAAGAGGGGGCATATTTAAGATTTGATTATACACGCCTAATGAACTCTTACTAAATTCTGCAGAGCATTGCGTGTCCTTAAATGTGTTAACGTGATACTATCTGAAGACACAAGACATTCTGGAAAGCTGCTTCAACATTACAACATCAAGACACCTCTTGTGAGTTAATTGCATGCTTAGTTTTTCATGTGTGAACTACTAGTAATTGCACAGTTGCACCATGTAGTGAGATGTGTACTATTGAACTTAGAACTTAAACTGTAAGCTTGCAGCTTAGCTTCCACAAGTTCAACGAGCGTGAGAGAGAGCCTAGTATCTTAAAGAGGCTTCATGAAGGGGAAGCAGTTGCTTTGATTAGTGATGCCGGTACTCCAGGCATTAGTGACCCTGGCATGGAACTGGTAAATTGATTTACTCCATTTAATTTTTGCAAACTTGCATCTTACATAAGTGATAAGACTAGTAATTAGATGAATTTCTCTTCGTGCTATTCTTTTGCCATTTGAAGAAGCAAAGACTAACAATCTGATAGTCACTTTGCCCTGCTAGATAACAATGTCAATATATCATTGAAGTGTATGTTACCAATTGTATCAGTTAGTTGACACTTTGACAGTACAAAATAGATTTTTAGTAATGAGCAGCACCTTTCCCTTATTTTTAAGTCTAATGCTGCTCCTAGATGTAAGATCTTAAGAATGGCGTACCATTTTTCACAGGCTAGACTATGTGCAACTGAGAAAATTCCTGTTATTCCAATTCCTGGGCCTTCTGCTGCAGTTGCTGCTCTTTCTGCATCGGGTTTGCCAACTAATGAATTCACATTTGGTAAAATATAATGATTTTGATCTCACTATATTTATAATTGGTTATCAGTTTTTGGAGTCATCCCTGATTTTAAATTTCTAGTGGGGTTTTTACCAAAGCATGCTCGGTCAAGAAGAGATAGGCTTGAGATATCTGCTTGTGAAGCTGCTACACAAATATTCTATGTTTCTCCACATGGTATTCATCAATTTCTTATTGACGCTGCTTCATCTTTTGGTGATTCTAGGTAACAGATGTTCTGTCACTCTTGCATGTCATTTCATAATCTGGAAATTTATTGTTAGAAAATGTAGAATGGACCACAGTAATACTGCATCTCTATCAGTTGTGATGTCCCACACATATTTATAATGAGATATATTTGTGTTGCAATCAGTGAATGCTTGTGGTGTTTCTGTCAGATATGCTGATCTTTCTTGTTTTTGTTTGTGTCAATATACAGGTCATGTGTTATTGCAAGGGAGATAACCAAACTACATGAAGAGGTAATGTCCAATTTTTTTTTACTTTGTAATTTATCCATCCTTTTTCCCCATATTGTCTGTTAATTCTGCAATCTTCTTCAATAAAATACTTCAGCTGGTAGCTCTAGCAGATGTTATATCCCATTCACTGCAGACTGGTACTCTGAATTGTCTAGGTACTTGTTAATTAAAGAAAGAAGTCTTGGTATTGACTAATTAAATTAGCAAGTCTTGGTACTGACTAATTAAATCAACATGTCTTGGTACTGACTAATTAAAGCATCAAGAACATGTCCAGTCTCAGTCACATGTTTACTGACAGCCAGTTGGACTGAATTATTCATCCCATCCCTTGTAAATTTATGCTTTCTGTTTTTCCCTTTTTGCAGTCCTGAATATTTTCCTATATCTTGCAGTTTTGGCGAGGAACTTTAGGTGAGGCAAATGAAGCCTTTGCATCTCGACGGCCAAAGGGAGAAATCACAGTGCTCATAGAGGGCAAGTTAATTTCGGTTGATGAGACTCCGTCCGAGGATTTCCTTGAGCATGAACTCCGAGAATTGATGGCAAAGGGACATACTCTTTCAGCGGTGCACATTTAACTCAATTCATTGCTACTTTTCAAGCTTTCAGAAAAAATTTGGAATCCTATGTTTTAACTGCACGTGTAATATCTTACAAGACAATGGCTATACTATCATTACTTATGTTCTTTGTTTCTGAACTAGTATGTTTTAATTATAGGCCGTGAAATTGGTCACTGAAGCTACATCAGCAAAGAAGAAAGATGTTTATGCACTCGCATTGAGGTTGTTTGGAAAATGAGTAAAATGCAGTTTATCTGTACTGGTATCTTTACCATATCTACTTTCTAGAAATGATGAAGTACATTGGAACGGTACCAATCCTTTTTTATGCTCTCTTTCAACATGCTGGATATCATATTGCTCGTGCTATGTATCTGCAGTGCATATTCATTTGACATGGGAATAGCAGGGATGACAACTTTTTCTGAATGATTTAGCCGATCCAAATTTTTGAAAGATGTGATGATTGGTGAGTTCAGTTGGTGCTTCAAGATTGCTGGAGAACAGCATCGTTCTTCTTTCTATAAGTTGTTTGATCCCAGGAAAGCAACCATATTCATCATTCAAAGATTTTCCTCAACCATACAACATGACCACCAAGGTGGAGCTAGAATCCTCTCAAGTTTAGTTTGCTTTTTTAGCTGAATGCTGTAGCTATGTGATAAATGGATAGTCAATCCAAAATGACATGATGGCAAGTGTCAAAACTGTCAGATATTGCTGTGTAGAATCAGCTAAAGGTGGAGCTAGAATCCTCCAAGTTTTGTTTGCTTTTTTAGCTGAATGCTGTAGCTATGTGATAAATGGATAATCGATCCAAAATGACATGATGGCAAATGTTGTGAACCAGAGTTGCAGAATGATATTTGATCTATGAATTGGATTCCCGGACGAAAACGTTACTGCAAGTGTCATCAATGAGATTATCAGTACTACTACTGTCAAGAGTGGCATTGTTATTCTTGTTTGTGTTTCCTGTGAACGACTGACATTTGGAGATGGTAAATTGGTAATTACGCACCAGATGTAGAACTTTGAGGAGCAGTAAGGCTTGGATCTACTTAAATACTCGTTGCTCCTCAAACCGTCCGATTGTTTCACCTGAGTATTTCAAGTTCAAATAAGAGTTGAAATACCACAGCTTGCTAATTACCCCTTCTGGTCATAAATTGTTATTGTTTTGGATATTGGCATGATCCCTAAAACTCAACTTTGATCAATAATTTCTATTGTAATATATTTAAAAAATCCAATAAAATTATAATATTATGAAAGCATGTTTCGAGACAAATCTACATATGATTTTCATGCATCCAATATAAATATCTAAAAAGATATCGATAGTTAAAATTTTAAAAGTTTGTCTGGAAATATCCCAAACCGATAAGTTTTTGTGAACCAGAAGAAATATGATAAACTAGGTAAATGCTCTAATCAGCTCAATCCTTCTTCTATAGAGAACGCATGGCACCTAGCACTGAATTGATGTACCTGTTAGAACGATGGATTCTGATAAGTATATAGTTACAAATTGCACAACTATTATCTAATATCAACGCGACACCATTTCTAAACGAACTAAATTAATCAAAGAGGGTGGTTATCTCATCAATAAGCAGTTTGAAGGGTTCTGCTAAGACCTTGTTATTCTTTATATGCAGAAAAGCAGAAGTAAGAAATTCGATTTAACATCATGTATTGTTTGCCGATGTATCTACTGAAACGAAAACGCGATGATCAGCACAAAAAGAAAAACATTTCCTTTTCTTTTTGCCCACAGGAAACATAATCTGCAAGCACCACACATCATGCTACTCATGGGTGATGGTTAAGTCTTATGTGAGCCCTCTTTAACTCCCCAATTCTCATTCATTCCTTGGATATGAACACGATTATTCTTTCTAGACAAATGAGCTCTGAATGGCTTCCACACAGCTCCTTTATGGTTACAAGATCCTCCTTAAATAGCGCAAAATCCATTTTCTATTCGTCAGTTAATTCGTTGTTGCTGTCCCTGATGCCAACATGTTGTGCAAGCTCAGATCGATCAGCCTTGTCTGTTCAGTTCATTTGTTGAAGTAACCTAGGATATTGGAGGAAGACACATACGAAGTCAATGAAAAGTCGGAGGCTCCTGTCCCGGCTAACTGCGTCTAAACAACCGATTAGGGTTTGTTAAATGATTGGTAAAAAGTAGACTTTTCCGAAGAAAGTAATGCACAACAAGATCGGAGAAAATTAAACCCGGCATAATCGAGAGAGATCAACAATTGGCGATGCGCAACTCTAATGATGAAAATCGGATTACAAGGGGAATTCTAAATTACAGAGCTATTCCTAGTTAACAGGAAAGTAAATAAAAAGTAGATGCGAGTTGTTTGATTGATTAGTTGAGTTTTCTGCTTGCTCTCGAATCTCGATCTCCTTTTATAGTGTGTTGGCCAATCGTATCCTTTTTCTAATATGTTGCAAATCATGGTCAGGTCAAAAAAATCCATGAGTCAATATCGGCTATAATCCTAATTTTAGCACAGCTTTTCCTTTTTAAACTGATATCAACCCAAAAGATCTTTTTAATTCCAAGCTTGACAAATTTATCAAGTCTTGCCAAATTCTGGTACAAACATATAACCCTATTTTTGGGAGATAATATGTTATCTTTCAAAAATCTTCTTCGTTGGCTTCCATATAATCATCTTAACACTACAAGAAACAGTGAAAAATTCGTGGGTTTTTTTAAATTCGTGGGCCACGCAGAAACCCACGAATTTATATATTTAAATTCGTGGGTATATAAAAAACCCACGTATTTAATTAAATTCGTGTACCACGCAGAAACCCACGAATTTATATATTTAATTTCGTGGGTTTATAGAAATACCCACAAATTTAATTAAATTCGTAGGCTAAAACCCACCCACGAATTTAGATACGAAATTTAGGGTCTCAGCGGGCGTCTCTTTCTCTCTCTTCTCTCTCCTCTCACCCCGCCGCCGCCCCTCCTGTCATGACGCCTGACTGCCACACCACCACACGCCCGCCTCGCGCCCGCCACACCTCGCCCGCCATCGCCATCGCCGCCCCACGCCCGACCCGCCCGCCCGCGCCGCCTCCCGAACCCCAGCCCCGCCCGCCGGGCGCTCACCCGCCCTCCCGGACCCCCTCGACGACCCTGCCCCGTCCCCCACAGTGACAGCGTCAAGACGACTCAAGCCGGTCGGCGCTCTCCTCCTCCGCGGCGGCTTGTCCTCCTTGGAAGCTTTGTTATCTTTGGTTATAATATGGGATTCTTGTGATATTTTCATATTTCAGGGAGCAAACATATTAGTTGATAACAAAGGATGCATTAAGTTAGCAGATTTTGGGGCATCTAAGCAAGTAGAGAAGTTGGTGAGTACACAAATTACTTGTGTTCTATATTTTTTGACAGTATACTCAAATTTGCGCCTTTGCCTTGTTCTATACTAGCTTGTAAGTCATTAGTAATATTTGTGCAGTGTATTGACCATTAGTGATTGGGATATGTCCAATTGTAGTCCCTCTGCTATGTGTTAGGTCTAACATTAACTTGTATTACAGAATATTCAAAGTTTACCTTGTATTTCCTTTATATCCTAGAATGCTGTTATTTCATTAAAAGAAAAAAAGAACTATAGTAGAACTCACTACAGTGCCACTGGCGGAACTAGAAAAATTTTGATGAGGGTGCACACTTTGTATGTATAACTCTATAGTCTTATACAATAATTTCGTACTATCATAAATCTAACATACATATTTGAAATTTGCTAAAAATATAATACAAATAGTTCTACGGTCTTAAAAATCCCAAACTACTAAAATCGAAACCATTTCAATCAACAAATTGCTTGGGCTTGTCAAGTAGCGGGTGGAGATATTTTTAAATTTCATTTGAAGAATCATATACAAATGTTAAGGGAAAGTATCTAGTGCAAAACCATCTCAAGACATGATTTATGTGAGGATAGATCTTAACTTTGTCTTTTCTTCTGGAGTCCTATGGCTTTCTTAGTAATACTTTATTGTACTGTAGACTAAAGCAGGTCCAGTTTTGGTGGCTGTCAATCCTTTCAAGAAGGTTCCACTATATGGTAATGAATATATCGATGCATGTAGAAATAAAACAATGGACAGTCCGCATGTATATGCAATAACTGATTCGGCACTTTGTGAAATGAAAAGAGGTCAGCACGCTATTGTTGATACATGTACGTGGCTGGTACCATCTACATTTATGCCTAAGTGTTATGTTCATTTACGATGACGTTAACTATCTATTATCATAAGGTTGTTAAGTATTTTTCATCGAAGCATTCAATGGGATACTTTTTATTTTCGCTATTTTTTTGCCATCAATTTGATAGAACAAATCTTGACCCACCAAAGAAACATACTTCCTTATACAAGTTGCCTCATCAATAGAGATGCGTGTATTGTTCATCAATGAAGTTTACACCATAAGGATTCTCATTGGGATGATTAAAAGATGCTCATTGTTTGGCTTATTAGAATTAGGACTTTAGTGGCTACTAGACTTCCAAGAGATACAATTACAAGGCAACATTGAAATCTCGTGAACCATTTCCATTATGTAGTTCACTTGTAGTCAAGAAAATGTAGTAGATCACTTTCCTTTCTCGCGACACTAAAATTTCTAGTCTTTATGTACCTCCTTTGATACAAATAGCCACAGTGGTTCAAAAAGTCCTGTGAAAATATGATAACGAAATAATGGATAGAAACATTTTACTTCATTGAATAAGTTAAAGTTAAGTATGCTCTTTTAACTTGTTTGTTTTATTGAGGTCATTTGAGCAATTAGCATACTTTTGGATTTTAATTACACCATGAAGTATAGTGAGTAAGTGAATACATATTCTCTCTCTCTCTCTCTTCATATAGTGGTGAGAGTGGAGCAGGAAAAACAGAAACAGCAAAGATCGCTATGCAGTATTTGGCTTCTCTTGGAGGTGGAAATGGCATAGAATATGAGATCCTACAGACCAACCCAATACTTGAGGCTTTTGGCAATGCAAAGAGTTTGACTGATATTCTCGATTACAGGGGAAGCTCATTGAAATTCATTTCAGTACAACTGGAAGAATATGTGGTGCCATGATTCAAACATGTACGCAAATTTTACTGAGTACCTTTGCTCTATATCATTATCATTTTCTGGTTCATACTAATTTTTTTACCATGATTGATGAAATTTATTGATAATTTTGTCATGCATGGTCATTGTACTTGAGAAGGTAAACTTCGATCTTGTGGTTATCCTATTCTTAATAAAAGACGAGTGTGATGTTTCATAATATGTAAGCTATTGTGTCATCCTTTTTTCAATATGGCGTCAAGGGTTGTACAATGTGCGCTTGGTGAGCGCTCCTACCATATTTTTTATCACTATGTGTTTGGTGCTCCCACGCTATCGAGGTGTATAATCTATTCATTCACTCTTGAATTGGTCATTTGCTTATTTGCTTGATACAGATGGTGACAATTGACATATGATTATATCCTCTCAAACAAATTGCCGTTGGATGTGTGATTGAGTATCTAAGGATCTGCTAGAATGCCTTCTTTTGGTTTGAGAGATTGATATATATATTATAACTACAAATGTTTTTTTGTCTGCTGAGTGGATGTCCTATTTACTAGAGAGGTCATGCCGAAATTTTGATTATTTTGGTGACTTAGTTTTTGTAAAGGTGTTGTAGGTATGTACTACAATCTTTTCCTCATTTATCCTCATATTGGTATTATCCATTGTTAATGAAGAAGAGAGGAAGGTAGGATAGTATCTTTTCATGTATATTTCCTTTTTGGCCTTTTTTTCACTTTGTGAACTTAGTTTCTTGAAAAACATCTGCTGCCTTCCAAGCAAAGTATCTTTTCATGTATATTTCACTTGTACAAATTTTCTTTAGCAACAAAGATAGAGCTTTCAGAATGTGTTTAATATGAACTACCATCCCTCCCATGGTATTGGCATTCCTTCATTACAATCGTGCGACCTTGATCTTTCTCGTGTCATTGGAGCAATTACTTGTATACTACTACAGTATTATTGCCCTCTTTGTTGGGCTTGAAAAGAAAATGCTCATTTTAGATTGGGTATAACATGTTCAATTGCTGACGTGCTTAATTAGTCTGTTTCCTTCTTGTTGTCAAATCAACAAAATCATCGGAGTGGTTCAATTCTTGAATGTTTGCTTTTAAGAATCACATCCCATTTCAACAGGTCTTTAGGGCATGCTATAATTAATTTTTATGATTTTTAGGCCTCATCAAGCGCTTGTGATCTTCTTTGCAAGGACGGTGGTGCAATGTAATGTTGGTAACAAGGCACCCATCATACTTTGTAGTTTGAATCCTAGATTGGCTGAGATGTGCCATCCGGAGATTGAGTTGGAGGAGGACGATGAGGTTGTGTTTTCAAGACTTGGTCGAGTTCCATTCATCTCTCTGGATATTACATCCGCTCGAAAGCAGAGATGTCATGCAGAGACGACAATAATTGTATCCTTGTTCATAGCCCCATCTCTTTGTTTCACTTTTGTGTCACATTGCGCACTTTAAGTTCATTCTTAACACAGTAACTAGAGAATCTCATGGCGAGGATATTGGAGAGTCGACATCGATGAGGAATATGATGCCGTGAGGATCGGTCATTTTTTTTCCTAGCCGAGTCGATCAATTCTAGCCAAGTTTATCCAAGAGTAAAACATAGTCACATGTTTTCAATAAAAGCTGAGAAACTTACTAATGACATCAAACTAGCGAGTTCAGGATCGAGTCCTGGTTTGGAACCTGTGTATTCCTTTTCTGCTATCCATAATGAACTTTTCTTGTAGGTTGTTAGAAAATGGAAAAGCAATCAATAAAGCATATTTATTTGTTATAGGCTAGTTACATAGGTTATCATCCATCGAGATGCGCACCATGCTTATTTCTTGGCATATGTTATTATAAGGAATAAAGGATCTGGGAAAAAATTCCTTGCATATGATGATCTTGTTTTTCTACAAATTGCGGTATGACATGGAGGCTATTTATTTTGATGAAGGTGCCAAGTTCAAAAAGGCAGCAACTTGAGTCTAAACTTTTGCAGGTTCCCCATACTTCTTTTGAGTTTTTATGTCGTTACATTTTCATTTGTTGTATGATGTATCATATGGTATTTGCTCGCTCCTTACTTCCCAAAGATTAATCATGAGTTGGCATGGGTATTTATGGTCTATGTAAAATGGATCGGTCCATCTCCATTTACCATACTAGTTACCTGGAATTTAATCTGGGTGACCAATCTTGATGTTCATTCCTAATTACGGATTATCATACTTTCTCGTAATGATTAGTGGAAGAGTGGAAGTGTGGAAGTGTTTTATAGCAAAACTGGAAATTTAACATTGAGTCCAAGAACATTCTAGTATGTTCATTTTCCTGCCTCAACTGGTGTTATCTATAGATTTGCTTATACAATCCCAATTGAAAATTCCATTCATTGATCTTGTCTTATGATCTGCTGATTATTTTGTTGTTCGAGTTTCGTGTTTATGCATTTATCGTTACTAGTAAGCATTCTCTTCGATGACTTAATTCTTACACCAATGCCCATTTTGTCTCCTAGCTTGTCAGTCCTGCCTACCAATCTCTTCTGGGTCATCTACGGGCTAAAACTTTAGAATCGTTTAAGGAATCCTTTGACAAGGCCCTAGAAAAGGAGGGATTTTTGTTGTTTGCTCGTACTTGTACTCGACTTTCTTGGAGAAGTTTGATAAAGGATCTAAAGGTATGTTTTCAGGAATATTACTCCTTTACTTGCATGCGTTTTATGTAGTGAATAGTGATCTATTGTAGGAATATTACTCCTTCTTAATTTTATCTTTTGCAATGGCACAATTGTGTTCGATCAGCTAAATATTAAGCATGATATCTTCCCATACCCTGTTGATACTGAGTTTCGAGATTGAAGTTGATTGGCGAGCAATGAAATAGAATTCGCAATAAGACACGAGGAATGATGGCAAATAAGGATTCTTTGTAAAATGTTTGAATCGACATATATATATGCCTCGTACTCTTGAATAGATTGATTTGCTAGAATGTTTTCTTTTGGTTGAAGAGATTAATATATATATATTATAACGCAAATGTTTTTTGTCTGCTGAGTGGATGTCCTATTTACTAGAGAGGTCATGCCGAATTTTTGTATATTTCGGTGACTTAGTTTTTGTTGAATTATGATTCAAATTCAGAAAAAGGCTAACTTCAGTCTCCGCTTCGCGGATGACCTAGGTCATTGCCTTATATATGTTCATCTTGTAAGCCGTCATGAGTTGATCTCTCCGTGATTTGTAAACACTCTTGAAAATAGTGAAGTTTGCTTGGCGGTGCGTGGTTTTTACCCTTCGCATTGGAGGGTTTTTCCACGTTAAATCCGGTTCAGATATATGTTATTTACTGATTTTTCGAGTTTGGAAAATGGGCTAGCTTCTTTGCTATAATTTGGGTATCAAATTACCAAACTAATGATCGAAATGACATCAATGAAATACAAGCTAGATGGGTGGTCAATCACTAGGATATATATTTTTTTGTATAATGGCTAATAAATTGTAATACATAAAACCCACAATTTAACAATTAAATTCGTGGGTTTTATTCAAATTTACAATTTAATCATAAATTGTGGGTTCTATTCAACCCAATTTAATTTAATTAAATTGTGGGTTTTAGCATTACGAATTTAATTAAATTCGTGGTTTTTACCACCACGAAATTAATCGTTAAATTCGTGGGTTTTTTCATTTTACGAATTTATGAAAAAATTGTGGGTTTTCTAGTAACCAAGAATTTAATTTAAATTCGTGGGTACCCACGAATTTAATTGATTAATTTCGTCGAGTTAAATTCGTGAACTAAATTCGACGGTTTGCCCATGAATTTAACTTAAATTCGTGGGTTTTTGGCCCACGAATTTTTCCCTGTTTCTTGTAGTGTAATGCAATATCGTTGTAGCTTGTAGGTAACCATTCTATTTATGACGTTGTAAAATCTTGAGACGTGTATGTTCAACATTAACTGCATGTGAACTGTTGAAAAAATCTTCCATCTTTTCACTTTTTTTAGCCTCCTATAAATATGAGACCAATTCACCCATCATTTCCATGCCCTCAAGCTTTTTTAACCTCTGCCATCGGCCTTATCTTCATTTACCGCACTACAAGCTTGCGCTCAACAACCTTTGTCAACTCTACACAACTTTCTCATCGGCTCGATGGACCCCAACCAGGTATTCATCCTTATACCCGACAACAACAAACAGTACTACTTAGGGACACTAAGAAATATTGACCCATCGGTCGTTATAGAATAAGAGATACCTTGTCTTCCCTTGTTAGCTCCTGAGTATAATATAGAGGGTTGGAGAAAGATTTCTAAGGCCTGGCCGACAGCATTAAAGGGCTGGGGGAATTGGTATAATCGGATAGCAGCCCGAAATAGACCAGTATGGGAAAAAATAGGAATAACCGAGTGCCTTCCTTTGTCATTAATCGATCCAGAGGCCAACGAACCCTTAGTGGCCATGGCCTGTTATTTCTGATCAGATACGCTCAATGCATTTACATTTAGATCTAGCCCAATCGGCCCAACACTCCTCGATGTGGCACAACTTTGCTGCTTGAGTTCAGATGGGGACCAGATATATGTTTTCAGCGCTAAACCCAACACAAATTGATCCACTCCAAGGGAAAAGACTGGAATAAGTATATTAGCAATAACAAAGGAGTTGGCCTAGTTTTCGATAAAGAACACATCGCCTTCCTAAACATGTGGCTTGATAGATTCCTTTTTTGCGGGGCATCACTTGGATTGACACAAGTATATTAATCATAGAAGAACAACTAGTTGACACTCGTCGACTAGCACTGGGAAAGCTTTTTTTAGGAGTAATATACCAGATGATGCATGCAATTTGTAGTCAACTTTTCACTGGATTGGACCAATATTCAGTTGGTAACATTGGAGGCCCTCTATGGTTTATATAGGTCTGATTATATTGTATCTTTAGCCAACCTTTTAACATTGACTTAATTGAAATTACTCTTTACCCTTTAGAAGGAACTATAGAAGGCCAAGAGCCTGAGTTTAGAGATAGCCGATTATTCGGTGAAAAGTTTATTCTTTGCTCTTGTACCCAACCAAGACTTACCCCCATCAAAGCAAGAAAATTTCTAGCCTTTTTCTTCTAGCTCGATCAAATAGACTTCAGCCAGAATGATTTTTTCAGCTATCAAGAGGCTGACAGCTATCCCTAGCCATCGTTTCTTGATTTGGCAAAGAAATGACAAAGGATTTAAATGTCAGAGTATAATTGAACATGTACAAGATTTTTATATCGCCAAGTGTGCTATCTGTCGGTTTACCCATAAGAAATCAGACTTATTAGCCCTCATATGAGTTATACCATCCATTTGTATATGCCAGACAGCTGGTATTCAACCAAGTATTATGGCCTTGCACATGGCCGATGATCTCCAACTTCAAAGCCTGCCACACTTCGTCTTGTAAACCCAGAGGGTAGGCAACTTCACCAGCTAGTGATCGGCTATTTGCATAGTTTTATTTTCTGCGGAGCACACTGTATCGGCTGTGGTAGCAAAAATTTTCCCAGGCCTGCCTCTTGTTGAGTTGGCGTCCACTAACCCCACTAATAATGGCTCGAGGTCTAGTAGTGATGCTAGCTCATCAGGCTATACTAACACAAATATAGTTAATATTATTGGTGAGGTATTGGCTATATTTAGATTTTACCCATCAATTATCTTCAAGTATTTCATAGCATTTAATAATCAGCTTTTCTCAACCTTGCAAACCAAGGCAGCGGGAAAGAAATCAGCCGATTAATCGGGCGTTGGCCAATCTAGTAAATGGTCATGCCCTGCTGCGACAGCTTTGGCGGGATACTCGTTGGGCACCCTTAGCGTCCAAGCCCCTTCACTCTCTGATTACGAGAAACAACAACCAAGTAAGCAAACACTCATTGGTTTTATAATCTATTTTCTCCATAATTTGGTGTGTAAACCGATATTCATAACTTATCCCTTAACTGAAATGAAATGTGGTCGAACCAAGAAGGCTATTACTTCTAAAGGCCCTCCTGCCAAAGAGGGGTCAGCTGACTATTCACCATGTGAATCTACTTCTGATAGGGTAAGCACTCGTGATTGTTAATTTATTAACCTTCTTATTGACAATTTCTAACAATGTTATTTTTGCACATAGAAAAGAAAGAAAAGGATGGTCGCTATGTAGTATCGAATGTATGATTTTGTTGTTACCTGATATGCTACCACACAGAAAAGAAAGAAAAGGATGGCCGCTATGTAGTATAGAATGTATAATTTTGTTATTACCTGACATGCTACCAAACATTTTCCTATTAATGGTCATAATTTTATTGATATTGTAGCCAGAAGGTAAAGCCAAATAAGAAAGTTGGGCATTTTTGATCTGCTTTGCTGCCTGTCCACCTGTTACTGTCCCTATTTGATATCTATTAGTCTGTTTGTCTGATGTAAAATGGATAACTATATAGATGTTTTCATATTGTACAATCGTTTATCTATTTTGCTTTCTGAATATTTCAGTACATAAAAAATACCCGCACACAGCGTAGCGCATGAAACCTACCTAGTATATCTTAAGCACGGGAGAATTCAGACGCAGGAAGAGTGCCACCTCATCTTTTTTGAAAAAACCCTTAGAAAACTAGAAATCACGGATAGGTCTTTTCACCGTTATTTTGCAAAAAGGGCCTGTGGTTCCGCAAATTTGATCTGGGTACTGGTTCTTTAAATCCGAAAGATTTAAAATTATATTTAGGTCTGATAATCTTGAAAAAAGGGCCCTGTGGTTTCGCAAATTCGACCCAAGCGCCGGTTCTTTAAACCCGAAAGATTTAAAATTACGTTTAGATCCGATTATTTTGTAAAAAGATCCGTGGATCCGCAATTTCGACATGGGCACATGCTCTTTAAACCCAAAAGATTTAAAATTGTATTTAGGCCCTTATACCATTTTTTTAAAAAAAACTCCGGACTAAAATTTCCACAACGCGGCGTAGCGCGCTGCACTGCCTAGTATATCTTATGCCTGGGAGATTTGGAACGTTCCCAGGCCTCTAGGTACATTTTTTGTGAAAGAGTCCTCCGGGAATTTTGAAATTGCAAACAGGTCCTTTCACTGATTATTTTGCAAAAAAATTTTGTGGTTCCGCAAATTCGATCCGGACGTCGGTTCTTTAAACCCAAAAGATTTAAAATTATGTTTAGATCCAGTTATTTTGTAAAAAATCCCGTGATTTAGCAAAATCGACACAGGCACCAATTCTTTAAACCCGAAAGATTTAAAATCACGTTTAGGTCCTCCCAGACACCGATTCTTTAAACTCGAAAGATTTAAAATTATATTTAGGTTTGAATATTTTGCAAAAAAAACCAGTGGTTCCGCAAATTTGACACGGACTCCGGTTCTTTAAGTCCGAAATATTTAAAATTATATTTAGGTCCTATCAATTTTGCAATAAAAAAACTCCGAAGTGAGATTTACGCGGCATAGCGCGCTATACTATCTATTATATTCTCTAAATGAGAAGAATTTCTGCATATGCATTTTATCACTTTATTACTTGGTTTGCTTCTCCATTAAATTAATAATACTATGATAGGAAGCGGAAACACATTATTTTTCAGTAGTGCTTCGATATCTCCAAAGATATTAAGGGTGTGTCTGGTAAAGCTGGGTATTTCTAGCTCCACAAATCTGTAGAGCTAAAGTTGTAAGTACATTAAGAGTCATTAGGTGAATCATCTTGTTTACATTTTAGACTAAAAATATAAACTTAATTCACTTTATTTTAGTCTACAAATTTCAGATCTCAGGTGAAGTTAAGATCTAGAACTCTACCAAACAGACCCTAAATCGCACAAGTCATAAAGCAAAACTGGTAGTAGTGGAGTTGCAAGTGGCTGCAAATCAGGCATTCATTGTGTTTCAAAATTTGTAATTCTCACTTTTAAGAATGGCATTTTTGGGGACGAGTGGCCGACCATATTATAGTTGGTACCCATACATGACAATCCGTATTCCATTTATCTGCTTGTTGCTCAGCCTATTACAAGGGGCGTCCCCCGACGTTAGTTCATACCCACAACCAAACCAAGGAGAAACTGGTACGTCTTCCATGTCCTCTAAGAACCTCTGCCTGTGCGAAGTAATCTCCCAGGAATGGTGGCATGGGATGTAATCTAACATCATCTTCAAATGCAATCGATGTGATATCGCTAAGACTTATCATCATCGCCATCCGAACCATCATCATCATCATCCAAGGACTCCACTCTGTAAGGTTCTTCGCCACCATTACTGGTTTTAGCTCGCTTCTCTTTCTTGCGCTGCTTCTTCTTCTGGCGTTTCAGACGCTTCTTGGCTGTTCGCTCCTCCACTGCTTTTAGCCTTTCCTCCCTCCGCAGATTGAACTCGGCCATCTCTTTCCTCTTCTGGTAATCAGCGTCCATCCTTTCTAGTCTGTCCTGCTCCCTCCTCCTCATTTGCCGATACTGCCAGGACAAGAAAGTTTACGGTTAAATGATCGGATCATTTAAATCCCAAAACATTTCCATGCAAGTTCTCAAATCATTGATGCCATGTTTTGCTAAACTGGAGAAATTTGAGATGGACTTGTATTACAAAATTCAATAGACGAGATGGTTTAGAACACATGGAAAAAAAAGTTTGCTTTATCCCAGTGAATGCTGGACTGTGAAACAGAGGAACCAGATACACAAGTCATATTTTCAGCTGCTATAAAGTGTTAAGTCAAACAAAGATGTGAGATAAGAACTTAGGTGAATCATAGTTAGTGACAAAATAGGTCTTCACGAATTACAGTGACAGAAAAGGTTCTATAATTATCAGGATTTGAAGAAACCAAAATATTAATAAAAAATAGATAACGTGCATATATTCACAGAAAGAAATTATTATGCATCATTATAAGGCTGTCTAAAATGTTCCTGGGTAGCGAAAACTGCCGACCAGAGGCTGAACAGACACACAAACCCCACCTCACTGACACAAACCCTACCAAATGCAGTGACAATTTCTTCGCCATTTATGCATCATTATGAAGTCTGTATTGATGCAGTGACAAAGCTTTTACCATTGCTGTAGTGAAAGCCTATGTTACACTAAACTTGATTATATACATCTACTTTAACCTATACACAAGTCAAATTGGGTTAACGAGATAAATATCAGTTCCAACAATACCTTCATTTATATAAACCCAATGGTTTTGAACTTTAGATAAGAACACAAGCAAGGGAAAATATTACTTCCATTTGCAATTAGGTTCAAAACATCTTGGCAATGCAACCAACCATGTCCATAAGTGATTTAACAGCAGAGAAATAAGAAAAAAACTGTAGTAACAGAGAGAGAGAGAGAGAGAGAGAGAGAGAGTGAAATAAGCTAGGAAGGGCACTCATGCACACACATACAAACTTAACTGCAGCAGCATATCGTTACATAGGTTGTCAGAACTTGGAAAAAAGTCATAAGCATATAGTCTTAATATTGGTAGAACCAAAATCTTAAAACAGCACGGAGAACAGCTGATTCTACATTTTCCATATCATCAACACTTTACTATAGATACCAGCTTTAAATCATAGTCAGTCTCACGGTCTCACTATATCCAATGATACTGCAAAGCCAACAAGTTCCAGTTAGGTTGAAATTTAAGCCCACAACTTACAGGGAGGTTATGACACAGATTTTGATACGAAAATTTTATTTCCTAATCACCTGATAACAAGGGTATCCCTGTGTCAGTATCAAGCACACAAGAAACATCTAGTTGATTGGGTATTGTTCTATGGTCCGTATGAAACATGCATTCTTCAGCTTCCAAACAACATATGCAAAACTTAGTCCAATTACAGACAGTGTTTTTTTAGAAACAACAACAATAGGTGAAGGCTTTCACGTTCACCAAAATTCACAAGTTGTATATAAAACTTTTTGACTCAATCACCATGAGCATTTCTAATTTTCTATGTAGACACCATAGATGCACATTACCAATGCATGATTTAGTCGATTTCTTCACGTTCAAAATAATACCATTTCTCCAAGCCGTTCATCTGCTCGCGTGCTAGTTGATAAAGATCACATTACGACCAAACTGCAGATTTAAAAGGATATTTCACTCTAATTCTCACAGTCACAAGAACCCGTGAAGATTTCACTCTCGTTAACGAGGAACGCATTTTAGTTTAAACATCCACGCAAGCGCAAAGATCCCTATTTTGGATTTTTTTTTTTTGTGCGTAATGCGGATTTATTCTTGTTTTGTTTTACTAGTAAATAAAAAAAGCAAAATTCTAGTAGTTTTCTATTCTAGTAGTTTTCGGATAGAAATTATCTTGGAGTGAGAGGGAGGGAGATTACCTGGTGGAAGTCACCAGATCCAGACCCAGCAGAGGATCCAGAGGTGTTGCTGACACGGACGGGGACATTCTCCATGATTCGCCTCAGCTTCACCTCCAGGTCCTCCTCGTCCTCCCGCAGCTTGACCCCTCCCGCCGAGCTCTTCCCCGCGCCCCCCGCCACCACCGCCAGCTCCTTCCCGCCGCCGCCGCCACCGGGAGCCTTTGCGGGTGGCGCTACTGGGATTAGCTGCTGCATGCTGCTGCCTCCGCCAGGATCCGACATCCTCAACGAACTGGATGTGGGTACCAGACGAGTGCAGAGCAGAAGGAACAGCTAGGGCTTCCTTACCAAGGAAAAGGAAAGAGATGGAAATCCACTCCACGCCAGTCCAGCAGAGGGGACCGGAGGAGGAGGACGACGACGACGACGAGGCCTACGAGAGACCCAAGCTCCTTGGCTTTGTTCGGTGGAGGGAAAAGGCCTACCGGCGGAGGGTTTGGCGGCGACGCGGCCGGAGGGGTTTGGTTTCCGTTCTGGTTGGGAAGAGTGTAATGGCTTGTTTGGGACTTTTAAGCCCTCTCTAGCTATTTAGGGTCGGCGTTGGATTTTTTCGGTTTAATCGATTCGGTTTTTTTGGTTTTTGCAAACTGAAAACTAAATTTTTCGATCAAAAATAAAAAAACCGAACTGAATTAACCGAAATATTTCGGTTCGGTTTTTCGGTTAACTGAAATATAAATAATACTAGGTAGATTATATTTAGTCCTTCTCATATTGCAACACAGATTATGGATAAACCCACTCAATATTCATATGTCATCACAATATAAGCATAATAGAACATATGAATATACTAAACATATGCATAAATGTATTATAATATGAGAATTATTTAGTGGCTTTAGAAAGAATATTATAAAAGTAGTATTGTATATGCGCTATTCGGTTATTTCGGTTTTTGAAAGTGAAAAACCGAACCGAACACCGAAAACCGAATTATATCAAAACAAAAACCGAACCAAAAACCGAATAAACCGAAATAATCGGTTAATTCAATTCGGTTCGGTAATTCGGTTTCGGTTTAAAAATGCCCACCCCTAGCTTTAAAAGCCAAAAGCTCAGTTTTTTAGTAAATTTTTTATATAAGTTAAAAGCAATATATAATAAAAGTTAAAAGCTAGACTGGAGCCCATCAGATAATAGATGAGTCCATGTTATAGGTAAGTATTGTAGACTTCCTATCTTTCTCGTTCGAGCTAGGAGTATAGCAGATAATATGTCCATTTCGATCGGCTCAAAGAGATCTTCGTAATGGTGCTATTTGTTTTGGTATGCAATATTTCTTTCTTGGAGCATTCCTTACGCATTTTTACTTTAGGTATGTATAGGTCAAATATGGACCTACATTTGATTAAATAAAATAATAGCTCTGCGTATCAAATAGAAGAAATAAAGACCCAATTAAATTAGAGTTCACCTGACAATATTTAACGTGACTCAATAATTCTTTCCGGTCAAATAAAATATTTGACTGAAAAGTGTTCAACATGTGTGTTCGTATCATCCTCCCTTTCTTCGAAAAAACCTGTCTCAACTTTTGAATACCTAAAAATATGCTAAACAAAGAAAATACCGTATGTACATGGTATATGCGCAGGGGCAAAATGGGAAGATCAGAGTTGGAAAAGGCCTGAGACGCTGCAAAAAGTAATAAAATAATCGAAAGTGGCAAATAATCAAGGTTCCAAACTACCGAGCGGCAAATAATGGATTGCAATTTCAGAGGTGACAAATTGTAGTGTGGCAAATAATCCATTCTCTCCCCTATTTTAAGCACTCCCTCTGGTTCCAAATATAAGTCTTAGGTTTTCTTAAGTCTTCTCCAAATGTAATTTTATTCTACAACACCGGAGTATATTTATCTTGTTTCTTCCTATTATGCCCTCGTTAAATGCATACATATGTCCTCATGAATAAATTATAGTTATCTTGTTTCTTCCTAGTTCCTATCTCAACATCTTTCTGCTTCCTAAGGGTGGAAAGGTTAAATTATATGAATAAATGAAGAGCGCTGTGCTCACTTCTTTTACTACTTGATTCGTACACTAAGCTAAACCAGCTTATATTTAGAATCGGAGAGAGTACATTCTTATATGCGATAAGCATTGCAAAATGCTCAACACCACGGAAGTCTCTCATTATTTATACCATGAATAATGCACGTATATAGCATGATCAAACCCGCCACCATTATAAACTCCCAGCAGATTAATTAACTTGCTGCATGTTGCCATAGTGACCACCGAGTTTGAACTTGCAATCGTGGCAAAACATCAGGCAAAACTATTTTGTTTTCCCGCTACAGATAGTAGTACATCCCAACGCAGTCAAAGAAGCCATGAAGAGCGCTGTTATTCTCCCTATACACCATTATCCAAAGTTAGCTCCGCTCGATGAATACTAATAGGTGATTCTCGGTGATCAGCAGCAAGCTTGAAAAGTTTCAGATGCTACCAATCTCCGATAGTTGGAGGAAATCTCAAGGGGAGTGCAGCTGCAGGTGCCTCCAGTGTCACCTGAAAGAAAGTGTGCTTGAATAACTAGTTCTGCTTTGAGATGGAGTGATTAGTGTTATTTCAATGTACTACAGATATTTTTCCAAATCGTTGCAACTTAGAGCACACCAATGTCACTGTGTGTGCCTTTACAGTACTGGAAATTCCTCTAAACCATGACGACGAGAAAGATAAATCAAATGAGTCGCATATTACTAGCAAGACATAAGCTACTCGGATTATTTAAATGAATATTTTTTATCCAAGAAGTTAAGGCCTTGCGGACGAATTGTAATGTAGAATAGCAGAAATGACCTATGGTACTGTTCAATATTCTTTGCAAAAGTGGCATCAAGCATCATAATCCATACCTCATTAAACACTGCACTGTACGACGCATCTCTGAAGCCCTGCATTCATACCAGACAACTATAATTCTGATCTAGGTCCTAGCAAACAAACGACGAAAAGAGGAGAGGGATGCTGCTCACCAGTTTTCTGAAGAGCTTAAGGGATGACATATTTGATTCACTAATTTTTGCTCTGAAAGTGTGAATTCCGTATTTCTCTACTGCAAACGCCATCATCATTAATACTGCTTCTTGACCAAGTCCCTTTCCACGGCTGTAAAAAGAAAATTCACAAGTGTGAACTAAATGACCAAATAGCATCACCATCTGATTGCAAAACAACCATTTTTCTTCTCTCTTAAATACAACATCAACAAGTAATGGAAAAACAACTACTCCCTCCGTCCAAGTTTATAAGGCTTTTTTTGAATGGTCATGTTCATAAATATAAGACTTATTTCATATTCCAATGCAGAATTAGTGTGATATTCCCTATATGCCCCTAATAAATATCCATCTTTACTTCATATTCTCTACATGCATGTATTAAATATAGTACTTGGTGATAATAATTAAGGGTAATCTAGTCATTTTCAATACCTTCTTGATCTATGTGCCAAGAAGAAATAGACCTTATAAACTTGGATGGAGGGAATACTTTCGTGCCACATATGTAATATTGCTTCAATTCCTTCGTTACTACATAAAAACGAGATCGTGGTAGAAGTTTCAGAATCACGAGCGTAGAAGCAAAAGGTAGAGAGCCACTTGCTAAGCACAAGAAGTCATTCTGTTGCAGTAAAAGAACAAAATAAGTCGCCAGAAATAACATAAATTAACTATGTTATAAATGTGGTTTGTGAAGTAGTATCCTCGAACTGAAAGTTCAAAGGAAAAGAAGTCAAATAGATGCAATCATTTTGCCACTTTAAGCTTCACGTAACATAGAATTAAAAAGGTGATGCCCGCATTAGATTAACGAAGCTTATTATTATTCAAAAAATGTATGTGGTATGTGTCCATAAAATGGAATTAATAAAATGGAGAACAGATATATAAGATGGCAACAGTTATAGGTGGTACCTCTTTTGTTGAGCTATCATGATCTCTATCTCCGCAAGATGCAAATCATCAGGGTCATTCATATATATGTTCACATCACCAATCATAGCTACAATGGATAAAGCGGGCTATAAATGATAACAAGAACTGGAAAGCTGTTGGACAGCAAAGTGCTTTATTAACAGACTTACAAAATTGAAATAATGAAGTAAATTTATCCAATCAAAGTCAGCAGAAACAGGGATGCTTTGAGCACTACGAATCCTTGGCTTGCCATTCACCCAGAGACAGGGCACACTATTAGGTTGATGCAAGACAAAGACATTGCTTGTGCTAAAAACCAAGCTACTGCTTGGATATTATTGTATGTCGGTCTCATAACATATCATATTGAGATGTTGAAACCAAAAGATTGAATGGAAATACAGATATGGCAATGTTATTTTATATAAAAAAAGATGATATCTGTAGCTCATTGTGTTTCTAGACCTTTCAGACAACGGATTAATGATCATTTAAGCACACCCATATATGACAGACATAAATACAGTTTTATCCAATATATCTAACTATCAGATCTAACATGACAGAGTCAGGTGCTAATACTATGATCTAATAACGTCTCCCTTCTGCCTAAATCAAATCTATCTCCAAAGCCGACAACATTGGTACATTATATCTGCATCTGGATACAAATCAGACTATGTGGACATTCATGCACACGTAAATTCAAATTTAAACTTGACCACTAAATTTGCATCCTATAAATATTGGTGACCAAATTCTCTGCAAATTCAGTTGAACTGTGTTATGCCAATTGGAGGCGTGGTTTCCTATTTTTGGAATGAACAAGTAACAAAGTACCGACTTAGAGTAGCAGTAAAATCCAGAGAACCCAATATCTCATCCAAATTATGTGCAACCTAATCCATGGTCAAGTTATCTTCATGTCTATATATAAATACATGCAACATGTAAATTCAATACTGAACTTATTTTTGGAAATATATATAAAAAACTGAATTGATAATTATGCAGTACACCCATTAAACTTTTCATCTCATTATAGTACACCATGTGCAAATATCCAAAATCTAATTCCCTAACCTTTCATTTCATGTCTTAACATGAGTAGTGAGTAGTCTACCACTTACTCTATCATCCTCTGCAATTGTATCCTTGATCACATTAACCTTTCATTCCATGTCTTAACATGAGTAGTAAGTAGTCTAACGCTTACTCTATCATCCTCTGCAATTTTATCCTTGATCACATTAGATACGAGATTACGCATAGATTATGCGTTTTTAAAGCTAAGCATATTGCAGGACTTCAGAGTCATTTGACCAAAGAGAACAACAAAGGTACAAAAATGACATGGTCTTAGGTATATTCTGAGCAAGTGAGCATACGAGTTTCATCCATCAAATACATAAACCAAGGCATGTCCACTCCAACAATTTAAGAAAATTGGACCCAAAGTCAAATAAGTCCATTTAACTTATGTTTTTCCAATTCATGATCATAGACTTAGCTAAAAAAGCTCAAAAATTACTTTACATAATAAAACAATGTGCGGAGGAGAGAAGCAAACCTTCAGTGTATGGTTTCCTGGCCATGAATTCTCCCTCGATCAACTCTTTGTCCAACACAATGAACGTATGCTCTAGAAAATAAACCCAACAACAACAAATCAATCACAACATCTCACCACCAATTCGAGGCAAATGACATATAGGAGATGAAACAAGGGTGCATGGGCGAAACTGAGAGGGTCGAGGGTCCAAGAGCGGTGGACATCAAACTCCTGGGCGAGGGAGAGGGGCTCCGACGCAGTGGCCTCCAGCAACGCCGGGTCCTGCATCCACTCATGGTACTGCGGCACGTGCTCACGCAGATACGGTACCAGTACCACCCGCTCCCCCACCGCATACCAGCTTCCCTTCACACCACCCCTGTCCTCTCCAGCTACAGCCACAGCCACTGCAACGGCTGCCTCTGACGTCTCCATTGCAGGGTTTCGACTTCAACCTACGGTCCACGAAACATTGGGTTGTGGCGTCAACTGCTTTAGACCTCAAAGGCTCAATACACTACTTCACTTTAAAGGTTGATAGTTGTTTTACATAAATGTTTTCCACGTGTAGTTCCAATATAAATTAGCATTTACCCAACATGAATGCCCATTAGATTATGTAATTTCCTTAGTACCTAAAAACTATTAATATAGAAAACAAATTTAATTTTTGTTGGTACATAGAATATATTGTAAATTTTGTTTATATAAAATAAATAATGGGATAATTATGATATAAACAACTTTATAGACTAAAAAAGGTTTTTCAATTTAGTATAACCTTACATCTGAAAAAGTTAATTAGTTTATAACAAAGATTACATTTCTTTTTCTGCTTTCCCACTCCCATTTGTAGGACATTACATCTCTTTTTCCGCTTCCCACTCCCAATTGTAGGATTCACGGTGAATGGTGAAAATGTCAAATGGATAAAATACATAGTCACTCTTAACAAATAAACTAAGAAAATACAACTATGCTTTGTTTTTAGGAATCAAATCATATTTTATTTACATGACAAGTAATAATAAAAATCAGTACTGCAATAAAAAAAACATTTGCTTTATTTTTAATTTTTACGGCTACTATCTAACAGTTTTTTTTCCTTTCCTGATAGAAGCATCCTAAATGCCATGGTGGCTCCAGTTATGTACTTTTATGATTGTTGAATTTTTGCCAAGTCGCAAAATTCAAAATCTATAGAAAGCAAATATCTTCACATGTATAGTTTCTAAAATATTTAAACTCTAGCAGATATTAATCGATTTAGTTTAGAGGGCTATATAACATAAAGAAGTTAAGATAAAATGTAACAATTAGCAAAACGAAAAAAAAGAGAGTCAGATTTGTCACAGCAGAGAGCAAAATAGGAAAAAGGTGATATCAAGCTTACAAACAGAAGACATGAGGTCCGGCTGGATTTCACTCCGTTCGAGTAGGGAGCTGGGGACCAGTGTTCAAGAAATCGGCATTAGGCGGTGCCTAGGCACCGCCTAGGCGGTATGCGGTCACCGGCCGCCTCGATTTTGGCCTCGGCGGACCATTAGGCGGTGAAGCCGCCTAGGCGGTCGCAGGCGGGTCGCAGGCGGCCGGGCGGGATTAGGCGCGGCGGAATACGGCGGTCGCGGCGGCGATTAGGAGTTGCTAGGCGGCCGACTTCGTGATGGACTCCCGAAGGAGCAATAAAAACAGCCGAGACAGAGACACGGGCGGGGCGCGCGAGCAGCACTAACCTTCGGTGGACTCGGGTCTCGGGGCGAAGGTTCGGCGCGAGCAACGGACGAACCCTAGCCGCTGCCAGTTCGTCGTCGCCGTCGCCGCCGGCCGCCACGCAGGTTACTCCCTAGTCCTCCCCGCCCGCTTCGCTCGCCGCTTTCGCCTCTCCTCCTGCTCCGCCGGTCGAACGCTGCGTCTGCGTGGAGGAGAACCCAGGTCCCGCCGCTTCCGCCGTCGGAGAAGGTGCGGATCTACGGCCGTAGGTGCGCACGATCATGGCGAAGTCGTCTTTGGCTCCCAAGTCAGCGTCGTGCATAGGAGAGGAGAGAGGCTAGAGAGATTTGGGCGTCGTCGATGTTGTGGTTGGGCGTCAGTTTGGGTTTGAACGTTGCTTCTGGCTGATCCGGATTTGGGAGAAGCTTGGGTTGGGGATTTGGATTTTGGGGGAGGAAATCGAATCGGGAATGGGACGGATGACGCGGTAGCTCGTCTCACTGGGGCCTGAACGCTTGTGTGGCTTGTTGCTTGTGGGTTATGGTGTGAGAACTTATGTCTGTGAGTGGTACTATGTTTATGTTATTTATTTAATTGTGTGTTTAACTGCTTAGTTATTTGATTCTTTACATCCTACATATCTACTATAATATATTTTATCCGGCCGCCTAGGACTGACCGCCTAGATCCGATTAATCCCCGATTAATCCGTCTAGGCGCTGGGCCCTACCTCACCGCCCGACTAGCGCCTAGCGCCTTCTTGAACATTGCCGGGGACGAGGGAAGGGGGCACCACCAGGTCCTCCTCATCCTCCCGTAGCTTGACCCCTCCGGCTGAGCACTTAACCGCGCCGTCCACCACCACCACCAGCTCCTCGTCGCCGCCGCCAGGAGCCTTTGCGGGCGGTGCTACTGGGACTAGTTGCTGCATGCCGCTACCCCTGGCAGGATCCGACATCCGCAGCACACTGGATGGGAAGAGAGGAAGATCTTGTTGGATTCCAAGAACTGCTGACAGCAAAGAACAGACCAGATAGAGAGCAGAGCAGAAGGAACAATAATCGAAGAAAGCTAGGGGCCTAGGGCCTCCTTACCAAGGAAAAAGAACTAATTCCGAGTCCGGATGGGACTCCACACCGCGCCAGTCCGGTAGAGGGGGAGGAGGTGGTGGTCGATGACGACGCCTACGAGAGAACCGAGCTCCTCCGCTTCGAGGTGACAGGCGTGCTTCGGTCGTTGGGAAGAGCGCAGGCGGAGGGGTTTCGGCGGCGCTGGCAATCGGCAAAGAGGATTTGTGAATCACCAGGGCAGGCCGGGCGGCAACATCCACGCTCTGAGAGCGGTGCCACGTCGCGCGGCTCGGCGCGGGAGCCGTCTCGGCCGGGCCGAGCCCGTATTTTTTTTCGCGTATAGGTTTATCAAAAAAGTGCGTAATTACGTATAGATTCTTTCTGTGGTTTTATACGAAGAGAACTTCTTGATTCAGAAAAATCACGAATCTTTATTAGGTCCTTAGTTCTACTTGTTCTATAAGAAAGTAGTTAATATTTTCCTTTGTTATGTCAATCAGTAGCATAGTCAGTTTCTAGCTCTATGAAGGAAACCTTGGGCAAGCATCAAGTTGCACATCTTTGTTTCTTGTTTCTATTCTGTTCCATTGCTTAAACATTAGAGTGGCTAGAAACAAGAAACGGGAGAGTATAGAACTATAGCACAACCTATCTTTTCTACACTGACATTCAAAATCTGAAGGTCGAAAGCTTAAATTACATAGGATGAACAGCATACATATTCATAGACTTGTACAACCAACCCAAATCAATTACCGACACGAAGTTACAGCTAAAATTCATCTACTAGATAATTCACACTACAGAACACCTTTCCTTGTAAAACTCGGCTATTTGATGCCATTTACAAAGGAACTTAACAGATGGATGGAAAATTGTGACGCAATAAATACATTATCAGCTTTTGACTCTAGGAATAATGTTCCAGCTAACTATTCAAAGACAAATTTAGAATCTTATATCGGCAGCTGAACTATTTACTCATTAGAAAATGAATTAGTCCAACTCCAGCACAATGAATATCCCTGATAATTTCTCTGGAACGACATCAGATATCCACCCAATGGCACTGGCGGCACAATTTGCAATGCCAGTAGCAGATCATCGCTTGATTTCCATTGCATGCCTCTTACTATATCCATTATTCGAAGACAATTGAAGAAGCCAAAATGGCTATCTTGAGGAAAGGTCAATCAAAATTCTGAGGCATTCGTTACAGATGAGGCTCAACATACCAACAGATTTACTCTTTAAACAACAAATCGAGCTCTGTTCGAACATCCAGATTTTCGGAGAATCATCTCAGCACCTATTTTGTTTGTAGAAATAGAAGTTTTAATTGAGATTTAGGCTTTTAGAATAGCTCACACATTGAGATTTAATTAAACTAGCTAATTCTAGTTCTTTGTCTAGGATCTGCTTATTTATTCCAATGTAGATGGTCTGTGCATTTGCCACGCCACACACATGACAGCTTGACAGATTATGAGTTCTTGGTATGAAGGATCTCATGACATCACTGCCCAGTCCATTTTTGCTCACTCAAGTTCTGATATGTTTAAACTTGAGAAAACAACATGTGTAGGCACCTAGGTTTCATCAGACCAGAAAGGGTGAAATTGTGGTGCTTTCATGTACTAGGAAGTAGGAACAGAAGCTAGTATCTATTCAAGTACTGTCATTGGAAAATTGACGAGTTTAGATACGCGCATAGAGTTGCTTAAAAGTAAAAGATTGAGAGTAGAGTAAAAGATTGTCATGTATTTATGTGGTTTGATTCAACATATATTACTTTATGTATGCCCGCATTATCCGTTCCCGATCCAAATCCGTCAGATATCCGATCCGTATCCCAAATTATCAGGATTCATATCCGGATCTGGCTAGCCCGTATCCGGTTCCAAATCCGGGAAAAAAATATGGGTTAGGATACGGGAAGAGCAATATCCACCGTATCCGACCTATTTTCACCCCTAGTTGTAGAAGACTTAGACTAACTACCTATTTAAATAAAGCTAAAAGATATGGTAAATTAAGATATTGAGTTATCTCTAAAAAGAGCAACGTTGTACTAGCTCGTTCACTGTAATTTAATCATGAGTTAACTAATTAGTTATATTAATTATAATAAATACCAAGCTTCGCAAAGTATATGACTACACTGCCAGCGCCACATGTAAGTATGTAACAGCAGCGTGGCAAAAACAAACCAATGCCACGCACTCAACTGAGTCTGCCGCTGCATCTGTTTCGTTATCCCAAGTGATCCAAGGCACTGGCGGAGGCAGCTCCCGGGCAGGGCGGGCGCCTGCCCGGGCTCGCCGGCGACGAACAAGGCATCCTCCTGCCGGCCATAGCACCATGGATTGCTGCTGGTCGTGGTCTCCTCCCAGGCAAGGGTAAGCATTTCGAGTGAGCCGTCGCACTGGCTATGCAAACCAACGGCCGAAATTAGCAAAGCCTACAATCGAAATCAATGTAGATCTAAGATCCCTGCCCTAAATCCCCAAATCTTCTGCTTCCTCCCTTCGGTCTCCCGATCTCCCCGATCCCAGATCCCCCAAATCCGGAAATTCCCAATCCCCAATCGGGCCAATCCGTACCTCTCCCTAGAGCCGGTGGAGCAGGGGCCACCGGACGCGGTGGAGCAAACGCACGGGGCGTCGGGGCGACCAGGCGTGAGGCGGCACCGGGCGGAGCAGGTGGCGCGGAGAAGGGGTTCGGTCGCGCGGAGAAGGCAGCCGGGGCGCGGATAAGTCGAGAAGGCAGCGCGCCTGCGCGCGGTCACAGTGGCCGGTGGGAAGGGGCTCGGGTCGCTCGGCCGCTCGGTAGAGGCACAGGCGGCCTTGGTCGCTTCGCTTGGAGGCGGTGGACTGGCGCCTGGCGACTTCGCAACTAGGAGAGAGCGGACTCAGCGGAGAGCTTGGTCGCTTGGAGGCGCAGGACTCAGCAGGTAGTACTAGTAACTAGTCTCAGTTTGGCTTGTGTAGACCGACTAGTTGTGTTGATCAGTTGATGTGTTTTGATATTTCTTGCGTGGCAGAGTGGCGGTGGCACTGAGATACTGGGTTGATTTTTGAAGTAGAATAACTATGCTACCATCTCTTATACAAATGGTTTTGAAATATAATATTTTAGTATATTATTTATTATGCAATATTACTTGATGCACTAATCAACGTTTTTTATCTTGCATACTCTCTTTTTATGTGTGTTTGGATCTTTGATAATGAATCATCGAAGCCTTCATAGTGTCGCAATGAGGTACTTGCCATATCTTTCTTTGTTTTTGTGCATGAATGTTCACATGTGTATTAGACTATACTTTTGTGCATGAATGTTCACATGTATAATAGACTTATTGTGCATGAAGGGAGGAGATGCTGGAACTGTGCTGTGCACGCAAGAACAATGCGTTGTCGTCAATTTTTTGGCAGGATTCTTGCCAGTTGTGGAACAAGTTTCTGCTGAAAGTAAACTTCTCTTGGCTGATCGCTAGTTCTGGTTCTCGATGAAATCTGCTCAATTTCAATCGTCCGATAGCACAGTTACATATCGCTGGTTGCCTCTCAAATCTGCAAATGATTTCCATCTGAACAGAGTACAGAACCAAGAGACATGAAATGACTTTTTTCGGTCCAAATTGACTTGATGGCAGGTGTGGTCACATGGATCCAGTGTCAGGGCTATAGTCTATCAGAATGTCAAAACATTTTGAAATGTTAATTAAGGACCGGATTCAGGAGAGCAAGAAGACCTTTTTTTCTAAAAAAAAAGGTTTTGATAGTTGCTATCCGGATGTTTTTGTTAGAAAATATCATCCAAATTTTTAAACGTTGGATTGGTTTTTGAGATCGATGTTTGGGCAGGAGAGGGTTTTAATCGAATGGCTCCTTTATTTGATCCAATGACATATGATTTGGATGAATTTTAAGAACAAAACAATCGAGAGACGTCTAGACACTCAAAAAAAAAAAAAGCAAGAAAGCAGTGGGTCACATGTTTTGCATTGATCATGCTACTCATACATTCGGTGCAACCACGTGATAGGAACATGCCAAGCACACATTTACTGAATGACCTTCCTGAATGAATGACCATTCTGATTTCTGCATGCTTGTAAATTCATCTATAAGAAGGGCTGAAACAAGGGCATTCGCAGAGTGCTATGCCAGAGTACTGATAGGAATTAGCATGCTATGCGAGCTCACATATATTTTCCGCTCTACTCAACGCACTTGAGCAACCCTAGAATATTGGAGGAAAACAAACACCAAGGTACATATCTGCCTACTTTAAAAGTAAACTGTTAGGTTTATATGCAAAGAACATGTATACGAGACACAAGTTTTACGTGAAAAACCTTGTGAGAAAAATTCACGAGATGCAAATCACTATGTTGGTTCTTTGCATTTAAACCTAACAAATAGTATCAGGGCCTACTAAGTGGTATCAGAGCCTACCAAGCGCTGCGTCATGGCGCAACCGCTGAAGAGGAATCCAGTGAAGGAAGTCGTCTCCTTCATGAGAGAGGTCAGGGCCTGCTTCGCGTCACATCATCCATCCGTCCACAAGGAGTTTTACATCCTCCTCATGGGCTTAAGGCCATTATGCATATTTTAGACAGGTGTTTTTGTAATTCAAGCTATTGTGTTTATTATTGATAGCATTCATGTAGGATTTATTATTGGCATATTCTTAGCAATTTATTCAACGTTTTGTCATCGATTTATCATCGGCGGATTCTTGACAATTTATTCGACGTTTCATCGTCGGTTTTCTTCGACGTTTCATCGTCAGTTTCTTTGACGTTTCATCAACTTTGGAGAGAGAAAATATCAACTAAGGAGACAACTAAATTTTGTGTTTCATCACCATTATTTTGGTGCTTTATTCACCATTTGAATGCATTGCAATTTGGATCATTTGCGTAACCATTATGGAGGTTTTGGCAATGTCAATTTAGAAGTTGATGACACCCTATAGGCAGCATTATACTCTTCAGAGTTTTTCTAGTGAAGATTTTGCTCCAATGTCAGATTGAGATAAAGGTTTGAGTGCAAGGAGTTTATTTCTGCATGGATACTACAACGTTGCTTTTGTTGTCTTTGTTCGATATAAGGAGTCTACTATAATTTATACTCTATTGATGGCATAAAATTTTTTCTTCATATTGACATTTTTGGAAGAGCGGTTTCAACCACGTTATGGATTTTCAGTAGGCAGTTTACCAAATTTTATGTTCCAATTGGAGCATGTCAAAAATATATGTTGTGTGTTCTTCGTTAACTACCTAGCACCACAAGTGATGCCTTAGCTTATACCATTTGATGATTGAACGTTTATTTTAGGAGGTCAATTGCACAGACTCAGACGTTACTGGGGTTATAAATGCTTGAAGACCCAGATTTCTTCGTCTGGTTTGTTGATAGCCATGTGTTTGGATTGACTGTTCTAGTCTCTCTCTCGACCTATTGGTGGTTTGCTCAATCTTGCTTCATGAGAAGCATTTATATAAGACTGTTTCAGCCTTTCATACTTATTGTGGTTTTCGTACTACAAGTGTTTGGATTGACTGTTATAGTCTTTCTTATTAGGTAGTTCTTTGGACTTTTAACATATTTATATTCATATGCTTAATTACCATTTGCAGTTTTTTGGAAACAATTTCGGCATAGATTTTGAGTTAAGGGGAGGTTTGTTAGAGATAACTCAATTTCTCAACTTACCATATCTTTTAGTTTCATCCAAATAGATTGTTAGTCTAAATATTCTACAACTCAAGACTCTTTAGCTATATAAATCACCCTATGTACTTGTAATCTTTGAAGCATTATAGTTGATTATTTTCCGTAATTTTTCCCTAAGAATTTTTCGACGTTAAATCTCTATCCTATTATTTTATCGTGCTAACTCTAGTATAAAACTCTGCCACTACAAAACAAATTGAATGGTTCGCATAGGCGTCGTATGCTCGGTACAGAGTGGTCGTTCCTCACGTTAGCTGTACGTAGGGGTGGAAAAATAGCTTGAGGCTCGCGGCTCGGCTCGGACTCGGCTCGGCTCGGTGCGGTTCGGCTCGGCTCGGTGCATCAACGAGCCGAGCCCGAGCCTATCGTCTGACTCGGTGCTACAATGAGCCGAGCCCGAGCCGGCCATGAGCTGCTGTTGGCTCGTTAGGCTCGGTAAAATTCAGATATTCGAATCACTTTCACTAATCACTAATCATTAATTGATTATCCAAATTACATGAGGCTTAATTTTAATACAAAATTAGCCACATCCTGAACATTCAATCGGCTTGGCATTCATACAGTCATATTGAACAAAGAACATACAATGAACATACTTGAGAGTTGACGCAATGAGGCGGGTCCACATGCCAGGCGGCTCACGAGCCGGCTCGGCTCGGCTCGAGGCTCGACCGAGCCCGAGCCGAGCCCGGTTTTCAGCTCGACAAAGACAATAAGCTGATCTCGGCTCGGCTCGCAAACTGACGAGTTCGGTCGAGCCGCTCGGCTCGGCTAGTGATGAGTCTGCATACATATCAAAATGCAATGCTTTCAGATCCATGCAAGCAATGAAAATTGTGTAGTTGCAGTTGGTACAAAATTCATTTATCTTTTTTTTTCTTTTTTTGCCGAGGGAACCATAATTAGCAGGAATAACAACATCACGGTATTCACACATGTTGGTTGATTTCTTGCGAGCCCTTGTTAGTCTCAAATTTCATGGATGTGAACATAACAGTTAACTCATATGTCCTGAATAGAGCTGTCATTGGGCCGGGCTTTTTTAACCAGTCCATAGCATGACAGACATGGCATGACCGAAGCACAACACGGCACGCATACGCATGGGCCGAATCAGTACGGTACGAATGATAGGGTTGAGCCAGGCCTCGCAGTCGGACACGATAGGTGATACAACACTAAACATGTCCGATGGGCCCAAAGCAAGCACGACACGTTGCAGGGTACTCTTCGTGACATTGCGTCATGTTGTGGCTCTTCTTACAGTCGGCACTGTTGCGGTCCTCGCATGCGGAGTAAAGGGAAACAACAGAGAAGCCAAAAGATAGAAAATAGAGACTAGAGAGCACATGCTCACCGACACTGAACGTGCGCACCAAGCTGACGCTTCACACTGGGGTGTAAGGTTTTTAACGATGTAGTAATTTTGTACCTGTAAAAGAATGAATAAAATTTAAAAAGATAGAAAATGGAGACTAGAGAGCACATGTTCACTGACACTAAACGCGTGCACCAAGCTGATGCTTCGTACTGGGGTGTAAGGTTTTTAACGAGGCAGTAATTTTGTACCTGTAAAAGAATGAATAAAATTTAATTACTTTTCGCCCAATATGTATGTCCATTGCTTTAGCCCTATGTGTCTCTGACTTCTGTCCTCTCATCGCAATAGTGCAAATGGACCAGATCTAGGCTAGCATGACACAAAGTTAGCATGAATCGCTAATCAACCGTACCTGGGCTCACCAAAAATGAGTCAAACCTGCATGGCATGACACGATGGACCGATTGGATCATCGCAGCATGATACGGTCCAAACCTGTAGACTGTAGTCTATCGTGCCCGCACCATACCGACTTGGCAGACACCATGCCTATGTCTAGTCCTGAGTGTATAACATAGCTCTTGCATGAATAGAGAGCCATCCTTCAGTACATACTACCTTTATTATACTCCATTGAATTACCAGCTAGGGAGCACCTCCCCGTGTCCTCCCTCTATGAAAGCCTCTAAAAAAATATGTAATTACGTTTAGGTCCTTTCACTAGTTGAGGTAATTTTGTTGTTGATTTAATTGAGCTACCAAATAATATTAGAAATTTTTTGATAAGGGTCTTAAGAGTATGCCAAAGCTACCATAACAAATTAGCATCATTATCAAACTTGTATAATTTTAAAAAATTCTGACAATGCTACTAATGTATTTAAAACAACTCCACTGATTTAGTTAAGACAATAAATTATGTTCAAAATTTTTGAAACTTTTCTATAAGGGTCATGAGAGCATGCATAGGCTACTATAAAAAAAATTGAACCATGATTAAACTTGTACGGTTTATGGAAATTTTGAATGCATTTAAATTTTGCTTTTTTTTTGGTTTTCCAGACCCATCAAATGAATTTGATTTTTAAAACTTTTTGAGAAGGTTCCTAAGAGCATGAATAAGCCACCATAAAAAGTTTAGATTATGATCAAACTTGTGCAATTTTTAAAAATCTGACAATGGTGTCAATGCATTTAAAACAACTTCATTGATTTAGTTAACCTGTTAAAACATGTTGCAAATTTTTTAAACATTTTAAGGAGGGCTTTGAGAGCATACCTAAGCTACCATAAAAATTTTAAAGTATGATCAAACTTGTACGATTTTTAAGAATTCTAACAGCGCTACTGATGTATTTAAATTTGAAAGACCATGTGGAGGTCTATTCTTGTGTGTGATGAGTAATTGACGATATTTGAGTTTAGTTTGATTTGAAATTGAGTTTGATTTGAATTGGATTACTATTTGAAGCAATTTGTGTGTTGGTTGCTTTTCCGAGTGCTACCAGCCTAGGGGCGGTAGCATCGAACCGTTGAGTGAAATTATGATTGATTAATGATTTTGTGATGATCATTGAATATATTTGTGGTCATTTCTATGTGAAAGGTTTTCCTTGTCTTTGATGGTTGCAGGGCGATGGTGCTAGATCATGTCGAGGCGAAGGATGACCGGGACTAGGCGAGGAGCGTCAGAGGTCCAGACGGTCAGGAGATCGCTGGAAGATGATCGGAGATGGAGTTCGGGCAAGCCAAGAAGATAAGGAAAGGAGATGATGCTAGGTAGATGCCGTGTGGATCAATGAGGGCCGTCGGATTGCGGTCTAGTTGATGGTTAGCGGGTCTAGGTAATATGCTTTGAAAATCGTGCAAGAAAACCTGATATGTGTGTGGGTTTTGGGTTAGCCCTTGCATGGCTGTGTGAGTAGGCAAATCCTAGCCTTTAGATGAGTTCTCTAAGGTTGAGGGCTGCATCCAAAGGTGGTAGGTGGCCCAAGAGTAGTATAAATAGGGGTGGAGGGGTAGCCTCCTCCCCTTGAAAGTTTTAGAGGTTTTTATACTCCTTTGAGCTTGCCCACCTTGTTGTGAGGCTTTATAAACCTTCTCCTTTCAGAAATGTAAATCTTTTTCATTTATGCTTGAATTTACATTACGCACTTACTTTATGTCTTAAATTCAGTATTTAAATTCTTGCAATTTACTTTCTTGTAATTTACTTTCTTACAATTTGGATTTGCCTCCCCTCCTTCTAAGTGCTTATATTGGATGTTTTGAGTGTGTTCATATGGTTTTATGACTCTTTTGCACTCTAGGATAGAGTAGAGATCATCTTTTCTATCAAGTTGCAACTCTATCCAGAACTTGTTCTTCGCGCAGCATTTAGTATTTGATTTTTAGAAAAATCTAAAAAATCATTTTTGAGTGATTATTATTGGAGAAGGTGCAGGACTCTTATATGCATCTGTAAAAAAAATTTGGAGTTCACCTGTTGCACCGTTTGGACGCCATGAGGTGAAAACCAAGCTCCAAACTTTCTTCTCGAAGTTTCTGATTGTCTGTGTTCTTTGATTTTTTTTCTGTTTTTCTGTAAGGATTTTTGAGGTGAAATTTAGTGGAGTTATTCAAAACTCATTTTCTCACACGGAGAAAAATTCTCAAAATTTCTTGAGTACCAGAAACCCACCAACCACCTATTCTAATTGAGGACAGTCTCTGAAAATTCTGCTTTTGCTTTTCTAAAAGTGATTTTTGTGATTTGAATTGATCTTCTTTCTAAAAGTAAGAGTTGAATTGATTCCTTTTTATTTTGGACACTAGATAACCAGGATTGTGACTCAAAAATCCTCACATATTCTATGGTACTCATCCATGCAAGCTAGGGGTACACATAGTTGTTTAGTTGTTCGGGTTTTTCACGATTTTCTTTGTGCAATCCTTTCGAGGTATTAGTTGGAGTATTTTGAGGGAAAATTTTATTTGCGACCATTCACCCCCTCTGTTCGTCATCTCGATCCTTCAAAATTTCATTGATTACCCGGGAAACTCGCCTTCGCGGCGCAAGTGCGCGGCGTATCGCCACGTGTACACATCTAGTAGTACAAATCTCTGAACATTTGCACGTATGGCTATTCCATATTATACGAACATCTACTATGTAAGCTTGTGCATACTTGCTTTACTTTTCTATAAAGTTTTCAAAGCGATAATATGTAGTAGTAGAATATTGGAGGAAGACAAATACTAAGGTAGTCAACTATACCGCTTCAGCTATGCTGGAAGTCGATCCGTCAATAGCGTCTGTGGCGTGACTGGCGTCAATGTTGTCACCAAGCCTCATCATGATCCACCAGTGAGGTGGATTCATTCTCTGACAAAGCTGCAAGGCCAGAACTATGTGGCGAAATTCTTAACTGTAGTAGCTCTGTAGATCCCCGGCCGAAAATAGCCTATGTCCGGTGGAAATTGCGGAAATAGCCCTCTTTCACGAGCCGAGACGTTGCATACGGCAAAGCCACTCCTCTCGACCGTTGCACGTGGTAAAGCCACTCCTCTCGAGCGCTGATTCCACTGCTCCACAAAGGTTTATATTAGACGCCTCATTATAGATGGTTTTAGTAAATCGATTGTGATTTGATCCTTCTGTCTATTGTTGCCTTTGGGATTACTCTGTAATGAGATTGGGTAGACTAATGATATTGACATTCAACTTTGTGAATAAGGCCTTTAATCAGTGAACTTGCATGCTAGAAAGTCTTGATTACTTCACTGTCCTTTAATCAGTGAACTTGCATGCTAGAAAGTCTTGATTACTTCACTGTCTTGATCAGTAGCTAATTCTTATATGATGTTGTTTCTCAGTCAGTATTGCTTCATGTTCATGCTGAGTTAGATTGGTTTGTAAAGTGATCTTTACCTGGTATCATAATCTGGTCATTGATTGTTGATCTGATTAAGTAAAACTGCTATCTTCTGATCTGAATACATTGTTACCTGGTTCAGATGGAAATCTGGTAGCTTCTAATCTCGTAGTTGTTGATTAAAACTTAATCTAATAGTTTAGTTAACAAAAGAATATTGTGATTGACCAGGTTATAATTTGTTATTTGTTAGTGAACCTTATAATCAATTCTTTGTTGTGCATATTAAGGTGGTAAGGATTAGAGGTCTTATTCACTTAATTGATTTTTCTGGCCCATTTGTGATTGAAATTGAAGATCTAGAATCTTCAATTAAATCCTAATCTAAGAGTAATAGAAATTATTGTATGGATGTCATAATAAGTTTTATCTTAATGTTATGGCTACCTTTGGATTATGTAATCAGTGTGTATGCTTTATGTTGTTTTACCGTATGCAAAGATGATATAATATTGAGGGCTATATGTTGCATGTTAGAATAGGCATCTTAATAATCTACATTGTGAAAGTGGACAACATGAAAAAACTGTTAGAAACTAACAGAAAAGATCGAATAACTAAAGAGCAAATCTGAGCTAACAGAAAAGATTTATGAGATTAATCTTTAAGCAACCCAGCACCTAAGTGCATAAATCATTTCTATCTTTCTTACCTAATCCAATTCTCCAACACGCTACCGTCTGTGATCCTCTTTTTTTCTCTACACCCCTAGCAGAACTTCCATCATTAGTATATGTTGTTAAAAATTTTCTTCTGTTTAGATATTTTTGCAACGACATTCAAGGCAACAGCTTGTTTGATCAGGATCATCTTAAAATATAAAGTTTTGTAGCACTTTCATCTCCTTTTTTATTATAATATTGATGGATTCTAAGATAAAATCCATTTTATTCCACAGTTCATTCTGAAAGATGTCATGCGCTGAGTTATCGTTATCACTTTATCCTCGGCCCCGAATGAGAATACCATAGGCAGCTATACTTCTTGAATTATAGAGTTTATTAAGTCATCGTATGGATTCTCCATACGATGATTTAATAAATTCTATAATTTAAGAAGCAGGCACCCTATGGTATTCTCGTTCGGGGTGAGGATGAAGTAGAAGTGATAAATCAGAGCATGACAACGTTCATGATGAACTATGGAATGAAATAGATTTTACCTTAGAATCCATCAATATGTAAGAAAGAGATGAAAGTGCAACAAAATTTTATATTTTAAGATGATTTTGATCAGATAAGTTGTTGCCTCGATATATCTAAAATGTTTAGTTATTCAATTACTAAATCTATAACTGGTTGTGCCTTATAAATGTTGTTGCAGAAATATCTAAGAAAAAGAAATTTTCGAACAACAGATACTAATGATGGAAGTTCTGCTGGGGTGTAGAGAAAAAAAGAGGATCATAGACGGTTATATTTAGAAACCGTCTGTGATGTTATAGTATCATAGCGGTTTCTAATTAAAACCGTCTATGATGTTGATATCTGATGACGGGGAAATGGGCGTGAACCCGTCTCCAACGTCATTAGAGACAAGTTGTTTAAATTTGATTGAATATGAGACTAAGGAATATCAAATATCAGGTATTGCAGGTACATTACTTTCAGAATTCATACATTTACATAAAAATTCTGTTAATTACATCTCTTTGCGAGAAAACCCCTGATTAAGAATTCCAACATAAAAATTACACCAAGTTTGCAACATATGACATTACAAAAAATATATAAAAAAAGAAAAGTCTTCGATCTTGGCGTCGCTGACGAATGCTTTCCTGAGGGTATTTTAAATCGATTGATGATTTTTTATGCATATCAATATATGCATGCAGCCGACTGTACTTTGATTAAGTCATGCCTACTTGCATGGGCCTCACTAATTATCCTTCATAATTAAATGAAGAAAGCAATTAGCATATGTACACTGCAACGCTTTGATTTATTTTAATTGCAGTCTACACGTATAGAGATGGATGTGCACGACAATTTGCGTGATTTTTCTTTGTGCCGAGTCTTCATGGGCTAATTGTATAATTCATTTTTTTAGCAATGCCACTTCCCATTGCGTTGCATGCATGTATGTATTTGGGATGCAGTAGTTGTAGTGGACATGGGTTAGTGGCAATTATCTTTTGCTAATTTGAGTAATTGGAATGGTAATTATCCTCTTGATGCACTAATTTTAGCATCTTTTTTGGTCATGTTCGCTGCACATTCATGCATGTATGCAGGACATGGCTTAAGTGTGGTTCCTTAATTTCCCTTTTGTTTTCTTTGTTAATTTGATGATCCATTAATTAGTGTTTAGCTCGTACATGCATGAGCATGGCCACGATATGATGCATGGCCGTGGCCGTGGGCAAGTGGGAGGTTGCGGCAACTTGACTGGGCTATCAATCCAACATGGAGCAAATGCTATCTTCACTAATTAGCACCTTAATTAATTAAGTCTTTTATGCATGCAGCCTGGATGTAAACTAATACACGCTATTATCCCCAGTGTATGTAATAAGCCACGATACCATTTCTTTTGCGACATGGGTGATGCTATGCATGCATTTATATGTATATATACTCCTCCACTAATTAATTAGGGAAATGCTTAACGCATGATGCATACTAGCACAGGAGCGTGGCGCCAATTTTTTTTTTGTGTATATGCATGCATCCGTATATATATACACATATATATTTGTATGATTTTTTTTAAATTTGTATCCACTCATGATTCGTGTCCGCTTTAAGGGACCGAACCAAAGAAAACGCATCTTCATCTTCTCACCCTTGTTCCGTATCCACTAATGGGACCGAGCAAGGACGTGAGGCCTTGATACATCTCACCCAAGTTCCGTATCCACTATTGGGACCGAACAAGGACGTGAGGCCTTGATACATCTTACCCAAGTTCCGTATCCGCAAAGGGACCGAACAAGGACGTGAGGCCTTGATTGATCATCTCACCCAAGTTCCGTATCCGCAAAGGGACCGAACAAGGACGTGAGGCCTTGATACATCTCACCCAAGTTCCGTATCCGCAAAGGGACCGAACAAGGACGTGAGGCCTTGATACATCTCACCCAAGTTCCGTATCCGCAAAGGGACCGAACAAGGACGTGAGGCCTTGATTGATCATCTCACCTAAGTTCCGTATCCACTATTGGGACCGAACAAGGACGTGAGGCCTTGATACATCTCACCCAAGTTCCGTATCCACTATGGGACCGAACAAGGATGTGAGGTCTTGATGGAGAGTACATCTTGACTCGGGGGGAAGGAAGATGGAAGGAAGAAGAGCACTTCGGTTTGTATCATTTGATCAAGCCTAAAGGCTAAGGAAGAACATGATTCTCACCTTCTTTTACCTTCTTCTCCTCTCCTAATGGCAGCTTGCTTGCTTTCCTTTTCTTTTGAGTGTTGCTCTCAAGAGTGTTTGCTCTCAAGCCCTTTTACCGAAAACTCTCCAACCAGCCTTCCTGTCTACCTTCATCCTCTATTTATAGAGCCAGGATGAAGGGGTGGTTTCTTTGAAGGAGGTTACGGCAATCCTCTCTTCAAATTTCCTTTCCTTTTTTTTTTTTGCGGATGCACAATTCAATCATTTTAGCCAGTGCTTGTGGCAGTTGTATAGGACGTGCATAATGTGGACTGAGTCCTGCTAACATAGTTGACTGAATCCTGGGTTCATTGGTCTATTGGAGAAGGTAATTATTTATTGCTTTTACTCATTGCTGTAGCCCGCATTTACAGGCCATACTGCAGGACGTGCTGGTTGCATGCAAGACATGGCGATTTCCATGGACCATTATCACTCCTTAATTTAAGCGATTAAATTAGTAATTAATTCTTTCATGCATGCATATATATAGCCAGGCCACCATTTTCATGGAGAGATGCTATATATGCATGCAGTCGGAGGCTCGGTGCATGCAAGCTTTAATTAACTTTTTCTTCTCTCTTTTTTTTTATGAAGTTAATCAATTCACTAATAGAGTACTTAATTATGTATGCATGCACATGACTACAGCACCTAGGCGTGTTCTTTTGGACGTGGCCAATATAGCATTATGTCTCCTTTATACATTTTTTTTGGTTGGTTTGAACTAAAAAGGCCCCGTATGGATATGGACCCACATGTCATCAAGTCACCAACTAATATATTAATTAGTTAATGAAGTATTTAATTCATGATTATATACATGTGTTTATTTTCCTCACATTTGACTGAGGTGTTATCACATTAGCGCAACGCATGTAAGATTTTAAATTTTGTCAGTGTTCATGTGTATCATAGTGATTGTTATTTCAATATAATTCACGTCCTTTATTCATTTTGCTATGTTCTAACGGATTGTAGCCGTTAGTGTATTTTATTGATCTATTATTTATTCATTTATTTTTTTATCTCAAGACAAAACCGTTGTCAACAATATCATAGACGATTTGGATACCGTCTGTGATATGTTGGTATATCACTGACATGTGGTCATAGACTGTTCAAAAAACCGTTTGTGATGATGGTTTTGAACTGTCTATGATGGTATAATCTACAGTAGTGTTACGCCCGGCCGACCAAATTTCCCCTTCATCAGCGCAACGGCGCCTCTGGCGCTACATAGGCGGTGATGGCTCCCAATGGTGGGCCCAATAGCCCGCATGCGACGATTTTTGGCCGCGTGTCATGTGGTGAGCAGACGGCCTCGACCGAAAATTATTTTGTCTGAGCGACTACAACATGGGTCAGACACCAGATGATGGCCTCGGGAAAATTTGTGTGCGGCCGTAGCGCGTGTTGGATGTCGAATGACGGCCCCGGTGAAAGTTCAAGCTCCATTAATTTGGTTTTGGTGTTAATGACAAATCTAATATTGAGACTAACTCTTTTGATAATCATATATTGATTAGTCTCAATTGTTAATTAATGATAAATCTTTTTATGAGACTAACTCTTTTGTTGAGCTTAACTCTTATTAGTCTCTTTTGGATGAAAAAGATGGAAATATCAAATGTATGCATTCGAGTTCATGTTATATATCTTGTTGCATTCCTTGGATACAATACCCATGATTATATTAACAAATCCAAATATGAGACTAACTCTTTTATTGAGTATATCTTTGTTTAGTCTCATTTCATTGAAAAATGGAGAACCCAAGGTATGCACTCATATTCATTTTATGATATCTTAATGCATATTTTGGATTCAAGATTAAAGGATGAACTCTACCATTATTCAGACCTCAAGATGTGCATAATGTTTTCAATTCTATATTTACATAGATGCGCATATCTAGAGGGAGTTCATCATTTAACTTGAAGGTTTCATTGTATTGATCTATTCTTTATTGACACATATAAGGATCAAGACGTTGAAACTAAATCCTTGAGTATATATTCGAATTGCCTAGTTGTAGTATACTCATGGTAATATAGGATAAGCTTCAATGTAATCAAAATTGAATATGTATATATTGTCTCCAAATCAATTATATTTATGCACATATACATATGGGGTTTATTCTATAGTTGATGGCTTAGAGTAATGGTCATTTCCATATAGTCCACATATTATGGATCATTACTTTTAATCAACATGAGTATATGAAAACTTGTGTAGTTAATATATACTCATATCAATTTAAATGAAAATTTAAATTGAGGTCGGTTGTCTTTTAATCATCAAAGGACATTTCATCGTGTGTTGATGGTGTTTTTTTGGATTGATTAAGAATAATCGATAGTTCTTGAGTATAACAAAGCATTGGTTGCATCGGTGCACTCAAGACACATTTATATCATTTAATTTGATTTAGGTTGTGCTCAATCGATATTAGAGGCTTCCATTATGTGTTAATGGAGTAAATATATGATTGAGACAACCATGTGTATTGGACTAACTATTCTTATGAGTTGTGAATGAGATAGGTTAAGTCCAAATGGTTGAGATGAGAAAACGGAACAGTGACGCATCAAGTGAAGATGGGCGTCAAGAGGAGATCCCGAAGAAAAGAAGAGAAGAAATTCATCAAGAGATGATGGACAAAGAAGAGAAGAAGAGTGACGATCCCGGGAAGATGCAAAAAGATCAAAGATCTTAAAAGCCCCAAAAGGGATCAAGTGCGGCGACGAAGGTATAACTAGATAGGCTAAGGACTTTCTAGTCTTTGAGTTTAGTTTTTATCATTGTACTATTAAGAGGGGTCGAGTTTTCTAGTTTGAGCTTCATCATGTGTTGGTGGGTTCAACCCGCGTTTCACTCAAGCTCAACCTGTTTGATTTTTGCATGGAGCTAACCATTTGGCATGTGTTGCGAATGGGTGAAGCTTGTGCTTTGGTTTTGCTTATGGCTTTGATTTGCATGTGTTGCAAATGGGAGAAACCTATGTTTCAGTTTTTCGCATAACGCCTTGATTTGCATGTGTTGCAAGTGGGATAAGCGTAAGCATGCGTTGGCTTTTGCATGAAGTTCGTATTTTACATGTGTTGCGAATGTTGAATTCATGCTTGCTTTAATTCAATTTATTATTTGAAGTAATTGCTTGGAGCTAAGTTTTGCATATGTTGCAAAAGGAGAGGGCTCAATCAATTTGTGTTTATGAGGTATGCATGGAGCTAAGTTTTGCATATGTTGCAAAAGGAGAGGGCTCAATCAATTTGTGTTTATGGGGTATGCATGGAGCTAAGATTTACATGTGTTGCAAGCAGAGAGCTCATGCATTTGAGTTTGTTTAAAATTACTTAGAGCGAGGTTTTGCATGTGTTGCAAAACGAGGATGCTCAAGCAAGTTAGATTTGGAGTTTACGTGTGATTCTTTGAAGTATGTGAATAGAATTTGCAAATGTGTTTTGCAAATTATTTTGATCATGAGTTGATCATCACATGGCTCAAGTTTTAATCTTATTGACCCTTGCTAGCTTGTAGTCATGCTTTTGATCAAGTCTATGTGAGGGATTTTGAGAAAATCAAAGTTAGACTTGAATGACTACATTAGAGTCTTTGGAGTTTTTGTGATTTTAAGAAATATCTATGGTTGCTTAAATCTTGAAAATGGGTGGAGATTGTAGCCCTTGAGATAAGCTTTGCATAGAGTCAAAGATCACCTAAATCGGAGTTCGGAGTAAAAAGTTATGATCGTTTCTGTTTGAAAAATGTGGCACTACCACCCCTGAAGAGAGGTAATGCCGCTAAGTCGGCACTACCGCCCTGAAGAGCAGTAGTGCCGCTCGAGCGGCACTGCCACTGTTTTGCCTGCGGTAGTTATTTTCCAGAATGGCTATTTTTTGTTATCCTGAGTTCGGCACTACCGCCCGTAGGGGCCGGTAGAGCCACCCGAGCAGCACTACCGCGAGTTTGCCTGAGGTAGTGCCGGGAATAGAGCCGTTAGCCGACCGTTGGGGTTGAGGTCGGCACTACCAGCCCTTAGAGGGCTGTAGTGCCGGATTTACCGAGTTTTTCAAGTTTTTGCCCTCAACGGCTAGTTTTCTTGTGTGGGCTATATAAGGAGGCCTTGGGGGGGCATTTGCTGGGTGTTGAAGCTCTCATTTGTGTATTGGCTCTTGTGTGAGTATTTGGAAGGTGATTTGCATGCGTTACATTCCCTCAAGTTGATTTTTGAGCTAAGAGTGAAACTAATTGCATGTGTTGCAATTAGGAGTGGGTTGATAGTCTCTTGTGCATGTGTTGCACTTGAGGAGGAGCCTAGGTGTTGTGTTGCACTAGGTGATCACCGGAAGCGCATGTGTTGCGCTAGGTGAAGCTCGAGCGGAGACTCGGCTTATTACCCTTAGAGGTTGCCGCCTCCTAGACAGCGTAGAGCGTCATGCGCGGGAGCTCTCGAAGGAATTGTGAGAAGCCCCAGTAAGTTTGTGAAGGTTCGAGTTGAGCCTACCCGAAGGGGTGAAAAACTCCCACTAGTGGAATCGAGACGGGTGCTCAATTCGTGGAGCCGGTCCAATTCGTTTGGGCTAGCCTCAACATGGATTAGGGGAGACCGGCAAGTCTCCGAACACCACGGTAAAAAGTATTGTGTCTCTTGTGCTTGCACTGTATTCGTTATTTATATTCAAGCAATTTACATTCATAGAATTAAATTGATAAATTACTTGTTCTTAGGATTGCAATTCATTGTTAGAGACATAATTAGTTAGTACACATAGTAAGCCTAGAGATTTTAGGCTTTGATTGTCAAAACCTTAGTTTATCGTTTCCACATTAATTGTTGTTAAGGTTTTGGCATAAGAGTAATTGAGGTGAATTGCTTTGTAGAGATTCGTAGAAAAGTAAATTTTTAAAAAACCGCCTATTCACCCCCCCAGTCTAGTTGGCATCCTCGATCTTACACCCAAGCGAATCTCTGTCCCGTGGTGATTTATGTTGTTTCGCGATGTCTCGTTCGCGTGTTGACAGCATCGATGGACGACCAATTTTCTCGTGCGTGATCGCCGAAGCACGCTATAAATTACGAGGCTATCATCTACGAACACCAGAACTTGGAGGAGAGAAAGAAAGCAGAGGAAGTGCACGAGAGTTCTTATGTGTTGCGCGCTCTGCGAGAAGCGCAAGCTAGAAGAGAGGAGACGGGAGAAAAGAGAGGGAAATAGGAGATGGAAAAAGAAATGTGGAATCGTAGTTTTGGAGGAATATTATCGGTGTTCATATTTTGTAGGAATTTATTTCAAGCTATCTTCATTTTTTCGATTAACTAATTTGGGTTCCCTATTTTGCATATCTTCTCCAAGAAGTTTATTTTGCAAGTTAGTTGAGGTTTTGTGATTTTCATTAGAGCTTCACACAGGTTAGTTTGTAATATTTAGGAATATTAGTATGATAATGTTGTAATATTAGTATAATTAATAGAATATTAATAAAAGTAGCATGACATAAAACCACGCTATTAGTCGAACAAGCAGTACATAAAATGATGGTTTTAGAATAATGAGTAGTTCAGGAAATAATGTTTTGTACTTACATAATGGTAAATACATACAATAATAGTGCGTACTTAGTGTCCATGAAAGACATAAATAATATGTTGTGTACTTGTCATGATTGTAGTGCAATATAGTAGTACTTGAAATACCTGTATTAGGACATGTAATGATAATGTTAAAATAACTAGCCATACATGAAATAAAGGTACATGCATGGTGTAAGTAATGGGCTAATGGCACAATCACTACAAGAAAAGTGATTATCTGTGACGAAAACGTCGTGATGTTGTCAACTTTTGTCATGGAAAATCTATTTTCTGTGACAACTTGTTTATGTTCGTCATTAATTGTATCAAGCGTCGTCACCCCATGTACTTTTGTGACAAAACATAAAATTTCGTCATGAAACCATAATACAAATCGTCATAGAAAATGAATGGTTGTTTGTCTTGGACTAACGTCAAACATATGTCTGTATTGTGACGATATGCTTTTTCATCACGGAGGCATGGCCTATCGAGAGGCTATATCTAGAGGGCCCCCTGTCCGAGGTGGCCTTATTATCGGACTTGGCCTTGTGGAATGTCGGAGTCTATACGTAGTTTAATGAAAATATGGCAAATACCAATTTTTAATAAGGGCAAAAAGAAGTCAAGTGGAAATTCAAATAGAAATCTACTACACAAAAAAGGTGGGATTTTGCTTTAGAGTTTCTTGATTGCATGTGTTTTGTTACGAATTCAAGATGCAAAAATTATTTGGATTTATAAAATTGAGATATAAATCATTCTATGGTTAGTCATGTGCATGCAAAGTTTATTTCTAAATGTTTTTGTAATTTAAAGTTTGATTTAATTTTAGAAATAGAAAAACAAGAAAATTTAGATTAGTTTTCTACTGCCCTCTCGATCTTTTGTGTCATGATTTATTTTAATGTATACATTGATTTACCCTATTTTATATTTTTATTTATTTATTTACTTATTTATTTTATATATATATATTTCTTTTCAGGCCAAGCCGGCCCATTTTCTTTTTGGCCCAATTGGCCCAACCGACTTCCCTCATCTAACCCTGATCTACCCGAGCTCCTCTCCCCATTTTTCCATAGCCGCCGCACTCGGTTCTCCTCCTCTCTTGCTTTCCCGATCTCTACGCCTCCTTTCTACTGGTGCCGCCGCCTGGTTGACCCCCCGGGTCCCTCCCCGTCCTCCTCCTCCTCGCGTCCATCTGTGCTCGGGAACCACCGCTGATCTTGGCTTCTGGGCTTCCCTTCTCCTCTCTCTCTCACGCGCCGGCCACACTTCTCTTCTACTCGCCGACGCCTCCACTGGTGCCCCTCGGTCTCCCTCATCACGTCGCCAGCCTCTAGATCCATGGGATCCGGCCATCCTCCCCGGCATTGATGGCCTCTCTTTTCTGTCGAGTTAAGTGAATCCAATTCCTTTCCCGTTTTCCTTACTCTTCCTCTTCTTCACCCTCCTCGGCTCACCCCATTTTCTTCTTCTCTTTTTCTAGGTTTTCCCCTAGCGGTTGCAGTTGGGCTTGGGCCCTCATCGTCGGCGGCCTTACGGCCACCCTTCAGTTCTGGAACTCCCCCCAAGCTAAGTAACCGACCCCCTTCCTTTCTACTGATTCCTTCGAAATACACAACCCATGTATTTTATTAACCATGCACTGCCTAGTATGAGTGTGAAATAAATTCTTAGAAGCAAGAATGTGTCCATGTGTGTTATCCGAATCTTCCTGGGTCAAGTATTTGCATGTGCTTGTGTTATTGATTATTGGATCCTTGATATAGCTAGTATTGGGTTTTAGTATGTAGGGTTCTGAAATGAGAGCACTGGGATTTTGAGTGTTCATGTTAAAACAGAGAAGATACATGATTCTGCAGGATTTCTTTTGAGTGAGTAGTGTAGAAGTTACTCATTTCTGTAGTGAACATATACTAGTTTTACTTTTTGGATTTGAATAGATGTGGTTGAAGATTCTATGTGATGATCTCTGTCCAATTTAATTACAAATAAGAAGTATTTAGAGTTAGACTTCATATGCCTAAATTCTGAGTGCTTGTGCTGTGAATTAGCAAAACATGCTTACTATTTCAGACCAGGCCGGCGATAGCCGTTATTAATTAATGCAGCTTAAGTCTTAACTAAATGTAATCTAGAGGTAATTAGCTTTCAGATTTTATTTTCTTGTGTTTGATTGTTAGAAATGGAGCCTAGAAGGTGTAACTGATCTGTCATGTGCCGAAAGGAAGATATGTACATTTGGTTTTGTATCCCTTTGTAACTAAATGATGTAAGGTCTTGAAAATAAATCTTTGTGCCTTGAGATTATAATGAGTTCATACTGATGTTTTGAAATCTAAAGGCAGAGAGCAATGCATGTATTTGAAGATTTGCATATACATGCTTAAGGCATAGAAAAGACGCTAAGGCTATTTATGACATAGTTAACTCCTTACTGTATGTGATCCCAATTTAAGTAGCCGCACGCCGGAGGACATCTTATTTGCTTCACATTGATGTTTATGCCTTCCAAGCAATAGGGTCTCGAGAATATAGTGCACTGTTTTGCTGAAAGAGCACATAGATAATCAGGCTATGTATCTTTCTGTGCTTAAATGATTCAAGTTCTAGGAATTTCATTTATGTATATTTAATATCATCTTGAATTTTCAGAGTAGCAAGTAGTACTTGAATTTGGGTTCTGCACATTCTTATTGTATGGCATAAGGAGATTGGTAGGGTATATATATATATATGTGTGTGTGTGTGTATATATATATATATTTATTTATTTTTGACACTGAAGTAATATTTGATGCTTGCTGTTTTATGGTGGGGGGAGGGGGTTGGTTATAGAGCAGAGCATGAATACCTTGAGTTCCATTGAGTAAAAAAATGGTATGTGCTTTGCAACCCTTACTGCTGAATGCACATTACTTCATTCCTTGAGTCAAAGTTTCAAACTTATGTGTAGATTGGGGTGCTTGACTCTTGAGCTCAAATTACATGCGTGTATGCTCTTTTATTATTGATTCTTTTTTCTACATGGATGGAATACCTAGAAATTTAATTGTTGTTTAAGCACATATACAACTCGATTTTGATATGTGATTTATAACCCGATCGAGTAGCATTTTTTTCTTTGAATGGAAAAAGAAAGATGCATCAACTAATGAGATTGCACCTTGTGGTCAGCAGAGGAGTTGGAATGGAGAGCAAAGCAGAAGAAAAGGACAGTAGTGAGCTTTATTTCCTTTTCTTTCTTTGCGCTTCTGTCTTCAACCGAAAGAGCCAAGATAAAAGAGATAGTGATAGAAAAGGTGAGTTGGTACATTCTATGGGAGTAGTGAAATAGGGTAGGTTGTCATATAAATGTGGTTGATTGGTTTTTGTATGGCGACCTCAAAACCGATCGTGAATGAAACCAGGATGGTCGTGAAAAAGCATGGGTTGGGCAATGTGGTGGCAGGCATGCACCCCCTACGCCATCCGGCTTTGAGGAGTGGGCAAGGTATGGGCAAAAGAAGTATGGCAGCTGGCTTGTAACTTGAGGGCTAAGGAAGAGTGTGAAGCAGTTCATTTTTTTTTGTTAGTCTTAAGAATAAGTTGAATGTTGACTAAGAGCTAGACTTAAGGAATGTTTCTAAGTTGGTTTGGATGGCAGATTAGGAGTCTTTCTTTTGCAAATTTTTGAGAATTTGTTTGTGTTGTATGAGATCTAAGGATAGAGATTTTTGAGAGGTTTGAGGTTATGCAGATCTTGATGTTTTGTCAGTTTTGTATCAAAGTTTATGATTTGATTTCCACCTTTTATAAATTTCAGATATAATTGAATGGATTTGATTACTCTACAATTTAAATGGGTTGTCGATCTGTGCGAATATGAAATATGTTTTAATTGAGTTGTGTGAGTGTTCAATGACAAAAATGCATATCCTCATGGCAATAATCTATGACAAACAATTTCGTCATAAATAAAATGGTCAACACTCATTTTTGGCTGACCGAAGTGTTTTTTATGACAAATTTAACATTTTTCATGACGTTTTGGGTACAATTAATGATGGTTATATTCATCATAGAAGTGACCTCTTTACTGATAAAAATGTAATTTGTCATAAAGAAGTTGATTTTTTATGACGAAAATAAGCAATTCGTCATTGAAAACTTTCTATGACAAGTTGAATTTCGTCATAAATTCATCATAAAAAACCTACAATGACGATTTCTGGACTAATGATGACGAGTTTGGATCGTCATTAAAAATCACTTTTCTTGTAGTGAATATTAGTGAAATATTAATATGAATATTGTAATATTAGTGTAGTATCAATATGATGTGACATAATCAGCAGTACGTGAAATGATAGTAATATTGTGATGGATGCATAATTTTAATAATTTAAGGATAACATTACGAGAATATTTGTGTAGACTGCAATGGTAGTACAATTAGTTGTACATGAAATGACGGTACGTAGTTAGTGTGATTTCAGTGCAATTAATAGTACATGAAAAAATGCTATTAGTACATGTAATGACAGTAATAGTGCTAGTAGCAGTACAGGAAATAACATTACATGGAGTATGTAATGGTATACTATTAGTGAAATAGTATGAAAATTGTAATATTATTGTAGTACCCGTATGATATGATATAATCAATATTATGTGAAATGACAGTAATACTGTGATGCATGCATAACTCTATTAATTTTAGGATAATATTACGAGAATATTTGTATGATTACTAGACCATAATGGTAGTACAATTAGTAGTACATGAAATGACGGTGTGTAGTTAATGTGATTTTGGTGCAATTAATAGTACATAAAAAATGCTATTCGTACATGCAATGACGATAATAGTATAAATAGCAGTATATGAAATAACAGTACATGGTGTATATAATAGCATAATGTTAGTGAAATATTAGTATGAGTATTGTAATATTATTGTAGCACCTGTATGATTTGATATAATCAGCAGTACATAAAATGATGATAATACTGCGATGCATGCATAATCTCTACTATAATTACGAGTTGGTGGCGGTGGTCCGTTCTCCCCCCTCCCCCAGGCATACCCACGAAACAGAAAAAGTTTTAATTCGGTTGGATATGCATGCATGCGTGATCTGCGGCGTATCAGACTCTTATCTCAATCAGCCGATTCTATTTCTAAATACTGCACGGCCGATTTTTTCCCTATACTATACGCATACATCTTCTGAGTTACCATGTACTTTTGAGTTGCCATATGCATCCTTTCTATTAAATATTTAATTGCATACATAGATAAGATCATCTTTTCTTTTTATCTAATCATGTATTGACTTGATTCCGGTCGGCCAGTAGTATGCGCATGGCCATGCATGACACAACTAGATAAGTTTGTTATCTCTATCTCTACTAATTCTAATTAGGAGTTGGTGGTGGTACGTCCATTCTCCACCCTCACCCCGACATGTGTGTGCACCCGTGTGGCTGAGTGGGAAGCGGGTAGTGGCCACCTCGGTAGATTGGATTGGATCATCCCGTCGCGGGAGGTAAATGAATATGCATAACTCATTTATTGCTTTCCTTTCTCCTATTGATCTGGCATTCGACTCGGCGGAGATTGCTTTTGTTGCTTTTCGGATTTGATTGATTGATTCTCTTTCGAAGGAAGCAGAGCTCCGATTCATGGAGTTGGGTCTCTTCTCGCCACTTTCCCTTTTGTTGCGTCCTTATTCGACGATTTCTTAATTTGGATTTCATAGATATCTCCTCAGTTGCTCAATTTGCTAGTGCGTCATTTGGCATCATAGGTACTACATGACTGATATCTAAGATTTGTTCATGTTTTATGGTGACGGCGTTGTTCAAGAGGGTTCATATGGGGTGGACCTTTTGAATTACGAACGGAAGATGATCCGGGGAGGGTCGATGGGGAAGACTAGGTTGGACATCACCTCAAGACCTGACACTTCTTGGTTTCGAGGCCGTGACCCTTACCTCGAGGATACTATAATCTACGGTTTGCTAGACGCTGACCCCCGTAGTCTAGATTTTCCCATTCGAACAAAGGACTCATACAGCCTCCAACATCCAATCCACGAAAGACGAAAGCCAATCACTCCGCTCCCTAAACTAGCCGAAATGCAAGCACAACCTTGACACTGTTGTGCAAGTTTTTGATGGGTTAGATCCCAACCCAGGACATTGTTTCTACCGATGCCCTCTGTTCATGGTAACCGCTACAGCTCTTACTTACCATTTGGCTCATGTCTCCCTATATGACACATACTTTTGCTTGCAGACTGCGGATTGTAAATTCACTGAATTGGTGGACACACTGTATCCCATACATGCCCAATGCTATATCCATACATTGTTGTATCGCTTCGATGAAATGGATGAGGTCCTCACAGCGGTCAAGAAGGAGAACGAACAGCTCCGCAGGCAGAACTCGGAGCTCCAGACCCAAAATGACAACGTCGTCAGAGACTCAAAAAGAGAAATAATGGGGATGTCGTCCACCTTGGCAGCGACTACCACACTTACTGCTGCGGCGGCAATGCCAACGTAGCTGTGCTTGCCACTAATGTGACCAACAACCCCGTCCATGCTATCCTAACGATCAACACTCCATTTAGGTGCCTTATGGTTACCCATTCAAGTCTTAATATCCTCGCCATTAAAGCGTAGTCCATCCCACCTTTTTTACAATTCCAAAAGGCGTACTAGTATCGTACTTTTGTCGATATTCATGGCTGCTCTATACCACCATTTGTACTGTTCAAACTGTAAAGACCATGTAATCCACCTTTATTATGAAATGCTATATTTCATTCATTCCATTGTTTTCGAACTTTAAACATGCAACACTGTACCAGTTGCAAGAACAACATCAACGAATGTGACAACACATTCAGCCTACTTCACCATTTGGAATATAGAGCAAGCAAATACCTGTGCGCGGCACGTGCAGGCCAAGCGTCTATTTTCCCAAAAAAAACTACTCGGGGCTAAATCTGCAACACAATAAATTTTGAAAATTTCACATTTGCGATTGGCGGCAAAGAGCCCCACTGAACTGACAAAGGACTATCCATCCGTATTTGAAATAGCAACATTTCAAACACCGATAGATAGTATATTTCTAATTTTTTAAATCAACATTTTATTTCAATAATTTTTCATGATAATAATGCTGGCACTTTTTGCACGCATATGCGGCGCCCATGTGTCTTCAGCAAGGATAGTGCAACGCCCAGTGTCATTGCATTGTCCTTAGTAGCAGTTATAACCGTCATAGCCGCCCAACATACACGATCAGTGTTAGGGAGCCATTTTTGCAAATCCGGCTAAATGGAGGCTATTTTTGCAATAATAGTTTTTAAAGGAGTTAAAACATTAAAACATTCCTATGTGGCGTTCAACATCTATCTTCACACTATTACCAGCGAGTGTGGTTTGAAAGCTCATAGTACAACACATGGTATGTGGCCGTAGCAATGTCGAAGCAAGGTCATCGGGTGGAAAAAAACTCGAAACTCGCGAGTTTAACGAGTACTCGAAAACTCAGCTTGACTCGACTTAAACTTGTTCCTTAACGAGTCGAGTCGAGCTGGATTTTAAACTTATTAAGAAAACATGTTAAACGAGCGAGCCAACAAGCTTTTAAAAAAACAATGCTTATCTCGTTAGCCCTAGATCCTAACGCAGTAACGCTTCCCCATTCCTTTCAGTCTCAGACCCGATTCCCCTCTCCTCCTCTTCGAAGCGCCGCAATTCCCCTCCGCTCCCCTCCCCTTCGACGCGCCGCAATTCCCCTCCGGCTCGAGCTCTTGCTCCAGATCCGCCAACTCCCGGTCACCAACGCTCTCCGCCGCAGCCACCCCGTTGCCAACGCCCCCAACCCGCGTCGTTGCCCTTGCTCCCCGCCCCTCCCGGTCGAGCTGCACCGCCAAATCCGAGTAGACCTCTAGCTCCTCCCCTCCGGCCGTCCACCCACCGGGATCCTCCCCTTCGGCCGTCCACCCACCGGGCTCCTCCCCTCTGGTTGTCCCCAAGGTTAGCATTTCCAAACACTTGCACATGCAGCAACTTGCTCTGATGATTTGCAGAACTCATTGCTTCGTGCAGAAGATCAGATTTCATTTCTAGGTTTCTGAAAAAAAACAAAGCTATGATTTGTACTAAATACTCCACCCTCTGAAGAAATTTAAAACGTGTTGGAGTTTAATTAAATTTCTGTTTTGTACTTATTATCTTGTTTAGTTCTGGTTTTTATCTGAGAGCATGACATAATCTTGCCTTTCGAGTGTGCTGCTAGAAGGCATGCTTGCTTGATTTCCGCCCTTTATACGAGAAATTATTTTCGTAAAGACAGTATATGCATCTAGTTTCTTTGTCAATTCTGCACTAAAATGAGACCAATATGAACCAGCAAATTTCTCATAGGTAACTTCCTTCAATTCAATAAAAGTTTGCAATGCTCGAGATTTTTAATGCCCTCTCTCGATGCTAGACTTCAGTCCACCACAAAACACATCAAAAATGATGTCCGGCATGTTCCATCAAGCATCATGAAGAACTTGCGATATGTTATAGTAAGAGGATAGTGCTCACGAGGTAGATCCCTTAAATTGTCAGGTACATCTGTAAACTCTTCCAGGTCATCAATGATGTCATGCATATGAAGAATGCTAGGCTGATAAGAGACATCACCAGAGCAAAATCTATAAATGGTTAAAATAACTTACAATTAATATGAAGAGCATGACTGATAGTTATACAATAATCAAAGTAAATATCTTACTTATAGAAGAAATAATTTAACCAACTTGCTGTGTATAATTCCAAAAAAGATATCTCAAAAAGAAAATGCACTCCAAATGGGTAAAAAGAAAAGGTTAAACCTTTCAAAAGGGAGAATCTAAAGGGTGTGATGTTAGAAATACAGTAGAATGGCATGAGTACAATAGAAAATTATCTTGACTCAACTTGCACAATTATTTATGTCCTCCACTTTCAAAGAGATATATGAAATAAATTTTACAAATTGGAAACATAAGTAAAACTATCACACAGACCTCCAATTCGGCAGCTTTACTTTTTCAGTCTACAAATGTGATCCTTTATAGCTGAGCATAACTTTGGGCTTATAGTGATAAAGACTTGTTTTACAAAACTTTCTCCTTTGCATGTGTCCTTCAGTAGCATAGAATTTTGGTCATCAGCCCCAGATGAATTAATTTCATCCAAATTTAGCCCTTGGGATGCAATCAAGGACTGTTGCTCTATTTGAATCAGTTTCATTGTCAATAATATACGGTATTAGTTGTGGTTTTACCCATGTTTATGTGTTCATGGATACGTTGTGATGTATGTGGAGTGATACATGAGGTTTGTGATCGCTGTGTTTAGTAGTGGTGTTTGTGATCCTGAATACAGAGATTTTAGTGTTACAAATTACTCCAGAGATTTTAGTACTTCTGGCAGGAGAAAGTGTTCTTATTGTAAACTGACATCCTGAATACATGCTAACTTCAAGTCTTCATCTATGACTTTTTTTTAATATACAATCCAGCAGATGTAACAATATGTAACAATATCTCAGTGTGCCCTTGGTTTGGAGATGTAGAATACACAAAGGCTCAGTGCTTGCTGGTATTGCTAAATGTTTAGCATTCTTCGTTGAGACTACTAGAAATGAGTAACCTAAGGATATCTCTATGCTTTACAATTTGACATTCTTTTAATCTTTCAAAGTTCAAACTGTTTGGTATGACTTTGATAGAGCACATCCATGGCCTATCTAGATGGATAAAAAAAAATTCAATAAATGGAGAACTACTGAAGATGCAAAAGGAACTACTGACATATTCTTCCTGTTCTAGTTGGGAGTTTGTTCTTTCTGTTCTAAAACCAGTAGGATTTCTTTCCAATGTATACTGTAGAGCTCACATTACTACCGAGTTTAACGAGCCGAGTCGAGCCAACTTGTTAAGAAAACGAGTCGAGTCGAGCTGGCTTGTTATCTTAACGAGTTTAACGAGTCGAGTTGGCTCGATATCCACCCCTCTCATCTCGGTTTGTCTACCTGTGCCAAGACTCCAGAGGGCTATCGATGAAAGTGATAGTAGTGGTGAAGAACCATGGAGAGGTAGAATTTTAAGGAAATCTGCAACATTTTAGCACCATGCATGCCATTTAACTAGGACATGCAACACTGTTCGTTTGTGAATCAATCCTACAGACTAAGCAATAATGAATTGCCCGTAGTGATGCCCGTCAATGCAGGCGCGGGGCCAGCATGGCTGATGTGTATGTAGCACGGCGGAGACAGAGAGAAGAGATACACGAGGGAGAGTTACGTTGCGCGTGGAGCGTTGGTGTGGATCAGACGGTGCACAAGGGAAGAGCATGGATCAGCAAGTGCGCCATGGATCAGCCGAGCAGCACGTCGTCACATGTTCAGGCGGCGGCTATATATGCGTCGTGATGTGAAGAAGGTGGCGGCGCTAGGTTTTCCAAGGCTAGCTTTTCTTTGATCTATTTTCAATTGTGCTGGCCCGATACGTCCGTAGAAAAAAAAATATTGCAATGCGTCAAACGTCCGAACTATTGCAATTCCGTAGAACTTTTTATCGCTTAAGTGACGATTTAACAACCATGGTGTGTTCCACTGACAGTGTTACTCTTGTTGTCTGAGAGTTGTACATATTGGGCAACAAGTAGTAGTCACGAAGAAAGAGACTACGCTACCAAGAATTGCGTTTGAAGCGACGGAGTTTGAATGGGACTGCCCACAGGTGGTTCAGATGATACATTGCACTACAAAGTAAAAGATAATAGTATAAAGCCTCCTCGGCATGATCAAAACATACCAAGTATGCCCAAAATACGTGAGGTGGTGCAAATTTGAAGGGGGATTTGTTGTCTGAATGAGGTGGCAAATCTGTAAAACTGACAAGACACCTATGAAACTATTATCGATTGAGATGTAATATTTGCACAACTGTTGGATTGGCCATTTGCGACAATAGTTTTCTACATCAAGCTAAGCACATTTTTTCTGGTTAAATACGTTAAGCTGAACTGTTGGATTTCAGTTAGTCCTATAATAATTGTTGGACGAGTGGTAGAAACTCTGCACTTTATGTATGATTGTAATAAAATCCTGTGGTTAGATTAAAAAAATAAGGTCACATGGTGACTATATGGAAATATAATGGAGCCTTGTTTCTGATTTTATTTCGAATAATGCTTCTATACATCACCTCTAATATAAATTGTACAAATATTGAAATAAACGAAATGAGAAATTAGCATTTCTCGTTTAGAGAGATTTTAGTTCTTGACACCTTTAAAATTCGTTTTTTCGGTATTTGATATCCTGACCCACTGTTATTGATTCAGATAGACTCACATGTCATACATAGAGCCGAAGAGACGTATGAAATGAGTGTTATTTTCTGAAATTTCACTCTCGGTTTATCCCCTCTTTTCTTTCTCCTAGAACACTGAGGAAGTCATGTGGTGACTGCCTGGCTTGGCTTCTCCGAAGCGCCGAAGAACTGAAGAAGTCCAAACCCTCTCGCCCGCCGCAGCCTCGCCCCCGCGCCGCGAGCGAACTCCGGCGGCCGCCCCCCGCCAGCGACACACCCTCCCGCCCGGCCGCCACCCGCCGTTGCCGGTACGCCTTCCCTCCTCGCTTCGGTGCTCTGCGTGTTGGGGAATCGGCGGGATCCGGGACTCCTGCTATGCAAAATCAATCTTGGTCGTTCCAATGTTCACAAAGAGGGGAGAAAAGACGGCCGATTCGTGTGCAAATTTGTGTTTGGGTGGGTCTTTACGATGCACACTAGAGTCTATGGCACAGGGAAGCTTTTGCGGTTCTTGTGCTGGCAAAGGGAGGTCTTTGATGTGCAATTCTGCTTACTTGGTAGGTAGATGGAGATGCGGATGAGTTCATCGCAGCCGGGTGCTCACTTCCCTGTGCCGCACAGGTCCATCTCGTTGGACATCAAGGTTTTCGTCTTACTCCAGTAGCCTGTCAAATTGTTGTTATTATTTGATTCATTTCCTTTGCTGTGTACTGTAGTCGCATAATCATATCTGAGTGTACTCTGACCTGTGGCTAGTTCAACTGGTAAAAATATGGTGTCTTGTGGCCCGTGGCGGAGCTAGAAATTTCTAAAGGAGGGGGCATAAGAATATTGAACCTTTACTAATGATTGATATTTAAAGTTTAATATATAGTACGTACAATATGTAACACTTGTAACTTACAAGTATTTAGGGAACGTACACTTATTATTTCATAAGAGGCGATAGTTGATTTTTGCGAGTCCTTATGTTCTGAAAATGCCGTAAAATATCTCTTCATCTAAAAATCAAAATTATAGACATTAAATCGATGTAGCTTGATGTCTTGATCATTGATAATTAATAGATTACCTAATACCTATTATAGATTAGTACAACAGAAAACATATAATAATTAATAATACCTTGTCAGCGGTTTGCGCGCAGACGAAGCAGTGACCTGTACGCAATGTGTCTCCGAAATCACCGCCGATGCTTATTGTTAGCACTTAGCACACAAGACTCCGCCTCGAGGATTAGACGAATAGTACTGTATCAAAGACCAAAAATGTTCAGGAAAATTGGACATCCTAGCAATTCTGTAGACCAATCACAAATTCACAATCACATGATTTGATCAACTCGTCGTCGGTAACTAAACTAATAACTAATCAATCAATAATTAGCAAAAAGCACGAACTGTTCATGGATATATCACATATACATATACCTACGATGAACATGGAGAAAACTAGATAACATCTCAAGGGAGTAGGGACAAAGGTTCAGCGCACCGCACACGTCGTCGTAATTTGTAAACCGGCCTGATCGATCCCCACTGTTTCTGCTGGAATAATCTAGTCGCCGTTGTCTTGAGAGAAGCGGAGAACAGCAAACTGCATAATCTAGTCGCGCAGCATGGAGAACGAACGGGAGAAGGTGAGACTTGGTTTGGTCTTTGACTCGGTGTTTCATTCACAGCATACGAGAAGGCGAGAAGACGAGACGTCGGCCGTCAGACGTATGGCCTTATGACTGTACATGAGTATATATACATAATACACTTCATGGCCGACAGGGGGGCCAGGCCCCATCACGCCCCCCCTGTGGCTCCGCCACTGCTTGTGGCTAATGAACATGTTTCAGTCCCACTAACTACACGTTAGGTTGGGTTTATTTATGGATTTTTCCGGTATTTGATCTCGTGATAAGGATGACTATGGTAATCAACTGCAGTCATTTGCAAAAAAGAAAGGTCATGTATTAGTGTACAATGTATTACAATATAGTGAAGACCTAATAACATGTTGTTATCAAGAAGTTATTGCGTACTATTAGTCATTGGAACATAGCATGATCTGCTCTGGGTTCTTTTTTTGTAAATATTTTTTTACTCCTTATTATCACTTTGGTTAGTGTGAGTGGTCTAGCCCTTGCAAAAACCATATAGCATAGTTGGTTTTGGGTGTTTCCTGACTGCCAAGATAACTTGGTTTCTCTTTTGGGCTTTCAAGGGCAATAAAACGGACATTGTTATCAGCAAATATGAAGATAGCTTTATGGTGAGTTGCAACTCTCAGCTCATATTCAAAAATGCTAATTATGGCTTGTGAAAGATGCCCGTCTGTCATCCAATCTGCAGGTCATTGTGACACAAATAGGATGTATGGGGACCATATTGGCTGCTAAGTATGTTTTCTATTCTCATGCAGATGGCAGATGCCTTTTCATTAACATGTGAAGTGTGTTTTATTCTTTGCATTATCAGTTCAGGATAAGTGGCTTCCTCAGTGCTTTGTTGCTCTTGACTTGTTGAAATTTGAAACCTTCAAGTCTCAGCTGTTTAGCTTATCTATTCGAAAGAACATTGGGAATCCCTCCACAAATATTTGATCATGTGCTTAATCATCTAGTGGTAGCAAAACTACAAAACTATTGATCATTGCTGTAGAAGTGCATATCAGGTCATAACTTACAGATTTTCATGTGCCCATATTTTTATGCAAGATAATGCTTTTATTATTCCCTTGATATAATAGATGATAGGTTCCTGCATCTAAGACCTTATCAAATTTGTTCTACTAAGTGATGACAAATCAGTGTTGCGGAGATTTTATGGCTCAAGAAAGTTAGTCTGATAAGTGATAACATTATATAAAATGTAGGTATTGCCATTGTATTATTTTATGTTGAAAAAACTTATGATGTATTTCTGGTTGAACCTGCTTCCCCCTTAATAGGAAAGATGAAAGTGTTTTCGCTGATCCAACCTACAATGTATCTGTTGTTTTTGGAAAGAGAGACGAGGTAAGTTTATTAGACCATTGATCTAAGGTCTGACTATGGCCGCATCTAATCACTGTACAAAATGTTGGGATTGCAGCCGCTTCTACTAGCTTGCGGACGTCAACTTATCGAACATATAAGGTTTGCTTTCTTCACCATCTACTTACTCCATCTGGTGTTTCCCCACATCTATGAATAACTTTTCATGACATCTGGTGTTTCTCCTCGGATTTGAATAACTTTTCATATGTTACTTGCTTACTTGTCATGGCATTAGTAATTGAACTGCATACAATTTTGGATAAGGTGCAGGTGGGACCCAGCCTGCACCTATCCATTATTCCATTTAGTCATTTGATTATAAGTATTGGTAACCATTTGAAAATAATTAGCACCAATAAGCTCCTCTTCTTTTATACTTTTCTTGGAGTACAGTGCAAATGTTCGAATTATATTTAAAATAATATATATTTTAAATAATTTTACAAAAACAATATGCCAAATCAAAATTTTACCAAAATACACCTCCGTCACTAATTCAAATGGAGACAGGGGTCTGTTTAGTCGGGGTTTTCATTGGCCAACAGATTATTTTGTTATAGATTCATTTGATTGACAAGGCTGAAGCTTCTGTCGCCATTTGAATTGGTAACCGAGTCTATGTCGCCGTTTCAAATGGCGATAAAGGTGTATTTTTGTAAAATTTTGATTCGGCATATTAATTTTGTAAAATTATTTTAAAAATTTATTATTTAAAAAATCGCAAATGTTCTCCAGCAATGGCCCTTTCATCATTTAAGTTCTTGTCCCTGCAATTTTTGTGCCACTACCACACGCCATTGCTTCCATATTCGTACACAAAGGAATATTACCATTTATACTCACATTCTTCTCAATACTTATCTTTTGCAGTGGTAGTGGATCAGCTCTATCATTGGTGATCTCTCTTGGTCTGAAGGATCATTCCCAGGTAAGAGCTGAAAGAATTTACTACGGTAGACTTACTAATATATTTGTGGTATTCGTAATTCTATCAATTTTCTCCGCCATAATGTTCCTCCAGAAATTTGCTGAATCAGCATGATTAGTTTATTACAATTGATCGTTGCTTTTCCAAAACCCCTGGAATTCTTGGATGAATGCACGGTCAGCTGGTTCTATGCATAATAACAGTGTGGATAGCCCCTGTCTTTTTTGTGTACAAATCAATAGTATGACTCAACATATGCATTTTTGGCATTTTTTCAGGGAACACTGAAAGACATAATTTCCGCTGTCATTGAGAACCGTCTATGGTGAAAATTTAGCAAACCAAGCTGGGAGGGGCACCTATATATTCAGTTCGTGGACATAGATGTTGGCATACATATTCAGTGTCGAGCAAAATCACCCTCTTTTTTCATGTCTGAAATTCTAAAAAATTTGTAGTTAGACTTTGCTCCGATTTGTACTACACGAGGTGATCTCCCTACCCTGCTAAGTTCTCTGACCAGTATTCTCCTATCATGAGTTTGGTGGATAGTTTTGATGGGGCTTTCGATTGTGTGCTTGTGAATGCTTGTAAGCACATGTTGCTTTGGTATTGCAAGGTCACTTCTTTTTGCTAGGGAACATTTTAATATTAACCTATTGAACCCATAAACTCGCTGGATGAATACGTAGTTCATATAGTCGTACTACAAACTAGTCGGAAAAACATTGTGCATGTTTGGATCCGTTGCCCACCTTTCTCTAAGGGTCCCATCTAGGCTATCACCCAAATTGGTGAGGTAATTTGTAAAGCCAGCTATTTGGTTCCTTGAGAGTGTAAAACAAGTTGTCTATATTTTATAAAAGGGAAATATGCAGGGATCACTTGAATTTTTTTTTTATAAGAGTACATTGCACCGTGAGCCTCTAAACTTCTAATAAAGTACCACTTGTCCTTAAATTTCAAAATTATTTTATTAGGTACGTCAGCTTGCGAAAATGTAGCTCTTGTGTCATTTCGACAATTATTTGAGTTGAAATGTAGATGTTAGGTTGAAATAAATAGATGATTAACGTTCAAACTGCTAGATGGATCAAAAAATTTGATCAGCAATAGTTTAACTTAAGAGAAATACCAAGGAACGCTTTACCGTTTCATCCAAAACCAACAGAATTTTAAACAGGCGAATGTGATATGTTCACGCACTAAACCTGACAGCCACACAACTCTCTTATCTAGAAGAAACTCTCTCTCACTCTCACTCTCTCTCCCTCCTTCCCTCTCTCCCTCTCCACCCAAAATCAAACACCGGTGATTGGTTTCTCCACAGGTTCAACGAACGATATGCGCCGCCATGAATCCCAACCCTACTTTGAGCGGTGCCACTGTTTACTAGCTCTAATTTATTGCATCTCTTTGAAGCTCCTCCTTCAATTCTGGTGAGAGCAGTGTAACGGAGCAGTCGTAGGCTCATGTGGCAAGGCAACTACAGCTTCGCTTTAGCACAATGGGCTCCTCCACCTCCTCTTTTGACCCTGGTGCCACCCTCCCCTCCTCCTTCACCTCTGGCTCTGAATCTGACGATGGGAGGTGATGGCGCAACTCGGGCCACACAGGGCATGGAGCTTAGGCCTAAGCTGGGAAGAGAGAGAGAGATGGAGGCTTAGCACGGAGCTCAGGCATGGGTTTGGCGGCGAACAACGTTGGTCAGCTCCTTGGCAGTAGCGGTGGTCAAGGCTGAAGCTAGAAAAGAGGGTGTGTCGTTGGCAGCAGACAGTGTCGGGTAGCCCTCGACGGCTTGGTAGTACCATCATAACCTGATGAGTTCACCGAAACTTCTTGAAAACTTATCTAAAATATATTGAAACTTTTCGTTGAAACTTATTGAAACACATCGGTTGAAAATTTGGTGAAATTTGAGTTCCAAAATATGAAACTCACTGAAATTTTGGCTTGAAATCTTTTAGAAACTCACTGAAACAGGAAACTTTTCAAACTTCTCTTTGAAACTTACTGAAACTTTATAAAACTTGTTACTACACCGTTGCAATAGTATACCGTTCTCTGGTCATGTTCTTAACTATAACTAATTATAAAAATTGTAATGTAAAAGTAACATGGTTTGCGTGTATGAAGACTTAAAGTGCAAGGTCTATTTCTTTCGCAATCATGTTGCATATTATAAGGCGTGCATGTATAGTTATCAATATTTTCTGTCTTTTGTCATTATTTATTCAATTCTCAATCTTAAGCATTTATGCATGCCTAACAAAACAAGCTATATATTCTCCCTCAGCTTGCCAAATCACTTCATAGAAAGGTACTTGGTCATTCCATTTGGTGACTTATATTAATCTAGTTTTTTCTAAATGAAATTGCCGGCCGAAAAAGAACAAGAAAAAGAAAAGATTGCTTGCCAAGGCAAAGCTTTTTGAAGGTTTAGCAAACACATACTATCATCTTCACCTGACAGGGATCCATGGGGCAGTCGCTTCAGTGCGTGGGAGAACAGATTATATTAATGTCACGAAGAAAATAGCATTATGAAGCAATTTAGAACCAAGTAGTGAATCGCGATTACTCGAAAAGATTGTACTATATCACAAAGAAAAAATAATTAATCAATGGACCAAATTTAATTAGCTGTGCCCTGCTGCTGGTCGCTGGCACCCTGAGAGCCACTGTCACCTCCATCTGCAGGATCGCTGATCGTACGCTCTACTCCCTCTATCGTCATCTCCGCCCCGTCCACCGGGCCGCGGAGGAGCTCGTCGATTGTGAAACTATCGTCGAAGTTGTCGGCCATGAACTGCTCGAAGTCGTCGTCCAAAAGCAGCTGGAACTCGTCCTCGGGCACGGGGAGCCCCGTCGACGGCGAGGCCTGCTGCTGCATCTCGCACCGCTCGTTGCTCCCACAGGCCACGGCGAGCCCCGCAGCCGCCGATGGCGAGGCCGCCTGCTGCACCGCGCACCACTCGCCACGCCCGTCGGCGGTTGCTGACGTCGAGGCCTGCTGCTGCATCTCGCACCACTCGTTGAACTCGTCGGCCATGTAGCCTCCGGCAGCCGGCGCCGGCTCGGGCGGGGGCTGATAGATCCTCAGCGGCTGCGGCTGTGGCCAGCAATCCACAAACCCGGCGTCGCCGAGCTGCCCGGCGCCCTGGGGCGGCGGATAGTTCGTAGCGGGTGGCGCCAGTGAGACCATGGAAGGCGCCGGCGAGTTCGTCAACTTTACGTAGCCGGCGTGCCCGGCACCGTGCAGCAGCGCACGCTTCGCCGGCGGGTGTGCAGCGGTCGGCGGCGCCCAGCTACTTAGCCCCGGCGCCGACGCGGCACCGAACGCGTAGTGATGAGAGTACTGCGCTCGCTCAACACCGCCTTGGCTCGCCGTGGTCGAGGGTACGTTCGCTTGGCTCGCCGTGAAAGATGCTTTCTGACCCGGCCACGGGAGAGCCATCACCGTCGACGTCGAGGGCTTGTCCGCGCCGGAGAAGGTAGTGACGCACTTGTCAGAGCCGTTCAGCTGGTCCGCTCTCTTCTTCTCCTTCCCCTTCCCCTTCCGGCCTTTCTTCATCCTGTAGAGGCAGTACGCGGCCATGTCCGCTAGCTGCACGTACACACAAGGGGAAGAAAATACAACCGTATCGAATGTCAATTTTTATATAGTGTAAAATCTGACATTACATTGTTAGAAAAAGTTTATTTTTCAATGCGTTCATTCTATGTCATATAAGCCTTATTTTTAAATGATCTTACTCATAAATGTGAAGTGTATTATATGTTCCAATACAAAATTAGTGTGATATTCGCTACATACCTATAATAAATATCTATCTTTACTTCATATTCTCTACATGTATGCATTGAATACAGGACTCAGTGATAATAATTAAAGGTAATCTAGTCATTTCTTTATTATCTTGATCTATGTATTAAGAATAAACACGCCTAAGGGCTTGTTTGGATCCGCTAAAATTAGTGAGTAGATCCAAACACCCCAAATAATAGATCATGTAACTATTAGTGGGCACCCATAATAGTTATCTCATTAGCTAGCCAAACCTAGCTAATAGCAGCTAATAGGTGGCATTTAACCAAAATACCTTCGCTACCACCAATAGCATTTAATAGCATGGGTATTCGACAATAGCATCTATTAGCCACATATTAGTGGTGGATCCAAACACCCTCCAGCTAATAGTTAGCCAGCTAATAGTTAGCTAGCTAATATTAGCTAGGAACTATTAGCCAGTTAACTATTAGTTGCTAATGGATCCAAACAGGCCCTAACAAACTTGGACGGTGAGAATATTGAGAAGATGTGTCATCGGTCAAGATACGAAGGATTCTATCTACTGCACGGTTACCACAACAACTTCTGTAAAACTAGTGTGAGTGTTGATTTTAACAACGCTATACTGCATGTAGAATTCCATCAAAGTTGTCGGAGGATCAAAATAATTAATAATCCTTCCTCTGCTTCACAATGGTATGCGTGCCGGACCAACTGCTGTGAAATGGAGGGAGTATTACAAGATTAAGAAAACTGTTATTTTATTTCAAAATCCCCATTTGTTTGGAAATTAAACTACTGAGCGGTAGAGTTTAGACTGTCTTAATACGTCTTAACTTGCCTGTGAAATTAATTACCTTGTTGTTGGGCCCTATGATGGCGGTAAACTCGTGCAAGCCCCAAGTGGTCTTGTCGGGGTCCCGGTCGCCCTTGAACCTGCGCTCGTAGAACACCATGGTGAGCTTCTGGCCGACGTCGACGCCGCCCCGCCTCATCGTCTTCACCGCCATGCCGCCACCCGAGGCCTTCCATGCGCCGCCCACCGCGACGCGCACAGGCCGCTTCTTCCCGCCCGCCGGGTTCGTGAACTGCCTCGTGCTGAAGAAGTAGATGCGCCCGGCCTCCGCGCTCTTCTCGTAGGTCTCTGGCCAATTCATCAATTCGGTTCGATTGATGCGTTCGTCGATCAATTCTTTGAGAAGAAGAACAAGACGACGACGACGACGAAGAAGAGGAAGAAGAAGAAGAAGAAGAAGAAGAAGAAGAAGAAGAGAGGGAGAGGTAACGGTGGTGGTACCGTAGAGCTGGGCGGGGTGGAAGTCGAGGATCTTGATCTCGTGGAAGATGCTGGGGAGCGGGTAGGGGAGAGGGCGGCCGGCAATCCTGTCGGAGAGGAGGCCGATGAGCTCCAAGTGCTTGGGAACGAAGTAGTAGCCCGGCGGGAACCCGTGCTTGTTCTTCCCATCGTCGTGCTCCTCCTCCGCCGCCGCCATGAGCGCGTCCGTACGCGGCGGCTAGCTGATTCCGACAAGTGGCCGAGACGGCGAGTCGAGTCGGACTCGGGGATTCGACGAGACGAGAGGAGTCGTCGATCGAACTCGTGGTACGCGCGCGCGTATTTATGGTGCGGTGTTTGATTTGGCGGGGAGCTCTACACGTCCGACTCTGACTCGGTTGAACCAGGAAGGCTTCGTTAGGTTTGAGCCCATCTTCCGCCGATGCCGGTAATACTGCGGCGTGAGGTATCTTTGTTGCATGTCTTTCTTTTTTTTTTTGTTTCTTTTCAAGGTTTGTAAAAATTTGGATTGCATAGGACTATGCTCGCTATGTTTGTATATGAATTTGAAAGACCATGTAGATGTATATTTAAGGCTCAGTTTGTTTAGGCTTGAGCTTGGGCTTATTTGGCTTCTACACCTCTATAAGCCACAAGCCAAAACAAACAGTATTTTTCCAGCCAGACGGAGAGAAGAAGCTTCTAGCCCAATTTGCACTACGCGAGAGAAGCAAGGAAAACAATGCTTCTCGGAGTGGCTGGAGCTTTTAAAAATCCCACTTCCCTAGTACCCTTACAACTTAACTATTATTTACGAAAAATTGCCATCCTCATCCAGCTCCAGCAGATTCTTCCAGCTCCAGCCTAAACAAACTCAACCTTAGGATTGTGATGAGTTATTGACAGTGTTTTGAACATGTGATGCTTTAGTTTGAGTTTGATTTGAATTGGAAGCAATTTGAAGTGATGTCAGTGTTGGGCGGTACTACCGGTTTTGGAACGGCGGTTGTGCCGGCCAGGCGACACCGGTCTGTGGTAGCATCGGCCGTAGGAGTGGTTGTTTTTTCACAGAGAGGTGTTTGTATGGGGTTTAGCGAAGCGGTACTACCAGCGGGCTAGAAGCGACGACACTACCGGCCCAAAGGCGCGGTAGTTATTTTTTAGAGTATGTCCCTGTTGGGTTGTAGGAATATTGGCACTACAGGCCATGGGGCCTGGTAGTACCGGCCGAGGGGTACAACCGGCCCTAGGTTGACGGTAGTACTGGTTTTCAAACAATATATGAATTAAATTGTGTTGATTTAATTGCATATTATTATGAACAGTGCTATATGATGGTTTGCTTGTCTGTGTTGATTGTAGGACTCTGGGGCTAGGTTATAGTGAGGTAAAGGCGAGACTAAGACTAGACTAAGAGAGCTAAGATCCAAAACAATCAAGACACAACGAAAAATGATTGAGGCCGGGAAGTGGTTGCAAACCGGGGAGACAAGGAGTCAGAGTATGATGCACTAGTGATGGATATAGTGGAAAATAGTATGGATTGGGACTAGACTCAGGGAGGAGTTGAGATCCAGAACGGTCAAGGAATCTGGTGCCACAATGGTGAAGCAGAAAAGGACACATGGCGCACCAAGTGACTTTGTCTTGTTTGCGAGTAAGGATGGTTCAGGAGAGTCTGGACATGTGAGAGGTTTGGCGCCAAGTCATTGGAGCCACATGGAAAGCACGAAGTATGGCGATGCTTCAAGGAAAAGAAAGACTAGTCAATGGGGCAAATTGGTAATTTGTCTAATACCAACGGTTGAAACGGTTTGAAAAACCGTGGCGGTGGTCTAAGTGGTTTAGGTCACGCCAAAGTGGTATTAGACGCAAATTTGGGCTCGTGGAGCGGATTTGGTGTCAATGTGTTAGGCGCTTTGAGTAGAGTACTTGTGTAAGTGGAAAATCTGTTAATTTAGGATCGATATGTACTAAACTAGCAATCAGAGGGGAGGTGAATGATTGCGCGGAAGCTAAAATCAAAATTTTCTTGATTCACAAAACCCCCTAAATTAATTATGAAATATTGTTCTCGGTTTCAACAAAAAAACAGATTAATAGACGTTCACTAAAACTGTAATTCCTGAAGATCTAACCGTCGGATTGACGTGAAATTTTAATTGTATAAACTAGATTCAAATCCAAAACTAATGCAAGAAGAATCACCTCAATCTGATATACGGATCTAGAGTTATAACCTTTGCAAGTTGACTGTATCAAATAATGACGAGAATAGATCAAACCCTAATTATGAGATTAAACAAAATCTACAAGGAATTAACCAATCAAACTTTTAAGATCAATTACTAGATGCCCTAGCAATATTTTGGATGGATCAAATCAAAATTATCATGGTGAACACATGAATCAATCTGAAATCAAAATAGGCATGCAAAGCGAAGAACGGAAAAATAAACGAAAATGAGCACTGTAGCAATCGAGATTACTGTAGCGCCGAAATTACGTGCTGCGCTCGGACGTCTCCTTTTCGCCGCCAGGAACAGCAGTCGCCAGCTTCAATCCTCCACGAACAATTTTCCAAATTGCCTTTTTTCATCACGCATGCATGCATGCATGCGCAAGAATGCAACTTCTAATCACGCCAGTACGTCGAGCGCTTGGTCTTGCATGCAAGTCAGGAAGATCTCCAAGTCTCCAACACAGGAAAGCCTCACGAAAATCAGAAGCAAGCCGACGCCAGGTGATTCTCCAGCACACGCAAGGAAAAACGGCAGCCGCCGCCAAAAAGCTTTTTTTATTTCTTTTGTCTAATAGTACTCCAACATAAAAGAGTACAAACCCTAATTTCTTGCTCAAGAATAAACAGAGTACACCTCCCTCTATTTCTATAGAGCAACCACAAAGAGATTGAATACAACTCCACTTCCAACATGGAAAGAGTTCATATTTATCTCTATTTGGCCCACATGGCCCAATACATCTTTTGCACGCGTACGGCCCACCTACCGCACACACGTGACTAACCAGCCTTCATGTGCATGTTCTCTAGCCCGAACGTCCCGCATGACATCCTCGACCACCAGGACCTCGATTCCTCCCTGAACCTAGTCCCGAACCTCGCCTCCATGAACCTAGTTCCGGTCCCACATCGACCACTTGCCGCCTCGAGCAACACCGCACACGAATAAACAAACAACGATCCGAGCACAAGTCCACGACTTGACTCAAAGTCAATCCATGCAACCACTCACACGAGTGCATTGCATCAAGCAAAACCATCATGCTATCACCAAAGATAATTAAAACATCTAAGCACAAGTCCACGACTTGCCTCAAAATCAATCCATGCAACCACTCACATGAGTGCATTGCATCAAACAAAAACCATCATGCTATCACCAAAGATAATAATCATCTCAACATAGCACATGCACAAACACCACACATGCTATAACCAAAGTCACTTTACAATGCCAATTTCACCATTCAACCAATTTTTCATCACATGATCTCACAATCTCCCTTGATGAAAACATTGGCAACACCATTTGACTCAACATTGGCATTCACCTCACAAGAAAGAGATAAGAAATTTTGTTTATAAAACAAAAAGACAAACAAGGTGACAAAAGGTGACCAAAAGACAGAGAGAAAATCTCCCTACAAAGAAGAAACAAAATCTCCCTTATCTAAAAAGAAATCTCCCTATGACAAAGAGAAACTCTCTAATGTAAAGAAGAAATGTGTGTGTGAATGTGCAATGTAACAAAAATTCTCCTTTGATTCCAAAATTTCTCCCTTGACAATGGATTCATCAAGAATGCGAAAGAGAACAAAAGAGAAACTTCTCCCTTTATGTTGTTTTTTTTATGTAATCGAGCATTATGAATCATGCACAAATGTAACAACTTGATCACCAAGTCATGCTATCAACAAGGCTTGCACCCTCAAATCTACACATAAACAATGTAGAGTAAGCATAACTAGAAATCAAGTACTATTAACGATTTTTTGCATGGCATGATCTCCCTTTCTCAACAATCTTAAAACCTGAAAACATTGAATTTTTGTGCACTTTATTTGTGCTTTGAAAAACTGATTCATTACTTAGATTGCAACAATAACAATTGCAAGGAATTACATGCACCATCAGCCTTACTTTTCAACCATGCCAAGCAATCACAAGCTTAAGGTTTCATGGTTTCGGTCATACACATCCTCTTCCAAGTTCATATCAAAGTGCAATGATAAGCAGTCTCGTAAAGAAGAAGTGCGATAGTACATAACCTTGTTCTTGCATTTATCAACAATCATTTTTTTAGCACTTAGCTTTCAGATTTAGCATTTTTTTTAAACAGGATCAAGATAGCCAAGAAAGTTCAACCATGACAAGATTTAATTCAAGTTATCATTCCATTTAAATAGTCATGCCATAAACTACACCATATATGTATAAATGTAAAATTGCAAAGACCTTGTGGCATAAACATGGCTTCAAATGACATATGTGTATGAAATACAATGCTCATTACTTTTATCGTTTTTCATTTTTTTTGTTTTTCATTTAAGAAACACACAAAATAAAGAGTATGTTACACAATATTACAAAGTTTTCAAAAACTCCTCCTCAAAACAACCATCTTAAAAACTTCTTCAAAAATGTCACCTGAAGGGATTGATTTAAAAACAAAAGGCTGAAAGAACAAACCTCCCAAAAGTAACCGAAAAAGACTTTCACCAAAAACATTAACTCCCCCTCAAATGGATAACCAATGAAATCAACAGAGAGGAGATGATGATATACATGTGCTTGAGTTATCATGGTATGTTCAATTAAGCATAAGCATGAATCATGATAAGTGAATTCAAAGCATGAAAGGCATGATATAAGATGTAACATTATTGAACATGCCAGGGGATACAAATGAGCATATGAACAATCATTTCATCTCATGCCACAATTAGATATCTGTGAATGTAAAGGACATGAGTGTATAAAATAGCTCACAAAGTAGATGAAGAATTATTGCACATGCCTCTTGAAAATCAAGAATTATTGCACATGCCTCTTGAAAATCATCTCAAGGGTGAGAACCATTCAAGTCTTGATCCCATCTTGCAAAAGACCAAGATCCACTAAGCTTCTGTTCTCCAACCCGCATCTGAAAACCTACATAGCACGAGAAGATGTCGAGGCCTCGGTACTGGGGTTAGAAATAAAGCATTTGGGAATCCAAGATCGAGACACACGACAGTAGGTACAATACGAGTATGCTTGTTCATAAAAACAGATTTGTTCTTTCTAATGTTTCTTTCAACAAAAGATGTTTGCATCACCCTAGGCACAAAACGAGAAGTGAAATGTGCCTTCTAAATTAGACCTAGCCTTAGCCTTCTCCTTCTTTTCATTGTTTGGCTAGTCTAAAGCAAAAATCTACTAAATGTCCATCTCTACCACAATGAGTGCAAGTATGCTTAACATGATGTTTAGCTTTAGAAATGTATAGCATTTGCATTCATCATAGTAGAAGATAACACACCAAACAGACTTGAAAACAGCTTTTCTTAGGCTCATTGACAATTTCAAATTTTCCACTTTCAAGTGTCTTAACAACAAAGAGGAGCATGCAATTTATGATGAGCATAAGAATCAAAACCTAAACCTTTGTGATGAGTACTGACTTTTGATTGATCCAAAATCATGTTTAGGTTTTTCTTCCTGAAGTGAACCGTTCTAAAGATTTTTCCAAGTAATCAACCTTTCGAGAAAGAGTTAAACAGCTTATTACATTGAACGCCCACTTTTCCTTTCTCGCTATGCATAAGTTGAGCATGAAAGAACCTCATGTGTGAGCAAATCATTGGTCATTTGAGAAACTCTACCATTAGCATCATTCAACTTCAATTCAAGTGTGGAGCATTTAGAACATGGAATTGAATCATGCAAATCAACAGAGAACAACTAGCATGTTTAACAAGTTTCTCATTTTTCTTATTTTCAGCATTAACTTGCTCTAACAAGATAACATGTTCTTTCCTAAGCAAAGTAAGCTCATTGTAAATTAAGTCACATGATTTGCAAGCATCATCATCAGGAATCAAAGATTTAAGTCTAGCAATTTCAGCATTCAAAGATTCCATAAGAACATCATGTTTCTTAATTTTCTTGTCGCGTTTGTCAAGCAATTTTCCAAGACGAACAACAGCAATAGTTAATTCATCGTAAGAAGGTTCTACCTCATTGCAATCGCTGTCATGATCGCCCTGTGTAGCTTTCATCACTCCTAGCCATGAGACACAACCCGTCAATTCATGCTTGCTTGGAGTCATGTGTCATCTTCATCGCTCTCCGAATCCACATTGCTCAAATTGACTTGTTCAAGAGCGGAAAGGACCCGTGGACAACTTTATGATGATGAAGCTCTTCTTCTTTCTATCACTTGGAGAGAACTTCTTCTTCTTTTTCTTTTGTCATTGTCCTTCTCCTCCCTTGATGCTTTACTCGCAAGTTTAGGACAATTTGAACGAATGTGGTTGAGATCACCACACTCATAACATCTTGGAGGGCCACCACCAACTCTCTTCCACATTCTCACATTCTCGCAAAGCTTTATTAAAACGAAAAGAGAGTAGTGCCAAGTCTTCTTCAGAAATTCTTCAATCTGCATCGGTTAGTGAAGACACGAAAGACAAAGCAAAACTTGAAGAAGCATTATTCGAGACATGCTAGATTGAGAGGTCAATGCAATTGATTTATGATCATTCTTCCTAGCAAGAACATCCAATTCATGAGTTTTTAATTTAGAGAAAAGAACATCTAAAGTAAGTGTGCTCATGACAGCTTGATTCTCTAATGGATGTAACTTTCATCTCCCAAATTGACATGTCTAGTGCACCAAGCAATTGTCTAGCATTAGCAAAGATCATCAAAACTAACTCCAACAAAGACGCAAATTGCTAAGAATTTTATTAAAGCGCAAAGAAATCATCTAGCGACTCACCGTGTTTTATCTCGAATCGCATGTATTCTTTCTTATATATATCTTGACGAACCTCTTTGACAAGTTGTTAGAACCCTCATGATAATCACAAAGAGATTTCCATACCTCATATGCAGACTTGAGATGAATCATGCGGTCAAGTCACTTCTTCCCAATCCTTGGATGATCAAATTTCGTGGCTCGTTGCTTTGCTTCAACATGTACTTGATTTGTTGCATTGACTTGATCATTATCGTGCACTTGATATGGCTTGTACACCTTCTCCCGATTGCAAAGCCCGAGCTTGAATGTATGCCTCCATCTTCGCTTTCCAAAACTGAAAATCAACACCATCGAAAACGCAAGGTTTTGTCGAATACCTATCCATCGCTAGGTTTCTAATCACCTAAGTTAAGATTAATTAGAAAAACTAGGCTCGATACCACTTGTAGGATCGATATGTACTAAACTAGCAATCAGAGGGGGGGGGTGAATGATTGCGCGGAAGCTAAAATCAAAATTTTCTTGATTCACAAAACCCCCTAAATTAATTATGAAATATTGTTCTCGGTTTCAACAAAAAAACAGATTAATAGACGTTCACTAAAACTGTAATTCCTGAAGATCTAACCGTCGGATTGACGTGAAATTTTAATTGTATAAACTAGATTCAAATCCAAAACTAATGCAAGAAGAATCACCTCAATCTGATATACGAATCTAGAGTTATAACCTTTGCAAGTTGACTGTATCAAATAATGACGAGAATAGATCAAACCCTAATTATGAGATTAAACAAAATCTACAAGGAATTAACCAATCAAACTTTTAAGATCAATTACTAGATGCCCTAGCAATATTTTGGATGGATCAAATCAAAATTATCATGGTGAACACATGAATCAATCTGAAATCAAAATAGGCATGCAAAGCGAAGAACGGGAAAATAAACGAAATGAGCACTGTAGCAATCGAGATTACTGTAGCGTCGACTACTGTAGCTCACGGGGTACTGTAGCACCGAAATTACGTGCTGCGCTCGGACGTCTCCTTTTCGCCGCCAGGAAGAGCAGTCGCCAGCTTCAATCCTCCACGAACAATTTTCCAGCCGCTCCTTTTCTCACGCATGCATGCATGCATGCGAAGAATGCAACTTCTAATCACGCCAAGACGCCGAGCGCTTGGTCTTGCATGCAAGTCAGAAGATCTCCAAGTCTCCAACACAGGAAAGCCTCACGAAAATCAGAAGCAAGCCGACGCCAGGTGATTCTCCAAAGACACGCGAAGGAAAACGGCAACGCCGCCAAAAAGCTTTTTTTATTTCTTTTGTCTAATAGTACTCCAACATAAAAGAGTACAAACCCTAATTCCTTACTCAAGAATAAACAGAGGACAGCTCCCTCTATTTATATAGAGCAACCACAAAGAGATTGAATACAACTCCACTTCCAACATGGAAAGAGTTCATATTTATCTCTACTTGGCCCACATGGCCCAATACATCTTTTGCACGCATACGGCCCACCTACCGCACACACGCGACTAACCACCTTCATGTGCATGTTCTCTAGCCCGAACGTCCCGCATGACATCCTCGACCACCAGACCTCGATTCCTCCCCGAACCTAGTCCCAACCCCGCCTTCCATGAACCTAGTTCCGGTCCCGCATCGACCACTTGCCGCCTCGAGCAACACTCGCATTACCTAATAAACAAACAACGATCCGAGCACAAGTCCACGACTTGACTCAAAGTCAATCCATGCAACCACTCACACGAGTGCATTGCATCAAGCAAAACCATCATGCTATCACCAAGATAATTAAAATATCTAAGCACAAGTCCACGACTTGCCTCAAAATCAATCCATGCAACCACTCACATGAGTGCATTGCATCAAACAAAAACCATCATGCTATCACCAAGATAATAATCATCTCAACATAGCACATGCACAAACACCACACATGCTATAACCAAAGTCACTTTACAATGCCAATTTCACCATTCAACCAATTTTTCATCACATGATCTCACAGTTAAAAGTGTTAAGTTTTGGGTTAGCTCATGTAAAAGTGGATGATGGATAGGTTTAAGGTTAGGGTTGCCTCCAGGCCCTCCACTATATAAGATGTCGTGAGAGGTGAGGTTCGAAGCCTAAAAGTTCCAAGACTCTTAATTAGGATTTTCATAAGATTTTATGTTCTTGTTGAAAGGATCGGGGATGTCGCCTAGAGGGGGGGTGAATAGGCGAATTAAAAATTTAAAATTAAATCATAGCGAAATACAGACAATTCAGAGTATCCGAAATATACTTCAGACTGTCCGAGTTGTTCGGATAGTCCAGGGTAATATTCGGATAGTCCGAACGCTTATTCGAATAGTCCGAGGATTAGTTCGGATATTCCGAACCCTCCAGAGCACACACATGCAAAAATAGATCTAGGCTATTTGTGAATATTAAATATACCAAATTCAACTAGTTAGCCTAGAATACTTGGAACAAATCGATATCCAACGGAAAACTCAATAGAAAAGTAGATCGGCAATCTCAATATTCAAAATCAAATACTCTAGCAAGAATAAAAGTAAGCAAGTAGAGAATGATTTTTCACCAAGTTCGGATCTTTGAGGATCCCACGCTCCGCTGAGGCGTCTTGGTCACACTTGAGTCGGGTCTCTTTCAACCCTTTTCCTCCTGTTGCACAAATGCACAAAAAAGCCTTCGTAGCATTTCTGTTTGAAACATAGTGTAATTTCACAAAAATAATAGTTCAATTTCTGAAGAAATCTGTGAAGAATTCATATGTTCCAAATAGATCCTTAATAATACGAGGATGAATGCGGTTTACCTCGATATCAGATATTGGGCTGATAAGACGACATGCTACTCCTGATTTTATTCCAAAGGCGGAGAACCTTTAATATCGGCTATGTGGCCTTGTAACCTTACAGGTGGCGAACAGTGTAATGGGAAAATTCTGTTATTGGTCACAAATAGGTGTTATTTTGATATAAATAAGGTCCCTAAAACTCAAATTTAAATACTAATTTCTTTTATAATATATTTAAAAAATCCAATAAAAAATAATATCATGAAAGTACACTTCGAGAGGAATCTACGCTTCTGATTTTCATGCATCCAATCTAAATATTTAAAAAGCTTCTGATTTTCATACATCCAATCTAAATATTTAAAAAGACATCGATAGCTAAAGTTTTAAAAGTTTGATTTTATGTATCGTAAACCAACAAATTTTTTTGTGTACTGAAGGGAGTAACTTGAAAATTTATGTAGGTATTCCCCTGAATAACCTCTACAGATTTCTTGCCTGCGCCTACACGCCACTTGAACGAGGCAAAATTTCAAATACAGACAACTTTATACCGTATAATATCAATTTCGGACAATATTTTTTCGTATTTTCAAAAATGGCGTGCATAGCGCACTCGCGATCGCAATCGCTCCTCCTGTGTTTGCCGATTTTCCATCATTTTCCTAGTGGTCTCGCTCAACTGCTCTCCAAATCTCACTAAACTTGGCAGTGGTTCAAGGCACAACCCTTTGAACTTCTTCACTATGGAGGTGTTATGGTACCGTGAATATAGGTTTGCACCGTGTGTCGATGCACCACCTTCTTCCACATCGGCCCATGCTATGGATGGGTTCTTGCCATGCAGACCTCTAGAGCGTGAGAAGACCTCGCATTGGTCGGACACAACACACACTCTCTGTCTATCCCCACGACACGCGTTCGGACCAAAGTGAGGAACCACAACTAGCTATCGTTGTTCTCACTCTCCACATATGCGTAGGCAATTGGTATTATCTGGTTGTTTGCATCAGCCGTGATCGCAGTCAGTAGGGTGCCATAGTACTTCCCGCTCAGAAATGTGCCATCAACACAAATGACAGGCTTGCAATGCTTGAAAGCTTCAATGCATTGTTCGAAAGCCCAGAATACCCTAATCAGGTAGCGTTCCGTAGTGCTGTACGACCCATCTTGAAGCTTAACAGGCTCGTCCGCCATTGCGAACTGAGTCCCTAGGTTGGTCATTGATATCTTCTGCAGCAACCTCGGGCATAGTTGTATGAGTCTTCGAATGATCCAAAAGCATCTTCAACGCTTCGCTTTTTCGCCACGCGGTTAGGTAACTTATGTGCATCCCTCGTTTCATGTACTTGCTCCATAATCGATTTGGTGATAGTCCAATATCCGAACCAACCTGGGTCACGACTAGTTGGACAATGAACCTAGCGTCGACCACGTGGCTCATACTTCGATCGACTCTCGTGCATGTATGAGGTGTGTCCGGCCACCACAAAGTAGTGCTCGTGTTTATTACCGGTGAGCACGGATGTAGAAAGGGCGATTAGGGGCCTTGGTGCACCTAACCTCATACTCTGGGCTTCGACCTGCACACTTGTGCTCCTTCTAGTGATGACAAGATAATTGCTGATGAAATGGATTACCTCTAACTTGTTAGGGAACCATTTCCCAATCTGGATGTCATTGCTTTGGTACCCCACATAGCTAAGTTATTATAGTCAGTAATGCTACACCTCGAAGGCCATTACCACGAACATCGGATGTTGGAGCGGGTCATCGTTGTCGTCCCTCTTCATCCTCGCTTCCACCAAATTTCATCATCCATACATGTCGATCTACCTCGAAAGGAAGTGCTTCTTCTTCATGTGCACTGAACTACCCTCCCCACATGTCCTTGCCCCACTTCTCCTCTCCCGGTGGCCTAAAATTTCACCGCTAGGCCCAAAGATCGCAATTCGCCTCTAGTGGCAATATGTTTACATAAACACCCATCTAAACCCGCCTCTATGGCTTTTCGTGCATACAATAACCAAGCCTTATTATTTGTCATCCAACAAAGTATGGACAATGACGTTGTTTGGAACTACCCTTGGTCGCACCGCCTCCAGGAAAACTGTGTGTGTTTCCTGGTTCAAACGCAACACGCTCATAACATGTGATTTAAGGCCTTCCAAGTCTAATGGACTATCACTTGAACTATATGTGTGTTCGCAGTTTTGCACTGTGACTATTCTCTCGGCAATATGACAGCCGTTCACCATAGTAAATATGAAAATTCATGGTGCAACGGCCACGTGGTACCTAAAAATGTTTCAAAAAATAACAACTAATTAACTATACCGAGGGTTGAAATTAATTACTGAGCAAATTAATTTTTTTTCATGAATAATTACTAAGACTACGCTCATGAGTTACAGTTACAACATTTACATTTAACAACATAACTATTTTATCTAACTAGCCACATCACAACTAAGTTCAAGCCTAATTATTTGGAGTTCTAGTTAATCTAACTATATAACATAACCAAATGTGCTATTTTATCTACTACACATACTTGCTTCTACTCGTGATTTTTTGTTGATCCTACTAGTGATTTTTTCTTGCTACTTCAGTTCATAAATTAAAAGTTTTTCGTTCATCGCTAAACGATGTCGCTATGTACAAATAAAAAAAATATAATTAGTTAGTTCCTAACGGAGATTAAGTACATGAGGTATGAATGAGATGCATTATTGAGACAATAATTAATATACTAACTATAATAGCATCTCTAGTTTACGATCGCTCCATGCTAATTAATCAAACTAGGTAATTACGAATAAAATTTACTCTAACAATGACTTACCAACGCAGGTCGCCTCCTCCTCCTTGGTCTGCTTCTTCTTCTCCTCTGCTCCTCCTTCGCGTTGATCTGCTCCTTCTCTTCCTCTCACGCGTCTCTGTGAGCTCTGCTTTGTAGGGTCGAGGATGCGCCTAGAGGGGGGGTGAATAGGCTTTTTACAAAATTCGATCGCTCAATAAACAATTCGCTCAAATCAACCCCTATGTCAAAACCTAATCAAATATATATGCGGAAGCGATAAATAGGTTTTGACAATTAAAACCTAAATCAACTAGGCTCACTAGTGCACTAACTAAATTATGTCTCTAAACTAGAATTGCTAAATTGATCAATCAATTAACACTAAGCAATTCTAATTACAATCAAGCAATTGGACAATATCATAAATGTAATTACTTGAAGGTAAAAGAGACAACCGATATTTTCGTGGTATGGAGACTTGTCTCCTAGTCCACGTTGAGGCTAGCCACACTTGGACGGCTCCCGAAGCACTCTCTTTCCACTAGTCGTGGTTTTCACGCTCGTAGGCTCAACCAACCTTCACAAACTTGGCTTCATCACTCCGAGCCACGCTCGGCGGACCCTCGTCTAGAGTCGGCAACCTCCAAGTAACAAGCCGTCCTGGCGAACTCACGAGACAACGAATCAAGGTGATCACCAAGTGCAACACATGCAAAGGCCTCCTCAAGTGCAACACATGCACAAGAGGCTCTCAAATCACTTCCTAATTGCAACACATGCAATTAGTCTCACTCTTAAGCTCAAGATGCAAATGAAGAAGAGCAACACATGCACACAACTCCTACACCAACAACACCGAAACTTGCCCCAAGCCCCCAAGGGTATATATAGCCCACAAGAAAACTAGCCGTTTGGGCAAAATGGGCAAATCAGGCTACTACACCCTCTAGGGCGTAGCCGCCCTACCTCCAATGGGCCCAAGCATTTTCCTACTCGCCTCGAGGGCGTAGGCCCTTCCAAATTCCACCTTTCAGGAACGAGCAAAAGCAGAAAAAGCTGGAATAAAGTATGGCAAACTTGAAGAAAGATTCTTGATTTTACACCCATGAAGTCAAGCCTGAAAATCCGTTTAACTCAAATTCATTTCTTCCAAAAACCAAACCCATTCTTTGAGCCTCAGATGATCAACACATGATCAAACACACGAAAACACATTTCACCAACAGCTCATGCTCAAAGAATTCAAACCAAATTAACTCATTTCACAATCAACTCAAGATCTATTTGCAAAACGATTAACAAATCAAACCCGAAGTTTATGAGATTAATTCCCTAGCCATGTGAAGGTCAACACGAACCACAACTTGCCAACCCTTTAAGCCCTACTCACATGCTCTCAAATTCGACTATAAACTGGTTTATTCGCGAACTTGCAAATACTAATAAACACATTTCATGCTTGAGCATTACTCTTGCAACACATGCAAAAGTCTAGCTCAAGCAACATTAAATCAATATGCATGAACTCTCTAATTTCAACACATGCAATTCTCTAGTCCATGCCACCAAAACAAACTTCAACTAAACCAAATCACACGATAGCTCTTACTCAACACATGCAAGCCTCTAGCTCCATACAAACACTTAAACACCAAATCAAACATATGTGCTCTCCACTCACAACACATGCGCCTCTAGCACATACACAACCACAAACACCAAATCATGCTTGAGCTCTCCTTTTGCAACACATGCAAAACTTAGCTCCAAGCAACCACGTTTTAGAAAGATTGTTTTAGAAACCAAAGCATGAAGCTTCAACTAATGCAACACATGCAAAGTGAACTTCACGCAAAAAGCCAACGACTAGCTTATCACTTCTTGCAACACATGTTAAAGCATATAAAACCAAATGCAAATGATTTGAGCTTGAGTGAACGGAATGAGATCACCAACACATGATGAAGCTCAAGCAAAGGGACACCTCTTAATAGCACGCGATAAAACTTTAGACTCAAAGACTACAAAAGTCCTTAGCCTATCTAATTATACCTGCCATTGCAACAATCCCTTGGGGTCTTTATGATCATCGCTTGACTCCCGGATCACCTTCTTAATCTTCGGATCCCTTGCGCCCATCAACTCATGATCCGCCCTGTCCTTCTCATCATCTCATCCATCTTTGGACCTAACTCAATCACAACTCATACAAATAGTTAGTCCAAGATGCATGGTTGTCTCAATTATCTCTTGCACTCCATTAACACATAATGGATGCCTTTAGATCAATTGAGCACAACCTAAATCAATTGAAATGATTTAATTATGTCTTAAGTACTATAATGCAACTCATGCTTTATTATACTTAAGAACTATTCATTTGTCCTTAATTAATCACAAAACACCATCAACATATGATGAAGTGTTCTTTAACGATTAAAAGACAAATGACTCAATTTAAATTATCATTTAATTGATATGAGTATATATCAACTACACAAGTTTTCATATACTCATATTGATGAAAAATAATGATCCATTATATGTAAATTGTATGGAAATGATCATTACTCTAAATCATCAACTATAGAATACACCCAATGTATATGTGCATAAATATGATTGACTTGGATATAATATGCACTATTCAATTTGATCATATTGAGTATATCCTATATTACAATGAGTATACTTTAACTAGGCAATTCAAATATATACTCAAGGATTTAGTTTCTTTGTCTTGATCCTTATATGTGTCAATAATAATCGATCAATACAAAAGACTTTCAAGTTAAACTACAAACTCCTAAATATGTGCATCCATGTAATATATGGATTGAAACATAATGTACATTTTGTGGTTAATTAGGACATTCATACTTTAACTTGAATCCAAAGTATGTAATTAATACTATAATGAATATGCATACATACCTGGTTTTCTATTTTCAATGCGATGAGACTCAACAAAGATACTAAACAAACATGTTGGATAAAGATTTCACATCCTTAAGAAGATGTATATAAAGTTTCACGAGTCAATCAAAAGTTACATTGTTTTTGCATTTGAACTTGTGTTGAATTACTGTTATCGCCTGGTTGTTACCGTTTATCCAGGTACCACCAGCCATATAAGAGCGATGGTACTGCCCTAGAGTAGATTTTCTCTGAAAATTTGTTCTTCCACTCTTTTGATTTAGTGAGGCTTTCACTTGGTTCTTTGAGGATAAAATTTATTTTATGATCATTCACCCTCTCTAATCGCTATCTACGGTTTTTCAGAATTTGGATTGTAGAATGTTATGTTTGATATGCTTGTCTCAATTTAGCTTGGTTTGCTTTGGTTTTTAGTACAAAATATTAGCTTGGTTCTTTAAATTCTCCGTCTATTTTCATCGTACCTTTGCTGTTCTTTCAGAGCATTAGGATCATGGCTTGCTATAAGCACGAAGACAACCATGGTTGCACGGGTCTCACAAAGGAATAGTGCATTCGCAATAACAGAGCATAAAATAATTATATTTGTTTTATTCTCGCAGAAAAAATATAGTAGTAATTCTCGCAGAGCCCACCTTGCTGGGCCTCTTCGTCAATGGGCCGCCGGTGCATGAAGAACCCAGAGTCGAAGCTCCAAAAAGTCAAGCACGCAGCCGCCACCTCCTGACCCCGCCGGCCCTCGCCGGAGGACCCGATGGACGCCACCCGGCCGCGCCGCTCGCCGCCCGCCGACCGCTTCCTCGGCCTCTTCTCCTCCCCGTCCCTGTCCCCTTCCATCACCACCTCCCCCTCCGCGGGCGACGAGCTCCTCGAGGGCGACCTTCTCTTCCCGGCGGCGTCCTCGGACCCACCACCTGACGCCTCCAAGAACCCGGGCGGCGTCCCACACGGCCACATCGGGCTACTCGCCGCGCTACACGACGGCGACAGGAAGCTCCTAGGTCGCGGCGGCGGGTACGGCGCGGCTGCCGTGGCTGCGGGCACGGCCACCTCCGGGACGCTGCTCCGCCGCAAAGCGACCATCGCAGCCGCCGCCGCCGCGGCGTCCACGAAGGCGACCATGTCGCCTCCGTCTGCCGCGCGCGCCATCCCGGCAGCGCCCAGGCCCATGAACCCCGGGCAGCTGCCCGCGGCGCCGTACCACCAGTCGGCCCCCGTCCAGGTGCCCGTCCGGCCGCCGCCGCGGAGGCGCGGGTGGGACGAACTCGCCGGCGGACCAGGTGACGAGGACGACGGGGAGGTCTTCCGTGGGGACTCCGCTATGCAGCCCCCGCACGAGATGGTGGCGCGCGCGTCCGCCGGCGACTTCAGCGTGCCGGTGAAGCCGTCCTCGATGCTCGAGGGCGCCGGCCGCACGCTCAAGGGGCGCGACCTCCGGCGCGTGCGCAACGCCGTGCTCCGGCAAACCGGCTTTCTTGACTGAATCCGGGAAAGGTGATACACTTTGCCATTTAAGCTCAATGTTGCATTATCTGAGTTTTAGTGATTAAAAAAAAAATAAGATTAGTATTTCATGGAACTGTTTGCAATTTTGGTGTTCTTCAAGTTCAAGTTGGAGGTGTGTGAGATCTCCATTTGTAACTTAAAGAAGCAGTAAGTTATAAGAATTGGGGTCAGTGAGAACTCTTTGTAGTTCTGGAGAAGGGAGCAAATTTTGAAACAGTGTGCTGATTTTGTCATTCCAAATGTCAAAACCTATGCACTATTTGCTGCATTGGAATTTTGCCCTGTAAAATGTATGCACTGTAAAAGAGGTGTCTTTTGGTATTCTTACCATTATTTGTTCTCCCCTGAAAGTTAGATCTATTTATGCGCCGTAAGAAGCAGATGTTATGTTCTTCAGTACAACAAGTTGACCGTGAAATATGTTTCTATACATTGTCATGTGTTGTGTGACTTGTGTCCTAGTAAGAGATATGCATCTGTTTGTGATCCATGTGTGAACTGTTTCATTGTGATTTTGTTCAATTAAATTTGGCTTGTATGTATTTTGCTCTTGTGGACTAAATAGGTGTGTCACCCATAGTTACCAAATTTGTTGTAAACCCTTACAAATTGTGAATCTGATTCGTCGAACCCGAACTGGTCTAAGGCATAGGGTTCGTGTTCATATTGAAAATTGAAAGAAAAAATGGTAAACCACGAACCCGAATTCCGTACCGCGACTTGAATAAACCATTTTTCTTGTAACTATGGTGTCACATGTAACACTTAGATTCATTACAGGAAAGACTCAGGATATAAGCAATGGTAGTGCACTAGTGCTTGATTTGTTCATTTGATGTTACATTTAGTTTACGCACCTGCATTTGTTTTAACTATAAAATCAGTCTCTTGTTACATAAGAACTAAAACAGAATGCTTAGTTCCAGTGTGTTTGGTATCATGATGCATAGTTCAATCAATACTTTTGGATCAAGGGTGCTTTTGATGCTTTTGTCTAACTGCAGCTACTTGCCAATTCTAATCAATGGCCTATATCTTTTGGAAGAAAATATATTAGGCATCCAAAACCTCACTGTATCAGTAGGTAGTGTTATTTTTGTTTTCCTTCTTGTTGCTGCTTCAAAATGCAGAAAGATAACTAACACCAGATCTCGTTTGATGTTTGACTTGATCTGTCATTGCACGTTTGCATTTGTTGCTTGATAAAATCAGTGCCTTCAAATATGCAGCCGATACAGATTGGCAGGGCCATCACTATATAGGTTACGAAGTATTTGAGAAAAATTATACATCTAAATTGCTCAGAACTTACAATCGAATTTGTTTAGCGCATGCTAAATTTCATACGGTTTGAGTTTTTTGTCAACTGATAAGTATCAATGAACCACCTTGCAAAAGAAACAGAAGCGACTATTGCCAAATGCCGCTGAACTGTAATTACTCATATGTGGTAGTATGGATTGAATTTACTGCCTTAATGAATGGATGTTAAGTCATTCCGTTTTTCTTAATGGAAAACGCTTCTTGAGGGCTAAATTCATTCATAAATAGGAAATTTTGCAGAGTTTTGCCCTGTCAGGCAAGTTATTGAGTTTTGTTTTGGTTGGGATTCGCCATGCCCAGGCGGTAGGGCAACACAAGGTTGACAAAAAAAAGCCTTCGTAGCATTTCTGTTTGAAACATAGTAGGGTGTGTTTGGTTGTCTGTAAACCAAACACGTGTCTAATAGATATAGTTGCATCTACTTATACGATTTAGGCATTGTACAGGTAACCAAACACACCCGTAATTTCACAAAAACAATAGTTCAATTTCTGAAGAAATCTGTGAAGAATTCATATGTTCCAAATAGATCCTTAATAATACGAGGATGAATTCGGTTTACCTCGATATCAGATATTGGGCTGATAAGACGGCATGCTACACCTGTTTCTATTGGTCACAAATAGTTGTTATTTTTATATAAACTAGGATAGGTTGCGCGGCGTGATACGCCGCGTGCGTTGTTTTTTTCGCGAAAACACGTGCGTTGTTTTTTTCGCGAAAACAAATTCGTTTTTTTTCCTGTCGGTGTTTTTTTTTAAAAAAAATCATCGAGGAAACGCGCGAAACGGCTGAAATGATACAAGCGCATTTGTGATTGTGCTAAATCGAAAGGTCTTTTTCGTGAAAAATAGCCGGAATGATTCAAACATTATTAAGTTTTTTTGGTATTTATTTAGAGTCCTTTCACGAAAGGTTCGCGATTTTTTTGAAACAGAAGGTCCTATTCGTAAAAAACCACGAGAAGGATCTACATGTAACTACACAATTTTTGAGGGAATGTGCGTTGTTTTTATCGCGGAAACAAGTTCGTTTTTCCTGTTGGTGTTCTTTTAAAAAATCGTAGAGGAACGCGAGAAACGATCGAAAGGACACAAACGTATCTGCGATTGCGTTAAATCGAAAGATCCTTTTCGTAAAAATAGTTGAATGATCAAAACGTTAATCGTTTTTTCAGATTCATCGGGGTCCTCTCACGAAAGATCCGCGATTTTTTTGAACTAGAAGATCATCTTCGTAAAAAACCGCGAAAAGGACCTATACGTAATTACGAATTTTTAAAAGGACTTAAATGTAAAAAATATTTTTTGAGGCCGGCTCGGCTCAAACGCATTGGAGGCGGCCAATGTTGCAAAGATTAATAAAAGGTATAATAAGGTTCCTAAAACTCAAATTTAAATACTAATTTCTTTTCTAATATATTTAAAAATCCAATAAAATATAATATTATAAAAGTACACTTGAGAGGAATCTATGCTTTTGATTTTCATACATACAATATAAATATTTAAAAGATATCGATAGCTAAAGTTTTAAAAATTTAACTGTATGTATCATAGGCAGACAAGTTTTTTTGTGAACCAAAGGAGTAACTTATAAATTTATGTAGGTATTCCCCTGAATAACCTCTACAGATTTCTTGCCCTGCCATTGCTCGATGCCTGCGCCTGCACGCTACTTGAACGAACGTCAACACAGGTACGTCTCCTAGCACGGAACGCGCACTGATAGTAGATACGACTTTGGGTACGTGATCACATGTAACTCACTATGTAAGGATCTGTCAGAAGACGTCACGCTCGGCAGATACGCTTTCGAGCGAGCGACACGTAAAGCTGTGGAACTTGAAGTCTGGAACCTTCCAGAACGACTCGCCAAAGCCGCGAAGCACTCCCACCCTTTCCCCTACGAAACCGTCAATTAACTGCCCTCTTTCTTACTGACAAGTCAACCCACCAGGTTCCTGGCCCCACTGTCAGTGAAATCCCCGGGCCACGTTGCGCTTCGCCAACTCCACACGCTACACGAGGCTTCTTCGCCAACTCCTTGGCGTCCTACCCCTCGTCCTCCCGTCTCCCCGCGCCATGGCTCACCACCTCCTCCTCGCCGTCCTAGCGCTCCACCTCGCTGCCGTCGGGGCCTCCGCCCTGTCGCGCGGCGGCGGCGCCTTCGACCCCTCGCGCGTCGTCCAGCTCTCGTGGCGCCCCAGGTGACCGATCTGATCCCCTCCTCCCTCCCCCGAGCCCTACGCTACGTACGACTCTGACGGCCGTTTCTTCCTTTGGCGTGGCGGCGTTAGGGCGTTCCTGCACAAGGGATTCCTGTCGGACGCGGAGTGCGACCACCTGATTGTGCTGGTGAGTGCACTGGCCCTGCCCCCTCGATCTCGTCGGAGACTGGGTGATTTTTCTTCTGATGGTTTCGGGTGGTTGGTTGATTGATTGATTGATTCCATGTGTCGTGCTTGAAGGCGAAGGACAAGATGGAGAAGTCGATGGTGGCGGACAACAGAGTCCGGCAAGAGCGTCATGAGCAAGGTGCGGACCAGCTCCGGCATGTTCCTAGAGAAGAAGCAGGTAAGGGCCAACACACTGAGTGATATTAATTCTTCTTGGTAATCTCTGGGGTTGGAATGGTTCAGAGCTGGAAAGGTGTTTCCTTTAGATTCAGTGCGCTGTTAACTGTACAAATCTAGGAAGGGAATGCTTCTGTATTGGCCGTGATCTCGACATGGAAAGCGAAATTCATAAAATTCTTACAGAACAATTTTTATATATCAACCGGGTATTGAGAATCTGAAATAGCAGGGATCCTTATTTTAGGTGGTAGAACATATGGGGTGAACTGTGCAGGAAATGGTTCTGTAGGCTACAATGCCATGCTCTGGCCAAGAGGGAGCAGGATTTTTTTTTTATCTTTGTTGAAGTCATCTTTAGATTGGTATAAAGCTAGCTAGGAAGGTGAACTTATGTGCTTGTATTGATTTAGGATGGTATAGAAGAAGTGGTTTAGAAGGTAAATTTATGTGCTTGGATCAATTAATTGGTTTTATAATGTTTTCATGTTTATTTTATTAATCATGGTGGTTTGTCGGTAAAATGCTTGAATGCAACTGTACAGTATCTACTATAGTTCTTCTGTGCATATTTGCTGAACTTTTATTGTTCCTGTATGATTTTGGAGATGCTCTGTTTATATAAAAAAAATGGAGATATTCTTTTAGCATGACCAAATTTGAAAGGGGGAAGTATGACTAGACATTGAATTAGTAGTTAGTTGCGGATGTGTGATGAGGTGATGTCTGCAGAACATGTTTTGAGACCTAAGGTTTGTAACTGAAATTTCACGCTCAAGTTCACTTTTTCTAATCTGGCTTCTTAAAAAGTAAATTTTAACTGTTTTCCATTAAATCTAATGATTTTTGTAAGTATTCAGATTGATTGAAAGCCACCTTGCTCTATTGCTTGGTAGAAGTTTTTACTGTAATTATTTGGAGATAAAATGTCATTATGTCAAGGATTTACCATTTATATTAAACTTGCTTGCCTGGGTATGCTAAGAGCTCAATGTTTGTTCCTTGGCAAAATTGGCTCCTAAACACCGTTCGTTTGTAGCATTTGCCAAAACACATTGCAAAATAGATATTTGCCTGATGGGTAGTGGTGAAATTCGAGCAGATATGGACAGATTTCGCTTATCTTGTATCCTATTCCACATTTTTTTTCTCAGAATCGGAGTCGGACACAGATAATGCCGAGCACGAATATGAAAGCGGATTGTCTCGATCATGAATCTGAGCGAATACATGTCAAGCTAAATGTGCATAGTCTCGATCACTAATATTTAGTGGGATATCGGCATAAAAATAGAACCCATATGTGTCACACATAAAAGGATCAATCAATCATCTGACATGTCTAAAATGCAACTCATTAGGAGTTCAACAAGCAAATTTGATTGCAACATTTAAATTCAAAAGTTTTTTAAAAAGTTCCTTATGTTCAAACATATTTGTCTAAATTGTTTGGAATTATTCTAAGTTTATTTGATATTTTTCTTGGCTTATTTGGATTTCGTATTTTGTAAAACTAAAAACTAATTTCAAATTTTAGAAGCCTCGTGGGCCAATTTCTCCCTAGCCCACTCTGGACAAGTGAGAGGCTAGTCATGTACTCGTGGGTTCATGTCCTCATGGGCTTGCCTATTGGGCTGATATCTAAATCTCCGAGACAAGTTTACCAGATACCATTTGATTAAATTTTTGGATAGCTTCGAATCCAACAGATACTTCTATTCTGAATCCGATCTCATATCTGGGAAAAACTATCTGGTTCCGAATCCAAAATCCAAAAAAAATAGCTAGACATCCTTTTTTCTCTAAAGCTGTCGAATGCTTTGGTCGATGGTGGGTCGGAATTGTCCTCTCCGTTTACACCCCTACTGATGGGCACTACAAATTTGTGCACATTTGTTGGAGCACACTTTGTCAATTAAAATGGTCTCACCCTCCCCTTTTCTCCTATATCTCTCAATCTTGTCTTCTTTCTCAATCTTGTGCTCATCTAGGATCATGTCCATGTCCATGCGCCAAAGGCGAAGGCGACCGACGTGGCCACGATGGCAACCTCAGATAAGAGGAATTGGATTGGAAAGATGGGTCAGAGAGGGTGTCAAGGAAAGGCTGCTGCGCCTAGGGGCGCAGTTTGGTGGGGTAGTCATAGAAGAACTTGTTGATATCCTCCATGAGCACGAGGAGATGAAGGGTGGGACAAGGTCCTCTGTGGTGGAAGACCACGCCCGCCGTCGGAGGCTGCTGTTCTTGCTCCTAGTGTTGGATGGTCGGGAGGGCAAGGTAGGTGGAGGTGAGACCAGGGTGAGGTCGGAGGTAGAGGAAGAGGAGGGTTAGCATTGTCCTTGGCGAGGGCGGAAGGGAGGGGACGCGAATCCTCTGTCATGCTACAGACGGTAGTTGAGCCACTGACATGTGGGCCCCATCAACTAGGGGCCCACATGTCAGTGGCTCAATTGCCCTCTGCAGTAAGGCAGAGGATCTCCATCCGAAGGGAGGTGGGAGGAGGAGCCCATGGTGGTGGCAAGAGACAAACAGGCAAGTGGAGGAGGGTTTGGTGGTTCATTAGAGGTGGGGATGGGGAGGAAAGGTTCGAGGAAGGGAGGGAGGGAGGGAAGAGGAAGAGATGGAGGTGGGATTGGGTTTGACCACCGGGCGAGGAGAGAGATTGATTTGGATGGACAGAATATTCTGGGTGTTTCTCCGACACGTCATCCTCACACCATTGGTGTCAGGGAGGTGGAGGGGACCTACCCAAGGAAGAAGAGAAGGGATAATATGAGCATCTTTGAGCTAATCTGTCTCCAGAACTTAAGGAAAATATTATTTTAATTGGCAAAGTGTGTTCTGGCAAATGAGCGCAAATTTGCGGTTCCATCTGCCGAATATCGATTTTGCAGTGTGTTTGGCAAATGCCACAAACGAATGTTGTCCAAGAGCCAATTTTGCCTTGTTCTTTCCACTCTTTATATTTTTACTGTTTTCAACTTCTCATATAGCACTTCTCGGTAGTTGTCATTTGGCACTGTAAAGTACTATACTGTTATGTGTTTGGTTCACCTTGCTAGCTCTAGGCAACGCACCATAGTATGTACCATTCCTTATTAGTTGTCATGGCCTTGTCTATCATATGATGGCTAAGTTATGGTCTAGAAAATTCATTCATTTCCAGCTAGGCAAAGTTTGTTCCTTTCCTGGTTGCTTTATTATTCATTGCCATAAACGTCTGAGATGTTGATTGTGGAAGACCAATTGCAGATTTGCCATGATAGAATCTCAATAAATTTACAGTGAATCACTACTGATCTTCATTGTTGTTGGATTTGCCTTTTCTGAAATTTGTAAGTTGCAATATGTTCATAGGTTTTTCCCTTCCCACTGTTCTGTGTTAATTTGAGTGAATCCTTGTGTATTTGTGGGCCCGTGAAATGTATGTCAGGCACTTCAATTCTGATTGGATGACAGATGCTCCTTAATATATTTGTCGTTTACTTTCCAAACCATGGGATCAATTGAAATATATCCATCACAAAATTTGGCACATTTCTGTAATATCATGGTTTTCGTTAAGAATCCCCTTCACAAGATCTATTTGACAATACTTCGATTGCGGATTAGCACAAAATATTTGGGTAATTGGGTTTGATGTTAATTTTGCATGTCATTTTTGCTCTTTTGGATTTGGTCGTCCGGTTTCTGTCTTCCAGATCCATACCAGTAGGAGCAGGATCACGCTTTGTTGTGTGTGCCTTGTTTAAAATGGTACACTATTCAGCCGGTGGTTACCTTTGCTTTCGAATCAGTTGGACCAATAAGCTATGTTGCTTGTTAGCCTAGATTTACATCTGTTATGCCATGGCACATATGGTCATATGGTATTAGTAAAACACTGCATAAGCCATTCCAGCTATAACCTCTATACAGACTACAAAATGTAACGTCAGTATTTTAACTAAACCATTCATTTGGCAGGACGAAGTTGTAGCGAGAATAGAGGAGAGGATTGCTACTTGGACATTCCTTCCACCAGGTACCCTAAATTAGGTTACTCTAAGCATTCTAGGTTACATTTTGTCTATTTAATAGTTATAATAGTATTGCCATTATTCTGTCCATGCTCAGAGAATGGCGAGTCCATTCAAATATTACATTATGAGAATGGTGAGAAGTATGAGCCACACTATGATTACTTCCATGACAAAAAAAATCAAGCCCGTGGGGGACATCGGATCGCAACTGTCCTCATGTACCTATCTAATGTTGAGAAGGGCGGAGAGACCATCTTCCCCGATGCAGAGGTAATGTACTTATCATTTGTTGTCCGTCTGTCTTGGGATTTCCCTTGCAGTAACTTATATTCCACAGGGGAAGTTATTGCAACCCAAGGATGAGACGTGGTCTGAGTGCGCTAAAAGTGGTTATGCAGGTATAATGGGTAGTTGCTAAAAGAAACTAAATTACTTTGCGGATCCTTTTCGCTTGATAATGGAGCATTATCTCTATGGCCCTTTTCATGCCAGTGGAGCCCCGTTCTTCAACAAGCTTTCTTAGGTTTGCACATGTCAGACATCCAGTTTACTTCATTGTTAGACTGAACCGTTGGTTGTCCTCTGCAGTAAAACCCGTAAAAGGTGATGCCCTGCTGTTCTTCAGTCTCCACCCTGATACAGCAACAGACCCTGAGAGCTTGCACGGGAGCTGCCCCGTCATCGAGGGTCAGAAGTGGTCCGCGACTAAATGGATCCATGTGAGGTCCTTCGACAACCCTGGCAAGCAGGGAGGTTCCGCTGACGGGTGCGAGGACGAGAACGTCCTCTGCGCTCAGTGGGCGGCAGTAGGAGTGCGCCAAGAACCCCAGCTACATGGTGGGTACCAACGATGCACCTGGTTTCTGCCGAAAGAGCTGCAACGTATGCGCACAGTAAGTTATTAATCCATCCACCGTCTGCTGGGTGACATGGCATCGATAATTGTTGTCCCAGTACCAGGGTGTATATAGGACCGAGCATAGCATGTATAACCTGGTAAGAGTTAGGCTGGCAAAAAAGTTCGAGCCAAACCTTATGAGTTCAACATGCAATAAGATCATTACAATTTAACTAGTCATTTTATCATATAGATCAACAAAGTTGCGAAAGTATCCTTCTCGTGTGGCATTCTCTCTCTCCACTAGAAAAGCAGTTATATGGCCATATATGTTAGTCAATTGAGACTTGGGGTATTGGGTTGGGCTAAATTGAAGCCGCTGGAATATGAGTCGTGGATTTTTAGATATCTGAATGGAGTTTTTCAGAATTATCCGATAATATAATCGGAATATCTTGATCCGACGGATAGTGATTTTCTGAGCACGAAACCAATGCCAAATTCCATAACTATCTTATATAACTAGCTGAATTCAAGCCGAACAGATCCAGTGGTCCGGCATCTATCGCCATCCAATTTCACCATTGCCTATTGGTGGTATACTGTGATATCTGATCTGCCAAATCGGATAACTTTGCTTTTGTGTCCTTAGCTGTTGCCTGCAGAGAGGTGCACGTTGGTGACACGCACACGAATACTTTCCTGTCCCCATTTCATTTGTGCAGATCTGCATTCAACTCCGAGTTGGTAGTACATTGCATATTCAGAGAAGATGTAAACCAAAAGAAAAGAAATTACTGATGCCCATGGTGCCATGCGCATCAACACAAGCAAATATGGTAATAATACACTACTACTATCGGCATTTTCTCCCCTTTTCCTTCTCTTTTAGCAAGCTTTGGCCTTCTTGTCCGGCGCCGTGGCGGCAATCGGCAACGCCGTCGTTGCCAGCAAGCACCGTACTTGTCCTTCTGGTGAGGCTGGTGCACTCGTAGGAAGGCGTGGCGGCGATGAGCCTCTGGATGTAGTTAGCCACCTCGTGGTGGACTTCTGCCGTGTCGGGACCGGAATGGCTGGAACAATCGATCGCCAAAAACCACGCCAGAACTGACTTCCGCCGCCACCCACACAGGAAAAAAACTAGGGTTCTACACTAGCTAAAATGACTACCAGATATGTATCGGAAGGTTGATTCCTTTCCATTCCACTTCGATTATACATCATCCACTTACAGTGATAAAGATGAGTTTTACCGCTCCAGAATGTAAACAACGTAAAAGAACTAAAGACAAAACAACGCAAGTAAGTGACTGGTGATTCTGTTCGGTCGGATGACCGTCCGTCAGCGAAATCGCCGACATTGCCTCTGATAGTTGATGTTAGTTACGCCTCTCTGCTTCCATCGTTACTTCCTCTGTTTTGTCCGGTTCCTTCTCCCACACTTAGCCTCCGTCTTCCCAGCTGACAATTCCCCTTCGAAGCGTTCTTGTCCCCAAGCTGGCGAAAATCCCTCGATTAAATGAATCACCTCCGTAGTTCCTTAGGAAGTAAATTTAGCCATAGAATAAGCCTTGGGCCACGACTACATCCTTCAAAGAACAACACCAAAGAACACTTGCCCCAAGCCCCCAAAGGGGGTATATATAGCCCCCCACAAGAAAACTAGCCGTTTGGGGGCAAAATGGGCGAATCAGCAAAAGTGCGGTACTACCGCCCTCTAAGGGCCGGTAGTACCGCCCTACCTCATCTGGGCCCAACGACCATATTTCGGTACCTCACCGCCCTCGAGGGCAGTAGTCACGCGATTCAGCGACTCTGGCTCACTTTGACAGTAGTCTTGAGAGCCAAAAGCAAAACACAGTAGCTGGAATAAAGCTACAAGTGCAAACTGCGGATAGTACCGCATTCTTGACTACCGCCCACACCCATGATAGTCTTGAAGCCACCGAGAAAATCCAGATTTAACTCGAAATTCATTTCTTCAAAAGCCAAACCCATTCTTTGAGCCTCTAGATGATCAACACATGATCAAACACACGTGCAAAACACATTTGCACCAACTTAGCTCATGCTCAAAGAATTCAAACCAAATTGCGAAAACTCATTTCACAATCAACTCAAGATCTATTTGCAAAACGTATTAAGCAAATCAAACCCGAGTTTATGAGATTAATTCCCCTAGCCATGTGAAGGTCAACACGAGACCCAGTCAACTTGCCAACACCCGTTGTAAGCCCTACTCACATGCTCTCGAAATTCCGGACTCATAAACCTCAGTTTATTCGCTGTGAACTTGCAAATAACGCAATAAACACATTTCATGCTTGAGCATTACTCTTTGCAACACATGCAAAAGTCTAGCTCCAAGCAACATTAAATCAATATGCATGAACTCTCTAATTTCAACACATGCAATTCTCTAGTCCCATGCAACACCAAAAACCAAACTTCAACTAAACCAAATCACACGTATGAGCTCTTTACTCGCAACACATGCAAGCCTCTAGCTCCATACAAACACTTAAACACCAAATCAAACATATGTGCTCTCCACTCACAACACATGCGAGCCTCTAGCACATACACAACCACAAACACCAAATCATGCTTGAGCTCTCTCCTTTTGCAACACATGCAAAACTTAGCTCCAAGCAACCACACGGTTTTAGAAAGATTGTTTTGCGAAACCAAAGCATGAAGCTTCAACTAATGCAACACATGCAAAAGTGAACTTCACGCAAAAGCCAACGCACTAGCTTATCACTTCTTGCAACACATGCAAATTAAAGCATTATGCGAAAACCAAATGCAAATGATTTGAGCTTGAGTGAACGCAGAATGAGATCACCAACACATGATGAAGCTCAAGCAAAGGGAACGACCCCTCTTAATAGCACGGCGATAAAACTTTAGACTCAAAGACTACAAAAGTCCTTAGCCTATCTAATTATACCTTCGCCGCCGCGCACAAGCAATCCCCTTTGGGGTCTTTATGATCATCGCTTTGACTCCCCCGGGATCGTTACCCTTCTTAATCTTCGGGATCCACTCTTGACGCCCATCAACTCATGATGCCGTCCTTGTCCCGTTCTCATCATCTCATCCATCTTTGGACCTAACTCAATCACAACTCATACAAATAGTTAGTCCAAGATGCATGGTTGTCTCAATTATCTCTTGCACTCCATTAACACATAATGGATGCCTTTAGATCAATTGAGCACAACCTAAATCAATTGAAATGATTTAATTATGTCTTAAGTACTATAATGCAACTCATGCTTTATTATACTTAAGAACTATTCATTTGTCCTTAATTAATCACAAAACACCATCAACATATGATGAAGTGTTCTTTAACGATTAACAAGACAAATGACTCAATTTAAATTATCATTTAAATTGATATGAGTATATATCAACTACACAAGTTTTCATATACTCATATTGATGAAAAATAATGATCCATTATATGTAAATTGTATGGAAATGATCATTACTCTAAATCATCAACTATAGAATACACCCCACATGTATATGTGCATAAATATGATTGACTTGGATATAATATGCACATATTCAATTTGATCATATTGAGTATATCCTATATTACAATGAGTATACTTTAACTAGGCAATTCAAATATATACTCAAGGATTTAGTTTCTTTGTCTTGATCCTTATATGTGTCAATAACTAATCGATCAATACAAAGAGACTTTCAAGTTAAACTACAAACTCCCCCTAAATATGTGCATCCATGTAATATATGGATTGAGAAACATAATGTACATTTTGTGGTTAATATAGCAGGGACATTCATACTTTAACTTGAATCCAAAGTATGTAATTAATACTATAATGAATATGCATACATACCTCGGGTTTTCTATTTTTCAATGCGATGAGACTAAACAAAGATATTCTAAACAAACATGTTAGTCTCGATATAAGATTGTCATTAATAACACTATCGCATTAGGGGATAAACTCAATAATGGATTTGTCATTAATACAAGATTAGATTTATCATTAACACCAAAACTATAATTAATGAAGGTTGAACTTACATGCTTCCCCTCCCCTCTACTTGTTCCCTGTCTTGGAGCAAATCACAGAAAAGCAAGCGAATGCATGTGAAACAAAGCAATCAAGCATGCATGCTAACAAGAAAAGGAAGATCTTTGTTGGTGCAAAATTGGTATTGGCCGGGCAAGAAACCATAGCGGTGTATAGGCGTCTTAAACTATGGCATAGGCGGCGTATAAGCGTCTGCGACTATGGCATAATAGGCATCCCACGCCGCTATGGCATAGCCAAGACTATGCATAAATTGGCGTCCCAGGTGCTGGTTATGCACGCTATTTTTGAAAATACACAAAAATATTGTCCGAAAGTGATATTATACGGTATAAAGTTGTCTGTATTTGAAATTTTACCCTTAAACGAACGTCAACACAGATACGTCCCCTAGCACGGAACGCGCACTGATAGTAGATACGACTTTGGGTACGTGATCACATGTAACTATGTAACGATCTGTCAGAAGACGTCAGGCTTGGCAGATACGCTTTCGAGTGAGCGACACGTTAAGCTGTGGAACTTGAAGTCTGGAACCTCCCTCTCTCCTATGAAACCGTCAATTAACTGCTCTCTTTCTTACTGACAAGTCAACCCACCAGGTTCCTGGCCCCACTGTCAGTGAAATCCCCGGGCCACATTGCGCTTTGCCAACTCCACACGCTACACGAGGCTTCTTCGCCAACTCCTTGCCGTCCTACTCTCGTCCTCCCGTCTCCCCGCGCCATGGCTCACCACCGCCTCCTCGCCGTCCTAGCGCTCCACCTCGCTGCCGTCGGGGCCTCCGCCCTGTCGCGCGGCGGCGGCGGCGGCGCCTTCGACCCCTCGCGCGTCGTCCAGCTCTCGTGGCGCCCCAGGTGACCGATCTGATCCCCTCCTCCCTCCCCCGAGCCCTAGGCTACGTACGACTCTGACGGCTGTTTCTTCCTTTGGCGTGGCGGCGTTAGGGCGTTCCTGCACAAGGGATTCCTGTCGGACGCGGAGTGCGACCACCTGATTGTGCTGGTGAGTGCACTGGCCCTGCCCCCTCGATCTCGTCGGAGACTGGGTGATTTTTCTTCTGATGGTTTCGGGTGGTTGGTTGGTTGATTGATTGATTACATGTGTCGTGCTTGAAGGCGAAGGACAAGATGGAGAAGTCGATGGTGGCGGACAACGAGTCCGGCAAGAGCGTCATGAGCAAGGTGCGGACCAGCTCCGGCATGTTCCTAGAGAAGAAGCAGGTAAGGGGCCAACACACTGAGTGATATTAATTCTTCTTGGTAATCTCTGGGGTTGGAATGGTTCAGAGCTGGAAAGGTGTTTCCTTTAGATTCAGTGCGCTGTTAACTGTACAAATCTAGGAAGGGAATGCTTCTGTATTGGCCGTGATCTCGACATGGAAAGCGACATTCATAAAATTCTTACAGAACAATTTTTATATATCAACCGGTTATTGAGAATCTGAAATAGCAGGGATGCCAGGGATCCTTATTTTAGGTGGTAGAACATATGGGGTGAACTGCGCAGGAAATGGTTCTGTAGGCTACAATGCCATGCTCTGGCCAAGAGGGAGCAGGATTTTTTTTTATCTTTGTTGAATTCATCTTTAGATTGGTATAAAGCTAGCTAGGAAGGTGAACTTATGTGCTTGTATTGATTTAGGATGGTATAGAAGAAGTGGTTTAGAAGGTAAATTTATGTGCTTGGATCAATTAATTGGTTTTATAATGTTTTCATGTTTATTTTATTAATCATGGTGGTTTGTCGGTAAAATGCTTGAATGCAACTGTACATTATCTACTATAGTTCTTCTGTGCATATTTGCTGAACTTTTATTGTTCCTGTATGATTTTGGAGATGCTCTGTTTATATAAAAAAAAATGGAGATATTCTTTTAGCATGACCAAATTTGAAAGGGGGAAGTATGACTAGACATTGAATTAGTAGTTAGTTGCGGATGTGTGATGAGGTGATGTCTGCAGAACATGTTTTGAGACCTAAGGTTTGTAACTGAAATTTCACGCTCAAGTTCACTTTTTCTAATCTGGCTTCTTAAAGAAGTAAATTTTAACTGTTTTCCATTAAATCTAATGATTTTTGTAAGTATTCAGATTGATTGAAAGCCACCTTGCTCTATTGCTTGGTAGAAGTTTTTACTGTAATTATTTGGAGATAAAATGTCATTATGTCAAGGATTTACCATTTATATTAAACTTGCTTGCCTGGGTATGCTAAGAGCTCAATGTTTGTTCCTTGGCAAAATTGGCTCCTAAACACCGTTCGTTTGTAGCATTTGCCAAAACACATTGCAAAATAGATATTCGCCTGATGGGTAGTGGTGAAATTCGAGCAAATATGGACAGATTTCGCTTATCTTGTATCCTATTCCACATTTTTTTTCTCAGAATCGGAGTCGGAAACAGATAATGCCGAGCATGAATATGAAAGCGGATTGTCTCGATCATGAATATAGAGCGAATACATGTCAAGCTAAATGTGCATAGTCTCAGTCACTAATATTTAGTCGGATATCGCGCAAAAATAGAACCCATATGTGTCACACATAAAAGGATCAATCAATCATCTGACATGTCTAAAATGCAACTCATTAGGAGTTCAACAAGCAAATTTGATTGCAACATTTAAATTCAAAAGTTTTTTAAAAAAGTTCCTTATGTTCAAACATATTTGTCTAAATTGTTTGGAATTATTCTAAGTTTATTTGATATTTTTCTTGGCTTATTTGGATTTCCTGTATTTTGTAAAACTAAAAAACTAATTTCAAATTTTAGAAGCCTCATGGGCCAATTTCTCCCTAGCCCACTCTGGACAAGTGAGAGGCTAGTCATGTACTCATGGGTTCATGTCCTCATGGGCTTGCCTATTGGGCTGATATCTAAATCTCCGAGACAAGTTTACCGGATACCATTTGATTAAATTTTTGGATAGCTTCGAATCCAACAGATACTTCTATTCTGAATCCGATCTCATATCTGGGAAAAACTATCTGGTTCCGAATCCAAAATCCAAAAAAAAAAGCTAGACATCCTTTTTTTCTCTAAACTGGGTACGAATGCTTTGGTCTGATGGTTGGTCGGGAATTGTCCTCTCCGTTTACACCTGATGGGCACTACAAATTTGTGCACATTTGTTGGAGCACACTTTGTCAATTAAAATGGTCTCACCCTCCCCTTTTCTCCTATATCTCTCAATCTTGTCTTCTTTCTCAAATCTCAATCTTGTGCTCATCTAGGATCATGTCCATGTCCATGCGCCAAAGGCGAAGGCGGCCGACGTGGCCACGATGGCAACCTCGCAGTCAGAGGAATTGGATTGGAACGATGGGTCAGAGAGGGTGTCAAGGAAAGGCTGCTGCGCCTAGGGGAGCGTAGTTTGGTGGGGGTAGTCATAGAAGAACTTGTCGATATCCTCCATGAGCACGAGGGAGATGAAGGGTGGGACAAGGTCCTCTGTGGTGGAAGACCCGCCGCTGTCGGAGGGCTGCTGTTCTTGCTCCTAGTGTTGGATGGTCGGGAGGGCAAGGTAGGTGGAGGGTGAGACCAGGGTGAGGTCGGAGAGGTAGAGGAAGAGGGAGGGGTTAGCATTGTCACTGGCGAGGACGGAAGGGAGGGGACGCGAATCCTCTGTCATGCTGCAGAGGGTAGTTGAGCCACTGACATGTGGGCCCCATCAACTAGGGGCCCACATGTCAGTGGCTCAATGCCTCTCGCAGAAGGCGATCTCCATCCGAAGGGAGGTGGGAGGAGGAGCCCATGGTGGTGGCGAGAGACAAACAGGCAAGTGGAGGAGGGTTTAGTGGTTCATTAGAGGTGGGGATGGGGAGGAAAGGTTCGAGGAAGGGAGGGAGGGAAGAGGAAGAGATGGAGGTGGGATTGGGTTTGACCACTGGGCGAGGAGAGAGAGATTGATGTGGATGGACAGAATATTCTGGGTGTTTCTCCGACACGTCATCCTCACACCATTGGTGTCAGGGAGGTGGAGGGGACCTACCCAAGGAAGAAGAGAAGGGATAATATGAGCATCTTTGAGCTAATCTGTCTCCAGAACTTAAGGAAAATATTATTTTAATTGGCAAAGTGTGTTCTGGCAAATGGCGCAAATTTGCGGTTCCATCTCTTGAATATCGATTTTGCAGTGTGTTTGGCAAATGCCACAAACGAATGTTGTCCAAGAGCCAATTTTGCCTTGTTCTTTCCACTCTTTATATTTTTACTGTTTTCAACTTCTCATATAGCACTTCTCGGTAGTTGTCATTTGGCACTGTAAAGTACTATACTGTTATGTGTTTGGTTCACCTTGCTAGCTCTAGGCAACGCACCATAGTATGTACCATTCCTTATTAGTTGTCATGGCCTTGTCTATCATATGATGGCTAAGTTATGGTCTAGAAAATTCATTCATTTCCAGCTAGGCAAAGTTTGTTCCTTTCCTGGTTGCTTTATTATTCATTGCCATAAACGTCTGAGATGTTGATTGTGGAAGACCAATTGCAGATTTGCCATGATAGAATCTCAATAAATTTACAGTGAATCACTACTGATCTTCATTGTTGTTGGATTTGCCTTTTCTGAAATTTGTAAGTTGCAATATGTTCATAGGTTTTTCCCTTCCCACTGTTCTGTGTTAATTTGAGTGAATCCTTGTGTATTTGTGGGCCCGTGAAATGTATGTTAGGAACTTCAATTCTGATTGGATGACAGATGCTCCTTAATATATTTGTCGTTTACTTTCCAAACCATGGGATCAATTGAAATATATCCATCACAAAATTTGGCACATTTCTGTAATATCATGGTTTTCGTTAAGAATCCCCTTCACAAGATCTATTTGACAATACTTGATTAGGATTAGCACAAAATATTTGGGTAATTGGGTTTGATGTTAATTTTGCATGTCATTTTTGCTCTTTTGGATTTGGTTGTCCGGTTTCTGTCTTCCAGATCCATACCAGTAGGAGCAGGATCACGCTTTGTTGTGTGTGCCTTGTTTAAAATGGTACACTATTCAGCCGGTGGTTACCTTTGCTTTCGAATCAGTTGGACCAATAAGCTATGTTGCTTGTTAGCCTAGATTTACATCTGTTATGCCATGGCACATATGGTCATATGGTATTAGTAAAACACTGCATAAGCCATTCCAGCTATAACCTCTATACAGACTACAAAATGTAACGTCAGTATTTTAACTAAACTATTCATTTGGCAGGACGAAGTTGTAGCGAGAATAGAGAGAGAGGATTGCTACTTGGACATTCCTTCCACCAGGTACCCTAAATTAGGTTACTCTAAGCATTCTAGGTTACATTTTGTCTATTTAATAGTTATAATAGTATTGCCATTATTCTGTCCATGCTCAGAGAATGGTGAGTCCATTCAAATATTACATTATGAGAATGGTGAGAAGTATGAGCCACACTATGATTACTTCCATGACAAAAAAAATCAAGCCCGTGGGGGACATCGGATCGCAACTGTCCTCATGTACCTATCTAATGTTGAGAAGGGCGGAGAGACCATCTTCCCCGATGCAGAGGTAATTTACTTATCATTTGTTGTCCGTCTGTCTTGGGATTTCCCTTGCAGTAACTTATATTCCACAGGGGAAGTTACTGCAACCCAAGGATGAGACGTGGTCTGAGTGCGCTAAAAGTGGATATGCAGGTATAATGGGTAGTTGCTAAAAGAAACTAAATTACTTTGCGGATCCTTTTCGGTTGATAATGGAGCATTATCTCTATGGCCCTTTTCATGCCAGTGGAGCCCCGTTCTTCAACAAGCTTTCTTAGGTTTGCACATATCAGACATCCAGTTTACTTCATCGTTAGACTGAACCGTTGGTTGTCCTCTGCAGTAAAACCCGTAAAAGGTGATGCCCTGCTGTTCTTCAGTCTCCACCCTGATACAGCAACAGACCCTGAGAGCTTGCACGGGAGCTGCCCCGTCATCGAGGGTCAGAAGTGGTCCGCGACTAAATGGATCCATGTGAGGTCCTTCGACAACCCTGGCAAGCAGGGAGGTTCCGCTGACGGGTGCGAGGACGAGAACGTCCTCTGCGCTCAGTGGGCGGCAGTAGGGGAGTGCGCCAAGAACCCCAGCTACATGGTGGGTACCAACGATGCACCTGGTTTCTGCCGAAAGAGCTGCAACGTATGCGCACAGTAAGTTATTAATCCATCCACCGTCTGCTGGGTGACATGGCATCGATAATTGTTGTCCCAGTACCAGGGTGTATATAGGACCGAGCATAGCATGTATAACCTGGTAAGAGTTAGGCTGGCAAAAAAGTTCGAGCCAAACCTTATGAGTTCAACATGCAATAAGATCATTACAATTTAACTAGTCATTTTATCATATAGATCAACAAAGTTGCGAAAGTATCCTTCTCGTGTGGCATTCTCTCTCTCCACTAGAAAAGCAGTCATATGGCCATATATGTTAGTCAATTGAGACTTGGGCTATTGGGTTGGGCTAAATTGAAGCCACTAGAATATGAGTCGTGGATTTTTGGATATCTGAATGGAGTTTTTCAGAATTATCCGATAATATAATCGGAATATCTTGATCCGACGGATAGTGATTTTCTGAGTACGAAACCAATGCCAAATTCCATAACTATCTTATATAACTAGCTGAATTCAAGCCGAACAGATCCAGTGGTCCGGCATCTATCGCCATCCAATTGCACCATTGCCTATTGGTGGTATACTGTGATATCTGATCTGCCAAATCGGATAACTTTGCTTTTGTGTCCTTAGCTGTTGCCTGCAAGAGGTGCACGTTGCTGAGACGAATACTTTCCTGTCCCCATTTCATTTGTGTAGATCTGCATTCAACTCCGAGTTGGTAGTACATTGCATATTCAGAGAAGATGTAAACCAAAAGAAAAGAGAAAATTACTGATGCCCATGGTGCCATGCGCATCAACACAAGCAAATATGGTAATAATACACTACTACTATCGGCATTTTTCTCCCCCTTTTCCTTCTCTTTCTAGCAAGCTTTGGCCTTCTTGTCCGGCGACGCCGCGGCCGGCTTGACGGCGACGACGCCGTCGTTGCCGGCGAGCGCCCGGTACTTGTCCTTCCTGGTGAGGCTGGTGCACTCGTAGGAGAGCGTGGCGGCGATGAGCCTCTGGATGTAGTTGGCCACCTCGTGGCTGGACTTGCCGCCGCCGCCGCAGGTGAGCTCCGGCGGCAGCTTGTTGAGGAACGTGACGGTATACACCGGGCTGGGGTTCATGAAGAAGAAGAACGGGTCCATCCCTTTCCACCCCCTCGCCGTCGTGCCGTGGAACATGCCCATCCGGGCCTCCATCGCCACCGGCACCACCTCGTCCGTGAGCTCGGCGAAGAGCGCCGAGAAGCGCAGCAGGAAGGGCTCCCGGCACGTCGTCCCCTCGGGGCAGATGGCGAGGTCGCCCTCCTGCAGGAGCCTTCTGATCATGGCGGCGTCCGTGGCGCGGTCGCGGGTCAGCCGGACGGTCCGGATCGGCGAGAGGAACTCGGAGAGCCGGGACAGCGAGTAGGTGACGGCCGCCACGGGCCGGCCGAGCGCGGCGGAGAGGAAGATCGGGTCGAGCAGCGTGCGGTGCGAGCAGGCGAACAGCACCCCCGTGCGCCCCGCCGCGCTCCGGCCCGCGGCGGCGGCGCCCCTGACGACGACGCGCACGCCGAGCGCCCAGAAGGCGTAGTACACCCACGGCATGGGCAGCAGCGCGCCGGCGGCGATGCGGAGGCAGGCGAGCGCGAAGCCCGCGGGGAGCCACAGCACAGCGAGCAGCGCGGCCAGCGGCGTCGGTCGGCGCACGAGGCGGCCGTCGTGGAAGATTACCGGCCTGGGCAGCTGGTCCATGCCCACGGCCTCCACCGGCGCCGGCGGCACGATGTACGCCTCCTGCCCAATCCATGCCCATGCCACGCCACATTAATCACCCAATCAAGACAAGCTCAAGATCAACTGTACAGCGCAGTACATTAACGGGATGTACAACTTGCACGCCGTCCTTCCAGCCGGGGCGTAGCCCGCCATTAATCGATTTGGATGCATTTGCGTAATTAATGATTCTCCTATTCAATCGGCAGCAGAGCACATACGCGGTATGTCTCTGCATCTCTGCACCACGATTATACCACGTACTTACTATACAACACCGGCTACGGCTGTCACTTCAGCCATCTTTACGCCTCTCTCTGCAACACATGAATCTTAAAGGTCGACAAGAGCTGAGTACGGTCTGCTCGACCTAGGAATTCTTAGAAGATAGAAATAAAAAAAAAGATTGTTTTGATTGTTGTCATTCGGATGTTTTTGTTAGATAATATCATTCGAATTTTTAAGTGTTGGATTGGTTTTCAAGATCGATGTCCAGACAAGAGGCAGGAGAGGGTTTTAATCGAATGGCTCTTTTATTTGATCCAATAGCCTATAATTTGGATGATTTTTAAAAACAAAACAACTGAGAGACGTCTAGACACTCCCAAAAAAAATTCTATCGAAGAGTAAAACTGTACCAAGCACTGTAGTAACGTATTGTACCATATCACTGTTGAACAATCTAGCCCATTAGACTACATAGGAACCCATTTCGCATGACTGACATGATTTTTTTCCCGACAGAGAACCATTAATGTTTGACTTTAACATGTGTTAACTAGGTGCACCTAAAAGTTTGTAACTGTGTGGATGCAGAGATGGGAAAGCAAGTAAAGCTAAGCTAGCAAGACACAACCTACTCGACCGCGCGACCTTGGCAAGTTGCAACCGTATGATACGGAAAGATTAAAACGCTATTGTCTTCTTCTTTCTCATTGGAGAATCGATTGCGTGGGCTTCTCTTCTTTTTATTGACAGTCAATTCGAGTCAGTACAATAATAAAGTCCACTACTTACTCTATCTCTCATCTATACCATCTAGAATAAGTAATAAAATCAGTTTGTACAATAACAATCCTTAAAAGTTGTCTTTAGATGCTGTGCAATAACCACCCATTCTCTCTTGTACATAACTAATTTATCTGGTTTCCCGTGCTATGTTGTCTCTTATATAAGAGCCAGCTCTCTTCTCGCTCTTTTTCCTCACTCTTCCACATTGAACAAAAACTGATATGTACGAGCTAAGAGTAAGCTGGAGTGACCTTAATTATTGTACATGACCTTAACCTACCACACTGGCAGAATGGCAGGGTCTCCAAGCCGTGTAAATGTAATTGATGCCGCCCGGTGGTTTAATCAATGTAAGTAGGTAGGGTAGAAGATAGAAAAATGCCATGTCGGGTCCTTAACCAGCACGCTCTTAAGTGGGCATGCAAAAATGTGATCCAACCAATCATCTCTTAATTTCCCTTTAGGGCAACCTTACTGTTTGTGTGCAATTTTAGTACTGATGGTTGATATAATAGTTGAAGTGGTTGTCGTTGTTGTGGTAGTATATGTTAGCATCTTTTTCTCTGGCATAGGGTCATATGCAAGATATGAGAGCAAAGATGGAACGCACCGACGCAAGAAAAGATATATATTTTGATGCAAACCACTCTTACGGTGAAAACTCCGTAAAAGCTACCTGTAAAAGTTTTGAAAAATTCTCAAAAAATTACCATATGTAGGGGAGGTGAGCCTCTACAATTCTGCAAAATTTGAAGATGAAACTCAATCGCATTTGAAAGATATGAAAAAGACAAATTTAACATAAATAGTAATTCTCTACTGTTTAGCACTATTCATTTTGTTGTTTGTCTTTTTTATATATTTCAAATGCGAATGAGTTTCATCTTCAAATTTTGCAGAATTGTAGAGGCTCACCTCCCCTACATATGGTAATTTTTTAAAAAAAAATTCAAAACTTTTACGGATGGTTTTTACGGTAAAGATGGTTTGCACCACACATAACCATGTGAAACTAAGGGTGGCAACGGGGGCATTCCCCGCCGGGGAGTGCCTCTCCGTTCCCGTCCCCGCGACCTGAAATTTTCCTGTCCCGTCCCGTTCCCGTCTCGGAGAAAATCCCGTCCCCATCCCTTCGGAATGTCGGGGCCCCATCGGGGACCTATTCCCGTGAAAATTTCACACAAGAGAAGAGCTCTTATAGCTATTTTAACTCTAAAATCATATCAACAGACAAGGAAAAAAAGAATGCATGCATTCATTGAAGATTATGTTGTCCCGTTTATGAAAATGTGAATATGATGGGCTACAGAATATGTTTGCAATCTAATAACTAAATTGGACTAAACTAAATTCGGATCTCCAACCGGGTTCTCACGGGGGGACGATTTCTTCTCATACCTATCCTCTAATAGAGGAATTTCTCACCGGGGATCGGAGAACGGATCTCGGCCCATTGCCACCTCTATGTGAAACGGTGTAAGTAAGAATAAGTTCCTACGTGCAGCTAACACAGAAAGCCGGCCCTGCGAGCGGAGTTTTGGTGGTTTTTAAGGCAGTGAATGGACGGTGCTTTTCTTCTTTATTTTGCTGGCGCCAGTGTTGCACCATGAGATCGAGTTTCATCCCGAATTAATTGTTGCACATGCGGAATGGGATGTGCCAACGCAACTCTCTGTACCACAGGAATGGATTCATTCAGTGCCCTTGATACGGCAGCTTAATTTGGAAACCCCGTACCAGCAGCCCAAGTACCCTAATTGTTAAATAAGATTAAGTTCTTATTTGGAGGAATTTTGGAGTATTTATATTGAACTTTATAAATTTCTAACATTCTGAACAAGCCTGTTTTTCGAGAAAATTAATTAATAGACATAAAGATGAAAGGTGGTATGTGTATGCAACTATGCATGCATGTTGGGACTTAGGAGTTAAAATGTGTAGTTATGGATTTAGATTGCGATAAGATATGGAATTATGGATGACGTACGGTACGTATATATATGGAATTTCGGTTAAGTGCACACCTTGCAGAGGCTCATGAAGGGGTAGTCGGAGCGGCGGTCGCCGAGGCCGACGTCCGGCACGTCGCCGTCGCCGCCGCCGAAGATCTCCCGGAGCGCCTCGGCCTTGCGTCGCCCGACGAGCACGCCGCGGCGGGGGTCCACCATCCCCGTGGCGCGGCCACGCCACAGGGAGAGCTCGGTGCCCGCGACGGCGTCGGCGCCGAGGTGCTCCCTGAGGAACGGCTCCGCCATGACGCGCGGCGTGGACGTGAGCACGACGCGCCTGCGGGAGCACGCCGAGAACACCCGCCATGCGCCCGGGTGCACGTCGGCGGCGTAGAACCGCGGCAGCACGGCCCGCGCCGCGGACTCGATCGCCGACACCCGCGCCCCCGCCGTGGCGGCGAACACGAGCACCCGCACCGCCGCGTCCTCCGAGGTGAGGCGGCCCAGCGCGGCGGCCACCGGCGCCAGGAGCAGCAGCAGCAGCAGCCGCGGCACCCCGCCGGCCTCGAACGCCACCAGCGCGTAGTACGGGAACGCGCTCCGCGACCGGAGCAGCGTCCCCTCCAGGCCGACCGCCACGGCGTGCGCAGCGCCCCACCCCGACGCGTCGCACTTGTCCACCGCCGGGAACGGCTCCACCCCGGCCACCGCCGCCGACTCCATCGCTCGCTCTAGCTGCTCGCTAAACCAAATGTCTCCGTGCGCGCGCGCTCGAGCTCGAGCTGGTGTCTAGCGTGGGTTCTGTGCGCGCGCAAGTGCGGGTTATATAGTATAGTGCTGCGAGGGTGGCGGCGTTTGTGTTGAGGCGAAACAAATGGTTAGTTGGTGAACGGTAAAGACCACAGAGCTTTACATAATTACGTTACCAATGTATGCTGGCTAATCCCAATTATTTACATGCCCATCTCAGTTGCCAATCTTGAGTAATCCTAGCCTTAATCGCGCGTTCCGCGAGCCCCATTAATTAAGGGGCAGCTACTGGTGCTAGCCCATCCAGTACTAGTTGAATTAGCACGAGTTAGAGCTAGTATAATAAGACCATTTTAGCTTACTCTTAGCTTGTGCATGTCAGTTTTATCCTATATGTAAGAGTGAGAAAAGATGGGAGAGAAGAGAGCCAGATCTTATGCAAAAGTCAGCATGGCATGGAAATAAAATAGATTTGTTATGTACAAGAGAGAGGAGAAAGTCATTGCACAGCATCTAAAGACAATCTTTAGATATTGTTATTATAAAATCTAGTTTTATTGCTTACTCTAGATAATATGGATTGGAGTGGAATAAGCGGTGAGCTTTGTTATTTTACTTGCTCTTAGAGAAGGTGAACGACGAGACTAGCTCGCATGCTTTGGGTAATACCTCGAGCAAACAAGATTTGTAGTCATGGAGTTCTTACAAACACACATTTGTATGTGCGCAAAGATGACCACTAAAGTTTGAATTTATACGAATGTGTAAAGATGACTACTAAAATTTGAATTTAATGGTAGGGTTCTATACGAAATAACTCCACGCCCCACTAAAAGATGGTTCTCTATGCGGAGGAGCTAAGCGGAAGCGTGTAAGATGTCTAGGGTTTTGTTGTGTGCGCGTAACAGATCGTAAACATGGCGCCGCTACTCGTGAAACGACCATTTTTGAATGAAAGAAAGAAAGAAATGGGAGTTTTACTCTTCATTAATCATGAACAGGGTTAGCACTAGGGCAACGTATCCTGTAATTCTCAATATATAATGAATTTGATCTTGAAACTTCATACATAGGTAGAGTAATCTATGAAGTACATCTACAATTTTTTCAGAATTTTTCATGACTTTTGTTAGTTGGTGTACACGGTATGTACACAGGATATGTTGCCTAGCGCTAGTTGTAATCAACGTCCGTGGAATGAACCTGTGGATTTTACTCTTGCCGCGCGCGGTTGGACTCCGATTAATCGACGGATGGCTACGAGAGAGGGACAATTAACTGGACAACTAACAGCACACGCAGTAATTGCTACGCTGTTGATTTGATTTGACCGGCCGGCTGCTAATCGTGTCGCAAAATTCAGAATTGTATCCGTGTTTATTGGTGAGCCTCCCAATTTCTAGTTGCCACCAATGATCCTAGTTGTAGTAATTACTAGATAAGGAAGCGCGGCGGCACGCCGCGTCCGTGAACGGAAAATAAATTTATGTTTTTTTCGGAGAAAAACGGATCACGAAAATAAATTTTACAGCGTCGTGAGCGAAAAATAAATTTGTGTTTTCTCGAGAAAAAAGCGGACCACGGTTTTTTTAGCGAGGAAAAAGCGAACCGAAAACATTTTTTCGGAAAAAGCGGAGCACAAAATATCTTTTTCGCAAAAATGGAGAAAGGACTAAGCGGCGCCGTCATGCGTGAATGAAAAACAAATTTGTGTTTTTCTCGGAGAAAAACGGACCACGGATTTTTTTGGGAAAGCGGACCACGAAAACATTTTTTCGGAAAAAGCGAACCGAAAATATTTTTCCGGAAAGAGCGGAGGAAAAAGTCTAGAGATAGAGTGAACATATTTTTTACGTAACGAAAACATTTTTCTGAGAAAAAGCAGAGAAAGGACCTAAACGTAAATAGTAAGGACACAATGTTACGTTTTGGACCTATTCGCTATCTGAAAAAATTAGAAAAGGGCTTGTTCGCGATTTGAATTTAACGAAGGTTTTTTCCAGTAAACGGCGCATACGAGGGACCAAAACGCGATTTAAAAAAGAAAATCTTCCCCTCACAAAAAATCGCGAAGGACCTATTCGTAATTTACGGGGACCTATCCGTAATTCCAAGAAACTCAGGGGGTTTTTCGCAAAATTGCCAACATGGACACGTGGATGAGGCCTCCATGCGTGAACTCTCCAATCTTTAGTAAGGGTATGATACCGGGTTTGCATTTACAAAAAAAGTCTACCTGGTTTGCTATTCGTAAGTTGCTTGATTTTCATTCGGAAGTGTAAGTGTTGGAATATTTGGGCTTGGCCCACTTATTGAGATAAATAATTCCTAGAAAATCTCAAAGGCCAACTCATGAGAAGGCATGTGCACTATGAATAGTCCCATATTGCTAGTCTAAAGTGGTGAACACTAGTTTATATAGTGGAGTGTGATTCATCATGGTAGAACCATGTGGGAGAAAGGGAGAAGGCCTACCTGCGCTCGCCTCGCCTCGCCGGGCAGGCGCGGGCGGGCGGGGCGAGGGCGAGAGCGCAGGCGTGCGGCACTGCGTGAATGGTCCGCCGAAATCCGGTCGAGGCCTTGCGCAGACGCAGCTTCCTTTTGCTACTCGGATTCGTCGCAGTTGCAGTATGAGATAAGGACTCGCGGTTACCAGAGTAACCATATAAATACTGCGTCGTGCACCGTGTAGAGAGATACGCACAAACACATCGTTAGGGTTTTGCCACCTCTCTCTTTGCCGCCGCCGTCGTAATCTTCTCCATCCGGGCAAGCGTGCATCGCAATCGGGAAGCGAGTCTCCGGAACCCTTCGTCTTGAGATCCTGCAGGAGAGGCGAATAAGGTTTTGGGAAGCGCTCGCGCGATCGCTCAAGATCGTCACCACGGCTCGTCTTCTGTTCTTGCTGGCTGGGCGTCGCCGTAGCCGGCTGCTCTGCGACGCCGCGTCACCAACGTCGTCCTCGTCAACACCGCAACCGCATCTACTACATCGACACCGGAACCGCAACCGTACCGCAACACGCCGTCATCTTCTTCTGCTCAGTACGTTCAATCTGTCCTAACCTCGTGGTTAATCAAGTTCATCAAGATGATCATGATGTTCGTACTATCTAGTATGTTAGAGATATACATGCTAGTTTCTGTCATGCTGTTCATGATTTATATTCGGAATTTAATCTGGCAAATGTCTAATTTCTCAACAGTAAGTCGATTTTCTTGATCTTTGCATTGGTTTTACTCGTGTTTTGTTGATTTACCCTTACGCAAGTGCTAGACATCATTCGACACTTTTTTTAATATGGAATATCTCACCATTTGATTTGCTCCAAGATTCGTGCTCCATTCCACCTCAATTTCCATCTCTGATGAGGCTCGTCGTCGCCTTCTTCTCAGGTCACCACTTGCGGTAGCGTCTTCAATGGAGGCGGCGAGCTAGGGATAGTGTCATACGATATGGTTTAGATTCATTGGTGCCACCAAGCTTAGAGGGAGGCTAGGGTGGCGGCAACATCTATGGTGAGTAAAAACGACGATGGAACCATTGGATGTAGGTGAGAACGAGGGCGGGGAGTGGGTCAATGGGGGTGGCCGCGACAAATCTGATGATGGCTGATGGTAGGGCAGCAAGCCGCTGAGATTGGGAAGAAGGTACATCGGCGGTGAGGAAGTGGCGGAAGAGCGACGGATGAGGGGGGGCCTGCACTAGCGCCGATGGTGGTGCAGGCATCTACAGTAGGGAGTGCTAGACACGAAGAGGTGTTCGCTGGCCAAGGCAACGACAGCAAGGAGGTAGGTGCACTGTGTAGCGAAGTTAGGGAGTGACGACGGCCAAGGGAGGGAGAGAAAGTGGAAGGAAGAGTTAGGGTTAGCGGAATTGAATAGTATTTAGGGGTTGGTCTAGAGCGTTGGATCTCCATCTAACGGTCCCAAAATCCGAAGAAAATAATGAAATAATGTATAGACATACCCTTGATTTTAAATTGATTTAATAGTTAAGAAAGATATGACTTACACTTGAGAAAGGAAAAGTCACCTTGAAATGAACACCCCTCAACTCTATCGGCGTGGTTTGCAATTTTTTCAATGAGCTAACGGTGATATACTCTACCATGGGTGAATCCAGCAAAGAGGCTTTATTAGGCTCGAATCTACCCTCCATCAGCGACATAACACTCTCACTCTTTGAGTAGCGGACGGGCATAGCCATGGATGCAAGTTGTGAGCTGCTCTTGATGCAGAGGGAGTAAGAGACTAGAAGATGAAGATTGGCCTTTATTCTTAGCAATCAACCAATAACCATCAGTACACAAGACTCAACTAGCAACTAATTCTCATATACACCCACCCCACTAGGTATCGATGCAACCAAACAAAAAGAGAATGACTTACCAATAATTGGGAGCACACTTAAAGCAGGCAAGCAGCTAATCCCAAGAAACTCTAACATCCTAGTGGCGGGTGGTGGCAGGTCGTCGACCACACGGGGAAGCCAGGGAGACACAAGGAGGCTCGGCCCAGCAGATAAGAGGAGGTTGCGCAAGGAAGCTTGATCTTAGGAAGCTATGATAGATAAGGGAAGAATAAAGAATGGGTGGAGGTAGCCAAGGGGAGATCAGTCGGTTGCCGACTCTGTGGAGCTGTGGAGGATGAGAAGGCAAGGAAGGGACTAAGCGGTGGACTTGTCAAGGAGATCTACCAAATTAAGTTTTGGTATTTAACTTTTTTATGATACTCTTGGTTAATATTTATTATTTACTCTTGTTGATGACTTTATGTTGTATTGTATAGATAATTAGATAATCTGGACTATTTAGTGGCATTCTATATAGAGATAAATTTTACAATTTGTTTGTGGACTTGCAATAATAAAGAAACAAACTTTGTGTAGCTATTTCACAAGCAATTCAAATAAAACTCCCCTAACCAATGAGAGCACTACTCAACCAAAGAGATTTTGATTAGAATTTAACCCTAATAAAATTATTGCCTATCCGGCACATTGCATAACAATAAAAGATTATGCCACAGAAATTATAGATTAGGTGAGTCAAGCATATTGATCAAGTGAAATTTGGATTACACTATAATACAAAACAATATTTAGGGTAGTCCTAACGGGCCACATAGGTAAAAAGATTATTTGAATGGTCATTACAAGAAAAAAAGAGAAGAAAGTGATATCTCATGCAAGAAATCGCTTTTTGTATTTGACCAAGAAGAGTAGACATAAAAATTTTGCCATTGGAAGCCCGAGCGATTTCCCCGCAACATGTTTTTGTACGCATAGAACATGCATATAAGTTAATTAATATCTTTGGATTTCTAAAACATACACACTATCTATTAGAGATTTGCTATAGACATCATATAATAAATATTCTCTCTCCTCTCAATCCTCTAGACATTGCTGTAGATATTACCCATTGATTCTGCCCTTATGTCAATTTGGTTTAATCGTCAATTTTCATTATGGCTTTGGCACTGTACTACACCTACTGTGCCGCGAGTATGATTTATTAGGTGCCGGCTAGTAGCAATTCATCGGTGAATACGATGAGCGGGAGTCATTTCGCAGAGACACTTGGGAAAAAAAGAAGTGACTCACCCTTGCAAGATGCTACTCCCTCCGTGTTTTTTTGTAAGGTGAATTTTGCTTGGGCACGGGAACTAAGGAGTGCATAAAACTAAAGAAACGGTAGAGAGAAAAGACTATATTTTCTGTCACAAATAATTATCGTTTTAGACATTGATATGATTATCAAGACATAATTTTGACCATTAATTTCTATTGTAATATATTTAAAAAATCTAATAAAATTATAATGTTATAAAAGTACGTTTCGAAACGAATCTACACATATGATTTTTATGCATCTAAACTAAATATTTAAAAGATATCAATAACTAAAGTTTCAAAAAATTAATTGCACATATATCAAATCAACAAGTTTTTATGAACTAGGGGGAGTATTATGTATTATTATTAATGTTGACAAATTATATGGTGAAAGTTAATACATGGTGAAAAAACGAAAATAGGCAAATAGAGACATTGGATTAGCCTCAAATGATCCTATTCAATTTAAGTTTGACCTTACAATTGATGAATACTATTCGAGTTTATCTATATAACCTAGTTAAACATATAGAAAACAGGCTTGAGCATGTCAAATTTTGGTTTCATAGGACAGACGGAGACATGAGCCTATTCGAGCCGAGCTTAATTAACTCGGCGCAAGCAGCCATAGCACTTGATCAATATTTACGTTATTAGCCTATTTCCTTAGCAATTCTGAGGTCGAAGCCTGACTTGAACCGAGCTCGAGACTGCTCTTGAATGACACGTCATCCACCTAAGCACGCCGTCTACGTGGACGCTAGCTTCGTCAGCCAGCAGCATGGGCGACGGTTTTTTTTTGGCCTATAAATACGCTACAGTCGAGCGAGTAAAAGCCGGGGTTACCTAGCAACAATGAAATGGTACACGCTTCGGTAGCTCGTGCTTTTCATAGCCCCACGTACCACTGCCACCCGTCCGCAGGGCCGGCATTGGGGGGCAATTTGACGTCATGGGACCCCTAGTAAGTCTTTCCGTCCAGCCTATGAGCTGCTCGGCTCAGAACCAACATGGCTTGGATTAGATCATGCTGCAGGATCGAGCAAAGTCGAAGGAATCAAGGTTGTGTGACACAGAATCGATCAATCGAACCGTCACGCTAGCCCCCGAGTTCGCGAGTTCCTGAGTCTCGATGCCCTCACGGCTCACGCCCGTCAGTCGCCGCCTCTGATTCCGATCGCAGTCAGGACTCGCAAGTTTCGCCGAAACGCCGTCGCCTTCCGCGGTTCCGCCCTTTCTTCCATCGGTCTCGGCGTCTCCCAAAAAAAAAAAGAGTAAGAGCCCTTTCTAAATTTCTAATCTCTATTCTCTATCCCTAATCCTTATTAGTAATTTATTAATTATTAGTATATTCAACTTCATGCAATCACTAATCACAATTAGTACATAGAGCTATCTGGATTACATGAAAATTCAGATATTCTTACATTTGCTAGTTTGCTATATCTATCATAATATCCAGTTACATTTACATTTCTCATCGTTTTGGGACTATGTGAGTTAGATTTATGTCTTCATCGTTGTTAGTGTACTATTAATCTCTATTTCCTAAACATTTAGATTATAACATGAACAAAAGGGTGTACATATTTTATACAGGCTTAAATGTCGTACTTTCATAATATTATAATTTTGTTGGATTTCCACTACTCGGCTCGAACTATATTAGATCCGCTGTGATCAAAATTTGTGTGCATTTTGGAGGACATGTCAATCTTCCAAAAAAAAGAGTCATGTAGGTATCAGTCGAAGTTGTATCTCAGAGACCATATATAAAAAGTCAAAAATGTCAACTAAAAAGAACAAATCGATTATATATATATTTACTAATTGAAAAAAACTAGTAGTGGTATTTCACCTGCCTCGCATTCTCCCTCCTCTCACAAAACTTATTGTCCGTCTTCGCACATGCATACGTGCGACTCTTCCTAGCAATCCACCTTGGTCGGGGTGGTTGGACCGAGTCACACCATCGCAGCATCTAGCCGGATCAGTATGTCCCAAGGTGGCATGGCGGACAAAGACGTGGGGTTCGAGCATGAAAGCGGTTGTCCACCATTGTCCGAGGAGATGGTGCATCTCCGCACCCCAGCCACGCCATCGTCGGATTCAGCCAAACCGAGCCACACTGTCATTAGATCTGGCTGGACCAAGCCACGCCACTATCAGAACATGCAAGATATGTTTGTCCTAGGGTGGCCCAACGACGAAGACGCTGAGGTCGGGCAAAAAAACAATGGTCCATAAGAGTCCAAGGAGACGGGGCATCTCCAACACACCCCTTCTTCACCGCAACCATCTCCTCCACTGGATCTAGTCATGGACACATCACAACCCCAGATCTTAGCGTCATCCTCCACCAGATTCGATGGTCCTCAGCTGCCATTCACGCTTCTTTCCCAACACTGGTGGTGTCACATCTTGTCGTCCCCATCGCGCACTAATGCCAGAACTGCCTATCCTTGGCCATGGCACCATGTCGCCACCATCCCCGATGGCCCTTCGCGCTTAAGTCACCACACTTACATCACCGCTACCCTACATCGCCATCATCGATCTGCGCCACCATTGGGACAATAGATTTTGAGTTCATGCACTACTACTCGATCCCTAGCATCCTCTCCACCAACCCCCTATGGTGGTTGCTCCTTCGACACCTAGGCCAAAACTACATCTCCTCTGATTCCCACACAAAGCCCCCCACTTCCCCCTTCGTTACCGTCACCCCTCCACAACAATAATAGCCACCTCCTTTTCTTGCTTCCTTTTCATGCTTGCCCTTTGCGTATAAACTATCACCATGAGAACTCTCCCCTACATTCTGCTTTTGTTGATTATGTGCCAACAAAGCGGCAATGATGTCATCAATCTTGATAGTATCTTTCCTGTATATAAAAGTATTGACCACGTGTTCATAGAAAGGTCGCAATGAACATAACAAAATTATCGCCTTGTCTTCATTCTCAATATTCAGTCCATTTAACTTCTGCTTAAAATACATTTTGTTTGTCAGTGATTTGGACATAGCCTGAGTCTACACCTTGCCCTGGATTTTCTTTGGTGAAGTCATATCTATACATGGCCTTATCCGAAAGACACAATCATATGATCACGACTACATGCTCCTTCAACTCATCCCAATCATGGTCCTGCATGGTCTTCGGCTTTGCTTCATGCAGCCCCTTGGAACATCCATGTTGCATCAACAGATCCTTCAGCCTCGTTTGCTACAATCCAAAGTTCCATATTCTATCAAACTTCACCACGTCAAACCAAGCACCTAACACTGCCATCTCAACGGAGTTTTGGCATGAATTGTTGGAACTGACATCAACCCTAGCAGGAGATCATAGCAAGCACAAAAGTACACAAAAGACATGAAGATTTGTTAACGAGGTTCGACAATAGCTACATTACCAGTAGACGTAGCACGACAACTCTGTTCGTATGAGGAGTTTTTTTCACTATTATAGTTACAAAAAAGTCAACGATAAATATTTATCTCCTAGTTACATGTTCAACACTAGGCTTCAGCTTTTTGGAAACAGCCCAGTCCTTTTACCTTGCTATATACTACTAGCCATACACATCCAGAGTGCATAGTGGTCCATTCCACTCGTACTTTTACATGTCAGCTACCGGTGATGCGATAAGCGGGCAGTTTTTTTTACTTTCCACCGTGAATTTAAATCAGGACGCGTGCCTTAGCAGCTGTAGAATAGACTTTAGAGTATGTACAATGGTATATATCAGCTATCTGTAAGACTATGCCACGTAAGATTTTAGATGATATGGAGAAGAGAGAAAGCTGTTATCTACTATTTAATAGACGGTCTTATAGACAGCTTTACATTTTATGTACCATTGTATAGACAGTCTGTTAATTGAATGAGAGATCATTACAGACAACTATATAGATAATCCATTGTATGAGTCATTTTTAATACTGTCTCTACATGATATAGAGATGTATTATAAATAACTGTTGTCTATATCACTGTACATGCCCTAATAAAATAGTCCAGTTACTGAGAAAAAGTAACTACCAGCATGGATGGGACAATAACAATCAACAGTATACCTGTGAGAAGGAGAAGCATTTGTTGAGGAACATCGCTACCGAGTAGTCCGGGGTTCCCAACAATACAATATTTGTGGAGAACAAATAGAGAAAAGAGACACAGAGAATAGGAGGAAGAGCACTTTCTTTATTGATTGATTCAGCATACAATGGGGGGGACCCCTGCCTCCTATTTATAGTCTACGGTTAGGGTTTCGGCATAAGGGGCCAACTGGGCCTTCATGGGCCAGATGGGTTTCCCAACACTCCCCCTTGGGCCCTTTGCCGCGAGATACATATGCCTCATTAAAACTCCAGAAAAATCCAGTGGGAAAAATACTTGAAGAAAGAGTACATAGCATACCTTATGTAAGAAAACTTCTGTGAAAAACTTACTAAGGAAAAAGAGTACAATTCACCCAAATTTCAATGTTTCATCTTCGAGATCGCGTTGGGTACTCAAACTTCAAATTCAAGATTTATGTAGGAGTATGTGAAATATCTCCCCCTGAAATCTGCACTTCTCTAAGTCTCATTATTCCAATTCCTTTAACGCACCTTTCAAAATTAGATGTTGGGAGTGACTTAGTGAATAAATCTGCGAGATTTTCACATGGCTTAGTATGCAGTATTTGAATCTCATTCATCTTATGCAATTCATGAGCATAGAAAAACTTGGAGTTGATATGCTTCGTGAGATTGCTCTTCACATATCCCATCTGTACTTGAGCAACACAAGCTGCATTGTCTTCATAGATGATCGTGGGAGATTATTCAATGTTCAAAACACATGACTTCTGGATGTGGTGAACCATTCTTCGAAGCCATGCACATTCACGGGAGGCTTCATACAAGGCAATGATTTCCGAGTGGTTTGTCGGCGTCGAGACAAGAGTGCCTTAGACGACTTCGAGAGCTGTTGTTCCTCCACAAAGGAAAACATACCCGTTTGGGACTTTCCGATATCTTGGTCAGATAGGTACCTAGCATCGGCATAACAAACCAAGCTTAGTTCATTCATATTTCTATAGAATAGGCCGAGGTCCTTACTTCCTTGTAGGTAACGGAAGATGTCCTTAACCCTTTCCAATGCCTTTTGGTGGGTTCCCTTTCCAATGCCTTTTGGTGGGTTCTGTTTGTCAGAGATAGCGATTCACATGCGAACGCAATGTCTGGTGCAGTGCTATTTGCAAGGTACATGAGCGCTCCAATTGCACTTTCGAGATATGGGAATTCGCTCGGGGACTTCCTCCCCTCTTCTCTAGGCTGTATGGATCTTGAGTGCTTGAAGTGACCTTCGACCATTGGGGTTTTCGCAGGATATGACTTTTCAAAGCTAAATCTTTCCAACACTTTCTGTGTATAGGCTGATTGATGTACCAAGATTCCTCCTTGGGCGTGTTCAAGCGCAAGCCTAAACAAAACATAGTTTTACCTAAGTCTTTTATTTCAAACTCGGACTTCAAGTATGAGCATGCTTCTTCAATTTCTTCATCCGTTCCAATGATATTCAAGTCATCTACATAGATAGAGATTATCTGAGAATCCATTAGGGGATCGCTGTATAAATACACATGGACAATCTTCGCTGTTTGTGTAGCCTTTCTTGCAGAGAAAATCACTCAAGCGATCGCACCATATTCTTCCTGACTGCTTTAGCCCATACAGTGATTTCTCCAATTTCACACTGTACAGGTTTCTGTTTGCTTTATCTTGATTCGGTATAGGGATACCTTCCGGTACTTTCATGTATATCTCCGAATCCAAATTTCCATATAGATATGCTATGACAACATCCATTAGCTTCATTTTCAACTTCAAGTTGACTGCCATTGAGATCAAGTATCTAAAGGTAATTCCTCCCATGACTGGAGAATAGGTTTCTTCATAATCAACCCCAGGACGTTGAGTGAAACCTTGAGCAACGAGTCTTGCCTTGTATCTTACAATTTCATTGTTTTCATTCCTCTTCCGAACAAAAACCCATTTGTGACGTACGGGGTTTATATGGGGAGGCGTGTGGCACACTGGCCCAAATACCTCTCTTTTGTTCAAAGAGACTAACTCTGCGGTGATTGCCTTCTTCCAATCTTCCCAATCTAACATTTTCTTGCATTCTACGAGAGATGCAGGCTCGGGATCATGATCAATGATCGAGGCGATCTTCTTTGCAAAGTATGCATCGATATTGGTTGTTGCTCTATTCAGGGATTCTCCTGTTATTACAAAATTTATGGCCATTTCGTCATGGGGTGCTTCATGCACTTCTACTTGTTTTTCACTGCTATTTCCCATCACAAGAGCAAGTCCCTTTAGCTTTTAATCGCCCGTGTGTGCGAACACATTGTTTTCGGTGGCTTCCTGCAATGGAAGGTTCAAATCTGAAATTGCATTTTCCATAGGCTTCTTTCCAGCGCCAGGTCTCAACTGGCTCCCCTTCTTTTCTTAGGGCATCTTTGTGATTGGCTGTGGTAAGTCCTCTTGCCCAGTTTTCTCCAGACGTCTCCGGGTACTTTGGGTTTGAGAAGCCAGATTTCATGTCCTTTTCCTTTAAGGCCTCTGAGCAGGATGAGGATACCTTCGCTTTCTTTGATACTTCCACCCTCTCGGTGCATTTCTTGCGGTACATGCGACTTAATCACGCCTTCGGATCACAAAATGATCGGCGGTTCATTAGCTAAGTTTTGCAAATCAATTATCTTCTGACTTCTTGATTTGCTTCATTAGTCTGTGAGTCATCTTGCAGGATCTGATGGAATGCCATATGATTTCCGGTATTTTCATCCAAGGTTGATTTCCTCCCCTAATGACGAAACGGTCCTTGTCAAAGATACAATCAGCGAATCGAGAACATATGCAAGTCTCCGGTCATAGGTTCCAAATATCTGATTATAGATGCACTTTCATAACCAACGTATATTCCATACTTGAGGAGATGGCCCATTGCAGTCCGCTGTGGGGGTGGTATAGGTACATATACCAAACATCCAAACTTTCTGAGATGGGAAATCTTCGGGATGACTCCTTGCACTAGTTGCATAGGAGAATGAATGTTGTAGGCCGATGGTCTGAAATTGATTAGAGCTGCTGTGTGCAAGATTGCGTGTCCCCAACAGGTGTTGGGCAAGTTACAACTCTGTAAGAGCGGTCTGGCAATGAATTTGATCCTCTTTATTAGTGCTTCGCTAGTCCATTTTGTGTATGGACGTGCGATGAAGTGTTCAACTTTTATTCGGTTCTTTGTGTAATAATCATCAAATGCCTTTGAAGTAAATTAAATCGACATTGTCTATTCGGATGGACTTCACACGATGATCGAAATGCATTCTTAATTACGATGATCTGCGAGATCGACTTTGCAAATGCATAGTTTACGGTTGACGATAAGCATACATGCGACCATTTAGAGGAAGCATCTATAAGCACCATAAAATACCGAAAGCGGCCACGACAAGGGCTGAATCGAACATAAATATCCTTGGATCGTTCGAAATCAGGGATTTCACTTTGCACTTTCATAATAGATGGTCTAGTTATTAATTTTCGTTGGCACATGCGGGCACACAAAATCTTCATAATTGAAAAATTCTTAACATTAATGACATGACCACGTGAGTTGTTCACTATATTTCTCATCATTCTAAGACCGGGATGGCCTAATCTACAATGCCACAAAGAAAATAATTGAGCATCTAAAGGCAGTCTTCAAAAGTATACACTTGGTGCATGAATTTTCGTGTAGTACAACCAGTTCATTATGAGGGACATTTTTCTAATATCATTTTCCACATACGCGTGCTTCACGATGCACAAGTATTCTTTGCCATTTTCTTCATTGGTTTCTACGTGAAACCCATTGGTGCGGATGTGTTTGAAACTTAAGAGAGTGCGCGTTGATTCAGGGTACAAAAAAGCTTCTTCAATTACCAAAGTTGTACCCATTGGCAATATAATTGTGGCTCTTCCAGAACCTATTATATAGGAATCGCTTCCTATGATTGCAATAATTCTTCGGCGTTCTTCATGATCGATTGGAAGTATTTGGACTCTCTTAGGATAGTATTTGTTGTGCCACTATCAACAATACATATCTCCTCTATTTGGGCGCTACACGATTTCTAGATAAAAGAAATATAATTCCAATCAGACAGTGAAAAAATAATTCAAATATTGCTTGCGAAAATAGAATACTGGAATAAAGGATAAATTACATATTCATTCATGAGAAAGAAAAGAAAGGTATGCTCTTCGAGAGCTTACAATTCATTATTCAAAATTCATTAACAACAACAATCTAAAATAGATGTTAATAATGTGATTCATGCTTTGGACTTTCCCTGAACCGGATCCTTCTCCTCTTTAGTGATCTTCTTGCCACATAGAGAGAGATTGGTACAAATTCTGTGCAAGGTAGAATTGTACTCGCCCTTTGATACGTAGTCAAGTAAACCTCGAACGAACCCAATCTTCTTTGTGCTTGGAGCAAGATGGTGGACTTGACTTTCTCGAACCACTTAAGAAGTGCAGGTTCATAACTTTCAGTGCACTCTCTTTAGCCATATATTTATTCTTCAAAGTGGTGAGAGGTGATGCAGAGGAAGTGCAAAGCTTGATCGTTCTGCTCGGCAATGGGTTCTTGGCGTCCTTTGAGGACCCTAGGCCGATGGCAGTTCGGAACTTCTTGCTCCTAAGCACGATCTTCATATATGGTGTTTATGTGAAATAGTTCTGACCATTCGGGACCAGTTCTTCAAACTCACGTTTGACAATGCTATTTATTTGCATATTCATAAGATTCTTTCATTAGATTATTTCGTGCAATCTAATAGAGAGTGGTTACAAGATTCATAAATGCATAAATTAAATTCTCATGAATTTCCAGTAAACTAAAGAAAGTAATAAATACAAGATTCATAAATATTCATAAAGATTCATAGATATAGTTTTTTTGTGCATGTATGTGATCGACTTCGTGCATGCGGCCAGATTCATGCACGCGATCGGCTTCATGTGCACGATTGACTTTCGTGCGATCGATTTCATGCATGCGATCGGGTTCATCTTGCGCATCTGCGATCGGCTTGTCTTGCGTGAAACTTCTGGCCAAGGCGGTGGCCACTTCGTGCAGCGTGCTAGAATTCACATGAATTTACAGTAAAAGAAGAGAGCAATAATTGCAAAATGCATAAAAATATTCATAAATACTGCAAATGAATGCTAGAAAATTAATACCATAGTCAAATAATTTTTTGGAATTTTCTAGCAATTTTTCATAATTTTCTGTTACTTTTAATCAATTTTTCGAATTTCTTACTGGTTTTCTGAAAACAAGAAAAAAATAAAAGATCCGAGGGTAAATTGGGGATTTCCCCCTTCTATCCGGATTAAACCGGATCGGATTCGTTTACCCGTCCGGTCATCTTCTTCACGCCTGCCTCTTCCACACGCGAGCATCCACCGAGGGCGATGGCTTCCACGTGCAAGCGGCGGCAGCATCCATGCGCAAGCATCGGTCGGCCTTGTTCCCACAGCGACGCACGGCGTTCTTCCACAGCGGCGGCTTTGGGCCGACGGCGCGGTGAAAGTGCATCTAGGCACTTATGTTATTTTGGTGATTAATGACAAACGCATATAATGACAATCTATATAATTGTGTAAATGCTTAACTTAGTGCTTAACAAATGACAAACCTCTAATATGATTATATTGCTATGAAACTAACATGTTATTGCCTAGTTGAGTAACAGTCTTATCTATTTAGAGGAAAATCAAGTGGGATGGTTAAGCAAAGATAAGGTATGCAATTTTTGTATCTCTTCTATATTTGTTATTGCATTCCTTTTGTGCAAATGCATAGTGAACTCCAAGTAGCATGTTGATCATATATATGCATATTGGTTCATGTCATATTTATTTGTGCATATATATTCATTTGAGTTCATTATGTGCTTTGTTTTTAGTATGCATGTATTAACTAGAGTTAAACTTTATATTGCTATAGATTGACTTGGTGCATGCATGGTTTAGTTGTATATCTTCTCATGCAATTCTCTTAGTGAGGTTTAATCTAGTGTTGGATCACATATTTACTCTTACTCCAAATATTAGTTGCACATGTACAATTCGTGTATATTCGATCATGTGCTTCATTTAAGTAAAGATTGTTATCCTTGCCATGATTTAATTGATTCATCATATCGTAATTATCTCTCTAGTGCATATAGATCAATTACATATTCATAATGATGCACTTAGTAGAGAACATTTCTTATGTCAAGTGTTTCCATTTATATTGTGCCTCTTTATATGAAACACTTGTGGTAATTAACTGCTCACAAATATCAATTTCTTCATATCTATTGAGCTTTTGGGATTAATGCTTTTCATTAGTGGTTTGGAAAGAATTAGGTCCCGTGTGTGTATAATGACCAAGGTATCGTGGAGGATGATCGTTAAGCCGAGGTCAACAAAACAGCGGTGTCACCAAGAGTTGAGGACTAAGTCAAGATCGACTTGGCGTGGAGATCATCGGAGAGGATGATCAAGTCAAGGTTGATAGGACGAGAGTCTCATGAGGTGAATCGAGTCAAGTTGGACAAGGCGAAGATGTCATCAATTATATGGTGAAGATCTTAATGCACCGGCATTAAGAAAGAAGACGGCAAGTGACTATTTTTAGACTTTATTATCTTTGACTTAATTTGAGTCTAAGGTTTGCCGTACTATTAAGAGGGATGCGATGTCGAATGACTTTTAGATGTGTCAAGTGCTCAAGTGATCCATCCTTGTGAAACTTAAAGAGAGAGTGGTGTTGGTGGTGCCGGAAAGTGAGAGTTGTAGGTCTCCCTTAGATTCTTTATGAATTCTGTATTTATCCTTTGAGATTTGGGTAGTGAGACCTTGTTAGTTGTGTAGCCCTCATTCTTAGCTTTCGGTAGATTCCAAAATCACTGAAATCGGAGTCCGGAGTCAAAAGTTATACTTGTTTTCGTCAAGTGCTCGGTCCAATCCGGAGTATCCGGGTTTGTCCTCTCGGTTAGGTCAATCCGGAGTATCAGGGTTGTCCAGTATCGGGGTTAAGTCCGAGTATCCGGACTTCTGTGATTCAAACGGCTAGTTTTTTGGGGACCTCTATTTAAAGCCCCCTCCTTCCTCATTTGAAATGTGACCGTTATCCTGCAGCTTTGAGGGGTTATTCTCTTGTTCTTGAGCCCCCTAAACACCTCTTTACCCTTAGATCTAAGTGATCCCCTTTGTGAGAAGGGTAGGGAGAGTTTGAGGAGTGAGGTGTTAGATTGAGTGTGATTTGAGTTGTTGAGCACTTGATTTCATCTCCAAGCTTGTTCTTCGTGAGCATTTGTTACTCTTGGAGGTTGAGGACTCCTAGGCGGCTAGGAGCTCGCCTCTGAGCCACCGGTGCTTTGTGTGGTTGGTAGTAGGAAGTTTGTGAAGGCCGATTCCGCCTCCGCAAGGGAAGGAATCAAAGAAGTGAAGACCGTGAGTGCATTTGTACAACACCGGAGGAAGAGGGTTGAAAGAGACCCGGCTTAAGTGAGGCCGAGCCGCCTCAATCGGAGCGTGGGATCCTCAAGGATCCAAACAGGGATCCAAACTTCGGGTGAAAAATCATTCTCTACTTGCTTACTTTTATTCTTGCTAGAGCATTTGATTTTGAATCTTGAAATTGCCCGATCTACTTTTCTACTGTGTTTGGCTCTAGATATATACTTGTTCTAAGTTCCTGGTAGTGTTTAGAATCTTTGTGTTCAAGTAGTTTGATTAAAAGTTGAAGATATTACAAATTTCATCTCGAGGTGCCCAACCCAAGTATCACTTTAATCACCGGATAGTCTGGATTTACAGAGTATCCGCACCACTTACCCTTACGGATAGTCGGAAATACGGAGTATCCAAATCAAAGTTCGGATAGTCAGGTGACCCCTCGGGATTGTTTTATTCATTGTAATTTAGTTTTAAATTTATTATTCGCCTATTCACCCCCCTCTAGGCGACATCCCCTGTCCTTTCACGTGGGCCGAGACGGCGGGCGGGGAACGGCGCAAGCCATTGGCGGACGGCGGCAGCCGGCGCATGCGTATGGAGATGGCGGTCCACATTGGTGCGGTGGAAGCGCGAGGATGCGGCGGCCATGGCGGCGCAGGCTAGGGGCTACCGAGGTGGGCCATGGATGCGCGTGAGCGGCGGGGCGGCGCGACGCGGCGTCTTCGAGGCGCGGAGGGGGCGGCAGCGTCTTTGGTGCTATCGATGGCGGCGCTTTGAGGCCGGCCATGGTGGTGTGCACAAAGGGGTGGAGCGGTGGCAACATCTGCGGCGGCAGCGGCTCTTCGAGCGGCAGCGTCTTGTCGGCGGCGCGAACCTGAGCGAAGGCGGCGCAGGCGCATCTCCTATGGCGGCGCACTTCCGGGCGGTCGGTGGCGGCTTCAGCGCCCGGCTTCAGCGGCGCATGGAGCGACAGCGCGAAGCGCGAAACTTGCGGCGCAGCGATCTTCGAGACACGGGTCGAGCCAAAGCGTTAACGCAGCGGCGGCGCCGCTTGAGCAGCGAGGAGACAACGCCCGATGGCGGGCGGATGTGCTTTGAGCATGTGTGTGCCATGTTTTTTTCTCTTTTTTCATGTGCATTGTGGCAAAAGCGGTAGCCGTGCTATGTAGGAAAACAAGAGAAGAAAAAATGCTTACAAAAAGCGCAACTTGCGTGCCGTAGATACATACGTGGGGTTTAATGAACTCCTGTATCTCACCTTTTAATTTTGCGGTAGAGGCTCGTCTTGATAGCGTGTTGAGGAACCTCGCTACCGAGTAGTCTGGAATTCCCGACAATACAATATTTGTGGAGAACAAACAGAGAAAAGAGACACAGAGAATAGGAGGAAGAGGGCTTTCTTTATTGATTGATTCAGCATACAATGGGGGACCCTCGCCTCCTATTATAGTCTACGGTTAGGGTTTGACAAAGGGCCATGAGCCTTCATAGACCATATCACGAGGCGGAGGACCGAGTCAGCAAGCTACAGGCAGTGCCAGACCTAATAGCCAATCTGAAGATGGCCGAGTGCATACCTTGACGAATCTATTTCATCGATGCGTGCATAGAGTCAAGGCTCCAGCGCAATTTATAACACAAATTAACGCTAATTTATAAATTAACACAATTTATAAGCGCAATATATACCGCTGGCTCATTAACGCTAACACAAAAAAGGCACATGCGAGAAGATGAAAACTTCGTCAAATGCAATTGCTTCAACCACCTAGACAGAACTAGTATTCTACTGGAACATTTTTTGTTTTCCTTTTGCATCTTTATGTTTTATAATATTGTGATTAATCTATTTAGCAAATTAGTTTTGTTCATTATTATCGGTGTATGAATAACTTTGATTTCATATAAAATTATTAATCTATACTAAAGAATTCGCCACATCATAATTTTATTCTGTCCTCCGCCACTGACCAGATGGGTTTTCCAACAGCATTGAGGGAGAGATGGTTGATTTGTTTAGGGGCACGGCCATACCGGTGGTTGAACGCTCTGGCTAGATGATTCAGTTCAGGGCACACCAAATCAGGTGGTGCATGCGATTCGGATGGATTCCATTCCATTCCGTTCCTTTCTATTCTCTTCCCTTCTCTTCTGCAGACCCATCTGATATTCTGATCTGATCCGCCGGAGCAGAGCTCTGGGTTGGTGGTCGGTTTTCCCAATTAAAATCCTCCTTTCGGGGGGGCCCACCTGCAGTTGCGGCAGCGGCACTACAGTGTGCAAGTCTGATCGACAAGAGGAAAGTAGAGTTGGTGCAGTGCTCGCTCTCATTCCCCAGGCACACTGTTCATGGGAGAGGTCTGTCTGGTTGCTTGAGAAGAGAAAAGAACACGGCTAAGCCAGCAAAGAAGAGTTGTTACCTGTCTGGGTGTATTAAATGGAGGGGGTCCGGAGTATCTGGAACCGGTTCAGGCAAGTTTCAAATTTCATTTTGAAATATTATTTCGAAGACGATTGAAATCTGAAATTTCGACGAGATTGTAGATGAAATCCGGATAAGATTCAGATGCGAATTTTTGGATCGGGATTTTCGAGATTTCAGCTAAGCTCTCCTAAAAATTCTAGATTATGATCACACTCGAGCAAATTTATAAAATTCTAACACGTTACTCTCTCATTTATGTTCCTTTTGTTTTTTATTTTTCAAACATAACAAATGAAGTTCAATTTTTTTGGAGATTTTTTTATGATTCTAGACTGCTAAAGATAGTACCATAAACTTTTTAGAACATGATTAAGTTTGTATATTTTTATAAAAATCTGACAGTGCCTCTCTTATTTTTATAAAACATATCAAAAATTTGGTTTTCTCAAACATTTTCACGGAAAATGGTATTCTTAAGAGGTATTGTCCCAAATCCGGTCCAAAATAATTGAAATCCCATCAAAATTATCAAGGTTTCGGAGAAAGTTCGCCGAAATTTTCAAAATCACTATAGCAATTTAAATTTTTTCAATCTTTTTTATTTAGTTGGATTTGAAATCTCATCTCCGACCAAAATTTCGCCGAGATTTTGAACCTTGGGTTCAGCTCTATGCCATGTTTCAGCGTGCGATAGATGGGTGGGTCAACATTTTTTCTCGATGGGTATAAGACGGATGTACATAACTCATATATACTACACTCATACATCACGCATACACTAGTTATGTGTATGTACGTTGCAACGAAAACTCAATTTATGATAAAAAGTTTATTTGAAAAGAGTACTAACAGTGGTAAAGATGGGTAATTAAAGAGTAGTAACAAAGGTGGGTAATTTTGATGAAGTGACGCGAAAAGAATTTTTTGTTTTATATAGTAGAAATATATGTGCTCGTCTTCTACACATGCTAATAAAATAACCGAAGGCTTCGAACATCCGGAATGGGGGAGCGCGTATGGATACATACTTAGGCCATTCTAGTGGGAGTTTCAACTGAGTTTCATTCTCATTAAATGACATGACACATCATCATATTTGGTGATATGGTAATGTAATTATGAAGAGAGAGATAGAGAGAGTTTCATGCAAGGTGAGAGAGTTTCATCTAAATGAAACCTGAGATACACGGTTACCTAGACAAAAGCTAATGTGGCACTCTTAGAAACTGGGAAATGAAACTATGCACTGGGAATAGCATTAATATGCATGCATATGCATACTGTTCTTAATTACACTTTTCTTTACTTTGGATTAGATCTCATAGGATTAGAGGTGGGCCTTTGGGTGGGCTTTTTGAGCTGACACGAGGCAGGTCAAACGCGGTTGTCCGAACCGTCTGAAACACCTTCTAAAGCACGATGGTGGCCGGCACCGTCAACAGTCCGGGTAGCCGTGCTTGGCAAGACGTTCAAAGCAGCACCTTTTGTGTTATGCGTGTGGATGAGCAAATCAAGGAATAAATGCATAATTGCATGCATGTGACTAGAAGAACAAGCTGAATCAAGAAAATCGAAAGAATAAACACAATAGAATTTTGTTTTAATAGGAGAAAAAGAAAGTCCTAAATAAATAAAAAAAATCAATCCGTGATTATTTTCTCTTATAGTAATAGTATAAATGGGTGGGACACAGGGCGCATATAGCAAGCGAGCACGAGCGTAAATGGGTGCGTGCAGGCTCGCCAGGCGAGTTGGGCCAACTCGGCACGGCACGGCGAGCACGATGAATCATCACGGCCCGGCACGGTTTAACCCCGGCACGATGGGCGTGCGGGCGACACCGCAGCGACGCCCACCTCTACATAGGATCGAGACGGACGTGCGGTTGAGCAGCACTGGCGACCACGGGCTCAGTTCTCGATGGATGGGTCTACATGATTCGAAATTTTGTCTTCTTCTAGACTTATGTGCAAGGTTTTATTTTTTAAAAAATCTGGTTTCTAGCCGTTGTTGTAAAAATAGCCTCCCTAATCGTGAAAGGAGCGATAAACGACACGTATTACCTGCTATGCTTATGCACCACTGAAGATGTCTGCAACAAAAAATAATCCACACTACCATGCTCTCATAGCTCAATAAAAGCTTCTGCAGCTGGAGCGCACGACAAGCTCCTACCGAGTTGTACTACTGTGAAAAGTTAACTAGTCAATTAATTAAGTGACTAAGTAATGATAATTAGTGATGTAGTTAGTAATTAATTAGTGACTAATTAATAGCTAATTAATTAAATCACTTCCTTTCGCCTTTCACGTCCAGAAAAGGGGCTATTTTTGTAAAAAAGTTCAAATCACAGCTAGATTTGCAAAACATAAACGTAATTGGGCTAGAAAATTCAAAGCTTAAAATGATTCTAGGAACGGCTTATGATTGTATCAGGAGAATGTGGAGGAGTGCATGTTCTGTTCTTTCTTTCAGAAGATCAGTCGCAGAACGACGCTCAGTACAAACGGTATACAACGACGAGATGAGCCGACCAAGGTAGAAGATCGAACTTCAAATTTTTATTTTTATTTTTAATTGTCGTTGTCGTTGTTCCTGTTGTTCTCAGTTGTGACAAATATTAGTTTTGTTTTTGTGAGAAGTATGAGCTCTTTGTGGAGAGTTATGGACTGCTTTAGCTCAGTCAGTGTGGCCCAGCGTCGACAGTAGACTAAGTTCTTCTGTGGAGGGCCCAACAAACTCATACGCACTAATTTTGAACAACTTCCTCTCGAAAATGAGTAAATTTCACAAAAATGCAGGCTTTTTTACTAAGTATCAAAACTATATATTTTAGCTTCTATTTTATAAAACTATAAATTTTAGGAGAACTTGTATCACAAAACAACTGGTTTTAGAATTGATTGCTTCTTGTAGCAAGTCTAATAGTGTGGGATCGCATGACAACTTCATGCGTGAGTGAAACGGGAAATAAGGCGTGTGAGACTGCTATGTAGGCACCATGTGGGCCTATACTATCAAACATGTTACAAGAAGCGGTCAATTCTAAAACATGTAGTTTTGTAACATGAGTCCTCCTAAATTTTATAATTTTGTGAAATAGAAACTAAAACATGTGGTTTTTTATAGTATGTAAAATATTTTTCTAGTTTTGTGAAATTTGCTCCTAGAAAAAAAAGATCGATCTTAGCCTAGTGGTAAGTAACAAATACACTAGGATTTCAGTAGTTTAGTAACTTTCAAAATTGCTATACATCCTTACCAAGATTTTTTTTCTCATATTATTTAGATCTGTAAGCTTGTGATTTGCTGGGGGAGATTCGTGCTATGGGGGTTCATCTTCCTTATTTGTGCTTTAGGGCCATCTTCCTCGCTCCGACGTCCATGGCCAGCGTACGTAGCTACGTCCGAGCATACACGAGCGCCACTGGCGGCTTAGCCAGCTAACCACAGCCACGCCACCAGACAGTGAAATACCTCGAAAATTTCAAAAATGGATTTGTCTGATTTTATTGGATTTATTTGAATTTTTGCCGAATTTTCCGGATTTATTTGGGCCATTTTCTGGAGCCTTTCCCTTTTTGGCATATCCCACAAAATTCCCGTTTTCCCGTTTCGGAAAAACGCTTTCTCCCTCCGGCCCGTCCATCTTCGCGCGCCGGCCCAGCGATTTTCCCATGTGCGGCCGCTTCCCCACCCACCTCTTGGCGGCTGCTTGTCCGTAGCGTTCGCTTCGCTGGCACGTCGCCGCGGCAATGATATCGTCTTCCACCTAAATCTTGTGTCGCCTTACTCTGATCCTTCACCACCGTCTCTGATACTCATTACTGCGCGCCGCCGTCTCGTCGACACCGCCGCCCGTCGCCTCGCTGTCTGGCCATGTCACGTTGCACCGCACACCCCGGTTCACCCCTCTGCCAGCCTCGAGCTCCGCCCTCGCCACTTTCATGATGCGCCGTTGCCATCATTGCTTCTCGCGTCGTTTTCCCGTCGATTTCGGCTATAAAAGCTTCCTCTCCAAACCCCTTGTCTCCCCCTTCGAAGTCACCGCATCTTCCTCTCCCATTTCCACCAAGTCTCCCAAGTTGCCGAGCATTCTTTTCGCCATTTCATCTGTGTCTTCCCCGAGTCCGGTGACCTCCCTCGCCGCCGCATCGCTCCCCTCACTGACCATTCGGTCCCACCAGTCAGACACCCCTTCGTTACATTGTGCACAGGCCCCAGGCAGATCCTGCTTGCACCCCACAGGTCGAGACTCCACCTTGTGGTCCGACTGTCGGCCCCTCCTCGCTTCATTGCCGCTTGGCCCCCATCCAGTTCCAAAAGTCGAAGCCGCATGTCAATTGCTTCCGTCGCGGTCCGTGATGTCGCCCTTCCCGACCGTCGCCGGTTGGTACGTCTTTCGAAAACCCTTCATGTGGATTGCGCCGTGGGTCGTCTTGACTCTTGTCAATGACCCATTTATTCTTTTTCGGATTCTTAATTCTTTTCGGGTTTAATTCATTTTTAATCTGAAAATCAATTAAAAAATTCAGAAAAATTCCCAAAAATCCCAAAAAAAATCCAAAAATCCAAAAATGCCCAAAAATGCATATTCTTGACCAGTTCGAGCCGCTGAGTCCAAAAATGATCTCCGTTCCGCTAAACCAAGTCCAGAAAATTTGAAAAATACCCTCGAACCTGTTCGACCATTTTCTCTTATGTTCCTTTTTGGTTTTTCTTTCTTTTATTGTTTTGTTTGTTTATTTATTGGTTGCGTTTTCCCGCTAGATTCAATATCAGAGCAACCGTTGGCACTAATCTCGGAGCAGGAGCAGTCGTTAGAGCTATACCAGGAGCCGGAGCTGCTCGGGGCCAAACACAACATCGGCAGCTTCTCGCTAGGCGAACCTCTAACCCATAAGGCAAGCCACACTCCTTGAACATGTTGATCCCATTATTAGTATAATTCTTTGTATATGCGTAGTTATTGTATTTGTGCGTATATAGAGTAGAAATCTAAAAGGAGCTAATTTGGAAAGACTTGACTAGTTAAAACCCACCCTTTTATTAAAACCATGTTGATTTTGTCATATTCAATTGTCAACCCTAGATTATCACTAATGAACCACCGTAGGTTAGCTATAATAAATAATCATCACTTTTCAATTTTCCTCAAAACTTCGTTTTCCAAAATGCCTTTCGGTTTGGTGGGCGGTATTGGATAGACCACGGAAGGTGGATCTTGGCCCAATCCCCAAACCGATGACAAGCCCGAGTGTGGTGTGGAAAAGTGCAGGAGGTACTAGTGGTGCGATGTCGTCGAGGCATGTCTTGGCAATTAAGATCAACCACAGGCAAAGTAAATAACTGATCCCTCTCAACCATAAGTTGGGTCGATCGACTCTGTTGGCACGATCCACGTAACTTGATATATTGTCTTTCCCTATGGAATGCTTACGGTGGATTCCCATTCTCTATGGAGGAATGGATAGCGTTTTGGTTTGGGGTGAAAGCGGAATGGTCGGCCATTTGGCGGTTTCTGTGATGGGTTTCTCGGTCGGTCAGATCGCGAGGCCCGCTTTGGCCAGTGGGTCTTGGAAGCTAAGGATTTGCACCGCCTACTGGGTAGGAGCTAAAGAGGGGAAATTCAATGAAAGGTTATGTTAATCTCGGTCGGGTCGCATGCATAAAAGTTGCATGTTAATCGCGTGGCACTAATGATAGTAGATATCTTGTGGGTAAAATTGAGTAGCTCTGCAGAGAACTAAATGGTATTGAATCGCCCGTATTACGTTAATGAAGGTGGGTTAATTTAGGGTGATTCTGTGGCGAGCTCGAGTAGTTTTAATAATAAACTTACCGTAACCTGAATTTTGCTAATAAATCAGTGGTGGTGTTGTGATAATAATATTGATTGATTGATTTATATTTCTTTTGTACTATACTTAATCTTAGCTCATGCACGGCAAATAACTGGAGACAAAGATTTAACGTGGAAAAACCCTTACGGGAAAAACCACGGGAAACAATGCACTATAATGCTTCAAGATTACAAGTACAGGGGGTGGCTTTATATAGCCAAAGAGTCCTAGTTGTGGAAGAATTGGACTAACAACTATTTGGATAGAAACCAAAAGATATGGCGTTAGAGATATTGAGTTATCTCCAACAAACCTCCCCTTAACTCAAAATCTATAACAAAATTGTTTCGAAAAAACCACGAAGGTAATTGAGCCTGAAAGAATACAAGTGCGTTAAAAGTCCAAGGACTCTTGAGCGAGGAAGACTGGAGCAGTCAAGCCAAACACTTGTAGTGCAAAAAATCACCATGGGTATAAAAAAGTCAAAGCAGTCTTGTCCAAATGCTTCGATGAAGCGAGATTGAGTAAACCACCAGCGAATCGAAAGAAAATTTGGAGCAGTCAATCCAACACAACTATAACAAAGCGGATCGAAGAAATGCGGATCTTCAATGATTTATAACCCCAATAAAGTATGAGTCGTGCAGTGACCTTCACGAATCGAACACTCAATCATCAAGCGGCATGAGCCAAGACATCACTGTCTTCTGGATAAATAGTGAAGAACACATATCATGGACTTTTGCCATGCTCCATGTGGAACAAAAAATTCGGCTAACTGCCTACTGAAAATCCATAACATGGTTGTAGCTGCTCAAAAAATGCCAAGATGAAGAAAAACTGTTGTGCCATCAATAGAGTATAAATTGCAGTAGACCCCTCATGTCGAGTAAAGACAACAAAAAGAACGTTGTAGTATCCACGCAGAAATAACTCCTTGCACTTCAAACCTTCATCTCAAATTGACATTGGAGCAAAACCTTCACTTGAAAAACTTCAAAGAGTATAATGCAACCATCAGGGTGTCGATGAATTCCAATGAATGGTGAATAAAACACCAGAATAACGGTGATGAAACACCAAGTTCCAATGAACGGTGATAAAACACCAAATGCAGTTGTCTCCTCAACTGACATTTTTTTTCTCCAAGTTTAACGCTGAAAAGTCAAATAAATTGCCGAAGATAAATCCAACATAAATTGCAATGAAATCCGCCAATAATATGCATTGAAGCATTAATTCCAATGAATGAAATCCACTAATAATATGAGCACAAAATAATAGGTATAATGTCTTGAACTAGCCAAAAACCAGAGTTGAAGTGCTCTGAAGCCGAAGCCACAATACTTTGAACCGAAGCTGCTGCTCTTTGAAGCTGACAGACTCAAAAACGGGATGAAATCCGGTTGAAGGAATTGAAATCCGATCTTCACGGGCAAAAAATCCAGGAGCTTCTTCACGAAGACCAAAGAAAAAACTCTGGCTCCTTGGTTCACGGGCGTGAGGCACCAAAGAAAAAAACCTTCTAGTCGGCTGTCTCCACATAAGCAACTTCACGAGCGAGGCAAAAACTTCTAGTCAAGGCTTCCTTGGATAGAATTCAAGTCGACTACAAGTGCTCGGACGGAGGAGTTCACGGCGGGGGCGGCACTGTGGCGAATCTGGCAGCCAAAGCTGTCGGTCGCGAGAAGCCGAGGCGATTGGTATGAGCGGCTTTAAGCGCGACAGAACGACCTCGCCAATGGCCAGGCGCGCGGAGGTGAGGCCAAGCGATGGGCTGCGCCGATCCGCGGGGCGTGCTGCGCCTCGATGAAGCCGAGGAGGTCGGCACGACAGGTGGCATGGAAGCCGTGGCGCGATTCGCCTGAATCGCCGGGCGGAGACCTGACCGAGAATCGCATAGCGGCGATGCCGAGGCGCCAGACGCTGGACCTGATGGGGCGCCGAAGTTCATTGTGAGCAAAGCGGCCGTGGCGATCTTGATGATGAAGGCGGCGGCGGAACCCAGTGTGCTCTAATACCACTTGTTGAGGATAGATGCACGGCAAATAGCGGAGACAAAGATTTAGCGTGGAAAAACCCTTACGGGAAAAACCACGGGAAACAATGCACTATAATGCTTCAAGATTACAATTCAAGATTACAAGTACAGGGGGTGGCTTTATATAGCCAAAAAGTCCTAGTTGTGGAAGAATTGGACTAACAACTATTTGGATAGAAACCAAAAGATATGGCAGTTAGAGATATTGAGTTATCTCCAACACTTTTGTACTATACTTAATCTTAGCTCATGCATCCACCAAATAATTAAACTAATGCCAATTCCTTGAAACTCCGTGCATGTAATATTCAGAATTTCCGTGTGGTTTATTGAATACGGTTGTGTATTCACCCTTGCTCCAAATCCCCTTTTAGATTTTAATGAAGCTGAAGAGTTCCAGAAGAACGTAGATGGCGATGATAATTGGTTTTGAAGGTCTTGATCAAAATGCTCAAGCCTTTCCTGTGGTTGTTTTTAGTAATGTATCTGGTGCCAGCTGCACCTTTTGTAAAACTCTGGCCGCCAGGCCCTTAATTTATCTATCAAATATTCGCATTTGCTTTATGTCTAGCAATGTACACTTGATTATCTACAGCTAAATTCCTAGGTAGTTGTGAAGGTATTCATACGCACCCCCTGAAAAGAGCGGTCCGTTACAGACAGTTACACCCCTCGACGGCGCCGCGCTTTCTAGAATACCCTCTTCTTTTCCTTATATTAAGTAGACTAGATAGGAACGCGCTCTGCGCGCCACGCCACTCCATACGAAATTTGGTTCGTTGATCCTCTTGAAAAAATAAAATTCGAGGACACGCCTTGAATATCTGAAATTATAGGGTTCTTTTTGTAAATTAGTTGTCTGACGCTTACATTACGAAATTTGGTTATTGGTTCTTCTCGGAAAAATAAAGTTAGAGGACCCGATGCTTGAATATCTGAAACTATAGGGTTTTCTTAAACTCTAGGTAGAAGAGTGCAGATGTATTTTTTGTTTCTGCAAAACTACCGGAGGAGGGCAACCGTGAATACAAGCGTGCAGATGTATGTGGCGAATGAAGCGATTTCCTATTTTTGAGGAGAAGCAGATCGAGATGTATTTTCTATTTTTCGGAGGGTCTTTTGGTGTTTTCTTGGGAAAAACCGAGCTAGAAAACCGAGGTGAGAAAAAAGCCTAGAAGAAAAAGGGTGAAAAATTATTAGAAATGGCAACCTTCTTTTGTCGAGTCTAACACTCTCTGGCGTCCACCGAGTAATAATACATGTTTTAAAAATTTGAGATCGAGATGGAAGCGAAATGGGAAAAAAGTTTATCTGGGTAGAAGAAATTGGATGTATTTTTTGTTTCATAAAACTACCCACGGAGAAACTGGCAAGTGAATACAGCGGCCTGCAGCGCAGCGTGAGTGGGAAATGATTTCCTGTTTTTTCGAGAAAAAACAGACCAAGATGTATTTTCTATTTTTCTGGAGGGTATTTCGGTGTTTTCATTTGGAAGCAATTTGAAAAAAGCGAGGTGGCAAAATAGAATAGAAGAAAAAAGGCGAAAAATTATTAGAGATGACAGTTTTTTTTGTCGAGTCTAACACTCTACGTGTCCACCGAGTAATAACACAATATCAGAGATCAAGATGGAAAAAGCGAGCTGGGAAAAAAGTTTATACCGATAGAAGGGATTGGATGTATTTTTTGTTTCATAAAACTACCAGGAGGACCAATCATGAATACTAGCGGTATGCAGTGCTGCGTGAGCGAAAACGATATCCTTTTTAGAAAAAACAGATCGAGATGTATTTTCTATTTTTTGAAGGCTTTTAGACGGCGTCTGTGTGGCGTGGTGAAGCGATTCCCCATTTTTGAGAAAAACCATCGAGATGTTTTTCTATTTCTATTTTTGGAGGGTTTTTGGTGTTTTCTTGGGAAAAACCGATTTGGAAAACCGAGGTGGGAAAAATAGCCTGAGCGAAAAAAGGGTGAAAAATTATTAGAGATGACAACCTTCTTTTGTCGAGTCTAACACTCCACGCGTCTCTAGAGTAATAATATATGCTTTAAAAATATCGAGATCGAGATGGAAAAGCGGTGGGGAAAAAGTCTATCTGGGTAGAAGGATTTGGATGTATTTTTTATTTCATAAAACTACCTGCACGGAGAACTAGCAAATGAATACTAGCAGCTATCGAGAGATCGAGATGGAAAATCGAGTTGGGGAAAAAGCTTGACGAATCGTATTTTTTGTGTGAAAACATTTTTTAGGGTTTTTGGGTGTGAAAACATTTTTTGAGTTTTTTGGTGTGAAAACATTTTTCGGGAAAAATGAAGAAAGGACTGAGCGTAAGAAGCGAGGACCTGTTTGTTAATTTTACGGACACTGTCAGCTATCTTGAAAAAATTAGAAAAGGGCTTGTTCACGATTTGAACTTAACGGAAGATTTTTTCGTAAAATACTGCGCCGAGGACTAAGCGCGAAGAAAAAAATACTTTGTCTCACAAAGAATCACGAAGGACCTATTTGTAATTTGGAAGGACCTATCCGTAATTTCAAAGAAACGGAGGACTTTTTAGTGAAATTGCGTGGGTGGCAGTGGATGGAAATTTGCATGCTCACGCTTTCTTCACTTTGTAATAGAGTAGATACTAGATAGGAACACGCTCTGTGGCATACGCCACTCACTTGAAATTTGGTTGTGATCCTCTTGAAAAAATAAAATTTGGAGGACACGCATGCGAATATCTGAAATTATAGGGTTCTTTTTGTAAATTAGTTGTCTGACAACCGCGCGAAATTTGGTTATTGGTTCTTCTCGGAAAAATAAAGTTGGAGGACGTCTGTGAATATCTGAAACTATAGGGTTTTTAAACTCTGGGTAGAAGGATCTGGATGTATTTTTTGTTTACGCAAAACTACCCGGAGGGTCCAGCAAGTGAATACAGCAGTCTGTGGTATGTGGCATGTGAAACGATTTCCCATTTTTGAGGAAAAGCAGATCGAGATGTATTTTCTATTTTTCGGAGGGTCATTGGTGTTTTCTTGGGAAAAACCGAAATTGGAAAACCGAGGTGAGAAAAATCCTAGAAGAAAAAGGCGAAAAATTATTACGGATGGCAACCTTCTTTTGTCGAGTCTAACACTCTCTGGCGTCCACAGAGTAATAATACATGTTTTAAAAAATTGAGGAGATCGAGATGGAAGCAGTGGGAAAAAAGTTTATCTGGGTAGAAGAAATGGATGTATTTTTTATTTCATAAAACTACCCACGGAGCTGGCAAGTGAATACAGCGGCGCAGTAGCAGCGCGTGAGTGAAATGATTTCTGTTTTTTCGAGAAAAAACAGACCAAGATGTATTTTCTATTTTCCTAGAGGTATTTGGTGTTTTCTTGGGAAAAGCGGAGTTGAAAAATCGAGGTGGGAAAATAGAATAGAAGAAAAAGGCGAAAAATTATTAGAGATAGCGGTTTTTTGTAGAGTCTAACACTCTCGTGTCCAGAGTAATAACACAATATCGAGATCAAGATGGAAGCGAAATGGGAAAAAAAGTCTATCTGATAGAAGGATTGGATGTATTTTTTGTTTCATAAAACTACTTAGGAGGACCAAATGAATACTAGCAAGCCTTGGTAGCGTCTGGCGGAAGCGATTTCCTTTTTAGAGAAAAAACAGATCGAGATGTATTTTCTATTTTTTTGAAGGCTTTTGAACGGCGTCTGTTGTGCGTGGTGAAACGATTCCCCATTTTTTTTGAGAAAAACCAGTCGAGATGTATTTTCTATTTCTATTTTTTTGGAGGGTTTTTTTGGTGTTTTCTTGGGAAAAACCGAGCTGGAAAACCGAGGTGGGAAAATAGCCTAGACGAAAAAGGGTGAAAAATTATTAGAGATAACAACCTTCTTTTGTCGAGTCTAACACTCCAGCGTCTCTGAGAGTAATAATATATGCTTTAAAAATATCGGAGATCGAGATGGAAAAGCGGTGGGGAAAAAGTCTATCTGGGTAGAAGGAATTTGGATGTATTTTTTATTTCATAAAACTACCCACGGTCGAGAGATCGAGATGGAAAATCGAGTTGGGAAAAAAGCTTGACGAATCTGTATTTTTTGGTGGCGAAACATTTTTCCGGGTTTTTGGTGTGAAAACATTTTTCGGGTTTTTGGTGTGAAAACATTTTTCGGGAAAAGCGAAGAAAGGACACGAGCGTAAAGCGGGGACTGTTTGTTAATTTTTGGACTGTCGCTATCTTGAAAAATTAGAAAAGGGCTTGTTCGCGATTTGAGCTTAACGGAAGATTTTAGTAAAATACCGCGTCAGGGACCCAAACGCGAAGAAAAAAAAATACTTTGTCTCACAAAAAATCACGAAGGACCTATTTGTAATTCGGAAGGACCTATCCGTAATTTCAAAGAAATAGAGGGATTTTTCTGCGAAATTGCGTGGGTGACAGGTGGATGGGCTGCATGCTCGCGCTTTCTTCCGCCTGTAATAGAGTAGATATACATCAAATGCAGCGACGGGGAAGGAGGCCGGCGGTGGTCTTAGAAGCAGCCGGAGACGAGTAGGCAAAATCCGAACGAAACGTGAAAGAAAAAAACATCATACGAACGATGGATAGGCACTCCCTGTAGAAGGCGAGCACCACCAACCTAAACTTTTATGCCCAGGCCTGGAACCAGGTGGCTTCGCTCCTCCAATCATGCTATAAAATTTTGTAACTTTTTAGAAGGTTCCTCTAAGTATGCCTAGTCTACCATAAAAATTCCGAATTATGATCGAATTTTGTGTGATTTTTAAAAATCTTGACAATGCTACTAATACATTTAAAGCAATTTCGTTGATTTCTTTTGCAATTTTTAAAAATCTGACAATATTACTGACGCATTTCAAGCAATTTCACTGGTTTAATTGAGCCGCTAAGTTTGTAAATTATTTAAAATTTGTTAGGAGGGTCCTGAGAGTGCGCTTGAACTGCCATAGAAAAAAAGATCATGGTCAAGCTTTAATGATTTTAGAAATTATGATAATTTGGTTTTTTCTCCGAGCTGTTCCCAAAGAATATTTCCTTCCTCTGTTAGAATCTCTTCCTGTGTCGACGATGCCTTCCGACCATAGCAGCACGCGAGCCCATTGAGTATCTATCAAATACTACTAATCGTGTGGAGGTACGGCAACCCGCCCGCCAGCACGCCCTCGTCGCATTTTACTGTAGTTTCCACAGTGAATTGAAACACATGCTCCTATATTTATTATGCATAGCATTTCACAAAACATGCTTAGCTCAGTTGGCCGAGAGCTTGCAGTTCGTGCGGTAGGTCTCTTGTTCAAATCCCTTTATTTCCTGTCTTTTTTTGCATCAACTTCGCTTATTTAATTGAGTTACTAAATCATGTTGTAATTTTTTTGAATTTTTTGAGAAGGCCCCTCAGTGCATGCCTGAACATGATCAAATTTGTGCAATTTTACAAAATTCTGGCAATGGTGATAATACATTTAAATTTTTTTTGGTTTAATTGAGCTAATAGCTTTGCAAATTCTTGAAATTTTTTTAGGATGGTCTTGAGAGCATGCCTACCCTACTATAAGAATTCTAGGTTATGATCAAATTTTTCCAATTTTTAAAAATTCCGACAGTGCTGCTAATGCATTTAGGGCAACTTCACTAATTTAATTGAGCTACTAATTTGTAAGTTTTTGAAAATTTGTTAGAAGGGTGGCAAGTGTGCCTAAGCTACCATAAAAAAATCGGAGCGTGATCAAACTAACTAGGATTTCAGTAGTTTACTAACTTTCAAAATTGCTATACATCCTTACCATGATTTTTTTTCTCACATCATTTAAATTTCTAACCTTGTGATTTGCTCGGTAGATTCGTGCTTTAGGTGCTCGTCTTCCTTATTTTTGCTTTAAGGTGCCATCTTACTCACTCCGACATCCACAGTTGGCGTAGCTACGTCCAAGTGTACACGAGCGCCACTGGTGGCGGCGTAGCCAGCTAACCACAGTCCATAGCCACGCCACCAGACACCCCTTCGACGAGCGCACGCTTTACCGAATACCCCTCTTCTTTTTCTTATATTAAGTAGATGCATCAAAGACGCCGTCACCCGTTGCCTCCGACGGGGAAGAAGGCCGGCGGTGGTCGAGAAGGAGCCGGAGACGAGTAGGCAAAATCCGAACGAAACGTGAAAGAAAAAACGTCATACGAACGATGGATAGGCACTCCCTGTAGAAGGTGAGCACCACCTACCTAAACTTTTCTGCCCAGGCTTCGCCTTCGCTCCTGCAATGCAATCATGCCTCCCCTGCTTTCATGCTTTACTTCCATTGCAATGCAAGTCACACAAACACGACCTCCTCCTGCCTCCTGGCCAGCTCAGCTAACACTCCTAGACCCTATTCATTCCATCTTGCTGGTATATATGCAGCTCCATTGCAGCTTCTCCACAACAAACTAATTCCTTCAGAGAGAGACAGAGAGAGAGAGAGAGAGAGAGAGTCAGACAGAGATGGCGTCGTGCTGCTCCTTGCTCTCTGGAGCTTGCATCCTCGTGATGATCACTCTGTCAGGTAAGCTAATTCTGATCAGCAAGTTTTTGTTTTCAAGTACTTCCTGTGCTGCACTGCATTGAATCAGAGCGTTATTTTTTTCTACTTCTGTTTTGCATGCAGGGCCGGTTGTGCTTGTGGAGAGCATCACCTTCCACGTAGCCAACAAGTGCCCGTTCCCGGTGTGGCCGGCGGCCGCGCCCAACAAGGGCCACCCGGTCCTCGCCGGCGGCGGCTTCTTCCTCCCGCCCGGCCAGTCGAAGCGCGTGCAGGGGCCGGCCACCTGGAACGGCCGCTTCTGGGGCCGCACCGGCTGCAACTTCACCTCAGCCAGCGGCAACGCCGGCTCTAGCGGGGCCGCCGCCGTCGCCTGCCTCACCGGTGACTGCGAGGGCCGCCTCGCCTGCAACGGATCCATCGGCGTCCCCCCCGCTACTCTCGTAGAGGTTAATGCTAAAAGCCGGTTAATCTCGTAGTTAGGACTGCCTGTTGTTGTAACGAGACCTTGACACGATGCGAGTCTACGGCGTTTGTCGGCAGATGAGCTTGCAGGAGGACCAGAGCAAGGGGAGCTTCTACGACGTGAGCCTGGTGGACGGGTACAACCTCCCGGTGGCCGTGTCCACCAAGCCGGCGAACCGCAGCAGGTGCGCCATCGCCGGCTGCGCCAAGAACGTGAACGCGGTGTGCCCGCCGGAGCTGCAGGTGACGGCCGCCGACGGCGCGAAGACGGCGGTGGTGGCGTGCAAGAGCGCGTGCCTGGCGTTCGGCCTCGACGCCTTCTGCTGCCGCGGCGCGTACGGCACGCCGGACGCTTGCCGCAGCAGCGTGTACTCGCGGCTGTTCCGGGACGCGTGCCCGAGCTACTACAGCTACGCCTACGACGCGGCCGCCGCGACGGCGCGCTGCTACGCGCAGGACTACGTGGTCACCTTCTGCCCGTCCAGATGGGGCGAGGGGCCCGATCGTGTGGCCCAGGCTTGATACAGTGTCAGAAAACGAACGAACCGTATATGCTAGTAGTACATATTATACAGCCTATACTACGCCACCCTATCCTTTTCATGTACGTATTAATGTACGCGGCGATGGGTATTCTGTGCCGGTGTTAGTACATGCACACATGTATGTACAAACTAGTACGCAGCGTTAAGGGTGGCTCATGGTGAGGCACAGACACGCACAGTACCGGTATATGCGTGTGACTGAGACTCAGATTGAATATTTCGTTATTTTGAGCTGCTGTTGCCTGAGATTTATTTTCGAGTGAAAATGTTGGCTGCAAGATGGATTTGATGGAAGTTGAGCGTCAATGATTGGGATTAGATTGTGTTTCATAGTGTGTGTGTGTGTGTTTTTTGAGAGGATTGTTGATACAGAGCACCTGATTTTCACGACGTAAGATTAATGATACCTTTAGATGCGTGAATCTTGATGACACGATAACGTAAACCATTGTCTTCATATAGCAATCCGCGACAAATAAATTCGTCCAAGAAAACACTCGTGATCCACATGTACTCATCGTGACAAATAAATTCTTCATGTGAAGAAATCACAAGAACAACGGAGGAATTTCTAATAAAATCGTCTAATTTCCAAAAGACAATTTGCAGTATAAACCGGAGAATAAGTAATAGAGAAAATTGTTTATTTGCCACTGAAAGTTGGCCGGTTCCCCACAATGCCATCGCAAAAATGTTGTTCTCTGCATTGCCATCCGATCTCAAATTGCCTTCTCATTTTGCCATTGCCGTCAAGTTGGCTGTGAAACCACCGTTAGTTGACACGCGAAAAGACCAAATTGCCCTCCTTCTGAGTGTACTGCCCTATTTAAATCTATCAAATGTGCTTAGAATTTTATGAAAAATTTTGGAGATGATTTTAAGAGAGTACTAACATTTCTGTAAAAATTTGAGAGCATGAGCAGCTCTGTGATTTTCTGGAAAAATCTTTTAGCGATTCCGTCTTAATGAAAGAATTGTCCATCTTCATCCTAATTTAAATCTATCAAATGTCCTTAGAATTTTATGAAAATTTTTGGAGATGATTTTAAGAGAGTAATAACATTTCTGCAAAAATTTGAGAGCATGAGAAGCTCTGTGATTTTCTGGAAAAATCTTTTAGCGATTCTGTCTTAATGAAAGAATCTAAATTTTGATTTTTCAGAAGCACTAAATAAATTCAAAAATTTATGAAATTTTTTGGAGTGGTGCCTTGGGTTATTTAGAATTTAAATAAAATATTTCTAGACTTTTAAATGTTTTTAATTCATTTCGCCGTCCAAGTTAGCACACGGGGGCAGCTTGGTCTTTTCGCGTGCTAGCAAACGGGGGTTCACAGCCAACTGGACGGCGATGGCAAAATGGGAAGGCAATTTGAGATCGGATGGCAATGCAGGGAAGAGAATCTTCGCAATGGCATTTTGCGGAACCGGCCAACTCTCAGTGGCAAATAAACAATTTTCTCTAAGTAATATTAGCTATCTTAAAAGTAACATAGTCTAGTTTACAATAGAAAATAACACAAATGTATAGAAGAGACTACAGGTGTGTAACCTGGCCTTAAGCCAGACAAGGTGGGTCCAACCCTCTGGATTATATCTCTAACTCAAATTTATAATCTAAAACAGGCAATAAGGAATCTAATAACTGTCGGCCATATTAAATATAAAAGGAGGTTGGTTCTTGTCATGTTGTAATGGAAGGAAAGAGAGGACTTTCTAAACTTTCAAATAAAGTCTAAAAATGTCTCAATCTGAGTTCAGACGTGAGAGTTATGAGACTTTTAAGATCGACAGGTCTAGTGATCCAAATTGCACTCATTTGCTCTCCAAATCCAATTTGATCTTATCTCTTCCGTTATTTTCTTCTCTTAGTCGAATTAGGCTGGGTGAAAGTGCATCTAGGCACTTATGTTATTTTGGTGATTAATGACAAACGCATATAATGACAATCTATATAATTGAGTAAATGCTTAACTTAGTGCTTAACAAATGACAAACCTTTAATGTGATTATATTGCTATAAGACTAACATTTTATTGCCTAGTTAAGTATCAATCTCATCTATTTAGAGGAAAATCAAGGGGGATGGTTAAGTAAAGATAAGGTATGCAATTTTGGTATCTCTTCTATATTTGTTATTGCATTCCTTTTGTGCAAATGCATAGTGAACTCCAAGTAGCATGTTGATTATATATATGCACATTGGTTCATATCATATTTATTTGTGCATATATATATATATATATATATATATATGTATATATTCATTTGAGTTCATCATGTGCTTTGCTTTTAGTATGCATGTATTAACTAGAGTTAAACTTCACATTGCTATAGATTGATTTGGTGCATGCATGTTTTAGTTGCGTATATTCTCATGCACTTCTCTTAGTGGAGTTTAATCTAGATTTGGATCACATATTTACTCTTGTTTCGAATATTAGTTGCACATGTACAATTCGTGTATATTCTTCATGTGCTTCATTTAAAGTAAAGACTGTGATCCTTTGCCATGATTTAATTGTTTCGTCATATTGGCAATTATCTCTCTAGTGCATATAGATCAATTACATATTCATCATGATGCACTTAGTAGAGAACATTTATAATGTCAAGTGTTTCCATTCATGTTGTGCTTCGTTATATAAAACACTTGTAGCAATCAATTGCTCACAAATATCAATTTCTTCATATTTATTGAGCTTTTGGGACTAATGTTTTTCATGAGTGATTTGGAAAGAATTAGGTCCCGTGTGTGTATGATGACCAAGGTATCGTGGAGGATGATCGTTAAGCCGAGGTCAACAAGACGGCGGTGTCACCAAGAGTTGAGGACTAAGTCTAGATCGACTTGGCGTGGAGATCGTCGGAGAGGATGATCAAGTCAAGGTTGATAGGACGAGAGTCTCATGAGGTGAATTGAGTCAAGTTGGACAAGGCGAAGATGTCATCAATTATATGGTGAAGGTCTTCATGCATCGGCATTAAGAAAGAAGACGGCAAGTGACTATTTCTAGACTTGTATTATCTTTGATTTAATTTGAGTCTAAGGATTGCCGTACTATTAAGAGGGATGCGACATCGAATGACTTTTAGATGTGTCAAGTGCTCAAGTGATTCATCCTTGTGAAATTTAGAGAGAGAGTGGTGTTGGTGGTGCCGAAAAGTGAAAGATATAGGTCTCTCTTGGATTCTTTGTGAAATCTGGATTTATACTTTGAGATTTGGGTAGTGAGACCTTGTTAGTTGTGTAGCCCTTGTTCTTAGCTTTCAATAGAGTCCAAAATCACTGAAATCGGAGTCCGGAGTCAAAAGTTATGCTCGTTTTGGTCGAGCTGCTCAGTGCACATCGGATAGTCCGATGAGGACTTAGAAAATTTTTGAAACATCTTTGAAAATGGGTACTCTCTGGAAATATCGGATAGTCCGATGTTTGATATCGGACAGTCCGATGTTCCCTTGGAAATCTGGAAATTTACACACATCGGATAGTCCGATGTTCCATATCGAAAAGTCCGATCTGTGCTTTTTATTCAAGAGAATTTGAATTTCGTGTAGAGTCGATCTGGAATTTTACACACATCGGATAGTCCGATGTTCAATATCAGATGGTCCGATGTGGGTCTGACCAGAGCATAACGGCTAGTTTTTTGGAGCCTCTATTTAAAGCCCTCTCCTCTCCATTTCGAAGTGGGCGTTACCCAGCTGGTTTGAGGTGTTCTCCTCTTGTTCTTGAGCCCCCTAAATACCTCTTTACCCTTAGATCTAAGTGATCCCCTTTGTGAGAAGGGTTGGGAAGGGTTTGAGGAGTGAGGTGTTAGATTGAGTGGATTTGAGTTGTTGAGCACTTGATTTCATCTCCAAACTTGTTCTTCGTGAGCATTTGTTACTCTTGGAGGTTGAGGACTCCTAGACGGCTAGGAGGTCGCCTACGAGCCACCGGAGCTTTGTGTGGTTGGCCGTGGGAAGTTTGTGAAGGTCGATTCCGCCTCCGCAAGGGAAGGAATCAAAGAAGTGAAGACCGGCGAGTGCATTTGTGCAACACCGGGAGGAAGAGGGTTGAAAGAGACCCCAGCTCAAGCGTCAAAGGAGTTGAAACCGGCGAGTGCATTTGTGCAACACCGGGAGTAAGAGGGTTGAAAGAGACCCCGACTCAAGTGTGACCGAGCCGCCTCAACGGAGACGTAGGATCCCCTCAAGGATCCGAACTTCGGGAAAAATCAACCTTGTGTCTTCGCTCGTTCGGTTATTTCTCTTACCTTGCTTATTGCTTATTGATTATTGCTTGAATTGCTATATTGTCTTGCATCAATCTTCCTAGCAATAGCTATCATGTTAGTTAGATATCTATTCATTGCTTAGATTATCCTAAGATAACTGATTGGTAGAGTAATCTTGTGTTTAGGCGTAATTCGTTTCGAAATCGTTCAGACTCTGTCCTGATCGGATAGTCCGATCATATCATCGGATAGTCCGATCAGAGGATCAAATAGTCCGATCACCAAATCGGATAGTCCGATCTATTTTTCGCTGCATTAGTTTGATAATTTTAAAAACGCCTATTCACCCCCCCTCTAGGCGACAACCTCTGTCCTTTCACTGGGTCTCACCTTACTTGTACCTTAGCCAAGTGGGATTGCTTCCCACATATGCTCGTGCTGCCTTTTAGTCCTTCCATATGGCTCCCGTCCTCCCTCGCCTCTCCTTGAGATCCACTACAGTACTTTGATGCAATTTAGCTCTATTTGATATTTGAGCAATCTTCATACCTAAACAAGCAAGCACTCTCTATTAGGTAGCATATAATTCTCATATAAATATAATGAAGATTACTTTAAAAAAGGTTTATATTGAAACGTCTTTCTAATTAATTAATTAATATATTTAACCGAAAATTATTAGCCTAGCCGTAGGTATATCCGCATCAATTGTGTTTCATAGGTTAGGCACAAAAGCATGGCTTATTTTTGGGCCCAAAAAGAATTGAGATGGAGGCCCATGTCGAGCAACACAGGAAGTCTGGAACCAAGGTGACCCTGTTTGTTTGGACTTTTTCACCGGTTTAAAAGCCAAAAAACTAAAGCCTAAACAAATGAGTAGTTTTTTATCTGGACTTTTCAAAAACCATAATCCTCCATATAACTAAAAGCCAAAAATCACTGGAGAGAGAGACTTTTTTTTGGCTTATTGATGGTTGGTTTTAGATTAATAACACTAAAATTAGATAAAATTACCCACCTCTATCACGTACAAAAGCCATTAGCTTTTAAACTGTTTAAGCCAAAAGACTGGCTTGAAGCTATAAGTCAAAAAATCTAAGCCTAAACAAACAGAGCCTAAACCTTTTTTCAGAAAAAATAAAAAGGTCAATAATAATGGCATCGTGCGGTGCTGTGAAGCGACTTCTATTGGAACATCGTGTGTGGATATTGCCAAGACCGTCATGCTGATTGGACCTCGTCTATTTCTTGGTGATTACTACAGTGACCTAGTATTCTTATTCTGTGGAAATGATCTTGCCGTGTTAACATCGTGGCTACTACTTAATTTATGCTATGTTGCAAAGAATATAAAAATAGATAAATAATAATAGAAATGTTGGCAACTAAAAAATAAGTATTAATTCCTCGTATGTCACTAGAATTTGGGGAATTCTGCAAATGTGTCACTAACATGTGGGGTCAGGATCCGCATATAAGTGATATAATGAGCGACATATAAGTAATGTAGTTAGCTTTCAGTGATATATAAGGAATTTCTCCAAAAAATAACATCTTGCTTATCATTTATTTTAGAAAATAGAATTGGATCAGATTTTTTTTTGTTAAATTTAGATGACAAACAAATTATAGGCAAGACATTTTTTAAAAAGAAAAAACAACAATATATATTGCCTTTACTGCCTTCCAAGAACCACTCCGGCAATAGCATTGTCTGTCATGAGTCATCATGATTGTTGGTTGGCAGACCTGGGCATGATAATGCTATGTCATTAACGCCAATTGTCACAACAAAAGTGAACATAGGAGAGGAGTTGGTGGCATCGGCTTGACCTTGATGTCACTGGAGGTCGAGTTGGATAAATGTGGCAACAGCTTGACTTTGATGTCATTGGAGATGGAGTCAGAGAGAAGACAACATTAGCTTGATTCTGATGTCACTGGAGGTGGAGTCAGAGAGAAGGCAACATTAGCTTGATTCTAATGTCACTAGAGGTGAAGTCGGAATGGAGGCGTCAGCGGCTTAAATTTGATGTCACTGGAGGTGGAGTCCAGGAGGATGTCACTGGAGGTGGAGTCAGAAAGAAGGCAACAATAGCTTGATTCTGATGTCATTAGAGGTGGAGTCGGAATGGAGGCGGTAGCGGCTTAAATTTGATGTTACTGGAGATGGAGTCTGGGAGGAGTCGGAATAGCTTGGCTTTGATGCTGTTGAAGTAGGTGTCGTGGAGAAGGAAGGTGCTATTTTTCGGTTAATGTGGCTGAAAACCTTTGGACGTTATTTGTGTAACTATGCTTCTTTTGTGTCATCATCTACCTATTTTTGTTCTTTCTTAGATTGGTGAAACGATGTGCTCTATTGTAAGATGGTAGAATAACTTCCATTTAAATTAGAAAAATCTTACCTATTTCTTAAAATACATAATGTACATAGCATGGATGATATGATACCTATTTTATTGCCTTTGCCATTTAAATGAAAATAAGAAAAATCAAAAGAGCATAAACAAGTGTACCATGAGTTTAAGTGTACGCTTACAATGCCGAAAAGTAGAGGAAAATGGGGAAAAAAAATATCGACAGGCCTAAATGGTTCATATAGAAAAAGAATGCTAGATGTTGATCTAAACCATTGGTTTTTTTCTTCCTTTCTTTTGGATTTTCATATCACTTGTTAAAAACAAACCCGGTATCCAAATTTTCACATAATTAGAATCCTTTCAAAAAAAATTTTGCTGCTCCCTTTCCAAAGGAAGCTCCTGACTGAAATATTTCCTTCAAGTATTTCATTACAGAAAACACATATACCATATTTATACTTCCTTCAAACTTCAAGATGCATCCAAGCTTTTAATGTCCTAGCTATTGTTTCCTTTGATAAAAATAAGTAGATTCGTCAAACATTGTAATGTAATATTTCAAATGATCATTTGGCAAATCGACCTTTCACAAAGTTATTCGTATAAGTTGTTCCGCCATACGCCAGAACCCAGGTAACATTTAGGGGGTGTTTGGGACAGCTCCAGCTCCACCAAAATCTGTGGAGTTGGTGGAGCAGGGTATTTCTAGCTCCAAAAATTTGTGGAGCTGGAGTTGTGGATACATTAAGAGTGTTTAGGTAGATCATCTTGTTTACATTTTAGACTAAGACTATAAACTTAATTCACTTTATTTTAGCCTATAAGTTTCAGTTCTGAGCTGGAGCTGGGATCTGGAGCTCTCCCAAACAGGGCCTTAAACTAAACCTGATAATCACATCTGGATTTTGAAGAAGAAAAATCGTAAGCCACTAATGTCCCTTCAATATTTATAGGTTCACAGAGTACCTTTAACTCAAAATTCGAGAAAATTGATATAATGCCACTCTCAAGAGTGGTGCGAGCCAAAATACCACTCTCAACGTTGCCTTTGTTAAAATGCCACTCTTCTCGTGTCCTCGCCAAAATGCTATTTTCGATTTTCCAAAATGAATTTCACTTTTCTATGCAGTTCTAGCCACTGGAAATGACCATCCTACCCCGAGCTCTTTCTCTTGTTGATTGCGGTTCCACCAGGCCACCGCGCCGGGAAGCTGGACGAGGCAGAAGAATCTAAAGAGGTCGTCGCGGCAATGCCGGTCCAGCATGACGCGCTCGTCTGGGGCTCGCTCCTCACGGCCTGACGGGCGCACGGCGATGTCGAGCGAGCGGAGCGGGTGATGCGGCGGGTGGCCGATGAGCACGACGGCTACACGGGCGCTGACGCCGGGGACTACGTGCTCATGTCGAACATGTACGCGTCCAGAGGTCAGCACAGCAGTGCAAGTGAGGAGGAGCGAGATCGACAAGGTCCCCCGCTGCAGCCTCATTGAGATCGACGGTGTCGTGCACGAGTTCGGAGCAATTCCGGCGAACTCCATCGGGTGAGGTGAAATGATGCTCCACCGATCTTCGTGACGCCATGCGCACTGCCACAGCTGAAATCTGCAGGCTCGAGCTGACTGCAAGTTTCTTGTTTACAGTCAGCAAGAAATCGGCAAGTCTGAATTCTAATTGCTCAGCACTGCACAAAGCGCGGTATAGCAAGCAGCGCATATAGGCATAGAGGCATATTTACCATATAATGGCGCCTGGGATCGCCGCAAGCCGAGAGTGTCCAACTGTCCTCCTAGCCATTTTTGCGAAAAAGCCTCTCTATTTCTTCGAATTACGGATAGGTCCCTATAAATTACGAATAAGTCCTTCGCGATTTTTTGTGAGGGGAAGATTTTTTTTCCGAATCGCATTATAATGGCGCCTGGGATCGCCGCAAGCCGAGAGTGTCCAACTGTCCTCCTAGCCATTTTTGTGAAAAAACCTCTCTATTTCTTCGAATTACGGATAGGTCTCTATAAATTACGAATAGGTCCTTCGCGATTTTTTGTGAGGGGAAGATTTTTTTTCCGAATCGCATTTGGGTCCCTCGTGTGCTGTTTTACGAAAAAAACCTCCCATTAGATTCAAATCACGAGCAAGCCCTTTTCTAATTTTTCAGGATAGCGGACAGGTCCAAAAACGTAACAAATAGGTCCTTACTTTTTACGTTTAGGTCCTTTCTCCATTTTTCCCGGAAAAAATGTTTTCATCACTAGAAATATGTGTGCAGCTATATCTCTAGACTTTTTCCCCGACTCGATTTTCCATCTCGATCTTTGATATTTTTTCAAACATGTATTATTACTTGGTGAACGCGTAGAGTGTTAGGCTCGACAACACTAGAAATATGTGTTTAGCTCTATCTCTAAACTTTTTTTCCCCGGCTCGCTTTTCCATCTCGATCTCTGATATTTTTTTAAACATGTATTATTACTCGGTGAACGCATAGAGTGTTAGGCTCGACAAAAGAAGGTTGTCATCTATGATAATTTTCCGCCGTTTTTCCTCTAGACTATTTTCCCACCTCGGTTTTCCGCCATTTTTCCTCTAGACTATTTTCCTACCTCGGTTTTCCAGCTCGGTCTCCAATGTTTTCCAAATAATTAAATCGAAAGAGATATTTCTCTGAGATCAAGAACAAATCCTTTCGCTTGATTATTTTGCAAAAATACCTCGTAATTCATAAATTCAAAGACGGCCTAGGTTCTTCGACACAATAGACTGGAATTACGTATTTTTTACAGAAAAATTTGGGTCAGATTTTTTCGCCGGCGCGGCATCGCGTGCAACTCAGCCTGGTTATACATATCTACTGTATAATAGCGCCTAGGCTCGGAGGCCTTAGCGCGCTGCCGTTATCACCGAGCTAATCACGCCTATCACCCTATGGACACCGTAATCACCTTCTCCACACAATCAGTGCTTCACTTGTGCGTATACTTGCCTTAACATTTATATACATCTTTACTACCTTACCTACATCCCGTCTCTTTTTTCACGTCCACACAGCACGGTGTGCAATAGCACGCTACCATATCTAGTATAGCAGATAGAACATGACATTAGATTACTGAACACTAATGGACTGCGAGCTAGCCTGGTGGAACCGCAATCAACAAGAGAAAGAGCTCGGGGGCAGGATGATCATTTCCAGTGGCTAGAACTGCACAAAAAGGCGAAATTCATTTTAGAAAATCGAAAATGGCATTTTGACGAGGAGGACACGAGAAGAGTGGCATTTTAACAAAGGTAACGTCGAGAGTGGCATTTTGGCTCGCACCACTCTTGAGAGTGGCATTATATCAATTTTCTCCTCAAAATTCTGAGAAAATATGGTATTCATACAAGTTAAATTCTGCTTATACTGCAATACATGACACGCCGTGACATTATTTGTTTTTGAGGTAGGTCTAGTACTCAAGAGCGAACTTGTCAATATCATACCAGAGACTATGCTGGTTTAATTCTTGGAATGATACATTCTGGTACTAGTACATACCGACATACTGTTTCAAGTTTATTATACTGTTTGCATCCAAATTTGGCAAGTATGGTCAACATTGGCAGGTACCGGGTCAACGAAACATGGAAAGAATGTAACTTAGGAAAATCTCGGAAAATCGGTTTGGAAGGAAGAGACTGACATGGATACTGCTCATCAGATTTGGAAAAGAAGAGACCGACCCAGATACTACTCATCATATTTGGAAAGGAGAGGCCGATATGGATACTACTTGTCAAACGTATTCTATCAGAACTCTGGTCGGCTATAGGCTATATAAGAGATCCAGAAGCGAGAAGAAAGGACGCCTAGAGCCAATCCACAAACACGCATCTACTTTTCCTTTACTTTCCTGTCAATTAGGAGTAGCCAATTTAGCTTATAATCTTTCATCTGTAATACTCTTTGATCAATCGAGTTGCGCATCGCGGTATTGATCTTTGTTGCATTACACCCTTTTGGTTCATCTTTTCTTCGATCTTATTAGCATCGCCTTTTTCGGGAAGAAGTGGCCTATTTACCCCATCCAGATCTTTCATGGGATCGACTAGACTTACTGTTAAGCTTTGATCGAAATCGACTTGCATAAGTCGATTAGATCCATTATCTTCTTGCCGATTGCAAGGTCAAATCGGCTGGCACGCCTGCACACTTGAACTCGGTGTTCGTCCGGTGTGTTGAGACTGAAAACCCTCCGTCAAATTTTTGGTGTCAACATATACTAATATATATTTATAAGTACACACATATTTAATTATATATACATCAAAGTTCACTTATAATATTACTCTAAATACATAGTGGTACTATCAAATATAACATATAGTTCAATAGATCATATTATTAATTCTACTAGTATGATTGGTATTGACCGATATAACTAGTATAACTGGCATCGAGACCTGTACATTACATAGAGCTACATGACTATACTGGACATCGATGACTATTGTCAAGACTAAGGGTGTCTTTCGTTGCTTGTACCAAGTAGTACATGTATGAGATGATTCAAGAAATATGCTATTCATGTGTTTGGTTATTTGAATGGAACCATCCCGTCTTGCACGGTGTGATACAAAATTGGGGAATATTCCCTATAAATGCTAAATCATTTCATTCACTCAAAATTATAGAACCAAATAGTATAGGACCATCCCATCTCAAAATATATTTTAAACTAGTCATGTGTCCGTGCGTTGCAACGAAAACTCAATTTGTGATAAAAATTTATTTGCAAAAAGCACTAACCTTGTTTGAGTAATATTGTTCAATCTAAATGTGCAATGGTTGAAACTCAATTTGTGATAAAAAGTTTATTTGCAAAGAGCACTAACAATGGTAAAAATGGGTAATTAAAGATCAGTGATAAATGTGAATAATTTTGATAAAATGACGTGAGAAGAAACTCTTGCTTTATATAGAAAAGATTATCCAGCAAAAAAACAACAGGGCCCTAGCTCCCGGTGCCGCGTACCAATTCCCCGAATCTACAAATACACGAGTCGACGACCACCCATAGAGCCACAGTGAGTCCCCCGAAATTCCAAGGAGAACACCGAAATTCCAAACGCGACGCGAACACAGAGGGGGAGAGAGAAGAGAGTCTTCTGCGCCCAAAACCCTAGCCATCCTTCTGCGCCCGCTCCCCGCATCCCCAGAACCTTCCAGAAGCTTCGAGGGCCCTCCGGAACCTCCCCAGGTAAGCCCCCTCCGGCCTGGATCTCCCATTTCTCCCAGCCCGGGAGCTCGCGCGATGGGATCCTGACATGACGCCTGGGGTTTCGTGGCAGGAGCAGGGCGCGGGTGTTGGATCGGGGGACGCAACGCTGGCGGCGCGCGGCGGCAGGTGATGGCCGATCTGCCTGGTGGTGGGGGATCTAGGGCCTGCATCTGTAAGCGAGGGGAGGTCGAGGCTGTGCTGTGGCTGGGTAGAGCAGAGCAGGGGAGGAGGAGCAGGAGGGGAGGATGCTGAGCGTGGGGCGGGTGCACCTGCCGTCGGAGATCCCGATCGTGGGCTGCGAGATCACGCCCTACGTGCTGCTGCGGCTGCCGAACGGCATCGTTTCCAACGACGACGTGCCCGAGTCCACGCCCGCAGATGGCCACTTCATGCGGTACAGATGGTGAGCATCTCTTGACTGATTTTTGGTTGAATAGGATATGCCATTGCGAAATGCTTAGTTCTGCTTGTGCGCCTGTGGTAGTGAATTTTGACCAATTATGGGGCTTTCAAGTGTCAAGATTGCTGGATCCTGGATGCTTAAGTAGTTGCTAGACTCAAGGAAATGCGCTTTTCTTTTCTTGATTCTTCCCACATGAGGTACAACTGTATGAATTCAGAGCATTAAGTGCTCTAACAAGCCAATTGTTTGTTTTTGAAAAGAAATGGATCCCCAAATAATGTAAAATGCATGCTCGCTGTTGAAACATAAGAAGGTTGTTGGGTTGGAAGCTTAATTTGGTACAGAACTCACAAAACTATGACACATCAATCAGCCACACAGGCTAACACAGATTGCCAACAGGTGAGTAATTCGTTGAACAGTCAATAAGAATAAACAATCTAATTTTGGACCTATTTGGATTTTGGAAACTCAAAAGTTGTGGTTAGAACTATAGACAGTTAGTGATGAGTCATGATGGGAGTTATGTTATGAAGGTTGTTTGGTTTGAGGAATGTCGTCAATCGTCATGACATTATTGCATCCATCTTGAATAGAATGGGGGCATTCAACAGATTTTGTGGGATTGAATTGGGTCATCCTACTGATTTTGTGGAAAGACCCTGTTCCACAAGCGCTAGCAATTTCTCCCACCTGTCAGATTAGCTGGTGCTAGAATTGGGGTTTGGATGATTCTAGGCTTGGGACATTCCTTGAACTAAACAGCACTTTAACTTTACTTGGTGAATTTGAAGGGAACAATGCTGACTGTAGACGATTGTTGATTCATATGCTCTAAAACTAAAAGAATCAATACGTCTTTGGTATTGCAAATTATATTAGATACCACATTAGGTTGTTTGAGGTTCAATTGCAAGTTACTCCACTTTGCTTAAAGTTAGTGAGACTTTGAAACAGACCTTCCATGCTTTTGTTTTGTTGACTACCTATGTCTTTCTGCCTCGTTATTTTGTTGACTACCTATGTCTTTCTGCCTTGTTTGATCTCTCACAATCCCTGTTACCCCTGCCCCACCCAAAAAAAAAATTCATGTTCTTTCCATGCTGCCTTCTTTGAAGCAATTATTATTTTTATTTATGCGCAATACTTGTAGCATTTGTTTTAGCAGTGTGACATAATTAACATATTATATGTAAATTTCAAAATGTGTCACTGTGCATGATTGTTATACTTGTGCTTGACTGTTCTGTACATTTCATTATTTGCATTATTTTTAATGTCAAGTAGGACCAAATTGCATTAATTAAAAGTTACAGGTTTAGACTTCAGACCTTTGATTTTAAGAAATAATGGAACTTAGTCCTGCAACAGCAACAATCATGTAGTTTAATTGGGTTTGGCCCCTCAACTCTATTTTTGTTGATTATGATTCTGTCAGCCTTTCAGTCAACTAATTTAATAGAATCTCATGCAATGTGTACAATTTTGATGATATATGAAATTGTACTCACTGTTAAGGTTTGAGTTGGCAATAAATACTAAGAGTGCCCAATTATGAACACTAAAATCAGTGGCGGAACCAGGAATTTCTCAACGGGGGTTCAAACTTAGGATGCACTCCAACACCACAAGGATGTTGGTATTCCTTAAGAGGCAAATTTTGAAGTTTCATATTCAAAATTTGCCAAACTATTGTTGAAAATCTCTCTAAAAAATATCCTTAGGGATAAATACTCTTGTTATATGTAATTATATATTCTCTGTAGAAAGAAGCTCAAGGAAACTTAAATTAGCCATAAAAATGAGGCTAAAGCTAAAGAGATGACAAAATGAAGAAAATAGAGATAATTTCTCTATGAAAGTAGCTCAAGTGAACTTAAATTAGCCATATAAAAATGAAGATGAGGCTAAAAGAGATGAAAAAAATTTAAATGCTTCACAAGTTCACACAGGGTTTGACTAGCTATGTGCAAACCAGTTGAGCAATGCTACCTCTGTGACAAATGATGCATGTTCACACGAAAAATTTGGGGGTGCAGCTGTACCCCCATGCACCTATACTAGATCTGCCACTAGCTAAAATGTTTCTACTCTAATTATATAAACCCCAATGTCAGGTTCGGCTGGCATTATGTGCGCCGAAACCGCACTTAGGCAGGATGAAGCCTGGCAGGTTGGGCCACGGCTAAGTAGGCGTCTAGGATAAGTATGAGTCGGTTAAGATATTTTAACTGTTAAGATATTTCCATGTTAGGGTAAGGCTATATTAGCCATGTCAAGGAAAGGAATAAAGATCAAGGAGGAGATTATTTTCTCTGTTCTCATCTACCTCTCACGCGCAGCTCCTTGCTGCTACTGTTCTCTCTCGGCAATGGCTCGGCTCGGCGATGTCCGGGATCTCGGTGCTAAGAACACACCCATCATTACGACCTCTGCGGTGAGGGTTGTAACAACAATGTCGAGCCAATCAACGCCGGCGTCATGGCCAGCGATGAGGTTCGTGCCCTGGCAGATAAGATCGACCAAATTGTCAAGAAGCTTGAAGACATGGCGATGGTCCAGGATGGCCACACGGCTCAGTTCGCAACCCTCACCACACGGCTGGATCGCCATGACGCTCGCATCGCCAAGGTGGACGACATGATGAGCGCAATGGTGGGAGGGGGCGACAAAGGGAAAAGTGCAGAGTAAACTGTCTATCTTCCTTCGGCCCGGCGCGAGGCAAATTCCAGCGACGGCAACAGCAGCGGCACTGGTGGAGGGGGCGTGCAGCACAATTTCATCGGAGGGGCGACCGGGAGTGGCGCGTAGTTTCCCATTGACGGGAGGGGCGGGTTCCTGGTTATGCTTGAGGGACGACCTCCAAAACCGCTGCGCTGGGACTTCGCGACCTATGAAGGTGCTGAGGATCCACTCCCTTGGTTAAATTCTTGTGAATTGTTCTTCTGAGGCCAGCACACGGCGGAGGGTGATAAGGTCAGCACGGCGGCCATGGTTATCACGGCGTCGCCTAGGCGACGCCTAGTCGCCGCCTAGGCGTCCGGTCGCCGGCGGCCGCCCGCCATGGCCGCTCGCCTCGCCTGGCTGGGAAAGGAGGGCGCTCGGAGGAAAGGAGGTCGCCCGCCTCGCCTGGTCCCTGAGCTCCAGGCGGTAGATCTTCCGCGTCGCGCCTCACCTAGTCCCCAAGCTCTAGGCAGCAGATCTTCCGCGCCACTGGCCTCGCCTCGCTGTACCTTCGGGTCACCGCTGCTACCACCGCCACGCAACCGTCGTCACCAGATCTGGGAGGCGACGCTCGGGGGAAGGGGGAGCGGCGTGAGCGGGAGTGGGCGTCGGCGTCGCGAGACAGAGGAGATCCCGATCTGGGAGAGGTGGCAGTCGGGGGGAGGGGGAGCGGCGCGAGCGGAGAGGGAGGGGGAGTGACTTGAGCGGAGCGGGCGCACGCGCTAGCGTCGCGAGATAGCAGGAGTGAGGGGCGGCGGCGAATGGATGAGGGAGAGAGGGAGAGCTGGGCTGTGTGTGTGTGTGAGAGAGAGGGAGAGGCTAGGCTGCTGGGCTGGGCTGCTAGGCTGGGCTGAGATTAAAGGATTTTTTTGTCGCCTAATCTTCGCCTAGGCGCCTAGGCGTCCAGGCGCCCCGGAGGCGACTCGCCTCGCCGGGGCGCCGTGATAACCATGACGGCGGCATACCATCTGCGCGGGGAAGCACAACAGTGGTACATGCTCCTCGAGGAAGAGATGGGCGTCCTTCCATGGGTGCACTTCAAGGAACTCGTTCACCTTCGCTTCGGGCCGCCGACACGACGCAATCACCTAGCGGAGATTAAACAACTTCCGATCTCATGGTGCCCGGCGTGACGGTGATTCTCATACTGCCGATCTCATGGTCCTTACTGGTCCATCGCTGACTCTCTTTGATGATTTACGTCATGACCTTCCGGGTGAAGCGGCATGGCAATCTCTCCTGCAAGATATTCAAGAGGTCGTCTGTTGCAACCATGGACTATCTGCGATGGGCTTATCCTCTACAAAGGTCGCATTTTTATTCCCCAGTCCTCTCCCTTTGTGAACGCCATTTTCGCTAATTGCCATGAGGTCGGCCATGAGGGAGTCCAGAAGACGCTTACCAGAGTCCGGGCAGACTTCCATATTCCATGGGCTCGTCAATTGCTCCAAACATTTATTCGGGATTGTATGATCTGCCAACGTAACAAGACGGAACACTTGCATCCTGGGGGACTCCTTCAATCTCTCCAAGTACCACATGCTGTATGGTCTGATATTGCGATGGACTTCATAGAAGGCTTGCCTAAATCTGGAGGGAAGATCGTTATTCTTACTGTGGTGGATCGCTTTTCTAAAGCGGCGCATTTTCGATGTTATCCTAAGCAGTGGCAGTAAGCGATCGGTCGCCCTTTGTTTAGCGTTTAGACCGTTTAAGCGATGTTTACGGAGTTAAGCGGTCTAAACGGTTTTGTCTTGTAGCATTAAAATAAACATATTTATGCTTATAGAAGAATAAAATATTAGAGCAAGTACACATATTTATGCATGTGAAAAATATATATATGTATTTATACATGTAACAAATCAAGTATACATATTTATGTATGAATAATATAAGATATACATAATAATATATGAAAAAACTCAAGTGAATTTGGTGTGTTACGCTTAAGCGATGGATTAAGCAGTAGTTTAGCTCGTTTAATAGCGTTTAACTCCGTTCTGTTTAGACCGTTTAGGCCGTTTAGGCCGTTTAACCGTTTAATGGACCGTTTACACACTAAACGACACAGTTTGCCACCGTTTACCGTTTAAACGCCGTTTAAACGGCCGTTTAGCCCGTTTAGGCGAACACTGGCATTTTCTTCCGTTGGCTCATCCCTACACAGCAGCTTCAGTGAGTCGGGTCTTCTTTGATACGGTGGTGCGACTCCACGGTATTCCCTCCTCTATTGTGACTGATCGCGATGTGGTTTTCACAAGCAATTTTTTGCAAGAGCTGTTCCACCTAGCTGGGTGTCACCTTCATATGAGTACTGCCTACCATCCTCAATCCGATGGTCAATCAGAAGTGACCAACAAAATTATTGCTATGTATCTGCGATGTTTTGTGGGGGACCGGCAGAAGCAGTGGATTCGTTGGTTGCCGTGGGCTGAATATTGTTACAACACATCTTTTCAATCTTCCTTGAAGACGACCCCTTTCAAGGTTGTGTATGGTCGTGATCCGCCAAGCATGCGTTCCTATGTTAAGGGTGAAGTGCGTACTCTGGCTGTCGAAACTCAGATGTTGGATCGTGACGAGTTTTTGGCAGAGGTGCGCGATCAGCTTTTACAAGCTCAAGCTGTGGCTGCATCTTACTATAATCGTACTCATTGGGAGGTGACCTTCGCGGTGAATGATTGGGTCTGGCTTCGTATCTCTCACCGGCCGGGGTCTTCTCTTCTGAATGTGACTCATGGCAAGCTCAGTCCGCGTTTTTACGGACCATATCAAGTGGTGCAGCGTATTGGGACGGTCGCGTATCGTCTTTGTCTTCCTCCCGGTGCTCGGATACATGACGTTTTTCATGTTGGGCTGCTCAAGAAGTTTCATGGCACTCCTCCAAGCGATTTGGGCACCTCTGCCTCCGATGGTTCATGGCCGGGCCATCCCAGTTCCTGAAGAAGCGCTCAAGGGTGCGTTGTTCGTGGCCAGCGGCAAGCCCTCATACGCTGGAAAGATCTTCCGGCGGAGCAGGCTACATGGGAACATGTTGACGCCTTCTAGCAGCAGTGTCCGGACTTCCAGCTCGTGGACGAGCTGTTTTCGGAGGAGGGAGGTGATGTCAGGTTCGGCCGGCATTATGTGCGCCGAAACCGCACTTAGGCAGGATGAAGCCTGGCAGGTTGGGCCACGGCTAAGTAGGCGTCTAGGATAAGTATGAGTCGGTTAAGATATTCTAACTGTTAAGATATTTCCATGTTAGGGTAAGGCTATATTAGACATGTCAAGGAAAGGAATAAAGATCAAGGAGGAGATTATTTTCTCTGTTCTCATCTACCTCTCACGCGCAGCTCCTTGCTGCGCCTGTTCTGCCTCGACGGCGCCGGCTCGGCGACGTCCAGGATCTCCAGGCCGGCAGCACACCCATCATTACGACCTCCGCAGTAGAGGTCGTAACACCCAACTTCCTTATTTTTGGTATGTGCGCTCTAATGGAAGATCAATGTGAATCTGCAATACTCCTCTGATTTAACTACAGAATTTAGCTTCTTATCTGGTAAAGAAAGCAACAGAAGAATGATGGTCAACGAACACACGGTCACAAGCACACTTGTGATTTGATGTTTTGCTGACATAAAGCCAACTTACTTTATCTTGCAACATTTACACTATGCTGATAATAAGATTGTATATGCTTCAAAATTTCCTAAGAAACAGGCTCAAAATTTCCTAACAAACCGACTTATGTGATGCTGATTTTTTTTTGAGCTGATACATGCAAAACCATTAGTTCTTCAGGTGGCCTTTCTTTATTTCACCATTTTCAGTACATTCTTCTAAGCTTTCCATGTATCCAATAGGCTGTGGTTATATTGATTTCACCATTTCAGTACATTCTTATAAGCTTTCTGTGTATCCAGTAGGCTGTGGTTATATTGATTTCACTTCTTCCTTGAAGGTACCGCATACAAAGTGATCGAAAAGTCGCTATATGTAGTGTGCATCCAATGGAACAAGCAACAATTCAGTGCCTAGGTTGTCTCAAGTCAAAGATACCTGTTGCTAAGAGCTATCATTGTTCTGCTAAATGCTTCTCTGATGCGTGGCAGCACCACCGGGTTTTGCATGAGCGTGCTAGTAGTGCTTTAAATGAAAATGGAGCTGAAGAGGAGGAGCTATTTGGCCGATTTGGCAGTGGTAGTTCTGGGGTTCTCAGTACTACTGGATCTGGCTCATTGTCAAATCTTGGACAGAGCCCTGGTGCTAATAATAACGGACCTGTTCCTTTGTATCCCTCGGGCACCGATAAGAACTCGGGTGAAACTTGGTTTGAAGTGGGACGCTCGCGGACATATACACCGACTGCTGATGATATTGGGCATGTTCTAAGATTTGAATGTGTAGCTGTGGATGCAGAAAAAAAAGTACCCGTGGGATCTTCAACTTCAATTTTGACATCACGTGTCATTCCAGCACCAACTCCTACTCCACGTCGCCTTATCCAAGTAAATGGGGATGTTTTGGGTCACTTAGATATAGACAGCCAGACTTCTTTCGGGACATTCACGGTGCTGTCCTACAATATTCTTGCTGATGCATATGCAACAAGTGATGCATATAGCTACTGCCCAACATGGGCACTTTCATGGACTTACAGAAGACAAAATTTGATGCGTGAAATTATTGGTTATCATGCTGATATCATCTGTCTTCAGGAGGTATCATTTTCTAGCCTATCTTCCCAATTTAAAATATTTGGTTGCATGTTTTCTGCTTTTCTTCCCATGTATATTTGATGTAATGACCTAAGCAAGTCTCAGTTGTTTGCATGATCCAATTCTTTGTGATCCTGATCCAATCAACTTATACAATGGCAACCATGTTCAACAGCCTACAATCTTTCTGATACTTCCGCATTGTTGCTCCAAGCTGTTTTTTTTTTGTTATTACTTATTTTGCTTGCTTTCATTAATGTCAGATTTAATACTTTTCCTGCTGTTTCAGCTGACACAGTATTTTGTGCTTGTACATTATGCAGAGTTTTCTGATTACAATTATGTTATGTTCTTTACACGATCGCCCTCTTCATTTTGAACTAAATTCATATAGTAACATTTTAAAATGGTAAAATGTAAAGTGCCCTAAAAACTAATGCGGAACAGGTGGAATCCTTTGATAAATTAAATCCAATAAGTGTCTACACTCAGCGAACTAAGCTAAATCCTACTGTTTTCAGGTTCAATTGAACCACTTTGAAGATTTTTTTGCACCCGAGCTTGATAAACATGGATATCATGCACTTTACAAGAAAAGGACAACCGAGGTATTATTGAATTGCATACTTGCATTTTATTTTTGCAATATTTTTTAATAACTGTCAATGTCTTATTTGATTCTGATTCATTGTTGTCACAGGTGTACACTGGAGTTCCTCATGCCATTGATGGCTGTGCTACTTTTTTCCGTAGAGATAGATTTTCACATGTAAAAAAATATGAGGTACCCCCACTGCAGGATTCTCAGCTTTCTGTTAATTTTATGCTTTCTAATACTTCTTGTACTTGCTTGTGTAGGTTGAATTCAATAAGGCTGCACAGTCTTTAACTGATGCGATTATTCCAGCTGCTCAAAGAAGAGTGGCTTTAAGTCGATTGCTTAAGGTAAGATAAATTTGAAAAGAGATTATATTCTACTTCAGCGATTCTGATACTGATTTTTTTATATATATAATTACGTGTTCTGTTTCCTTTGAAGGATAACATTGCGCTGATTGCGGTTTTGGAAGCCAAATTTGGCAACCATGGAACTGAAAATCCTGGTAAAAGACAGCTCCTTTGTGTGGTATGTAAATTACTCTTCTTTCTTTAGACGTGTATAATGTAGCTTTGCTCCTTCTTATCTGTCAGATAACCAAGTTTCTTTTGTTGCACTTGTTAAATATGTGAAAAGTAGTTTACGGGATGAAGGACATTACTTTATACAACATATCATTCTTTTACATGGAAGCGGGCAAGGGTGTCGGAATCCAACTCAGATTCGAGAAGTTTGATTCTTTTTTGGACACGGGTGTCTGAGTAACACTGAAATTAAGATGCATGGAAACATCCATATGTTGATGATAGATCTTTTGACACTTAGCTCTAAATTTCAAGGCCCACTTTACTATAATTATTCCATTATATACTGCATAGTTTGTCAGCATATCATGTCCTTTCCTTGACACTATTTTTGGTGTCATGGGGTTTTCAAATCTCATTTCTTTTTTCAAATAATATCACTTTGCAGGCGAATACACATGTAAATGTCCACCAAGACCTCAAAGATGTGAAACTATGGGAGGTCCGTACCATCACAATCTTTATGCTAACATTCTGCAAGATCTTAAAATTTCAGATTGACAGTATGGTTTTGCAGGTTCACACCCTCCTAAAAGGATTGGAAAAAATAGCTGTCAGTGCGGACATTCCAATGTTGGTCTGTGGAGATTTTAATTCAATCCCTGGGAGGTGCATATCAAAATTCCATCAGCGCGATATGTTTTGGTTTTTTTTTTCCGAATTATGAATCTAAGTGCTCAGTTTTGCCTTTCAGTACTCCACATGGGCTTCTTGCAATGGGCAAAGTTGATCAGTTGCATCCAGATCTGGCCATAGATCCCCTTGGAATTTTACGCCCTGCAAGCAAATTGACTCACCAGCTTCCTCTGGTACAGTAAAACTATCATGGCATGGTGATCCCTTTTTTCCCTGGTCAAAAGTTCTAACCAAAGGTTTTGCTGGTTTGTAGGTCAGTGCATATTCTTCATTTGCAAGAATGGTAGGTCTCGGTTATGATTTGGAGCACCAGCGGAGGAGGATGGATCCAGCAACAAATGAACCACTTTTCACAAATTGCACAAGGGATTTCACTGGAACTGTTGATTACATATTTTACACAGGTTAGTTCCTGTCTCCTGACCCATTGTATCTGTATGCTTGTTAATTTGTTATGCTATGTTTGCAGCTTTGGTATCTCCATTGTTCTGGAATAAGCAACTAGTATTTTGATATATTTTATGGTGATCAGTTGGCCATGTTTGCTTTCTTATTTCAGCTGATTCATTGACAGTGGAGTCGTTGTTGGAACTTCTGGATGAGGAAAGCTTGAGAAAAGACACAGCTCTTCCTTCACCTGAATGGTCTTCAGATCACATAGCACTCTTAGCCGAATTCCGGTGCAAGACTAGAATCAGACGGTGATACCTTAGGTATGTAACAAGGACATCACTGCTGTTTAATTGCATTCTAGTAGAACCGTGTGTTGATTTTGTTAGCACAAACAGCGCGGTGCTTACATGAAAGAGTTGGTATCTGTATTGTGCTTTTCTATTGCTCCCCTAGGGTGTTAAAGGGTCTCGTGCGTTTCTGTGGTTTTTAACCATGTGTTTTGCTTTTACCTCTACATTTCTGTGGTTTATAATTATTATGGCTAAGAGCATCTCCAAGTGGAACCCTAAATAGGTTGCTAATTGTAATTATAGGGTTTTGATGGAAAAAAAACACTCCAATAGAGGTTATATTTTGAGAAAAATTATCAAAATAGGTTTAGGACTCAGAGCCCTGTTGCTATATTTAGCAACTCTCCTCTCCAGCCCCATCGATGGAGCTCTTCAATGAGGCGTCGTACCAGTGCCTCGGTGCCCCCCTCAGCATCCAGGACCTCAACTACCCTTCCATCACCGTGTACGACCTGGCGGCCCGGCAGCACAGCGGTCGGCGCAGGTCAAGAATGTCGGGTTGCCGAGCACGCACACGGCCCGCCGTCGTCTGGGAACCCGAGGGCGTCAGGTGACAGTGACCCACAGCCGGGCGTTCGGGGCGTGGGTCGAGAAGGAGTTCGAGTAAGCTTCGCGGTGAGGGGCCATGGGCGTCATGACTACGTTCGGCGCCATTGTTTGGTCCGACGGGAACCATCAGGTGAGGAGTTCTCTCGTCGTGAAGACGCAGGGATGAATGAAGGATTGGAGATTTAGGGTCTAATTGCTGGAGTCAATAGCTATCTTGGGTCCTAATTTTTTTAGTTTAGGCCCTATTTTGAAGTATAGGACTCTATTTTAAGGCTTGACTATTGGAGATGCTCTAAAGCTTACAATATTGTTTGGCTGCACCATAATTCATATGAAAGTAGACACAAGGCATCATTCTTGTCCTACATTTATTTATTGCCCGTTGTTTGTTTGTTTTGGACCTTGCTGTACAAATAACCTGGTTTGAATTGTGTAAATAATCGGTTATGGCGTTATGGGCAACTCCGTGACAGCCTTTCTTAATCCAATGGCCAATCTGACCGAGTTTCCTCAGGTCTCGTATAAATGGTTAACATCAGCATCCATGGTGGTGGAACTTTCTTCCATGGCGGAACTTGAGGGGCAGGCTCGGATCCTCGGGGAAGCAGCAGTGTTAAGAAGCGGCCTCATGAAAGGGAGGCTTGTAATGTTGATTACCCTCTTACATTTCTAGCTCATGACATTTAAGCGACCCCGTTGTAATAGTACTTTCTATAGAAGGGAAATATTTGAGAGAGATTTATAACAAACTCAGATGCAATGTCTGTGTGATTTTAAGCCGCTTTTTCCATAGCCTGCGCTGTCGAACTGTTCTCTCCTGCAGTTTCTCCCTTGCCGTCCGCCGTGGACTCTCATTTTTACAAGGGAGCAACTACAGCAAGGCGAAGGGAAATATCATCCAACCGTCTATCCCCGATTCTAGCTGCCTTCCCCTCCTACCCTCTCCCCTTTAGCCTTCTCACCTCTGTTGCCTTCCTCCTCTGTCGACAGCTGACAGGGCTGGACAAAAAGCTCGTTGAGCTGGCTTAATGGCTCGTTTTAAAATTGCTCTGATTATATTTATTTTTCTTTTAAAATAAAAATTAGTTGATTTGAAATAAGGGTCAACTTCGGCTCGACTCGTTAGGCTCAGCTCGTTAAGTTCGGTTCGAAGTTGGGTCTCAAAGATTATAATAAATAAGAATAAATTAGTGTCAAAAAAAGCTCGGAAAAAAATTCAATTGACTCGTTATCCACCCCTATCTGTCGTTATTGCTGTTGTGTGTTGCCCCTGCTCCTGTCTCTGTTGCTGCTATTCATTCCGTCCAATATAATATTCCCTCGTCTTTCATCTAGCCAGGACTCTTCTGCCCATCGTCCACTGTTAGGCCTAGGGATGAAACCGGATCTGATATTTCTCGTTCGATCCGGTACTAGATTTGAGAAGAGATTTTGGGTGTGTTTGGTTGTCTGCACCATTCTAACCTTTTCCATATGAGCCATCCAGACTAGTTTTGGCCTGCATGAGTGGATGCAAGCTAAGTTGTTTGGTTGCTTGTTAGAGAGAAGTCTAATTTTTGTGTTTCCTCTATCCTGCATGAGTGGATGTAATTGTATCCACCTGCCCTGGATGAACAAGAAATCAAACACATGTCTAACAGATACAGTTGCATCCACTCATACGATTCAGATACCTATGCTGCTATGCAGATAACCAAACGCACCTCTAGGTATCCGGTGATACAAGATCGGATTTAGAGCATACGGGATCCGGAAAAAATGGGACGGACCCGGATATCGGATAATGTACTCAGTCGGATATCCGGATAGAACCTGGGCACACAGTCAAGTCTCGCGGCTCCGCCCACTGCCAGCTCTCGCCTCTCAGCCACCTTCTCAGTTCCGATCTACCCCGACCAGCTCTTTGCTCTCGGCTCTCACCCCCAGGCCCCTAGCTCCCCACCCCACGGCGGCGTTTGCCCTGGCCAGCGGCCGGCGCTCCCCCAGGCGCTGGTGGTGACGCTCAACTGCCTCGAGGACCCGTCGATGGAGCAGGAGGTGCTAGTCGGCGTGGCGGCCATGGAGCACGCACCACTCTTCGTCGGCTGCGTCGAGGTCGCTGTCGCGGTTCTCCTCCCCTCACTCGCCTTCCTCCGTGTGCGGTATGGCCTTGGCTCACTTTGGGCGACTCTCGCTCATCACGAACCGCCCTTTTCGAGTGCGTATAAATACCTTCACACTACCGAGATTTTAGTTGTAGGTAACCAAGCGTATATTGCGGACATAAAAGCAAATGCGAATATTTTATAGATCAATTAAGGGCCTAACGGCCAAAGTTTTACAAAAGGTGCGGCTAGCACCGAATACATTACAGAACACCCACAGGAAACGCTTGAACAGATAGATCAAGGCCTTCCAAACCAAAAAACATCGTCATCTACGAACTTCTGGAGTTTCGCCATCTTCAATTGAAATCTAAAGAGGGGGTTGGGAGCAAGGGTGAGTACACAACCGTACTCAACAAACCACACGGAAATTCTGAATATTACATGCAGGAATAAACAAAGGTAGGCACAGGTTTTGAGTACTGTGGATGCAAGTTGTAAACATCACTTTTCATTTTACATTTGAAACACAAACCATTAGTAGCAATAAATATATATATATCAGGGGGGGTGTCTGCAAAATTTCATCTTCACGACAAGTTTTAATTATAAAAGCTACGGTAGCGATTCACAGAATCACCTAGATTAACTCAGCTTCATTAACCGGAAGCACGGCGTATTCGAATACCATTGATATCACTCTGCAGAGGTGCTCAGCTTTACCCACAAGACACCTACGGTCATTAATGCCACCGGAATCAACATGCAACTTTTATGCATGCGGCCCGACCGAGATAATCATAGTATTTCGTTGAACTTCCCTTCCTTAGCTCCTACCCAGTAGGTTGTTGTGCCCACAATACCCCAGGGTCCCACAGGCCAGAGCGAGAGTCGCTGCCTGGTCACAGTGGACACCTACTGTTGTGTGAACTGGATGGGCGCACCACTCCCGTTCCACCGGCCTCGGCCCTTCCGCCTCCCAAAGCGGGAGCCTTTCCTATAGGTATTCAAAAGGGAAGCCCAATGTACTAGGCTATGTTGGACCAAGTCAATGAGATTGGCCGACCCAACTTGTGGTTGAGCGGGATCTGAAGTTATTTTCTTTGCCCAAGACGTCGGTCCTTAAACGCCAAAGACTTAGCCAAATGACAAACCACAAACCATTGGTACCAACTGTACCACCACCATACCTCAACCATTGGCCTCGTCATCGGTTGGGGATTGGTAAACATCCACCTTCCGTGGTCCGCCCAATCTTGTCCCCCCTGCACCGTAGCAATTTCATAAAACCAACATCATCCAAGCCATCTCTGGAGATTTTAAGCATTTGTCTAAAAGTAGTAAATGTATAAATTGCTACATCTACGAGGGGTTCATTATTTTATATCTTAGGGTTAAAAAGGAATTAAGGCACAACAACAGAGTTAACATTGGGATTTATCTAATTTATGTCATTCGAAATTACCACATTTTCTAATTTTCTAAAATAGCAAAATAATGCAATACAAGAAATATACATAAATATTGTAGTGGAACTGGGTTCAACATGTTCGAGGAGTGTGGCTTGCCTTGCGGATTTGAGGGTTCGCCTAGTGAGAAAGTGTCGATGTCGTGTCTAGTCCCGAACGGCTCCTGCTCCAGGTACGGCTCCAACGTCTGCTCCTGTTCCGAGATTCGTGTCGACGGTTGCTTCGATGTCGAATCTAGCGCGAAGAAACGCAAACAATAAATAAACGATTAAAACAAAATAAAGAAAAAGCAATGGAAAGGAAAATGAGAGAAAAGGGCCGGATTAGGGTTCAGGGGTATTTTGGGGAATTTTCTGGATTTGGTATGGCGAAACGGAGATCATTTTTGGATTCAGTGGCTCGAGACAGACAAGGAAAATGCATTTTTGGCATTTTTGGAATTTTTGGGGATTTTCTGGAATTTTAAAAAGGATTTTCGGATTTCAAATAAACTAAAATCCGAAAGGAAATTAAGAGGGAGTACTGTGTCAATGGGCCACACAAGAACCGGATTCCCACCTGGTGTCTTGAGCAAGTGGGCAGCTCAACAACATGACAAAGCGGCCGATGATGGGGTCCAAGCGCGATGGCGTGGGGCCGACAAAGTGGCCTGGCTGGCAATGACAAGACAAAGTATGTGACGAGGACCAGCGTTAGCGAGGCGGGGGGTGGCAGTGGGGACCGCATGGCGAGGAAAAAAAGATCGGCGATTCTGTGGCGAAAAGCAATGGGAGCCAGGAAGACGAAGAGCAAGACAGTGACTCAGTGCATGGGAGCTCGGAAGAAATAGAGAAATGGAGAGAGGAGGCCATGGCGAACCCGTGGGTGGAGGAAATGGGCTCGGGAGTGGACCGGAGAGGCGCGGAGGCGGAGGGGGATCGGAGCCGGGGAGGACGAACATGGCGCGGGCGGAACAGGGCCGGAGAGGGGAAAAGAGATGGCGGTGGAGCAAAAGGGGCTTACGGCGGACCCGAGGGCGAGGAGAAACGGGCGGGAGAGAAAACGGAGCGGCCGGGCGACGGAGGAGCACCGGAGCCGGGGAAGATGAGTGTGGAGCGGGCGATTGGCGGCGTAAGAGCTCGGAAGAAATAGCGGGAAATGGAGAGGAGATTGCAGCGGTTCTGGTGCGGCGAAAATGGAGGTGAGGTGTGGTTTTATCTGTGAGGCGGGAGGAGAACTTCGGGCGGGGATGAGAGAGGTGTGTGGCGAAGGGGCATTCGAGTGACGAAAAGACCAAACGAAACAGAGAAGTGAATCTGGCAGAGGCGACTTCGTGGCCTTGGCAAAATGAATCTGGCGTCAGCGATTAGGCGAAAGCGGTGGCGTGCAGGTCAGTCGGCGGCGGAGGAGAGATTTACAGCGCGGCGATGGGAATAAGTCGCAATGCGTGATGGAACAGAGACGGCGGGTTGGCGCGTGGCGTAGTGAGGCGAGGCCAATGATTGGTGACATGGCGGCTGTGGTTGGCGGTGGCGCGGCTTGAAGGGACGGCTCTGATGGGGAAGACGATCTGCGTCGGCGAAATGCGTGTGGAGCAAGCGCGAGGTGGGCTTGGGCGTTGGCAGCGTGGAAGAAATCAGCCGCATGCAAGTTGGGCGAAGCGGAAGCGGAAAACGGGAGGCGCAACCCAAAGGGAAAACGGGAGACCAAAAAGGGAAAGCGGGATTCGGGGTTGACTTTCCCGAAAAGGAAAGTTTTTAAATTAAACCGAATAAACTCGAAATAAAATCGGGAAAAATTCAAATAAATTCCAAATAAATAGCAAAGGCCAAATTAAATTTATTTTTGAAATTTTTGGGGTGTTTCATGCTCTGCCTCAGCTGTAGAGGGTGGAATTAATTATTCCTCACGTAGAGATGATGACATTGTAATGAGCAGCCTCCCCTGAGGACTCCAAAAATAAGCCTTCCGCTAAATCTCCAATGGAAATAATTTATGAAAATAAGTTGCCTGCAGGGCTTGGTAGGAATCCTCTGAAACGCTGAAAGATGGCTTTTTTGTTGCCCTAAGGACAAGAGATCATTCCGGTTTCATGTTTCAAGACAACGACTAGCTGGTGGTGGCTGGTATCTTAATGTCGTATAAAATGCTACAAAGAGGGATCCAGCTGCTCAGTTCCTTGTTACTTTTAAAAACAAGGTGGTTTTTATTTGCTTTCCCTTTGGTCTTTTGTTTTTGTTGTTGCTTAGCTATTGCTTAACCTGTCAGGCTGTTTCTTAGATATTGTACACAAGTACACATACAGATGCAGATACTGATAATAGCCCTTGCACTTTTCAGGACACTATGGGATTGCTATCTTTTGTTGCTGGGGCAAACTATTGCAGCCGGTATCACGTTTTTAAGTTAGTACTCATTTCCTGAAGACATTTGTAAGAGTTGAATATGATATCAGTGAAAGTAAAGACAATACTAGTCAAATTTCTGTACACAAACTATTTGGTAATTGGATTTAATCGAACTTGTTCACATCAATCTTAATGGGATATTGACCCATAGTTTGTGGGGATTTTGAGGATAACCCCCTAAGTTGAGAAGCCCTTTGATGATTTACCCCATATGTGTCTATGACATGTGGGCTCTGGACCCATATGTCATAGACACAGAGAAGGGCAAATCATCAAAGCCACCTCAACTTTATGGCATATTATCAATTAATTCATAGTTTGTTCCCGTGTTCACAATTACATACTTGATTGAGCCATGTTAAAAAAATAAGTCGTGGTGCTATTATCTAGCACTCCTCTTTTGTTTGTCTTTTTCTTATTTTGAAAGATTTAGAACTATACGTGCATTATCCGTATTCATGTGCTTTGATTCAATATATATTACTCTACGTATGTGTGCATTATCCATATAACTTTATCCGTTGCCGACCTGAATCGTCACATATCCATCATGTATTTATACCCCGAATAACCCGGATTCGTATCCGTATCTGGTTCCGAATCCGAGAAAAAAAATATGAGTCAGAATACGAGAAGAGCAATACTAGTCCGTATTCGATTCGTTTTCACCCCCTAGTCAGGGCACGACAAACCCGTCGACAATGTCATTGTCATTCTTGTCGGCTATCAATGCGGGAGAGCGAGAGAGGAAGATTCTGAGAAAGTTTCAAGACCAAGAAAAAATCCCCGCTATGCTCACCAACGACAGTCGCATCGCCTTTGCCACTCACTAGCACCGCCACCTCCTCCCCCTGCACACCCAAAGGGGTGAAGCCATAACTCGAAGTCGCACGTGACGTGCATGGCAGCGAAGTGGAGCCATGAGGCGTAATGGGAGAAGTCGGCTGACCCAAATGTGGAGGTAAGTGAGGGTCTTGGGGATCTTCTCACTGGCGATGAGGAAGATAACCGGATCCTCCTTCCGCTGTCAACTCCTCCGGCACCGCTACCGCTATCGTTGCATACCTTGTTTCGTTGGACGTATCGCCCACAAAGATCCTCCTGTAGCCATTGGGCCCTGCTCACTGCGTAACACCAAGCTCTCCTACGTGGTGGTCCTTTTTTTTTTTGCTACGCTGAATCCACCATGGACAAATTGGGGGGACGTGTGTGCCATAGAGAAGGAGATGCACTTTGGGTAAAGACTAAGCCAAATGAGTGGATGGAAATGAATTCGTCTGAGTGCTTTGGATTGAGATAGAGAGAGAGAATGAGACGGCAGGGAGTGAGACTTGCTTGATGCGGTCATCGCTTGATATTCAATATTCACACAAGGGAATGGCATCTGACTATTGGTTGCGAAGTATTAAAAGGTTAAGAGCTATCCCATTGACGGTGGTTTAGATGGTACACCGTCCATTAGTTTTTCTCTTTTTACAAACTGGAACCGATCCTTTGGTGTTATGTAGTTTATGTGCAAATGGAATGCGACGCGAGGGTTGGGAATATAGAGAATAGACGGTTGGTGTCTTTGATTGTTTTGTACGTAGACCTGAGCACTTGGCTAGACTTTTTTTTTGGGTCAGTCTGTGGCACAATAGGTATGGCACGTATATAAGCGAGCTAGGCCATGCCGGGTCTCGCCATCTAGTACGATAGGTGGCATGGTACGAAATAGACTCGATGGGCCCCAAAAAAACCACGACATGCAACAGGGCGTCCTGCTGTAACACCGTGTCATGTTTTGGCGCGTCTTGTGGCCGGTGCCTGCAGTCCTCGTATGTAAAGAAAAGGGGAGACAATGAAGATGCTTAACGGGAGAGAATAGAGACGGTAGAGTACATGCTCACTAACATCGAGAGCACACACCGAGTCGACACATCGCTGTGCCGCTCGTTGAGTGCACCCACCGCACGGCTATCTTCTCACTTGCCTCGCGTGGCTATCGACACCACCACATTAGGCTACACTAACCTAGAACGCATGAGCGATATCGACATTGTGAGTTGGTAGTGTGTACGCATATTGTTATTGTACTTTTTACTTAATAGGGAAATTGCACTCTGGTGCGTAGGGTTTTTAACGAGACAATAACTTTGTATCTGTATCCAATGAATAAATAAAATTTAAGTCTTTTCCCAAATAATTGTGTGTATTGGATCTTTGCCGATAATCGACTCTTGCTTCTTGTTCTTGGTGCCGTTCACAGAGATGACCGACAGTGACAGCATCCACAACTCCGCATGCCCAACAGGACAAGGCTTGGCTCAACACGACAAGGTGGTCGTTCCATGCAGGCACGACACACCACGACCCGATTGGGCCTGCGTCGTGCCAACACGGCACAGTCCAACTCCAACCTCTAGTTGGACGTAGATGGAAGTTAGCCATCTTAGGTTGTTGGTGTATGGATGAAATTATGAAAATAGATCGGATAGTTTCTGATCGATCTGGACAATTTTGGGTACGTATTCTATAGGATCAGTTATTTATTGTATAGTATTGGATCAGAAACGAATACGGATTTTTTTATCGGATATGGATATGAATTCGGTAGCTCACTATTCGTCGGATATGGATATGGATCCAAATAATCCGGATATTTATGAGCTAGATTATCTAGGTATTGACGTGTTGGGCCAAGGCTACTCTTTTGGGCAAAAATGTTTCTGAATTTTGAAATTGTTTTCTAATTTAATTAATCCATAAATCAAATTTTAATTATTAAAATTGGCAAACCATTTCCAAAATGTACTTAATTTTTTTGAGAATTTCTTGACACAATCTAACATTCAAAAAATTATTTTCAAGATTTTATCAGCTTTTAAATTTTCTAAAAAATTCAAGCACTATTGTCCTTAGTAGAAAAATATTTTAAATAAGTAGATAAAAATGCATAAAAACTCATAAGACACATAATTTATTATTTTCAACATAATTCAACAAAGAATACAAATCTTGGGTTATTACATGTTATTCATGAAAGTTTGGAGCAAATAAACTAGTTACATTTTTTTTCATTTTGTGTGAGCAATTTAAAGGGTTTTTACGTTCCAATAAATATTCGTGATCGTATTCGTTTCGATTCGTATTTGCTCTGTATCCGTATTCGACATTATTCGTATTTATATTCGTATCTGAATTATTCGTGTTCATATCCACATCCGAGAAAAATACGAAAACAAATATGACAAAGCTATTATGCACCTATATTCAATCCATTTTCACCCTTTAAGTATTATGCCACCTTGTCATGAGTTGGCTGGAACATGTCTATGCTTTGCCTACAGCGTATGTACAGCTCACTCTTGGCCTCTACGATCCAACTGGCACCTAACTCTTAGGCGATTAAACCAAAGGGGTTCCTTGAAGTTGCGACGCTATTTGCCCGTGATCTAAGGTTCTGTTTCTAACGTACGATTTACATACGGATTTTTGTGCAAAACTCCACCTGTCGACGGCGCTGAGTTCCGAATACTTCTGGCTAAGATCGTCCTCGTTACAGCTGCTTAGGAGCTAGGGATGCCGATCAGGTGTGACGGATATAGGTAGTGCTCGTCTATATTTATAACTGTTAACTAAAATCTCATCTATAGTATACCTGTGAAGGGTGAGGTGAAATCTTCCTCATACCCGTCGCGCACGGACATCCGTTATCCATGGATATACCCGTTTACGGTTTACCCGGTGCTATCAATAGTCCTTGTAACTAAATGGCGCTAGCAGCTAATGAGCTAGATACTGATACAATTTTTTATTATGAAATTTTGCGAATTAGCTATATTTTGTGAATTGAAAAATGACTATCAATGACTCAAAATTTTAAGTGTATATGGGAATAAGAATTAAAAATAACACATATAGACAAATGACGTACAGACGTTCAAGTTCAACAATTACAATGAAAATAATTTATCAGTCATTACACAAGTTCAAACTGAACAATTAAAATAGAAATAATTTATCAGACATCACACACATTACATATCGTCCATCATCACCAATCACAAATTACTAATATGAGGTACCACAAATTATAGATCAAGATCCAACTGGGTGCCTGTTGTGACCTACATGTCAGTAGAAGGTAAAGAGTAATCAGGTGAAACGAGTACAGGTGGAGCTCTCATATACTCATACCCGTTTGCCCGTCGAGTAAAGTTTGCCCCTTCCATAAACACACTCGTAGGCAACAAAAGAAGAACATACCTAACTTTATTACGATTTATCGCAGTTACGTGGGTACTCTAGTAAGATTGCCATCCAAACTAGAGCTAATCTAACCCGGTGGGACCCACGTGCAGGGAGGCGGAGCCATCTAGGGCAGGGCAGGGCAGGGAGGTCAAAGCCGGGCCACGCGAGAAATTTTCCGCCCTCTGACCGCGTCAGCTTCGTCGCGCCGCGTGCACGTTCTCCCGTGCCACTGACACCCTGGGCCCCAGCTTGCGTTCCCGTAGAGGAAACGCGCCCGCTACGCCCGGTCCACGCAGCCGCCGCCGCCGCCGGCGGCTGCTTTCGAGCGCGACGCCCCGCGATAGCCCCCGTTGCCTCCCGCGGTCGCACGACCAGGCAATGGATGGTTCTATTTTGGCAGCGTGCCACCCCAAAACACGCCTAGCGAAAGGTCCGTTCGTTGCAACGAAGATTAATGAAAGACGGTGATTAGGCTGAAACGAAATTGGGAACTGCTGGACAAACGCAGTTGATCGGTAACAAGGTTGAAATGTCGCCGCTCTTTCCTTCCCTGAATAGATGATTTGCTCTTAATGACCACATCGTCATCTTCATTGCCTCACTTATTGTTGTTGGATGATGTTCGTTGCTCTATTCTACAGTAATAAATAATATTGGGAATAATGGGATGGTAGAGATATGTAAACAAAGAAGCAGTTAAAATTTCTCTTTAAATTATATAATGATGTGTATTTAGATTTTTTTTAAAAAAGTATAATAACATATATTTAGAAACGGAGTAAGAAACTTACGTTTGTTAGAAGTAAAATATGAAGACATACTTTATGTAGCTAAAGACTGCTAGCTTCGAAGCATTTAAGGGCTTATCAAAGCCTCCTCTCGAATCCCCGATACTTACACACCTGATGACTAAACACTTGCTGTTGGTACCTACACGAAAAAAAACTATACATCATAACCAACTAAAACCCAAATCTTTATCTAACATGACCAACAACAAAACCAATCAAAAACCTGGAACTCACGGTATCTAGCAATGAGTGTCAAAGCCAGAGAGGCAGATTTATAGCTTATCTTGTGGATCTTGTACACCCACTCAAAATCAATATCTACCATCTTTGGATTCATTCCAAGAGTCCAATCACTAGCCATCACAACGATGTTATTCACGCGCCATCACCACCATGACTCCCCTATTGTCCTCGGATTTTTGAGGGAGGGAGCCAAACGGATAATGGGGAATCAAATAAAAGGTTAGGATCCTTAGTGAGATTGGAGAGCAGGGCATTGGAGGTTGGAGATACGGGTTTCAGAGGCTAGAGGGCACTCAGCCTCAGCGACATGGTCGGAGACGATGCAACCGATGATGGAGGAGGGGTGATGGCTAGAAGGAGGCAGCGACCACCTGGTGAGAAGGCATCAGTGACCCTAATACTTCCACACCGCTATAAGTTCAAGCGCCATTAGTTTTGATGATTAATTTAGATTAATGCTTAATCTTTGTTTAATGACAAACCCAATCTTTATGAGACTAACATGTTTATTAAATCATATATCTAGCAGTCTCATATGTGGATGAAAAATGAAAAACCCAAGGTATGTATGTGTATTCTTTCTAGTATTAACTGCATACTTTGGATTCAAGTTAAACTATAAATATCCCCATTGTATTAACCACAAAATATGCATCATGTTTCCCAATCCATATATTACATGGATGCACATACTTAGGGGGAGTTTGTAATTTAATTTGAAGGTTTCATTGTATTCATCTATTCTTTATTGACACATATAAAGATCAAGACAAAGAAACTAAATCCTTGAGTATATATTTGAATTGCCTAGTTATAGTATACTCATGGTAATATAGAATATACTCAAATGTGATCAAATTGAATATATGCATATTATATCCAAGTCAATTATATCTATGCACATGTACATGTGGGGTTTATTCTATAGTTGATGACTTAGAGTAATGATCATTTCTATATAGTTTACACATAATGGATCATTACTTTTCATCAACATGAGTATATGAAAACTTATGTAGTTAATATATACTCATATCAATTTAAATGAAAATTTAAATTGAGTTCATTTGTCTTGTTAATCATTAAAGAACATTTCATCATGTGTGATGGTGTTCTTTGATTAATTAAGGACAAATGAATAGCTCTTAAGTATAATGAAGCATGCGTTGCATTATTGTACTTAAGACACATTTAAATCATTCAAATTGATTTAGGTTGTGCTCAATTGATCTAAAGGCATCTATTATGTGTTAATAGAGTGCAAGAGATAATTGAGACAACCATGCATCTTGGACTAACTATTTTATGAGTTGTGATTGAGTTATGTTAAGTCCAAGGATGATTGAGAACGGGATAAAGACGGCATCATGAGGTGATAGGCGTCAAGAGAAGATCCCGAAGATAAAGAAGAGTCGAGTGATGATCCCGGAGGAGCGTATGAATGAAGATCATAAAGACCCCAAAGGGGATTGCTTGCACGCGGCGGCGAAGGTATAACTAGATAGGCTAAGGACTTTGTAGTCTTTGAGTCTAGTTTTTATCGCCGTACTATTAAGAGGGGTTGAGTCCTAGTTTGAGCTTCATCATGTGTTGATGATCTCAATCCCGCGTTCACTCGAGCTCAAATCATTTGGATTTGGTTTTTGCATAAGAACTAACCATTTGGCATGTGTTGCGAATGGGTTAAGCTTATGCTTGGTTGTTGTTGCATTATGCTTGGATTTGCATGTGTTGCAAAGAAGAAGAGTATATGCATTTGGTTTTCGCATAAAGTTTTGATTTGCATGTGTTGCAAATAGGATAAGCTATATGCGTTGGCTTTTGCATGAAGTTCACTTTTGCATGTGTTGCAAATGTTGAAACTTCATGTTTTGTTTTCTTTCAAAACAATATTTCTAAAACATGTGGTTGCTTGGAGCTAAGTTTTGCATGTATTGCAAAAGGAGAAAGTTCAAGCATGATTTGGTGTTTATGTGGTTGTATGGAGCTAGAAGCTTGCATGTGTTGCAAGTAGAGAGCTCATACGATTGATTTGGTCTTGGTATGAAGTTTGAATTGGTGTTGTTTGGAGCTAGACTTTTGCATGTGTTGCAAAGAGTAGTGCTCAAGCATGAAATATGTTTATTGAGTTATTTGCAAGTTCGTTGTGCGAATAAACCAAGTTCTATGAGTCCGAAATCCCGAGAGCATGTGCGTAGGGCTTGCAACGGGTGTTGGCAAGTTGACTGGGTCTCGTGTTGACCTTCACATGGCTAGGGGGATTAATCTCATAGACTCGGGTTTGATTTGCTTAATACGTTTTGCAAATAGATCTTGAGTTGATTGCGAAATGTGTTTTTACAATTTTGGTTGAAATTCCTTGAGCATGAGGAGATTTGGTGCAAATGTGTTTTGCATAAGTGTATGATCATGTGTTGATCATCTAATGGCTCAAAGAATAGCATTTGGTTCTTTGGAGAAAAGATCGCGCGAAAAACCGATTTGAAATCGATGGGCGGTATGGCCGGACCCTGTCTTGATCCTCTACGTGGCGGTGTTACTGCCCCCCGTGCGGTGTGTTTTTCGAGAGGAGTGTGTTTTGGCTGGGCATGCGGTATGGCCAGGAGGTGCTGCAGTCATCTGCACCATGTCTTGATCATCTGAAACCAAGGCAGCAGTATGACCGGGTTTTAAATCTGATTGCTAGTTTTCTAGCCGTTGGCTTGTGAGGAGCGATCATACCGGCCCAGGGGGTGGTATGACCGGCCTCTCTGCCCGAATTTCAGTACTTTTGCCCCAACGGCTAGTTTTCTTGTGTGGGCTAGATAAGGAGCCTTGGGGCTGACATTTAGAGGTCGCTGGGGTTATTGTGAGTGTGTGGGAGTTGTGTGCATGTGTTGTCCTCTTCCATTTTGATTCTTGAGCAAAGAGTGAGCTCAAATTGCATGTGTTGCAATTAGGAGTGGATTGAGTGACCTCTTGTGCATGTGTTGCACTTGAGGGAGGTTGCATGCGTTGCACTAGGTGATCACCGGGAGCGCATGTGTTGTGCTCGGTGAAGCTCGAGCGGCGGACTTGGCTTGTTACTCTTGGAGGTTGCCGACTCTAGGCAGCGTGGGCGTCGTCTTGAGAGAGCTCTCAAGGTTGTGAGAAGCCCGGCGAAGTTTGTGAAGGTTCGGGTTGAGCCTCTGGCGTGAAAAACCACGATTAGTGGAATCGAGGCAGGTGCTCAAGTGGGAGCCGGTCCAAGGGGTTGGGCTTGCCTCAACGTGGACTAGGGGATGTAAGTTCAACCTTCATTAGTCATGGTTTTGGTGTTAATGACAAATCTAATCTTGTGTTAATGACAAATCCAATATTGAGTTTATCCCCTAATGCGATATTGTTTTTAATGACATATCTTATATCGAGACTAACATGTTTATTTAGAATATCTTTGATTAGTCTCATCGCATTGAAAAATGGAAAACCCAAGGTATGTATGCGTATTCATCGTAGTATTATTTGCGTACTTTGGAGTCAAGTTAAAGTATGGATATCCCCGTTATATTAACCACAAAGTGTGCATCATGTTCCAAATCCATATATTACATGGATGCACATATTTAGGGGGAGTCCACACTTTAACTTGAAGAGTCAATTTAAATGAATAATTTAAATTGAGTTCATTTGTCTAGTTAATCATTAGAGAACACTTCATCATGTGTTGATGGTGTTTCATGATTAGAAAGGACAAATGAATAGTTCTTAAATATAATAAGGCATGAGTTGCATTATTGTCCTTAAGACATACATAAATCATTTCAATTGATTTAGGTTGTGCTCAATTGATCTAAAGGCATCCATTATGTGTTAATGGAGTGCAAGAGATAATTGAGACAACCATGCATCTTGGACTAACAAGTTTCATGAGGTATGTTTGAGTTAGGTCCAAAGATGAATAAGATGATGAGGATGGGACTTGGGCGGCATCATGAGTTGATGGGCGTCAAGGATGGATCGAAGAAAAGAAGAGTGATGATCCCGGGAAGTATCAAGTGATGATCATAAAGACCCCAAAGGGATTGCTTGCGGCGTGAAGGTATAACTAGATAGGCTAAGGACTTTTGTAGTCTTTGAGTCTAAGGTTTTATCGCCGTACTATTAAGAGGGGTTGCCTCTTTCGCTTGAGCTTCATCATGTGTTGATGATCTCGATCCGCGTTCACTCAAAGCTCAAATCGTATGTTGATTTGGTTTTTGCATATGGGTTAACCATTTGGCATGTGTTAAGCCTATGCTTGATTGTTTTGCATTATGCTTTGATTTGCATGTGTTGCAAATAGGATAAGCTAATGCGTTGGCTCTTGCGTGGAGTTTACTTTTGCATGTGTTGCATTAGTGGAAGCTTCACGTTTTGGTTTCGCAAAACAATCTTTATAAAACCCTGGTGTTGCTTGGAGCTAAGTTTTGCATGTGTTGCAAAAGGAGAGAGCTCAAGCATGATTTGATGTTTATGTGTTTGTATGGAGCTAGAGGCTTGCATGTGTTGCAAGTAAAGAGCTCATACGGTTGATTTGGTTTAAGTTGAAGTTTGGTTTTGGTGTTGCATTGAACTAAAGAATTGCATGTGTTGCAATTAGAGAGTTCATGCATCTTGATTTGATGTTGCTTGGAGCTAGACTTTTGCATGTGTTGCAAAGTAGTGCTCAAGCATGAAATGATTTTATTGCGTTATTTGCAAGTTCGTTGTCGAATAAGCGAGGTTTATGAGTCGGTATCCCGAGAGCATGTGAGTGGGGCTTGCAACAGTGTTGGCAAGTTGGCCGGGTCTTGTGTTGACCTTCACATGGCTAGGGGATTAATCTCATAAACTTGAGTTTGATTTGTATCGTTTTGCAAATAGATCTTGAGTTGTTGGCGAAATGTGTTTTCGTCATTTGGATTTAGTTGCGGTTGTGCAAATGTGTTTTGCAAATGGCGTTGGAGTTATCGTTTGATCCTAGAGCATGTGTTGGCATTTGCAAATGTGTTTTGCAAAGTGTCGGGATCATGTGTTGATCCTTACATGGCTAGAGGGTTGAATCGTAAGTTCGATGTTTGATTTGTGAAATATGTGTTTTGCGAATTCGGTTGAATTCTTTGAGCATGAGCTAAATTGGTGCAAATGTGTTTTGCGGGTGTATGATCATGTGTTGATCATCTAGAAGCTCAAAGAATTGTGCTTGGAGTTTTGGAAATGAGTTTGCTGTAATCTGGTTTTGAGTGGTTGGACCACCCCATGAGTGGTGTGACCAACATTAGGGTTTTAGTGGTTGGACCACCCATGAGTGGTGTGACCAACATTAGGGTTTTAGTGGTTGGACCACCCATGAGTGGTGTGACCAATTGTCATGTGGTGCAACCGGCCATGGTGTGCTAACCCTAATTGCGGTGTGACCAATGGTTGAGTGGTGTGACCATTTGTTGGGCGGTTGGACCGGACTTGGGTTTTCGTGGCGTGTTTTTTTTAAGCGGTGCAACGGGTGAAGAAGCGGTGTGGCCGGCCTGATGCGATCACAAGCCCTAGGGTTGCGTTGCGGCTTGTGTTTTCTCGGCGTGGCGGTGCGGCCGTGTTGCACCGGTGTGGCCGGGCATGCATCTTGGCGATCATGGCCGCCAGGTTCTGATGTGACCGGATGTGTGTGGTCCGGCCATTGCGGTCGCGGTGCGTATTTTCGAGCTTCGTTTTCGGTGTTTCTTGATTTGTGAAAGCGGTCGGACCGGTCGGAGGTCGGTTGGACCGTCGATTCGATTGGCCAAAGTGCATGCGGTGCGGCCGTGATATAGCAGATCGGTTTTTCGACCGTTGGCATGTGAGGGCCGGTCGGACCGGCCGAGGCCCGGTCGGACCGGATTTTCCTGATTTCGTCTGTTTTGCCCCCAAACGGCTAGTTTCTTTGGTGGAGACTATAAATACCCCCTTGGGGGCTTGGGGGCTGTGAGTTGCTGCATTGCTTAAGTGTTTTAGCTCTTGTGTGAGTTGTGTGGAGGTGGTTGCATGTGTTGCTCCACTCCTTTTGATTCTTGAGCTAAGAGTGATCGCTAATTGCATGTGTTGCAATTAGTAAGTGATTGAGTGAGCTCTTGTGCATGTGTTGCACTTGAGTGAGGCCTTGTGCATGTGTTGCACTTGGTGATCACCGAGGAGCGCATTCGTTGTGCCCGGTGAAGTTCGACGAAGGCGGCTTGTTACTCTTGGAGGTTGCCGACTCTAGGCAGCGCGTGGCGTCGTCTTGGGAGCTCTCAAGGTGTGAAAGCCCGGCAAGTTTGTGAAGGTTCGGGTTGAGCCTCTGGCATAGCGTGAAAAACCACACTAGTGGAAAGAGGGGTGCTCGGCGGGGCCGTCAGAGTGGTCGGGCTAGCCTCAACGTGGACTAGGGAGACCGCAAGTCTCCGAACACCACGGAAAAATATCGGTTGTCTCTTGTCTCATTTATATTCAAGCACTTTACATTATTGAATATTTATCAATTGCTTGAATTAGAATTGCTAATATTATTTAGTTGATCAATTTAGCAATTCTTGTGTAGAGACATAATTTAGATAGTGCACATAGTGAGCCTAGTTGATTTAGGCTTTAATTGTCAAAACCGAGTTTATCGCTTCGCATTATAATTGTGTAGATTTTGACATAGGGGTTGATTAGAAGCGAATTGTTTAGCGAGAGATCGAATTTTGTAAAAGCGCCTATTCACCCCCTCTAGGCGCATCCTCGACCCTACAAGTGGTATCGAGCCACGGTCACTCTCATTTTAGGCTTAACCGTCTAGAGAGTAAAAGGATGGCGCCTAGTGGTCTAGTGCACTCACACGATCCACAAATGCTTAATGGCTCAAATTATGCTTTATGGAAATTATTTATGATTTAGCATTTTAAATCCATGAGCCCACAAATATGGTGGATCGTAGATGTCGGCATTTCTTCTCCAATTAATGATATTGCTCCAACTAAAGGAGAGGAGAAATGTCTACATCTCGGCAGCTCAAGCTACTAATGCTATTTTTAGTTTTGTGGCGTGAAATATTCAATCTCATATGCAACCTCTCGGCTCATGCAATGTGGACCAAAATTCAAGAATTATATGAAGTGTCCACATCAAATGAGGATTGCATTGAGGAGGAAATGTCGGTTGACGATTCTTCAACCTCTTCATCAAGTGAAGAACCGACATTACCATCAACCTCAACCTCGCCTCAGCGACAGCGAATCTTCACTTATATCAAAAATTCGTTGCTTCATGGCAAAAGGTAAAAATGAGGTAAGTGATGATGAAAATGATGATGAGCCCTCTTATAACGATTTAATGGATATGTTAGAGGAGCTCAATAATTATCTTGGGAAGGAGAAAACAAAATATAAGATTCTAAAGCTTGAACATGAATCACTTCAAAGTGATTATAATATGCTTAAAGAAAATCATGAAACCCTCCTTCTCAAAAAAGTTTATAAGTCTAAGGTGGATGTAGGTATATCATGTGATTTAATTGATGAAATGCCATGCTTAAATGTCAATTCTAATATTTCATCAAAATTGACATGTCCACCTCTTGCTATAATTTAATTGATATACCTTGTTGCTCTAATTCAATTGCTAGTTCCTCTATGTGTTTAGATGCTAATATTGTAGAGGAAAACAATGAGCTCAAGGCTCAAGTCATTAGATTGGAAAATGACTTGAAGAGGTGCGTCAAGGGAAAAGCCCTCCTCGATGAGATCTTGAGCAAGCCAAGGCGCCTCAAGATAAGCGAGGACTCGGCTACAACTCCAAGAGGAGAATAGCAAGACGAGGCATAATGCAAGACACTCGAAGACAATCAAATGTTTCGCTTGCTACAAGAAGGGCCACCTCGCCTCCGTGTGCCCAAATCAAGTGGATAACAAGGCCACAACACCAACCATGAGGCAAACCAGCAAGGAGCAAGTCAAATCGGTCAAGAGAGGGCCAAATAGCGTGACATGCTTCAATTGCCGGGAAAAGGGACATTTCGGTAAGGATTGTCCCAAAGGTACTACCCAAAGCCCATTCTCATAAATGATAATTATTTGCTTAGGAAGGACAAGAATGGCAATGTGTTTGCCAAGCTTGTCAAGTCCCTATGCCTACTAAAAATGATATTCATTTGCATAGGAAGAGTAATTCTAGATATGTGTTTGCTCAAAATGCTAAATTTCTTAAGAATAAGAAAAACCATGATGATTATATGATTAGGAAAAATAATAGCAAAACATTTCCTAGAATTGCTAGATCCTCTAAGCCATTTCATAATTTTAATTATCACATGCTTAGAAGAGATCAAACTAGAAATGGTTTTGCAAAATATCAATGTCCTCCTAAGTCATCTCACTTAAATCCAAATACTTTGCTTAGGAGGAATAATTATCGCAAAACCGTTCCTAGTCACGTTAGTCAATTCAATAATGTTAAAATTAGGACCATTTGGGTTCCTAAATCAATTGTGACTAACGTTGTCGGACCCAACAAGGATTGGGTACCAAAATCCGCCTAAAAGATTTTTAGGCAATAAAGAGATGGATTGGACGCTTGCTCACCAAGAGGAGAAGGTTTATATTCGTCTACAAGTGGTGTCAAGCATGAAGAAAATCAAGTCCATCATGAGCCAATGCCATCTCGGGTAACAAGTATTTAAATTAATTCTTATGTCGGATAGCCTTGTGTAGGTTATAATGAAATATAAATGAATATCAATTTAGATTACTTGTTATGGCCACTTGCTCTCGCCTCTTATCTATTCTCTTAATTGTAAATCTTGAGCAAGTTTAGTAGTGGCACATTTAGGGAGTGTTAATTCATATCCATGTGTCTCACATCCTTACATGTGCCCATATTAATAATAAGTGCATATATATATTTTCAAAATCAAACCATTTAACCAAAAGTCAAAATTTGTATACTCTATTACTAATCTTGCGAAAAACTAATTTAAAATGTATACAAATGCTTTTGAAATGTTTCTCAAAGCTTTTGGCTTCTCAAAAACTAATTTGAAAAGAAAATGAGTTTTAACTCCAAAATCTAGTTACTAGTATCTTGATTTTGAATTAAACTTATATTTTTTATAGAATAAAATGTAAAAAGATTTTGAAGGTAATTCCAAAATGAAAATCCTAGAGTTGGTCATTCCTAACAATCTTCGTGTTCAAAAGATTTTCAAACGACCAACCTAGCAAAAGATATTTGATTTTGAAACTTCATGGAAAACTATACTTGACCCGTAATGGTCATATTCTAGCACTTAGTGAGTTTCTCCATTTGGATCCATTCTTGTGTAGAATTGTGATTCAAAATGGCATTTAGACTCATACACAAAATTCAAATCCATATATCTTACCCATGCTTCATTTGAATCTCTTGTGTTAATTGGATTTGACTTTGCTTCTTAAATTAGACTATTTAGGCCAAAAGTCAAAAATCATATTTAAAAGGCGCAAATTTATGAAAAGCTTTGTAAAAGTATTCTACTAAGTATTCCAAATGTTTTACAAGCTTTCAAAATGAAAAACTATATGTTAAAATCTAATTTGGCTCAAAAACGATTTGATTTGAAACAAAAGGCCTATTTAGGCATATAGCTCAAATGTTGGCATTCGAGTTGGGTTTCATCATAAATCTTGGCTATAAACAATCTTGATACACCTATCTAAGCCATGGAAAAGGAATTGTAATGAAATCCAAACCGAAGTGCATTTTGAGGCTTTTTGTGAAAATCAATTTCCTTTTATGCCTCAAAGCGCAAATTGCCATATCTTTCAAAATAAAATTGTTTTTGAGAAAATTCTTTTTGCAAAACCTTCTAATTAGTCCAAAGTTGGTTTCCTGAAATTTTCAAATCAATTGGACTTCGTTTGAATCGTTTTTGCCAAAATTTGCAAAAAGTCGGGTTTTCAGCCTGTCAGGGCCGGTTGGACCGACCCTCTTGCGGTTGGACCGCCCCTAGGGCCGGTTGGACCGGGCCCAAGCCGGTTGGACCGGCCATGGCACAGGCAGTTCTGATTTTTCAGAATTTTCTCGAGGTTTGCTCTTGAATATCTTTTTATTGGTAATTCCTTTTTCAAAAATTCTTTTTGGAAATGATTCTTACTATCCCAAAGTTTATTTGTGAAAAATTTGAAAAGTTTTAAAAATTATTTGATCATGTTTTCAAGTGGTATCAGTTTAAGAGCATTTAATTGATTTAAAGAGTGATATTCACTTAATCTTTTGAAAAGACAAAACTTGTGCAATTCAAATGCAAATAACTCCATAATTCACTTGTTGAATATCTTGGGAGTTTATTCATATCAAGTTTTGGGCACTTATATGCTTCCAAGTGAATTCATATCTTTATTTTGCTCGATACTAAATCTCTGTGATTTTATTGATTCTTCTTGAGTGTTTAATACGTGAGTATATGTTGCTCGATTATATTGCTCGATACCCATCGATCTTATCGATTAATCTTTCAAGTGGTATCAATTCTTCGTGAGTTGATCCTAAGTGGTATCAAGTGAGTTTTTATACATATGCTTACAAGTGGTATAATTGAGATTCTTTTCTCCAAGTGATATCATAGATTTCATTGTTCTTTTCTCAAGTGATATCCTTGATCATTTGAATTCTCTTTTTAAGTGGTATCATTAAATTCAATTATTTCCTACAAGTGGTACTTCATTACCTCTTTGTAGCATTACTTGATACCCAACCTTCTTGATTAAGATTTTTTCTCAAGCTTGCATTGTAAGTTCAACAGCTTAAGAATTCTCTGTGAGATTCTTTATGTGTTGAAATACATAAAGAGGAAAATCTCATGTTGAGCATTGTTCTTCAATCAAAACTTGCAAATGCTCAATTCTCTTGGATCTTCAAGCAAAACTCTTGAGATTATTTTTACAAGTGGTATCTATTGTCTCAAGTGGTATCTATTTCTTCTTGGGTTCCTCGTTTGACCCATTTAGGCAAATTGTTGGATTCTTCAAGAGAATCATGTTGAAAAGTTGCAAAGCCTAATAAAATGAGGAGTGAGTTATTTGAATGTGTTTCAAATAACCCGAGCGATACCCCTTCTTTGCTTTTCATGCTTATTTGTATTTACAAGTGGTATCCATATTTGCAAAGTGCTTATCTTTACAAGTGGTATTCATTATTGCAAGCACTTATTTTTCCTTCAAAGTGGTATTCAAAATCCCGAATATGGTCTCTTTTCGAGTCTTTCTTCTTTTGGTATCAGGCCATATTTCAAATGAAAAACTTGTTTCATTCTTTGTATATCCTTTTCATTTGGGATTTCATTGCCTATTTTTTATTTGGCTTAAGTTCTTCAAATTCCACTCCAAGGTCATAAGTATGCACTCTAATTCTTAGATGACCTTCATTAAAAAGGAATGATTAAAGTAAAAAGGGGGAGAATGTTTTTCAAGATTAATCTTTTAGTTTTTCTATTTTTGGTGCTTAATGCCAAAGGGAGAATTAGGAAGCTTAATGTCATTTGGTTTAAAAAAAGGGAGCTTAATATGATTAAGGGGAGAATTAATTCTCATATGCATTCAAAATTGTCAATGCTTACATTGTTTAAAATATGCATATGTGTTCAAATAGTTTAAATTCTCTCATCATGTTAGTTTTAATCCAAATGTGCTCATTAAGCTTGGATTTGTCATTAATCACCAAAAGGGGAGATTGTAAGTTCAACCTTCATTAGTCATGGTTTTGGTGTTAATGACAAATCTAATCTTGTGTTAATGACAAATCAATATTGAGTTTACCCCTAATGCGATATTGTTTTTAATGACATATCTTATATCGAGACTAACATGTTTATTTAGAATATCTTTGATTAGTCTCATCGCATTGAAAAATGGAAAACCCAAGGTATGTATGCGTATTCATCGTAGTATTATTTGCGTACTTTGGAGTCAAGTTAAAGTATGGATATCCCCGTTATATTAACCACAAAGTGTGCATCATGTTCCAAATCCATATATTACATGGATGCACATATTTAGGGGGAGTCCACACTTTAACTTGAAGAGTCAATTTAAATGAATAATTTAAATTGAGTTCATTTGTCTAGTTAATCATTAGAGAACACTTCATCATGTGTTGATGGTGTTTCATGATTAAGAAAGGACAAATGAATAGTTCTTAAGTATAATAAGGCATGAGTTGCATTATTGTCCTTAAGACATACATAAATCATTTCAATTGATTTAGGTTGTGCTCAATTGATCTAAAGGCATCCATTATGTGTTAATGGAGTGCAAGAGATAATTGAGACAACCATGCATCTTGGACTAACAAGTTTCATGAGGTATGTTTGAGTTAGGTCCAAAGATGAATAAGATGATGAGGATGGGACTTGGGCGGCATCATGAGTTGATGGGCGTCAAGGATGGATCCGAAGAAAAGAAGAGTGATGATCCGGGGAAGTATCAAGTGATGATCATAAAGACCCCAAAGGGATTGCTTGTGGCGAAGGTATAACTAGATAGGCTAAGGACTTTTGTAGTCTTTGAGTCTAAGGTTTTATCGCCGTACTATTAAGAGGGTTGCCTCTTTAAGCAGAGCTTCATCATGTGTTGATGATCTCGATCCGCGTTCACTCAAAGCTCAAATCGTATGTTGATTTGGTTTTTGCATATGGGTTAACCATTTGGCATGTGTTAAGCCTATGCTTGATTGTTTGCATTATGCTTTGATTTGCATGTGTTGCAAATAGGATAAGCTAATCGTTGGCTCTTCTTGTGGAGTTTACTTTTGCATGTGTTGCATTAGTGGAAGCTTCACGTTTTGGTTTCATAAAACAATCTTTATAAAACCACGGTGTTGCTTGGAGCTAAGTTTTGCATGTGTTGCAAAAGGAAGAGCTCAAGCATGATTTGATGTTTATGTGTTTGTATGGAGCTAGAGGCTTGCATGTGTTGCAAGTAAAAGAGCTCATCTGATTGATTAGTTTAAGTTGAAGTTTGGTTTTGGTGTTGCATTGAACTAAAGAATTGCATGTGTTGCAATTAGAGAGTTCATGCATCTTGATTGGATGTTGCTTGGAGCTAGACTTTTGCATGTGTTGCAAAAGTAGTGCTCAAGCATGAAATAATTTTATTGCGTTATTTGCAAGTTAGTTGTGCGAATAAAGCGAGGTTTATGAGTCGGTATCCGAGAGCATGTGAGTGGGGCTTGCAGCAGTGTTGGCAAGTTGGCCGGGTCTTGTGTTGACCTTCACATGGCTAGGGGATTAATCTCATAAACTTGAGTTTGATTTGTATCGTTTTGCAAATAGATCTTGAGTTGTTGGCGAAATGTGTTTTCGTCATTTGGATTTAGTTGCGGTTGTGCAAATGTGTTTTGCAAATGGCGTTGGAGTTATCGTTTGATCCTAGAGCATGTGTTGGCATTTGCAAATGTGTTTTGCAAAGTGTCGGGATCATGTGTTGATCCTTACATGGCTAGAGGGTTGAATCGTAAGTTCGATGTTTGATTTGTGAAATATGTGTTTTCATGAATCGGTTGAATTCTTTGAGCATGAGCTAAATTGGTGCAAATGTGTTTTGCGGGTGTATGATCATGTGTTGATCATCTAGAAGCTCAAAGAATTGTGCTTGGAGTTTTGGAAATGAGTTTGCTGAAAATCTGGTTTTGAGTGGTTGGACCACCCCATGAGTGGTGTGACCAACATTAGGGTTTTGAGTGGTTGGACCACCCCATGAGTGGTGTGACCAACATTAGGGTTTTGAGTGGTTGGACCACCCCATGAGTGGTGTGACCAATTGTCATGTGGTGCAACCAAGCCATGGTGTGCTAACCCTAATTGCGGTGTGACCAATGGTTGAGTGGTGTGACCATTTGTTGGGCGGTTGGGCCGGACTTGGGTTTCGGCGCGTGTTTTTTTTACGCAGCGGTGCAACCGGGTGAAGGCGGTGTGGCCAACCTGAGTGCGGTCTACACCCCCTAGGGTTGCGTTGCGGCTTGTGTTTTCTCGGGCGTGGCGGTGCGGCCGTGTTGGCACCGGTGTGGCCGGGCATGCATCTTGGCGGTCGCGATCGCAAGGGTTCTGATGTGGCCGGATGTGTGTGTCCGGCCATTGCCAGTCTGCAGTGCGTATTTTCGAGCTTCGTTTTCGGTGTTTCTTGATTTGTGAAGCGGTCGGACGGTCGGAGGTCGGTTGGACCGGCCGTCGATTGGGCCAAGTGCATCACGGTGCGGCCGTGATGTAATCGATCGGTTTTTCGGCCGTTAGCATGTGAGGGCGGTCGGACCGGCCGAGGTCGGTCGGACGGATTTTCTGATTTAAATCTGTTTTGCCCCAAGCGGCTAGTTTCTTTGGTGGAGACTATAAATACCCCTTGGGGCTTGAAATTGTGAGTTCTTGCATTGCTTAAGTGTTTTAGCTCTTGTGTGAGTTGTGTGGAGGTGGTTGCATGTGTTGCTCCACTCCTTTTGATTCTTGAGCTAGAGTGATCGCTAATTGCATGTGTTGCAATTAGTAAGTGATTAGTGAGCTCTTGTGCATGTGTTGCACTTGAGTGAGGCCTTGTGCATGTGTTGCACTTGGTGATCACCGAGGCGCGTTCGTTGTGCCGGTGAAGTTCGAGCGAAGGCGGCTTGTTACTCTTGGAGGTTGCCGACTCTAGGCAGCGTGGGCGTCGTCTTGAGGAGCTCTCAAGGTGTGAAAGCCCGGCAAGTTTGTGAAGGTTCGGGTTGAGCCTCTGGCATAGCGTGAAAAACCACACTAGTGGAAAGAGGCGGGTGCTCGGCGGGGCCGGTCAGTGGTCGGGCTAGCCTCAAGCGTGGACTAGGGAGGCAAGCAAGTCTCCGAACACCACGGAAAAATATCGGTTGTCTCTTGTCTCATTTATATTCAAGCACTTTACATTATTGAATATTTATCAATTGCTTGAATTAGAATTGCTAATATTATTTAGTTGATCAATTTAGCAATTCTTGTGTAGAGACATAATTTAGATAGTGCACATAGTGAGCCTAGTTGATTTAGGCTTTAATTGTCAAAACCGAGTTTATCGCTTCCGCATTATAATTGTGTAGATTTTGACATAGGGGTTGATTAGAGCGAATTGTTTAGCGAGAGATCGAATTTTGTAAAACGCCTATTCACCCCCCCTCTAGGCGCATCCTCGACCCTACAGGGGAGACCGGCAAGTCTCCGAATACCACGAAAAAATATCGGTTGTCTCTTTTACCTTCAAGCATTTACTTTGTTGTATATTTATCAATTGCTTGATTGTAATTAGAATTGCTTAGTATCAATAGCTTGTTCAATTTAGCGATTCTAGTGTAGAGACATAATTTAGTTAGTGCACTAGTGAGCCTAGTTGATTTAGGCTTTAATTGTCAAAACCTAGTTTATCGCTTCCACATATATCTTTGATTAGGTTTTGATATAGGGGTTGATTAGAGCAAATCATTTTAGTGAGCTATCAATATTTGTAAAACGCCTATTCACTCCTCCTCTAGACGCATCCTCGATTTTACAACCGCTTACCGAAGGGACATAGGAGGAGATGATGAGATAAAAAGGAGAGAAATAGTATAAAATTGACAGAGGAGAGGAGCGAGTGAGAAATCTCGAAGAAGGGGTGCCAGGTGGCAGCTGGAGATCGTCACGTGCATCATACAGGGTAGGATCATGGGAACTGCAAAGCATTGCATTTAAATCGCAGCGTGGGAAGGAGGCTAACCTAGTAGTCCACATGTCAGCATTGGGTTTTTAGAAAGAGAGTTTTTTTCTTAGTTCTTTTATAAAGAAGAAATTATTCAGGAGTAGCTTTTTTTTACGTAGATGGGATAGAACTACCAACAAACCCCCTTTTATATTAGTAGAGATATTTGGAGATATTTCACCTATTATTCTAAAAATAGATATACGCCACTCTATGACATTTTTGCCCATGGGCACTTCTTCCTCTCCGCTCTATCATCTTGTTCTTCTTCCCACCACTATCGGTGATCACTAGAGTGGGAGAGGGCTTCGGCAGCTACTAATGCTTGGTGATGATGGGATGTCTATGCGGCGAAGGAGATGGGCCGTGGCGGACCTCGATGGCGAAGAAGATGAAGGTGGACTTGGAGGTGACATGTTCTTCCACGCACGACCACTCCTATCACTGGGCACAACACCTATGATGGCAAGGACAATGAACGTGGCTAACGAGGATAAGGTGGTGACGAGGAACCAAAAGCGTCACCGGCAAATCTGGTCACCATAGGTCCTAGAGAGATGGTATGGTGGTGTAGTTCAGGCAGATTTGGTTGACAGCATCAAGTCATCAACTGTGTGCCCTCCGATGTCATGCACCAAATATTGGTGTTGTCGTGCACCATCATGGGCAAAGGAGTCGGCTGAATGGGCAAAAGTGTCGTTGAGTAGCATATATTGAAGTAAATATTTTTTAGAATGGCATGTATCCAATTTTAGGATTTTTGATGGCATTCTAGCATATCTCCAAATGCCATGTTTTGAAGTAACGTATATCTAACTTTTCTTTCTGTTATAGAGTTGATACTACTATGACTATTTGAGGATTTAACTTTGACTTTAATAGTACACTTAATTTTTTTAAGTTGGTGAATTCAGTCATACTGTAACTATGTTTTTGATTAATAACATGAAGTGAGCTTGGTCAATAAAAAAAATTGTGACATGATATCATCTTGGAAGTATATTAAGGCCCTTTTCTGCTTGTTGTTCTAGTTCGGTCTCACCATACATGGAAAATCTATGGGTGCAAAAACAGAATATCATAAGTTGGTCTAGATTCAATTTGGAATGCGAAATGCATAGGAACATAATGTCTTTTTGGGTAATTTGTGCATCTTTTATAACAACGTTTTCAGTTTGCTACTCTCTAAATTCTCAAAGGCACATTTAAAACACATAAATTTCATAAGAATTTTGTAAAATTTTATAGTAAACAATGTATTATCGATCTTATCACTAAGACCGATGATCTTATGTAGATTTGTCATTTATCAACACAATACAATTCCTGCATGTTCTTTTGTTCTAAATAGGCCTAAGTTTACACGGGCACATAGTCTTCTTTGTGCCTTTTGTTCTAAATAGGCCTAAGTCTACACGGGCACATAGTCTTCTTTGTGCCATACACAGATCACCACATGCTTTCGCATTGAGCAAATCCTTTGGAAAGTGAAAGCAGGGAATAAATGAGTCAAGCATATAGTTCTAAACAGGCCTAAGCCTACGTGGCATATTTTCATAGCAATGCCCCATGATAACTCCGTTGCCTCCCACAGTCGCTCGACAGCACGCACATGAGGAATTGCTAATTATATTTTGGCAAAAATTGAATATGCTCCACTTCAAAACATGACATTTGGAGATATGCCAGCCAGAATTCTAAAATTGTGTCACTCTAAAAGATGTTTGCTTGATATATGCCACTCTATGACACTTTTGCCCTAGGCACTTCTTCCTCTCCCCTTTGTCGCCCTGTTCTTCCTCCTACCGCTATCAGCCATCACCGCAGTGGGAGCAGGCTTTGGTGGCTACTAACGCCTGGCGATGATGGGATGTCGACGCAGCGAAAGCGATGAGTTGTGGCAGACTTTGGCGGCAAAGGATACGATGACGTGCTTGGAGGTGACACGGACTTCCAAGCATGATCGCTCCCGTTGCTAGGTACAACACTTGCGATGGCAAGGACAACGAGTGCGGTCGTGAGGATGAGGTGTTGACGAGGACCGACAAGCGTCACTAGCAAATCTTGTCATTGCAGGTCCCAATGAGATAGTACGTCGGCGTGGTCCGAGGAGATCTAGTTGATGGGATCAAGCCATCAGCTGTGTGCACTCTAACGTCCTGCACCAAATATAGACATCGTTGTGCGGCATTATGGGCGAAGGAGCCAACCAGAGCTTCTTCAACTCTGGGCAAAATCATGTAGTCGTTTTTGTGCGCAAATTAGACTAGGGAGGAGGATGTCTATAGAGACGACACGAGCTGATGGCAATAGGGGAAGAAGGAGGGCAATGGTATGAAGGGAGGATGAAGAAGGATGATGGCAGGTAAGGGAGGAGGAGAAAGAATCTAAGGGCAAAAGTGCTGTAAAGTAGAATATATTAAAGTAAATATATTTTAGAGTGGTATATATATATCCAATTTCAGGATTATTTGTTGTATTATGGTATATCTTCAAATGCCATGTTTTGAAAAAGTCAAGGACACGGTTCATCCGAAGAAAGAAAAGAAAAAGAAAATAAGACACGGTTCAAATTTCAAATCTGACGTTACCGAAGTCACCCGACATTATAAACAAAACTAGGGTGCAATCTGCAAAAACTGCCTGCCCTTCCTCGCCTCCCATCCTTCCCCTCCGCCTTCTCCTTGCTCTTCTTCCGCCGGACGAAAGCAAAAAAAACACAGACAACTACGCGTGATCCAAATCGAATCGAATCCCCTCCTCCTTGCGTTCCCCAAAAACTTTTCAAATCCACTAGAAATCCGCACAAATCCGGCCAGATTTGGCCCCCGATCCACCGGGAGGTCTCCAGAGATCTCCCGCGAGTTCCTCCGGCGCTGGATTTGGCGCTGCGGGCAGGGGTAGGATGAGCGCACGGATAAAGGAGATGGTGCGGGTCGCCACCGCGCGGCTCGGGGGCGAACCATCGCCCCGGTTGCCGGGGGCGGGGTCCTCGCCTTTTGGGCGCGGGGAGTCGTCCAGGACGGCGCGGCTCGGCGGCGGCGGCGGCGGCAGCCTCCGGCGGCAGCCACAGCCTCAGGCGCCCACCGTGCGCACCATCTTCTGCAACGACCGCGACGCCAACGCCCCCATTGGGTACAAGGTATGGCGAGACGCCTGACTAACGATTCGATCGATCCGCTGCTTGCTTCGTTTCGAGGCCTAGGTCGAGGTCGAGATCTCGTCGCTGTTGACGCGTTCCGTGGCTCGTGTGGTTGGGTGGAGGTAGTCATTTGGCGCGATGAGCTAGTACAGTAGTAGTATTTTTGTTTTGCCCCTGCTTGGGGAGAGATTGGAATCATCGGACAGTTTCATTTGATGGAAAAGATGCGATATTAAGAGCAAGTTTTTATTAGTTATTCCAATTAACAATATGAAAATGATTACATAATTCAATGGAAGCATAATTGACATAACCATAGCGATGAAGCAATTCATAAGTCTAATGTCAATTGCTCTATGAATCATGTCTACAAAACCAATATTTATGATTTGTGCTCTCAGATTTTTGGGTGAAATTGAAAATTAGATCTTCAATCCAATCACAAATCGGCTAGACAACTAATTAGCAAGTTAGGCCTTAAACCCTTACCTTCCTAACATGCATAATGATGAGTTGATATTAAAGATTACTGTTCAGTTGCTCTAAGATCAAATTATAATCAGATCAGCCTACAGATTGCCAGCAAGTAGTTCCAAGTGTCAATGTTCAGATCAGTAGTTTAATTGTAAACTAGCCGAACCAGAGATCACATTCAGATTAGTAACACATTAGTATACTAACCGAACCAGCATATAACATTCAGATCAGTATCAGACTATTATGCTAACCGAACCAGCAGACAATATTCAGATCAGTAACATAGCAGTGTACTAACCGAATCAGCAATGGAATACAAGGCAGCAGCTAGCAAATGTATCAATCTAATCAATTGATCTTAGATTAAGTAATCAAATGACCACAGACATACAACAATTTGCACATATCAAATACTGCCAAACTATAGCAAAACAGAGAAAGAACTAGTAATCTCTAGCATGTAGGACTATCAATTCAAGGCTTAACTTGCAAAATTAATCATCATAATCATCTAATCCACCCAATATCATCCCAGAGCAACCCCTTTCTCAGACCCACAGGCAACAAGAGGAGTAATCTGAAATACTCACAGAGGGAACAACACTCGAAGCTGTTTAGACAGGGGCAAGGCGTGATGGAATATCACTGTCCCAGAAATCCTATTGCCACTGTAAGTGCCACGGGAGAAAGCCAGGATCCGGAGATACAATGCCACTTATCACAATTGTGACACTCCAACTGCGAAATCAAGCCTTACTGGATGCTGTGCAAAATAATCTCCCAACCAAATTTCCTCTCTAGTGCTCAGAACATGAACTAAGACCAAGAGAACAGCCTTCGGCACAGCCAACAACAATCAAGAATATCTGCGCATAGATCCAGAACCAGCACACTCGGCGCAAGGTTCCAGATCAACCAATCCGAAGGAAGAAATCCTCCAGCCAAACTCACAAATGAAAGATCTCTCTGCAGCTGATGCTGAAACCAAAAGAGGAAGTGATGCTTGAAGAAGTTGGAAATAAAAAATCTGATATCCAGAGAGGAACCTCTAGCCATTGTTATATAGGAAACCAGAGAAGAGACTAAGTCCTCAACTCCTGCAGCCGATGCAACTACCGACCGAAACTTCAGATGGAAGGAGTCTATGTTGGCGCCGCCAGTTCTGCTCTTCTCTCCTTCTTGCCTCATTTCTATCCTGCCCTAAAGGGCTGGCCGAAAGGCCCAGTTGAAGAAACCAGGCCGGCCCAAGATCCATATTCCAAAATCAAATTTTCCAGCCAATTTCCACAACACCATTCAGGTTGGTCCACGAGAAATCGTTATTGAGTAGTCACTAAGGGTTGCATTACTACTTTTACTAGCCAGCTGTGAGGTCATTGGCAGCAATAAGATGTAGATGCCACCCGGTGTCTAGGCTTGAGTTGACATACAAGAGCTCAACTGTTCTGTTCTTACATCCCTTAGTTGCGCCTGTGCGAGACGTGTGCTGTGCGTTACTGGATTTGTGTTTGGTCAGGTTAGTCAGTTCACCAGTCACCACTGGATGGCACCAAGCTGGTGCAGAGCTATTTATCTGTTTCAAATAACAAGCTTGTGGATCATGCCCTGGTCTTGTAAATGTCGTTAATGCCAGTGAAATACCTTCCCAACAGAGGGAGGTTGTGCCAAATAAAGTTTGATCTCTTTTGCACCTAGCCCATTTGTGTGGCTGGGTCCTAGCGATCAAAATTTTCCTTTCGTCCTTGCAAAACTGCTGCTGCTATATTGTAAGTAGGTGTATTCGTGATTTTCTTTTAGCATCACACGGTTGCAATTTTCCCTTTCCATTTTGTTAGTGTAAATAATTGCATATATTCGAAATTGATACTGTAAAGATCAAACTGTACCATTGCCACATTGCCAATATGTTTGCAGTTTTTTGACCATTACAATTACCTCTTTTTTGTTTGGTTTCACAATCTCCCCCATGTTGGGTGTTAAATCATCAGTTCTGCAAATTCTAATGCCAGAGTGCTACTTTGTTTTTCTGTTGACGAATTAAAGATATTTTATTTTTTTAACATTCTTTGAGATTCTCTGCTTGTATTTCCAGGGAAATTCTGTGTCGACTACAAAGTACAGCATCCTGACTTTTCTACCTAAAGGGTTGTTTGAACAGGTATTAATATATTGTTTTTTGTTTGTTTCACGTGTTGTCGATTGAGATTTTTCCCTTGGCTTTGGGATTTTTCTTCGATGCAGCGTAATTTGTTAACCTGATATGATATGTCATGTGTAATTGAATGCATTTTATTTTATTCCTTTTTGTATGTTCCATGTATATAAACTTGTTTTAACTAGAAACACTGAGTTATTTCTTCACAAAATGAAATAAGCATCTTATCATTTTTATTGTGCAAATTGATTTTTTTCCCTTCAAGTTGTTCCTTTGCCCAGCTTTGGATCATACTTACCTTAATATAGTGGATGCACGAGATGTCCACCTTTTTCGATAATATACAGGATCTTATATAATAAGCAGAGATAACAAAATTAAGAAGGTCAATTGTGGCAACCTGCATAATTAGCCTCGGGTAACGACAGTCACACTGCCATTACACCTGAGTTAATTACGCGACTCTCGGCATAGTAACTAACAAAATATCGGGCAACTCGATACTTTATCTGTTATTATTCTGTATTCAGAGTATTGCAGTAGAAAAATAATTAGAGACTGAAAATGGAACTCTTTATTGCATTCCATTGAGCTACGTAGGGCTACATGTCTATTACCTTAATCTTTCCAAATACAACAAAGTACATTACAATCACCTATTACCCTAATGACCTGCCGTAGCGAGGATGTAGCCTACTAAATCCTCTACTCTTGATAGTAGTAGTAATAGTAGTCCTCCTCCTGTAAGTCCTAGTCTTGCGAACAATCCTTACCCTAGGCCTCGGAGGAGGGTCCATAGGACTCACCTTCTAAGCAAGGGGGATTTAAGCAAGAGTGAGTGTTAGGGCTGCAGATCGGGTTTATACCCGACGCCGCTTGCAGGAAGCATAGAATTAGTTGTTAGGGAATCCATAATCTTACCTTCCTATCTTTAGATTCTTTTTATAGAGTTTCTATCTTTATACTTTCTATGTTTATCCTTTGGTTTGTTGAGTCAATTGTAAAACCCTAGAGGGTATCAGAATAAATAGAGGAGGAGGGCAGAGAGAGCCCGCATGCTTTGATTGCCAATTAAGCTCAATAGTAGGCGCTGCCATCGACAACTGGCCGGTGGCTCCGCACAGCCAGTACTGTTACAATAGGTCGACGTCGATTCTCGGCGTCGTCCTCCACGGATCATCACTTAGGCTTGAGACCGGGTACGCGATTGTTTGAAAAGGAACATTCGTATCAATTGGTATCAGAGCCAAGCGATCCAATCATGTCACAAGCGGAGGATCGAATTTCGGGGGTTGAGAAAGGCCTGACCGAGCTGCGCGTCACCATGGAGCAGAAGGAGGTCGCCGCGGATAGGAGATTCTCAGCGCTGGAGAAGAAATTGGAGGACTTGATCAGGGTGCTTGGGAAGCAATCTGCGGGTGAGTCGCAGGTTGGAATAGAGGGGAGCGGCGCGCGGGATCAGGATCGTCGTCCTGTTCCGCGTGAAGAGGAGGTTAGCGAGGGGGATGAGGAGAACCTGGCGCTGGCTCGAGGAGGTCACCACGACCGCCATGAACGCCGCTTGGTTCCGCAGACGCCACCAGTATGAGCTTCAATCTCGACGGCTCAAGATCCTTCTTTGTGGCTCAAGCAAAGGTAAGCGCTTTGAGAAGTATGCACTGTTCTGAGTCGAGTTTGTCAAGATGGCTGGCTTCCACCTGAGGGGAGAAGCGCAAGAAGTGCTAGATAATTTGGAACGGGAAGACAAAGCAATCCGGTGGGATGAGTTTTGTGATACCTTTCTTCAGCGATTCTCTAGGTATTCGTCGTCCGGACCCCTCGGAGACCTCTCGAATATGAAGCAGGGTGATGGAAGGGTGGCGGAGTACGCGCGGGAGTTTCAGCGTCTCCTCGCTCGTACATCGGGGTTGAAGAAGAGCGATCAAGTGGAGCTTTTCACAGCAGGCCTATCGGCGACGCTGTCAGCCGATGTGCGCAGGGATCGGCCCCGCGACCTCGCCGACGCGGTTGGGCTCGCTCGGGAGGTAGAACGCCGGGAAGACTTGTGGATCGCAAAGGCAGCGCAATCTTGTCCCCATCGGGGGCGGACGGTGTTCACTCGGGGCTCGGCGACTGGCTTGGCGGCATACTCGAGCGGGCCGGTGGGTGGCACGGGAAGGCCGCCGCCTCTTCTCCTTCAATGGCCCGCCAGCATCATGCCAAGACTCCACGCCACAAGATCGACGGCAGGAGGACGCCGCGGCTCGAGAGGGCTCTCGAGCCGTCATGAGGTCATCCCCTACGCGCCGCCTTACACCGGATGAGATGGCGAAGCGGAGGCGAAGGGCCTTTGCTTCAACTGTGATGAGGCGTTCTCCAGAGGGCATCAATGTAAGAAGCTCTTCTTGTGTGAAGTAGTGAATGAAAAGGAGGAGATTCCAGAGGAAGAGGAAGAAACGGCGGCACTGTCGGCCATGGTAGTGCGGGGGCCCAAGGGAGGGAAGACGATGCAGGTTTCTTTATCCATGGGCGGCCGCCAGTTTGTGGGATTGATTGACAGTGGCAGTACGCATAACTTCTTGAGTAGCCATGCCGCAACACTCGTGGGGCTATCTCAGGAGCCGGGCGGACTCCAGCGGGTGCGCGTGGCCAATGGGGATGAGCTGCCATGTCTAGGGCGAATTGCCCAGGGAGTTTTCTTCGTTGAGTCCCATCAATTCTGTGCACCATTCTTAGTGATTCTTCTCCAAGGGTTCGATGTAGTGCTGGGAGTGCAGTGGCTTCAGACCCTGGGAGACATTCAGTGGAATTTCGACAAGCTTCGCATGACTTTCGGTGCGGCAAGACAGCAGATCACTCTACAAGGCCTTGCTACGGTGACAAACGTTCTTGTCCATTAGCTTGAGGCCGCCATAGACGAGGAGGTGGAGACCCTCTTGGCTGAATTCAGCGACCTCTTCCAGGAGCCTCGAGGCTTACCCCCACCACGACATTGCGACCATCGCATTGTGTTGTGAAGGTCTGAACCCGGTGGTCGTGCGGCCCTACCGATACCCGTACCGTCAGAAGGATGAGATTGAAAAGCAGTGCGCCGAGATGCTCGCGCAAGGGCTTATTCGGCCGAGCAGATCACCCTTCTCCCCAGTACTGTTAGTGCGGAAGAAGGATAGCACTTGGCGTTTTTGTGTCAACTACAGAGCACTCAACGCAAAGACCATCAATGATAAGTTTCCGATTCCAGTGGTCGAGGAGCTTCTCGACGAGTTGCACGGCGCCAAATTCTTCTCCAAGCTCGATTTGCGTTCTGGGTACCATCAGATCCGGATGCGCGAAGAAGACATCGAGAAAACGGCTTTCCGAATGCACCATGGTCATTATGAATCTCTGGTGATGGCCTTTGGACTTTGCAATGCGCCGTCCACATTCCAGGCGCTTATGAATGAGGTTCTTGCGGAATTTCATCGGAAGTTTGTCTTGGTTTTCTTCGACGATATCCTCATCTACAGTGCGACACGGGAGGAGCACCTTCTTCATCTACGGTTAGTTCTTGAGAAGCTTTGCCAACATAAACTGTACCTAAAAAGGAAAAAGTGCTCATTCGTGCGTCAGGAGGTCAAGTATCTTGGCCATATCATCACTGCGGAGGGCGTCGCGGCAAATCCCGCCAAGGTGCAGGATGTGGCCCAGTGGCGCGCACCCACCTCGGTCACAGCAGTTCGGAGCTTCCTGGGGCTCGCGGGGTATTATCGTCGGTTTATCAGCCACTATGTTGCTATTGCTGAGCCATTGACGTCATCGCTCCGACAACGAGCCTTTGAGTGGACACCCGAGGCTGCCACGACGTTCCAGCGGCTCAAGGAAGCCCTGCTTTCAGCTCCGGTCCTGCATCTAACGGATTTTGACACTCCTTTCGTGGTTGAGTGCGATGCGTCAAGCCTAGGGGTGGGCGCAGTATTGCAGCAAGAGGGCCATCCGGTCGCATTCTACAGCCGGCGTCTTGCTGATCGACATGTCAAATTGGCGGCATATGAGCGTGAGCTCATCGGTCTCTCCAAGGCTATTCGGCATTGGCGACCTTATTTATGGGGCTGACCGTTTATTGTCCGGACAGATCACGCCAGTCTCAAGTATTGGAGCAGGCGCTGGTGACGCCACCGCAACAACACTGGTTGAGTAAGTTGATGGGATTTGATTTCACTGTCGAGTATCGTCCGGGGCGTTCGAATCAGGCCGCGGATGCCCTTTCACGCGCCTTTGACAACCGCGCTGCCTGTAGCGCCATCTCGGTGCCGATCGGGTCAGTTTGGGAAGCATGGCATATCGCGTTGCGGGCCGACCCGGAGATCTAGCGACGGTGCGCGGCTCTGGAGGGGGCCGATTTACCATCGCCTTGGTCAGTCAAGGAGGGCTTACTATATTATTCAGGACGGTTGGTCATTCCGGCTACTTCTTCGTTATGCACTTCAGTTTTTTGCCGCTTTCCATGATGTGACACATGAAGGCGTTCACAAGACTGTCCATCGTATCAAGCAACACTTCTTCTGGGACGGTCTTCGGCGTTCAGTTGAGGAATTTATTCGACATTGTCAGGTTTGTCAAGCTCATAAGACCAGCACCCTCACGCCAGCAGGTCTCCTTCAATCGTTGCCTATTCCTCAGCAGATTTGGGCCGATGTCTCCATGGATTTCATTGTTGCTCTTCCCAAGTCTGAGGGCAAAACAACTATTTTGGTGGTGGTGGACCGTCTGTCCAAGTATGGTTACTTTATTGCTATACGCCGTCCTACTTCAGCACCGGTAATTGCGGACATCTTCTTTGACCAGGTGGTTCGACTACATGGCATGCCAGAATCAATTGTCTCCGACAGGGATCCAGTGTTCACTAGTGCATTTTGGCAGAGTCTTTTTAAACGCTGTGGTACTCGTCTCCTCACTTCGTCGGCATGTCATCCTCAGACAGATGGTCAGACAGAGGTTGTTAACCGAACGATTGAGATGTATTTGCGTTGTTTGGCTGATGATAACCCATCCACTTGGGTTCGATGGTTGCCATGGGCGGAGTTTTGTTACAATTCATCTTATCACTCTGCTCTTCGGCTCACTCCTTTTGAGTGGGTGTATGGCAGACTTCCTCCGAGCCTACTTCCATATTCCGAGGGCGCTACTTCGATAGATGCTGTGGATTGTCAATTGGTTGATTGTGATGCTTTATTGGCTCAAGCTCGTCAGCATCTTCTTAATGCTCAGAACCGCATGAAGCAATATTATGATGCGCATCATAGGGAGCTGGAATTTTCGATCGGGTCATGGGTGTGGCTTCGTCTTCAACGTCACCACCAATTATCTCTTCGACCTACGCCTCCACACAAGCTTTCTCCTCGATTTTTTGGTCCTTACAAGGTGGTCGGTCGTGTGGGAGTAGTGGCATATCGACTCGAGCTTCCTGCGGTAGCTCGCATACATGATGTGTTTCACGTCTCCCTGTTGAAACCATTTCAGGGCAGCCCTCCGGATGCACCACCCCCACTGCCCTTGGACCTGTCTTCTTTGGTTGATGAGTCGACTGTCCAGCCTTACAGGGTATTGCAGCAGCGTTTTGTTAAGGGCTGTCGTCAGTTAATGGTTCATTGGATGGGGCAACCAGAAGAGGAGGCCACTTGGATGGATGCTATTATTCTTCGTCGCACCTATCCTGATTTCAAGCTTGAGGACAAGCTTGGTGTCGAGGTGGGGACACTGTTGGGACTGCAGATCGAGTTTATACACGACACCGCTTGCAGGAAGCATAGAATCGGTTGTTAGGGAATCCATAATCTTACCTTCCTATCTTTAGATTCTTTTTATAGAGTTTCTATCTTTATACTTTCTATGTTTATCCTTTGGTTTGTTGAGTCAATTGTAAAACCCTAGAGGGTATCAGAATAAATAGAGGAGGAGGGCAGAGAGAGCCCGCATGCTTTGATTGCCAATTATACTCAATAGTAGGCGCTGCCATCGACAATTGGCCGGTAGCTCCGCACAGCCAGTACCGTTACAATAGGTCGACGTCGATTCCTGGCGTCGTCCTCAACCGATCATCGCTCAGGCTTGAGACCGGGTATGCGATTGTTCGAAAAGGAACATCCGTTTCAGTGAGTAAAGGGGGTACTCAGCAAGCATTAATAGCAAAATTGCAATAGATGATTTTTCTCAATCCAATCCAAATCCACCTAATGATCATCTTCCCTCAAAATCCATTTGTACAGAAATTAAGTTTTAGTTTTCTTTAAGGGTTGTTTATTTTAAATTTTAAAAAACAACTACTAACACTGTATATGAGACAGACTTAGTTTTTGTAGTCTCTAATCCATGAGACTGGTCTGAATTCATGATTTACCCTACGTAGGTTTGTATTGCTTTACTCATAGTGACCATCTTGTGATGCCCCAGAATGTTTATCACTAATTCAGCATTAGATCTCCGACCCTGGCCACCTACCAGTTGTACTCCTTCTCGAAATTGGTGGTACTATTACATGGGGTGGCCAGTTTGAACTCCTCCTCGAAATCGAGTTACTCATCCTATGGCTTCAATATACCGCCACCAATTGCATGCACCTTTGGGCCTATCGGCATATCCCGAAGGCTAGATTTCTTACCTAATGTGGGGAGTCTAATACCTTCATATGATAACCTTTTTAGCCGATTTCACACACTATGGTTGATACTGATTTACGGCTCATTGCCCAAGTGTTAGTTTGTTTGACCTTATTCAAGCGTATGTAAAGAACCCCATAGGGGTGACAATCCTTTTCATCGGCGCCCTCTACCAACCATAATAGACATATGCCAACCATTCTATTAACTAAATAAACCAAATAACTACCAAATCCAATTATCAATCCATCAGTCCATTTTTCAACCCATCCCATCTATCCGCATTCGATTTAATGCTTTCATTTGTAAAATAAACTTTCCCATGCAGTGATGATATAGATAAGTACATGAAAGCAGTTGAAAATATTTAATAAAACATGATCAAAGGATAGCTTGCTTGGTATATACTCTGAAGGTATGGCCTCACTCGAATATTTGGTTCTGGTGGTCTGGTGGATTCAACTCATGTCTTGAAAATCATAGCATATTAATCTATGACAATTTAATTTGAACATGAGTTATGGCGTCCAACCATTCCAATAGTTGCAATTTCATTTATATGAAGGGTGTTGGTTTCCATTTTTAGATGTCATGCATTTTTAAGGTTATATTTAACTGCTCATTAACTTAATGCAACTATTTACCATCTTTTCGATTTTTAGTCATACAACTAGCTAATTATTTAAACTAGTCGTAGATTGCGACAATCTACCCATTTTCTTAGTTTTTCCCTCTTTCTTTTCTTTTCTTCTTTCCTATTTTTCTCTCTTCTCTCCTTTTCTCTTTCTTTGCCTTGCCTCTTTGTTCTTTGCTTCTCTTTGCCTTCACTGGCCAAAGTCTCTCGGCTCACTGCCTCTACTTCTCTTTGTTGCCTCTCTTTTCTCTCTGAACCGAACACTCTCGGTTGCTCTCCCTCTGGCTCTCTCTCTCTCTCTCGTCTCTCTTCACTCGGCCGACTCTCTCTCCCTGCCGGCCTCTCTCCATCCCTGCTCTCTCCCGGGCCTCTTCCTCTGAACCGACTCCTCGCCTGCGGTTGATTTCTCCCGAGCTAGGCGCCGGTCTCTCCCCTGCCGGCCTAACCCTAGCTCCGGTCGAATCCTGGGTTCTCCACTTCTTTTTGCTAGTTTGATTTGGGTCTTTCTCTACTGATTTGCTGGTTCTTTGAGGTAAGCTCCGTGTATGATGCTAAAGAGGGTGTGCTCTAGGTTTTGGAGGCTGGGATGACAACACTGGCAACACTTGTGCTTCAGTGAGGGCACGGTGGTGGCCAGGACGCTCCTCGTGGGCCACTAGGGTTCATACTCTACTGAGACCACACGGTTTTCCCCGATGTACTTGCTACTCTACCGATCTACTTGCTAATCTATGGATCTACCTGCTACTCTACTTTATCTGTGCTCCTGCTGGATGGTTCGGTTCTGGGATGATGAGGCTGGTGAGGTTGCTAGGGTTGGAGATGGTGAGGTAGTCACAGTCCAGGTGCAAATAAGTTAATACCACAGCAATTCTGAACTTCGCCCCCCCCCCTCGATCCACACCACTGCTGGTTTTCCATGGTTTGCCAGATGTTGCCATGTGTCTAAGATATTGTGATTATATGTGCTATGCATATCAGCATGCACTGTAAATTATGTGGCTAAAGCACAATGTGGCTTTTGAACAATGCAAATTTTTTTGTTTAACTTCATTAAGCTGGCACTTTTCTAGTTCACTGTATTGTTAGATGAGGGTGATCCAAGTATTTCAATGAGCTCCATGCACTATTGTTTTTTTGAATCCAGTAACCAATGTTATAATGCATGTTTGGGTTTCAAATTCCAACATAGCAGCTTTGCAGCGGTTTCTGCAACAGTAATTTTAGTGTTTTATCACTGTATTATTCAACAACTATTTGAGCATAGGAACCTTTTGTAATCCATTTGTTTTTTTGCTTTGACAGTTCAGGCGGGTTGCAAATCTTTACTTTCTCATGATTTCAATCTTGTCGACCACACCAATTAGGTATCTCTCTCTCTCTCTCTCTGTGACACCCATGCACACACGATGCACCTACATTAGCTAATTCTCTGGTTGCAACTTGACACCTCTGAGCATATCAAATCCTTGGGTTGATTCAGTCATCATTTTCTTACCTGCAGCCTTAATTCTAACAATCTAATTTCATATGTGCTTGGACTCTTGCAGTCCAGTTCACCCTGTCACCAATGTGGTTCCGCTTAGTCTTGTGCTTTTGGTGTCTCTCATCAAGGAAGCTTTTGAGGACTGGGTTAGCATTCCTCGCTCAGTTGCTTCACTATTTTGTTGTGCTATTCTTAAATTAGGAGACCTGATGTCCTTTCCCTTTTTTTCGGTGTTCTTTATGCAGAAACGTTTCCAGAATGACATGTCAATTAATAATGCACATGCCGATGTATTGCAAGGTCAAAAATGGGAAAGCACTCCATGGAAAAGACTGCAGGTTGGAGATATTGTGAGGGTAATGTCTTAAATCTTCCTTATAGGAACTTATCGATCCATTCAGTTTCTCCTTCCTGAAATTAATGCACTTCATTTTGTATTGTGTGTTGGGCTTAATCTTGAGCTCAACATACATAAACAAAAAACTAACAGTGATCAACACTTCTTTAGAACAGATCAAACAAGATGGTTATTTCCCTGCTGACTTGCTCTTCCTATCAAGTACAAACCCTGATGGTGTCTGCTACATTGAGGTTCATATATTCATTTTTACTGCTCAACTTGAAAGTGTAGTAAGTGAGCTTTGGAGAAAACTCTCTTTTAATCGATGTTTTGTTGGATATTTTTTATTTATCTTAGACAGCAAATCTTGACGGGGAAACCAACTTGAAAATAAGGAAGGCTTTGGAGAAAACCTGGGACTACGTAATTCCTGAAAAGGCTTCTGAATTCAAAGGTTTTGTTATATTTGTTTTGTGTTGAGGGCATTGTATTTTGTAGTTGGTGGAATTAAGGACACATTGTACTTTTTGTTAACTTCACATTATCTGTTTGTCTTATGATTCTTCCTTGCAATGCTTTATGTTAACTTACATAATCGGCTTGCAGGTGAAATACAGTGTGAACAGCCAAACAATTCACTGTACACATTTACTGGGAATCTTATTGTGAACAAACAAACTATACCACTTTCACCAAACCAAGTACTACTAAGGGTAAGTTTTGTTTTCAGTTTTTTATTGGTTAAAAGTATTCACTTGCCAAGTTGTTTGCATGTTCCTAGATTTATCATGACACGATTTTTATTACTCCCTTAGGTTGAAAAAAGAATGTCACCATGGGATGTGAACAAAAAAGAATGTCACCATGGGATGTGTTCACATCCTTTAACTTTGACCAACAACATCTCTCTAAATATTTAGGATGGCCACTCGAAAATGGCATTAGTACACCTGTCATAAAAATACTTGTGCCATATTGTGATTTTATGTCTTTCGCAAGGTTATTAAGTTGTAAAGTTGAGTCGAGTCGTTGGAGGGGCGACTTGTCGATTTGGTTGACTAGTCGACCAACTAGTCGTGACTCGTCCCCAGACTTGCTACTGCTGTCACAGATACTACATTACTAGCACTACATCGACTGAGTAATTAAACACTACATCGATTGAGTAATTAAGTATTAAAGAAAGCTCATAGTAGTGTAGTAGTGCATAGCAGAGCAAAATGTAGCAGAGTAGAGCGGGGGGAGGAAGGAGAAGAGAGGGGAGCAGTGTAGGGAAGGAAGGAGAGGAGAGGGGAGCAGAGTTGGGAAGGAAGGAAAGTAGAGGGGGCGGATAGAGATGGAGCAGAGTAGGGGAGGAAGGAGAGGAGAAGGGAGGAGAGAATGCACTGACTGGCGACGGACGGATGATGGCGATAGAGACGGAGACTTTCTGGTAGCAGATGGGCAGAGGCGGCGACGACTAGGGCTCATTGGTGGTGGATGAGCGGAGGCGGTGGCGGCTAGGACTCACTGACGGCAGACGGGCGGCGGCGGCGGCGGTTGGGGCCCCGCTTGATTTGGACTCTAGAGGTGGTGTAATTGGGCTTGATCTGCTAGGATCAAGTCTCCACCTGTTATATATGTTTCACACTTCTCCATCTGAAAGTGGGCCATCAAGTCACACCACTAGACACGCACGATTTGTTGCTGTTGGTCCTTGATTAGTTGTCCGGTCGCCTGACTAGTCGTTACAGTTGAATCCTCTACATACCGACTGGATGGCTAGTTATGGATTAGTCGACGACTTAATAAGATTGGTCTTTTGCAAATGAGGATAGCTATGGTACAAACACTTTCTAGTTACAAATTGTATTTCAGCCATCACATAAACAATTTATACTTCTCTAACCCCACATGTAGGACGAGTAGTGGACGGCCGAGACAATGTTTGTAAAGTGCGCAAGAGATGAGCACTTGTACTGTAGTCACCATTGTAAATATACGGATGCTATTTCCAAGATAGTGAAAAGTAAAAAAAAAACATTATTTACGACTAGAGGAATATAAAGAGCACCTCGAATGCTCCAAGGTGGAGGGTGCTTAGAGGTAGTTTATTTTTTCCATGTTGGAGAGTAGAATGTACCATGGTTATTAAGTCGTCGCCTAGGTGTTCGGTCGCCGGAGGAAGACCGCCATGGCCGATCGCCTCGCCTAGAGGGAGGAAGATCCGCCGCGGCCTTGCGCGTCCATCCACACCGTCATGGCGTCGGGGACAACCGGATCCGGCTCTCCACGTCGCCGCCGTCCCCGATCTGGCCACCGCTCCGCGTCACCTCCGCTTGTCTTCGGCTTTGCATGCGCCGAGTAGATCTGGATCCTGGCGGCGCAGGAGGAGAAGGCGGCTCTCGGGGGAGGGGGGAGCAACACTGAATGGATTGGGAGGAGGGGCGGCACCGGCCGAATGCATCTCGAGGGAGAGAGAGTGAGCGGAGGAATGGATCGGGGGGAGAGAGCCGAGAGGAGAGAACACAGGTTGGTGAGGCTGGGCTTAAGCGAGAGAGAGAGAGAGGGGGGGGGGTGGGCCGCTCGGATGGGCCGGTAAATGGGCTGAGATTCAGAGAAATGCACTGATATGTATTGCTGATATACTACTTTTTTTGGTCGCCTAATCCTCGCCTAAGCGTCCAAGCGCCCTGGAGGCGACTTGCCTTACCGGGGCGCCGTGATAACCATGGAATGTACCAAAACCTAATAGTTGATGCTTAGATAAGGTTTGGTACTTGTATGGGCTTTTGTGAGTTTTTGCCTTTTTGTGATCATCGGAGCACCCATGAGAAAATGCTTGCATCGGATCAATGGTTAGACTCTTAGATGGATGCTTGGTGACGTGCCATAGTCTCTCCCTTCTAACCACCTTAAGCACCTCTTGCATTGGGAGATGCTCTAATACTCCTCGTTTGTCCAACGTTTGCTTTTATCAGACATAATTGTGTCTTGCACGGCACTCATTCCTCTCAGTGTGTGTGGGGACATGTGCAAGAAAGAGACCCTAACTTCTCATTTCCTTCTTGCCACAGGGATGCAGCCTTCGTAATACAGAGTACATTGTTGGGGCGGTCATATTCACGGGCCATGAGACAAAAGTATGAACATTTTTGTGTTTCCTACATATTTAACTTGAACTTGTGATTTCTTCAAGTTTTGAGAATTACTTCAGTGGAACATTGTCACAGGTTATGATGAATTCCATGAATGTTCCCTCTAAAAGAAGTACATTGGAGAAAAAGCTAGACAAACTTATCCTTGCTCTATTTGCAACCCTGTTCATGATGTGCGTTATTGGTGCTATTGGAAGGTTAGTTTTTTTCTCAATCCGCTTCATTTATTTGATATATCTATTGTATATTCTGTGTTTACATGTATATCCTAAACATTAGTTATACCAGTTAGATTAATGTTGTGGAGGCTTACACTTGTATAACCAATTTACACACTTTCTTAATTAACTATTTAGAGGTCTCCACGATGCTGCGATCTTTCACCAAAAAAAAAAATAGCTATAGAAGATACACTGTAGAGATTAGCACATAAGTTATTGGGAGTTTGTTTTGGGGATGCCTTTTTTGGGTTCTTTTTAGTGGTTTTTTTGTTGTTGAGGGGTACAGATGTGCGCTTGGACTAGCTCTTCAAAACTATTTTGTTTTTTCTGTTTTTTTTCTTAAAGTTTTTATGTGGGAGGTGGGCGGGGTGTATGATCAGAATAGTAAAGTCTTTTTAATAGTATATGGATTTCTACGAAGGTTGGCAGGCAAGAATAATCCTTGTTAATAGTCAAAAATGGAATCCTTGTACTACTTACAGAAAAATTTTCAAGTGTATTGCATCCTCATGCAGTAAAAGAATCACGTAGACGTATAGTTGATATGCCGATAATTGCTTTCGGTGATCAAAACTAAATCGTTACTAATGGACATTGTATTTGACTTTTGGCAACAGTGGTGTGTTTATTAATGAGAAATACTTCTATCTTGGATTGCGTGGACGTGTGGAGGACCAGTTTAATCCCAAGAACAGATTTGTGGTATATACTATTTTAAATTTTTTTTAATGTAGATAATTTGCTACATGTGGCCTTATATTGTACCTCTTCTGCAGGTGACCATTTTAACCATGTTTACTCTTATAACTCTATACTCAACGATCATCCCCATTTCTCTTTACGTGTCCATTGAGGTATATTGTCTAACTTCTGATTTAATGCGTCCTATATTTGGACTTTTAGATTTCATGTTACCTTTGGTTGGCAGATGATCAAATTCATTCAGTGCACACAATTCATTAACAATGATCTGCATATGTACCATGCTGAGAGCCACACCCCAGCTTTGGCACGGACTTCTAATCTGAATGAGGAGCTTGGGCAGGTAATCTTTACCTTTTATCCCTTGGTGATCTGTTTGGTTTGAAGAAAGCCCCCCTTGTTTGGTTACTGCATCGGGGCTATCTTACCCTGCACGGTTATGTTTGGTTAGTGGAATGGAATGACCTCATTCTAGCACCAACTCATTCGAAAAGTGGGAGTAATTATGAGCACTTTTGGAATGAGGTTATTTCGCCAAAATGAAGCATTTCTTACATATTTCTTCTTACTTTGGATTTTCACTATTAACATAATGGTTCAGGTTGAATATATATTTTCTGACAAAACTGGAACACTTACGAGAAACTTAATGGAATTCTTTAAATGCTCGATTGGTGGGGAAATATATGGAACTGGCATTACTGAGATTGAAAAAGGAGGAGCCGAGCGAGCTGGAATCAAGATTGATGATGATGAGGTCTATAATATTTTCCTTGTTTTAAGCTGTTAAACTGTAGTATATGTCATAAAAAATTAACTGTGTTACTGCTTCTATATTTGCTCTATTTACTTTCATTAGGGTGAAAGATCAGCCGCTGCAGTACATGAGAAAGGATTCAACTTTGATGACTCTAGAATCATGCGTGGTGCATGGAGAAACGAACCCAATAATGAAGCTTGCAAGGTAGATATTTTGGACTACATGGAAAAAGATATTGTTGGTTCCATTTTGATCATAATAACCTTTGATTGGATTGGCAGACATGATTTCCACGTTTTGCAAACGTCATCTATGCCCTTGATAAAGAAATGGCTTCAAATAATATTTTTCCCTTTTTAATGTGCTAAACAGCCATTCTTTATTTGCTCTTGTATCTCTTTAGGAATTCTTCAGATGCCTTGCGCTCTGTCATACAGTTCTTCCTGAAGGTGAGGAGACACCGGAAAAGATCAGTTATCAAGCTGCCTCTCCTGATGAGGCTGCACTTGTAACTGCAGCAAAGAATTTTGGTTTCTTCTTCTATAGGTAATCCGTATCTAAATGTTGTTTTAGATTGCTCTCGCAGTTTTGTTCTTCTATGTCATTTATCCAATCATCCTGGGGGCTCTATGCTTCTACTGGAATGGTTCCTTCTTCATTTAAAATGGATACACAATGTAAAAGCAACTACTGTGAGACGTGAGTTTTTTTAGGAACGTGAGACGTGAGCTCATCCATTTTTTTTTGTAATGCAATTTATTCGAACTAAGAGATTTTGTTGGCGAATTGTGCCCTTTTTGCAGACGTACACCAACCGCTGTCATGGTTCGTGAATCACATGTTGAGAGGATGGGGAGTATACAAGAAGTTGCATATGAAATCCTGAATGTTTTGGAATTCAACAGGTTTGTTTACTTGTTTCCTATGTAAATTCAACGAGATGAAATTGTTGTTCCACACTTCACACTTTTCTGCACTAACAGTACAAGAAAGCGTCAGTCTGTGGTTTGCCGTTTCCCAAATGGAAGACTTGTTCTCTATTGCAAGGTAATACAAGAAAAAAAGCTTGATTTATCTTCCATTTTTTACATTGTTGCACTAACCTTAAACATATATTGTGTACTAGGGTGCTGACAATGTCATTTATGAAAGACTGGCTGATGGAAATCATGACATTAAAAAGACGAGCAGACAACATCTAGAACAATTTGGCTCTGCCGGCTTGCGTACACTTTGCCTTGCTTATCGAGATCTCAATAGGGAGCAATATGAAAGCTGGAATGAGAAGTTTATTCAAGCGAAATCTTCTTTACGCGATCGTGATAAAAAGCTTGATGAGGTCTGCATCACCATCTTTTGCCTATTTTATTAGTATGAAAGATATTTTTGTCGAATATATGTGTTGAACTATGGCCCTTGTGATTTGAAGTTCTGCTATTGCCTCTACAAGCCCTTCTATTGCTTGGATGATTTCTTACATTATTGTACTCCTCTACTGAATTTGAGCATCATGTGCACTATTGAGTATGAATTGATTCATCTTCCCATGACCACTTTTGGAATTTATGTATGAAAGAAATCTGGCTCAGGAAATAATTGCATCCAAACCATTTTTGTAGCTCTAGACATTTTTTTCCTCTAAAAACCTCATTGTGTTATATATTGGATCTTTGCTGTATTTGTATGCTTCACAAGTTGAATTTTTCATTTTCCACCATTGTAAATTTACTGAATGTATTTAGTCCTGTGGGTATTTTTTTTCAAAGCTAGTTGAGCCATATAACCTTTAAATTTCAATTGCCCATTTGCAATTTTAGTATGTGTCTATTTTGTTATCTCTTGCTGTTACAGTATATTGACAAAAAATAATAATTTATATTCAATCTATGTGATATACATTTGCCAAAGTAGGAATGGGAATCATGATTAAAATATTTTGGACAGGAGAAGAATATGTAAGCGTTTGTACATTTCTTTCTAATGGTTTAAAATTTTTTATTTTCATTACAGTAGCAATCTGTGCATTTGTAGGGAAAAGAACTTTGTTCTGCTATTGCTGGGCCACATAGCGACGTAATTTTTGTTCTCTTTTTCCCCTGTAGGTGGCTGAGTTGATTGAAAAAGACCTTATATTGATAGGGTGCACTGCTATAGAAGACAAACTGCAAGAAGGTGTGCCAGGCTGCATTGAAACTCTTTCTGCAGCTGGCATAAAAATTTGGGTTTTAACCGGAGATAAAATGGAAACAGCAATTAACATAGCATATGGTGATATTTTTATTCTATCTTAATTATTTTTCATTGATAATTTCGTTTCTTGAAAGGCAATTGTTTTCTTAAAAAAACTGTTTTTCTTTTTATTCTGGAAGTTCATTTCTTGATTTCCTCATTCATCTGACATTGATAGCTTCTGAAGATTTGAGTTGATTCTTTGCTGTGCAGCATGTAGCCTGGTAAACAATGATACAAAACAGTTTATCATCAGTTCAGAGACAGATGCAATTAGAGAGGTTGAAGACAGAGTAAGATGCGCATATATCATTGTGTTGTTGTCCGGTTGGTTTATTTTATATTTAAGCTTTAAATGACTACAAGTGGAGACTGTTAAAGATATCAGCCTCGTGATTTAAAATAATGGGATAGCTCAACTGGAGAATTACTTGTGAAATAAGATTACTTGGTACTTGGGTTGGTGGTGTATTATGAGACTTGTTTTTGGGGAGATTTAGCCTTGGTTCTCGTACAAACTTTGTTTAGAATAAATGCATAATGTATTATTCTTTAATAGCTTTATCACTTTGTGGATTTTGTTGCTTTAGTGCTTTAGTCTCTGCATCATGTTGGTGTATGCCTTGTACATATCTTATGGTGTTTGTTTTGTTGTTTGTACCTGGGTGAAGCATAATCAGCTATATGATTGCATCCTTTGGTGTAAACCTACTTTTGGCTAGTAGTGTATACTTTTTTACAGACCTATTTGTGCCGTACATAACACTGCAGTTGTTTACAGGGAGACCCTGTGGAAATTGCACGTGTTATTAAAGACTTGGTAAAACAGAGTCTGGAAAGTTACCTTGAGGATGCCCAGCATTCTCTACATAGCACACCAGGACGAAAGTTGGCTCTCATTATTGATGGAAGATGCTTGATGTATGCACTAGACCCAACTCTGCGTGTGAATCTCCTTGGTTTGAGTTTAATTTGCCACTCAGTTGTATGTTGCCGAGTTTCTCCATTGCAGAAGGCACAGGTAAATATCATTTCTTGCTGCTACCATTCTCACTTATGCATGGCGTGCCTTTTCCCCAGGGAACAACTAACAGCATGGCAGTTTTGGTTCCTGGATATCTGGATTTTGTGTGGTCTGTACTCTGTAGTAGTAGTTCTCACTTGGGTGCTTTTCACGATGCTTGTGCAATACTGGGAATATTGATATTATTAAATTATAAAGGGAACAATGAATTTTGTACCCCCCACAAAGAGTTCCAGTGCAGCTCACATCTATTATTAATCACAGTAGATTGGATGCTTTTGGTATTGCAGTTTTCCCCCTTAATCTTGTACACTCTTGTACTGTTGAGTAGCATGAACTATCGATAATCTCATAGTCTCTGATTTGTTGACTTATTTCCTTGCACAACCTGTTTGGTTATAATATGTAAAAATGTAAATCATTCACAGATGCACATGTTTTGTAGGTTACTAGCTTAGTTAAGAAAGGAGCTCGTAAGATTACTCTCAGTATTGGTGACGGTGCTAATGATGTCAGTATGATTCAAGCTGCTCATGTTGGGATTGGCATTAGTGGACAAGAAGGAATGCAAGCTGTTATGGCTAGTGATTTTGCGATTGCTCAGTTTCAATATCTAACTGATTTGCTTCTTGTACATGGACGGTGGTCATATTTGAGGTTGTGCAAGGTATGCCTATGGTCGCTTACCTTATAGCTTTCTCTACACTTTAAAAAAAAACTAAATACCAACACTTACTGTTTCAGGTTATCACATACTTCTTCTACAAGAATCTGACATTTACACTAACTCAATTCTGGTTCACTTTCCAAACTGGCTTTTCCGGTCAGCGGTTTTATGATGACTGGTTCCAGTCTCTATATAATGTCATTTTCACAGCACTACCTGTCATTATGGTTGGATTGTACGATAAGGTATGGTTGCTTGTATTTATTCTGCTTATGGGGTGATGCTGTTTGCTGCATTGCACTAAAATGACCCCTTTCAGGATGTGAGTGCGTCCCTATCAAAAAAATACCCACAGCTTTACCAGGAAGGAATCAGAAATACATTCTTCAAGTGGAGAGTGATAGCGGTGTGGGCTTTCTTCGCCTTCTATCAGTCAATAGTGTTCTATTACTTCACTGCAGCTGCAAGCCGGCATGGCCACGGTTCATCTGGCAAGATTCTTGGTCTATGGGATGTTAGCACAATGGCCTTCACTTGTATTGTGGTGACTGTCAACCTCCGTCTTCTCATGGCGTGCAACTCTATAACGAGATGGCATTATTACAGTGTAGCTGGCAGTATAGCGGCTTGGTTTCTGTTTATCTTCATATACTCTGCGATAATGACGTCGTTTGACAGACAAGTTGGTGAATTTATTAGCTAATCAATTACTCTGGTGATTAGTATTTCTTTCTACTAATGCACTAACTCCATTCTGTATTCCTACTGCAGGAAAATGTATATTTTGTGATTTATGTTCTGATGAGCACCTTTTTCTTTTACCTCACACTATTGCTTGTTCCGATCATCGCTCTCTTTGGTGACTTCCTATATCTGTCGTAAGATATCCGCTCTTTATTACCAGCTCTTCCTTTTGTAAAATTACGCCTGTTTATGCCTTTTGGTTTTGATCCCTGTCAAAGATTCAAAGATGTTGCGTTGGTGTTTCAGGATTCAAAGATGGCTATTCCCCTATGATTACCAAGTAGTCCAGGAGATGCACAAGGATGATGACGAGTACAGGAGGATACCTTTGCCGGATAGAAGCCATCTGAGCCCAGAAGAAGAGAGAAGCTACGCGATTTCCATGCTCCCTCGAGCGACCTCCAAGCACACCGGGTTCGCGTTCGACTCTCCGGGCTACGAGTCGTTCTTCGCGTCGCAACATGGCGTACGTGTGCCGCACAAGCCATGGGACGTAGCTAGGAGAGCCAGCATGAAGCAGCAGCGGCAGCAGCAGCCACAACGAAAGGGAAGATGATCCTAATCCAGTACCCTTCCCTCCCCCCCTTCTGTGTAAAGTTTTGTACATCATATTATTTTTTTGCTCGCGGACCACAGGAGTGTGTGTATAAGTAGCGTTCTAGCCTGTTTTCGTGTTTGTCACCCATATGCTGTGTTGTGTTGGCGATGTTAGGAGCGGCCGTCGTTCCTGTTGGCTGGCTCTTTGATGATTATTCTAAAAGTGATCTATACGAGGATACAAATGAATAGGCTAGTTTATGTATTACTTTATGGTCATGTTTCACGGGTCATGGATATAGACATATTAGATAAATGAAGTTGGATCGACCTACCTTAAGACTCCGCGAGAGCGTTTTAATCATACTTTCATTAATTGATCTCATTTATAATGTGCATGTTATATCCTTACATTCAAGGTTGACGCATGTACTCGAGATGTGTAATCTTGTATCTAGAGGTTACCAAATGTTATTCTGTAATTGGTAGTAATAAAGGTGACTTTTGGGTTTGTCATGAAGCATGTTGTGAGGCATGGTCCATCAAGATGGGATTTGCCTCTCCATACAATAGGAGAGATATTTCTAAGCCTTTTGTATGTTTGGATTTCAGAAATACATGGCTATGCTACTCGCGGTTAAAGAGTTAATCATAGTCGTGGATTCTGAGTCACATAATTGAGAAAGAGTGGTTGAGCTAACTAAGTAAGGATGACATATTGTTGGCATTTTCCACCTGACAGGCCCGGAGTCTACAGACCGGGTTTGGTTCAGTAGGAGGGCGTCTTCGCGGCTGGCAAACCCTAGCGAGTGAAAACCCTAATGACTCCCATACGAAGGACTTCGGAGTTTATGGACTAAGATGACATACAGATTTTTACCCAGGTTCAGGCCCCTTTAACCCCGGGTAATAGCCTTACGTCCTGCTAGATCTTTTATAGAGTGTTTGAAGTTAGTACAGAGCCCTCAAGTTACAAGTTTTTCCTTGAGTTCTACAGCTGAACTCTTGATCCTTCGACCCCTCTTCCCCATGCACCAGAGGGCCCTTATATAGCCCAGGCTAACGGGAGTAGGTAAAAGGGGGGTCATCATGCTGATCTTCATACATTTATTACTCCTCGTCTTTCCGTGCCTCCAAATTTCATTAAATGCCGACGATGGCCGCCTCGTCATTGCCGGATGTGACCCTCGTGACGGGTAGGTGAGAGGCGTTAGAGGATTGGGCTTGTATCAGAATTCCTTGTAATCGACGGACCTGACACCGCAGACCCGCTTCTAACATAGTACGATGGGGGAAGGAGACTTCGAGGCGAAGCCACCACATCCCACCTTTTTGCCTTTGGGTGGCACGCAGCGGGCGCCTCGCCACCAACTTCGCTGAACAACGCCACGGCGCCGGCGCTGCCAAAGCGCCACGCGCTGGGCGCGGCGCAGCAGGCGCCCGCCACACGCCGCCAAAGCCGCCACGCCGGGGCGCCGCCGCGACAGCAGGCGCCACGCGCCACTGCCGCTCAACGCCACGCCACTGCGTAACGCGACGCCACGCGGTATGCGGTATACCGCCACACGCCGCCAAAGCCGCCACGTGGCGGGCGCGGCGAGCAGGCGCCTCGCCACTGCCGCTCAACGCCACGTGGCCGACGCCGGCGGCGGCGTGCTTCGCCACACGCCGCCAAAGCCGCCACGTGGCCGGGCGCCGGCGAGCAGGCGTCTCGCCACTGCCGCCCATAGGCCCGCCAGGCCGCCACGTGGGCCACGCATGCTTTTGGCGCGGAGAGGGTACCCAACGTAGTGTACGCCGACAAGAGCCGGCCCGCCTAGAGCGCAAGAAGAGCCCTTTGAACCTTCATTAAATGTTTGGCGCGTTCTTGGCCGGGGCCACCACTCATGAGGATACGACCACCTCGGTTCCCTCCCGTATCCGCCGATATTTCTTGGGACCCGAAATGGCACACGATCTTGCCCCTTCACAACCGCTTGAGCGGGTGATGCATATATAGATACATCCGTATTCAAGCGGTTTACGCTCGCTTTCTTCGCGCACTTGACTTTTGCCTCTCCGTCCTCGTTCAAAGTCTTTGCCTTCTTTTTCCTCATGGCGCCTTCCATCTCTGCATCCACCGCTGATGCCGCTACGGTGAAGAAGATCTCACATGTCGCACCGGAGGGCACCTTCCGCTTTCGGGTGGGGACCCCCACGCCGCGGTGCCTCTCTGATGAGATCCTTATCCACGTCTGGGCGCGGATGGCAGGTCTGGTCCCGCCATTCTCCAACTTCTTCCTCACCGTCCTCCATTTTTACAAAATCCACCACCTTCACCTCACCCCCAATGCCATCGTCTTCCATTCCATCTTCGCACACCTCTGTGAAATGTTCATGGGGTGATGCCGAATCTTCCTCTCTTCCGCTATTTCTTCCTTTGCCGCGGCTCCAACGACGGCGAGGTAGTGGGGAGTTGCTATTTCCACCTCCGGGACGGATTGGCCTCCCGCTATATTGCCTTCCAGCCCAAGTCCAATTGGAAGGCGTGGCCAATGACCGGTCAGATGTCAATGATGACAATGAGTCGATGCCCTAGGGTGCCCGCACGGGCAATGAGGCCTCGAAGTTGGAACTCACGGCCGAAGAGACGGCAGAGTTTCACAATGGCGGCCCGCCAACAGATCATGGACGCCGGATTAACCGTCGGCCAGTGACCCGGACTTCGTGGGTCCGAGAATCAACCCCTTCGCCGACGATCCGTCTGCGCATGGTAATACACACGCGGCATTTACATGACGCGACGCACCTTTGGCCGTAAGTCTTCGCTTTCCTTTGGCTTTTTCCGCACACATGCTTCTTTCTGCGCCTTCCCACTAACCGGCAGTCTTTCTTTATCTTTCGCCAGGTGCGGGAAACCTGGAGGGGCAAGTCATTAGCAGATGGCTTGCCGGATTGATGCCGCCGATTCCAAGCGGCTTAGACTTTCCAGCAGCGGCTCGGCCGCTCGCCGACTTGGAGCACGCGGAGCGCCTACAGATCGTCAGGCAGCTCCCGCCAATGGACTCCACCGGACCTGCCGTGGTGCCATCCCGCGGCCCGCTGGTGATCAGGGGAGCTATCACCGCCAGTGATCGGGCCGCGGGCAAGCGGCCAATTGCCCCAGACGCCACGGGCCCAGACCCCAAGAAGGTCCGCGCCGCGGACCAGACCCCCGCAAGGGGCGGAGACACAGGCCGCCCCTACCACGACTTCATCACCGGAGTCGCTGCCTCCTGTGGCGCCAGGCTGCCGCTTCACTCGCCTCCTTCCTCGTGGCCCCGACTACTATGGCGCTAACGCCACCACGGAGCCTGTGTCACCGCCCAATAGGGTGGGCTTACGCTCCCGACGGCTGCCTTCAGCTTGAGGGTACCGCCAAGGGCGGCTTTCAGACGCCTCAGGGCGCAGCTTACCCCACGCCCATCGGGCGATTTAAAACTTCCGCCCGGGTGCCTCCGACCGCCACCACTGAGAGGGTCGAGGAGGGTGACCCAAAGACAGCCTCTGGCATCTCGCCCGCACCGCCATTGCCCCCGCCGCGCGCTTCGTCGAGCTCTTCACCGAACTAGGCGACATGCACGCCTCGCTGGGCACCGTCCTCGCCACAACCGCCAGGCATGGCGCCAGACAGACCAAAGAATTGGCGTCAGTTAGCGGAAATGGGCGCGCGAGGCGAGAGGGCGGCTGCGGAATTGGCGCAGGAAAGGACCAACATGGCCGCCATGCAGCTGCGGGCGGAGAGGGCCGAGGCGGCGCTGAAGCACTCGGAACACGAGTCCTTCCGCCTGCGGCACAATCTCGCCATCATGCTCAAGAAGGCCTTTCAACGCACGAAGAGGTGCCTGGAGCCCTTGGGGGTGGCTCTGAATCTGCCCCTGGAAGACTCCGCCTTGCAATTTGCCCATGCGACCAACCAGGCCGTAGAGGTACTACGGGGGCTGCCCGCCGCCCTGGCCGCCCGCTCCGCTAGAGAGGGGCGAGAAGTTGCGATCATGGCCGCGACTTACGCTACTGTTGCGCCCGGCCAGCCAGCGACGCGCCTCGATCCAATGGTCGTGGTGACGGCCGGCGTTGAGGAGACGCGCCAGAGGAGGCGCGGCGCTGCAGCCCACCGAGCACGCGGGCTGCTGCTGCGGAGTGGAAGCAATGGTCATGGACGCTCCACCATGGCGGAGGAAGGAGAGGCGCCATGACCTTGACTGGCGATGAGTGAAGGGTCAAGTACCGCTTTAGTTCTTTTGGCTTCTTCTTCTTTTTTGTCTTATGTTGATCTACCTTCCTGCATACACCAACATCTAGACAAATATTAGCGTAATGGGTGTTTTTATTTGTTTTACCCGTATGTTTTATCTATCTTGCATGATCGAATTCGCTTGATTGAGCCACTGGGCGGCCAGTTTTTAACTTGGGCGGAATGCCTGACAAATGCCCAGGCTAGGGCAGTATTCCAGAATCCCTCCAGTAGTCCTATGTAGTTGTTGCGAACATAAACATAGATCATACAAGTCATACAGGACTTAGGCGAAGATGACCTTAAGTCTAGCGGAGTATGCGGAACGTAGTCCAGTCTTAGCATTAGGTTTTTATGCAAGATTGCCGCTGGTTCAAATCCCTTCGGAACTTATATCCCGATGATCTCCTGGAAACGTGCTGCAGCGTGGTGCGGCGAGGCAACATGTTTTCGGGAGTGTTTTTAGGCCAGCAGTACTCGACGGTGACGACCAGCGGTGCTTCAGGGAGCCAACCCGAGGCGTACGAGCCGTGTTTGAGCATCAGTCTCGACTCACACTCGGTCACACTCACCTGCCGGACGCCAACACTTAGCACTTTTCCTTCTACCATCAAGGGGTCGTTGGTTTTCGACACCCGCGACAATCACGCATAACTTGATCCATCTTAGTGCATGCATAAGCAAAGGGTTTTGAAGTGTAGCACAAGACACTTATCTGGCTTATGCACCATAGGGCGACCAGCCCCAGCGCCTAGGCGACGATGCGGAGCATCGGCGGCAAATTTCAAAGGCGTCAAGCGATCACTGGAGCATCGGGACCAAATTTCAAAGACTTGGGCGATGATGAGCTTTTCTTTGGAATGGATCGATGCTTTGATCTTCTTCCTGCGTGCACACACATCTATCGCAAAGACAAGCGGACATTATGCGTGGTGTCTATAGGGAGGATTTGAACAACATAAACCCTCGCGTGGGATCGTTATGGTCCGTTCTTATTGGATTCTAAGTCCGTGCGACCTTTCTGGGAGCCGAACCGCAGCGCTGCGTGGCCAAGAAGCGGGCTTCTTGGGATGGTAATAGGCCAACGACGCTCACGGTGACGATCAGCGGTGCTTCTAAGAGCCAACCCGAGGCGTGAGCCCGCTGCTCGAAGCGCCGTACAAACTCGCCTCCCTATATACCGTTTGCTTGCGCAGCGCCAAGGCCACCACAGATCGATAGAGAAATTCCAAATAGTCGGGACTAGCAACACCCACACGAAAAACTGCCCCTTGGGGCGCAAAGGAGATAAAAATGGTAAAGCAAAAGCCTTCAAGGCAACAACTTTACTAATCGCCAAGAGTCAGCCGATCACCGGGAAAGACCTACTCGAGGTCGACCAAAGCGAGTCATTGGTACTTACATTCTCTTTATGGATAGAACTTCCAGAACAACTCTATGTTGTAGGAATTCGCCGATTTTTCGCCGTCCTCGGGCTAACCGGAGCGCCCTGTGTCGAGATATCAAACCACCTTAAAGGGGCCCTCCCACTGGGAGACAGCTTTGTGTAACCCAAGATGCGCCTCAATCTCAAGAAGACCAGTCGCCCATCGCCAGTTGTCCTCTCGAGACCTGTGGCGTGGTACCACCGAGGCTTTTTGCGACATCGGGCGACGCGAAGGGCGGCCCTATCACGCACTTCCTCTAAAAGGTTGACTTCTTCTCGCCGGAGATCTTCTTGGCCTTCCTCGTTGAACGCCGCGACGCGCGGAGAACCGAGCGACAAATCGAGGGGAGAAACGCTTCCCAGATACCAAGAAGAAAGGCGCTCACATCGGGTTCGACCGGGCGTGGTGCGGCGACCACAAAGACAAATGGAGTTCTTCCATCCATCGCGCCCGCTAGGAGCCGATGAAACGCCCTTGTCTTGAGGCCCTTCAACACCGGTAGCGTTGGCGCGTGCTCTCGCTGACCATTGCTCTGGGTGGGCCACCGAAGCAAAACATACCTTGGTGCCCATTTCGTCGCAGAATTCCAAAAAAGCCGCGCTGGGGAACTGGGTCCCATTGTCGGTGATGATGCGGTTGGCGACTCCAAAACGGGTGAAGATCCCGTGCATGAATTTGATAGCAGCGGAAGCAATGATGGCACGTACTGCTTCGACTTCGACCCACTTGGTGAACTTGTCGATGGCGACGAAGAGATGGGTGAAGCCCCATGTGGCTCGCGGGAACGGGCCTAGGATATCCAGCCCCTAATACCGCGAACGGCCAGGAGAGTGAGATGGTTTGCAGAGCTTGGGCTGGTTTGGGTCCGCTCGTGAAGAACTCGACAAGCTTCACATTCCTCACCACCGCAAGCATCCCGGAGGCGAGGGCCAATAAAATCTTGGCGAAACGCTTACCGACTAGCTGCTCGCCGACATATGGCTCCCGTGATACGCCCATGGATATCGAGAGCAGCCGCTCCCTTCTTCCCGAAAGTGATGCACTTCAAGAGAACTCCGTTTACGCTCTCGGCGATATAGGTCCCCACCTACCGAGTATAGCACTTGGCCCACGTGCAATCTTCTCACCGAGGCATCATCGCCGGGATCACTTGGTCACGCAGAAGGCTAGGATAGGATCCATCCATCGACCTTCCTCGCTGCGCGGGCGAACACTTGCTTTCGCCTGCATACTCATTGGGCCAAGCTTTTCACCGGTGTCAGATCGGCAAGACCGCCGCTTCCTCCGGACTGGGAAATTTGGCGGCACGCCGCCTTCCCGTGAATCGGAGGTCGCGGCAGCACCGCTTCCCGCCGAGCCGGAGGCCACTACGCCATGTTGTCGCCCCGCCGAATCGGGGCTGCGACAGCGACACCATCATCCCCACCTGAACCGGGAGTTGCGATGGACGGTCACGATAGTCTTTCTTCGAAGTCCCCGATCGGAACAGAAGCTTTTACAGACGCGAGCTATGAAAGCCCGTCCGCGAGGTGGTTGTCGCGTCGAGGGATATGAACATACCCCAATCCTTCAAAGTGGCGCTCCATTTTTCGGACCTCCGCCAGGTACGCCGCCATGGTGGGGTCAGAACACTAGAACTCCTTCCGCGCTTGGTTGATGACTAGCAGGGAGTCACCCTTGACTTGGAGACGCCGGATGCCCAGCGCCGAGGCGATACGCAACCCCGCACAAGGCCCTCATATTCAGCTATGTTGTTTGTGGCCTTGAAGTCGAGGGCGACCACATACTGGAGGGTGTCACCGGTCGGGGAGACCAGGACAACCCCACTTTCGCCTTCCAAATCTGAATGAGCCATCAAGAATAAGGTCCAGGAGAAAGCGGGTGCTTCTTCTAGCCAGGAGTGGTGGGGAGTCCACTCGGCGACAAACTCCGCCAGCTTCTAACTCTTGATGGCGGTACGGGGTACAAATTTGAGGTTGAACTCCCCCAGTTCCACCGACCACTTAGCGATACGGCCTTCGGCTTCACGGTTGCCAGGAGAATTTCGCAGAGGGTAGGCCGTGACCATGGTGATTTCTCGCCCTTGGAAATAATGCCGCAACTTCCTGGATGCCACCAAGACCGTGATACAAGATTTTTTGAGCCTTTGATATCGAGTCTCCGCTTCATGCAACACCTTGTCGATGTAGTAGACCGACTTTTGACACCTTCCTCTCTCAAGAATTCAAAGATCAAGGCCACCACCTCGGGGTGGCAAAGAATGTACAGGAGCATGGCTCGCCTGATGCAGGGAGACCAAAGACGGGGAGAGGAGAGGTATTGCTTCAAGTCTTCAAATGCCTTCAGGCCTTCATCTGCCCACTCAAAGTGGTTAGTTTTCTTCAACAATTTTGAACAGAGGCAAACTTCTCTCTCCCAACCGCAATGAACCACCCTAGGAAGCCAGCAACCGCCAGCATCGAACTCGCTTTGAGTCACACCGCGCTTCATGTGCTCAATGGCCGCTTATCTTGTCGATTGGCTTCGATACCTTGCTGGACACCAGAAACCCAAAGCCTGCCTGAGGGCACACCAAACACACACTTTTTTCGGGTTGAGCTTCGCACGCTTCTTCCGGAGGTTAGCAAAGGTTTCTCCGTGTCCGATTAGTTCTTCGCTTTTTTTAATCTTCACAACTAAGTCATCAACGAGACTCAAGATTTCGCCCTATCTCATGCAAGTGAAAGTAATGTGCATGGCACGTTGATGAGTGGAACCAAAGATTCTTAAACCAAAAGCCATTCTAACATAGCAATAAACACCGTAGGGTTACAAAAGCGCTCTTCATCTTCTACCGCCATGCTAACTGGTGGTACTGAGTACGCTGGCCCGTAAAGCACAAAGCTCAGACCGCCGTGAGTCAACAATGAGGTCGACTCATGGGGGTAAGGATCCTTCGCAGCCTTGTTGAGGTCGGTGAAGTCGGCACACATGCGCCATCTCCCGTTGGACTTCTTGACAAGCACGGGGTTGGCAAGCCACTCAAGTGAGAGACTTCGACTATCCTCACAAGATCGCCTTCTCTACTCCTCCCGAATGGCATCTTGTCGCCCGGCTACCGCCTCCCGACCTTTGCCGGACCGGCGTTCTCGAAGCGCAGTAATCGGTGCTCAATCACCTCCTCGGGGACCCTAGTCATGTCGGACGGTTGCCGTGCGAACATGTCGGAGTTAGATCGAGGAAGGTGACGAGCGCCTTCCTATTTGGCGCCGAGGCCGGGCGCCAATGTTGACGGTTCGGGCTCGCCACACTGTATGGCGACACCTTAACCTCACCGGCAGAGCTGTGAGGCGTGGGTCCGGCCCGAGGGGCTCCCGAGTCGTGGCGGCCGACACGCCGACGCAGTGCCGCCGCCAGTCCTATGCCCGCCAGGCGCCAGAAGGCCTCCGACCTGCCCACTGAATTGTAATGGGGCCGCTGCCCCTAGATCTTCACCACCATGTAGGCGAGCGGGTTGCCGCCATGAACTTGACCAACGCCGGGCCAAGCAGAGCATTGTAGGAGGTTGAAATCGGCGGCCTCAAGTCCACCATCTCGGCAGCAGTAATTGTCCTCCCCAAGGTGACGGGAGGTGCACCCACCCAGGCATTAAACCAGCCTGTGGCTACCTCAAGAAAGGCAGAGCCGGACGCAGATCTGGCCATGGATCTGGAGTGCCAGAACGCCAAGAGGACAGAGGTTGATGGAGCTCCCCGTCCACCAAAGACACGCCCAACCGTACATTTTGGATGGTGGGCGATACCACGACGGAGATGCCCTAGGCCGGTGGTGCTTTGGTGGTCACCGACCGAAGTGATCGCTCTCCGACCACTTCAAAGATCCGACCCGCCTCGAGCTTGATGTTTGGCGATATTTCTCTTCACCGCTTGTATGCGGCGTTGGAGGAAAAGGTGGACGAGCCACCATGGATGTACGCCACGGCGTGGTCCGCCTGCTGGAAGGCCAGCGAGGCGGGATCCTCGTCTTGATTGTCGTCGGGGCGGTGTTCCTTGAGCTGCTTCTCCACCATTTTGCTCACGACCCGACAGCTATCCAGGTCATGAGTGTTGGTCCGATGGATGGGGCAGTAGAGTTCGCCCTCTTTTTGCTCACGGCGATCGTTCTCACGACCGCGACGGTTATCGCGTCGATCCCAGCGATCATCACGCCGGTCACGGCGGTTGTCACGCCGGTCACGGCGGCTCGTCATACGGCCACGGCGGCGCTGGCGACGCTGGGTCCTCGCTGTCAAGGCCGACGGCCAAGACACGCTTAGTCTCTCCTGCCTTGCGCTTCCGCGCTTTCTTGCTCCACATGGTCGAACCTTCGAGGTTCCGATTGGCCCTGCCTCAGCCATCCTGGGGCCCAAAGGCCGCCCTTGCTCTCCGCGGCCACAAGACACTTATGTGCGAGGGAGAAGAGCTCGAGGTGGTACCGATGGTCCCGTGGCCATCTTCTCCTTCATCTTACGGCCTCGAACGCCTTCGAAGGCAATGACGATCGATTGTTCAAATGTGGGGATCAGACACAGGCAAGTGGCAAAACTGTCAGATTAAGTCGCGCAGACTCTTCTTCTCGCCTCCAGGCATGGAGGTCGCCCTCCACGCCTGGCCAAGAATGAGCCTTGAAAGTTGGCGATTTAAGAGGTCAAGACAACCTCCCACGAGTGCACCGACCCTGGGAGGTTTAATAGCCAAGAACGGCAGAGCCCGCCAAGGCCATTGGGAGGTAGTTGGCCATGATCTTTTCAGACCGCCACCGCCAAGACTACTGTGGTATAAATCTGCAAGAATTCCTCCGGTTGGTGGTGCCACATACTTTCTATGGACGCCGGCGAACTCGTCTGCCACGCCACGCAGGCAAACTGTCGGGAGAAGGCTCTGCACCCGACGCCATAAAGGGAGCCCACCTACCACCGAGGCCCTGCCCAGAGACCATCCTCGGCGCTGGGGCTTGGTTCTCACAGAGCCGGAGGAGTGGACCTCTCCTTGTCCGAGAGTGAGAGTCACGGAGGGACTCTCACCGCCGAGGCTATCTGCTTCAAGGCAAGCTGCCTCGATCAAGGCATGCAAGTGACAGCGACCACGAGGTCATCACTGCATACGCCGACGGCTTTCATCTAGGTGTGATCGAGGTCCCCACGGCCCCTTGCGAACCGGACCACGCTTCTCGCCCCGCCCGCCCGCCGAGTCGCTCCATTAGGGCGCTAGACACTGGTGCGCCAAGATGCGCCCCAGTAACGGCGCCGACGGTACCCGACCGGTCGGGGAGCCCTACCCGGAGTTAGGTCGCGTCCACGAGACCGGCGATGCTCCGTAGCCACGGGGTGGCCGGGGAGTCTCCTGCGAGTTCCACCGGAGGGTGGTCCAAGAGGAGGCGAACCGCATGCGTGTTCGGGCAGAGTGGTCGCCTCCATGGCTACCGGCGCCAAGCACGGAGGCTCCGGCCTTAAAGGAGCAACACCGCCACCTCGGCAGGGCGGGTGAGACGATCCTTCGTCCGGCGAGATCGCTAGGACGCACTGGCGACGCCGCTTCGCCCAGCTTTTGATCGCCGAGAACCCGCCATCTCCAGATGCGCTGGCTTGCTTCCAAATCACGGACACCAAGTCCGCCGGAGTTAGCCGAAAACCAACCACTAGCCCCTCATTTAGCGCCCGCTTGCCAGATTCCACTCAGACAGTCCCGAGTCTGCAGACCGGTTTGGTTTAGTAGGAGGGCGCCTTCATACCGCAAACCCTAGCGAGTGAAAACCCTAATGACTCCCACACGAAGGACTCTGGAGTTTATGGACTAAGATGACACACGATTTTACCTGTGTTCAGCCCCTCAACCCCGGGTAATAGCCTTACGTCCTGCTAGATCTTTTATAGAGTGTTTGAAGCTAGCACAGAGCCCCTGTTACAAGTTCTTCCTTGGGTTCTACAAATGAATTCTGATCCTTCGACCCCCTTCCCCATGCACCGTGAGGGTCCTTATATAGCCCAAAGCTAACGGGGTAGGTAAAAGGGGGGTCATCATGCTGATCTTCATACATTTATTACTCCTTCCCGTGCTGTCCCGTTCCTCTAGCCTCATTAAATGCCGACGCATGGCTTCACCCGGTCCGCCCGGGATGTGATCCCTTGGTGACGGGTAGGTGAGAGGCGTGAGAGGATTGGGCTTGTATCAGAATTCCTTGTAATCGACGGACCTGACACCGCAGACCCGCTTCTGACATAGTACGACCGGGGAAGGAGACTTCAAGGCGAAGCCACCACATCCCACCTTTTGCCTTTGGCGGGCGAAGCAGAGCGCCCGCCCACTGCCGCCTTCGAACGCCACATGGGCCGACGCCGGGCGGCGCGTTAGCCACACGCCGCCAAAGCCGCCACGGGCCGGTGTCGGCGAAGCGGGCGCTCGCCATCTGCCGCCTCAACGCCACGCGGCCGACGCCGGCGTAGTGGCGTGTTTGCCCACACGCCGCCAGGCCGCCACGGGCGGGCGCCGCGGCGGGCGCTCGCCACCGACGCTTCAACGCCACGCGGCCGACGCTATGGCGGGCGTGTTTCCATACGGCCGACAGCCGCCACGTACGGGCGGGCGAGTGAGCAGGCGCCTCGCCCCACCGCTGCTCGAACGCCACGCAGTCGACGCCGACGGCAGGCGTGTTTCGCCATACGCCCGCCAAAGTCGCCACGTGGGCCACACATGCTTTTGTGCGGCGGAGAGGGTACCCCAGCGTAGAGTACGCTGACACATATACTCATCTTAAGTTTGACTGATATCATGAGACAGAAAAAAACATATAACTAAGCATTGTTAAGATTCGTCTGATGTGATCTTTACATATATTCGGAAGTCAGCATGTCTTGGTAGGGAGTCAAGAGTACTCGGGACATATCCAAGTATACGTGAACCTATAGAGTTGGATATTTAAAGATTTGGAACTTAAATCGGATGGTGATCCGAATTTTGATGGGTTTCGAGTTCCTAATGTGCATCTAATGTAGAGCCTATTGTGAAGTGTTTATTTAAAGTGAGGAGGTGATGGCTTTAAGGTTAGTAGACACCATAAGAATTTGGAATTCCCAAAACACTAGCCGCCACACCTAGGGATGGCAATGGGGACCTGTTCTCGATCCCCAAGGAATTCTCTATTAGGGACTATATGGAAGAAATCGCCTCAAGGATGGAAACGGAAAATTATTCTTCTCCGTTGGGATGGCGGGACGGGATCGGAATTTTTTTCTCATGGGACCTTGCTAGATCCAAATTTAGTTTAGTCCAATTTAGTTATTAGATTGCAAACATATTCTCTAGCCCATCATATTCATATTTTCATAAACGGGATAACATAATCTTCAATGAATGCATGCATTCTTTTTTTCCTTATCTATTGATATGATTTAGAGTTAAAATGGCTATAAGAGCTCTTCTCTTGTGTGAAATTTTCGCAGGGATGGGTCCCCGATGGGGCCCCAATACCCGAACGGGGATGGGGACGGGGGGATTTTCTCCCCGAGACGGGGAATGGGGACGGGACGGGAAAATTTTGATCATGGGACGGGACTGGAGGTACTCCCCGGCGGGGAATAGCCCCGTTGCCACCCCTAGCCACACCACCTTCGCCCAAAACCGCACACATAACAAGTAGCAATCCGGCAAGGTGGTATCCTCGCCCTGCATCATAAGGCAATATCCTGGTTATCTAATATAAGAGATTGCTAATACCTTGTATAGATGTTGCCTTGTATAGGCTTTTCTTGTATGCCCTTATATTCATGTATATATACTGGCCCATTGGCTTCATGATCAATACAAGTGCTATTCATAACATAGTATCGTGAGCATTACGGTTAGGTTATATTTCTGGCGCTGCACTTGCGCTATCTTCTTCTTCGCTTGCCGCCCGACGGATTATGCTCGAGCCGATCGCTTGCCCCACGCCGCTGCCCGCCTTCCGCTTCTTGATCCGCTCGCTTAGCTTCCGCCGCTCCACTGCACACTAATCCGCTCATCGGCTGTCGCTGCCGCTTCGCGACTGGGTTGCCGCTCAAGGCTGACTCTGGCCATAATGACCGGCCGCTTCAATGATTTCGTCTGCAAGGCCCGGCCGTTGATTCTCGTTTCGCCATTCCCGCCGCTTGATTCTGCTTCTCCGCCGCCCGAGCGGTTGCTCGCTCTCCTCCGCATTGGAATTTCAAGATGCGCCACGGCCGGGTCGGTGAGTTCGGTCTAATTCACCGCAAAGAAAAAAATGTCATCGCTTCATCGGTTTTTTTCGGGATCGCTTCGCTCTCGCTGTCCTGTTATCTTTCATGGTCTCAATTATCGAGACCGGTTCTTCATATGCGCCTTCACATGCGTGGTCAGCGCCTGTGGGAGTTTCTTACCGGTGAGCTATCATGTCTGCCTCGTCTTGCTCCCCCTGCCATACCTATTATTCCTAAGGAGGCCGATGATGATGCGCGCCAGAAGGCCTCTGATGATTATGTCGATGTCAGGAGTCTTTTTCGCACTCGCCATCGTCAAGAAGACATGGATTGATGAAGATGCTCGTGTCTCTGCTATTCTGGTTGCTAGCATGAAGGTACATCTTACGGGTGATATTGTTGCTTTGTCTTCAGCATAGTTGATGTGGGCGCATCTTCATGATCGTTATGAGCCTACCGGAGACTCTTCTTTACTCTTGTCACAGCGACAGAGCACCGCCACAAGCAGGTGATTCTACTCGTGGATGAGTTCTATGCGCAGCCTATCTTCGATATGGCGCCGCCTGATTCACTGGGTCCAGAGGTTTGCCGACTTGCCGCTGTTGTCAACGCCAAGACTCTCATTTGGAGCTTCGTCAGATTCACGACTTCTGACACGCCTTCGGCCGAATTTGCGCAAATTGCGCTCAGCTTGCTTGCTCGTCATCCTCGTGTGACCTTGTTGGAGGCCCTTGCTGCTATTCGTACAGAGGAGACTCGTCTTCGTGGTGCAGGCATGCTGGTGTCTCCCTCAGTCCTGATGACACCTCGTTCTACTCCTCCGTCAGTGGTGCCTCCTCCTGTTTCGACTAGTGGGGGCGGAGGTCTTCACTGCACCTACTGCGATAAAAACGGTCATGTGGAGCTGTTCTGCTGAGAGGACTCCTCCTCAACGAACTTCTGCTGACCTTGACTCCACTCAGGAGATTCTTATGCTCCTACGTCGCTTGGCTTCTTCCACACGCATGTGTTCTACCGGTTCTCGCTACTCGCCTTCCAAAGGAGAGACCACCCTCCTCAGGTAACACACCATGCATTCTTGACTCTGGCGCTTCTTTTCATATGACATCTGATCCCACGAGTCTACATTCCATTAGTCCTCTTGTTGCTCCTACCATTGTGCAGACCGCAGATGGTACTTCTCTTTCTGTTGCAGGACGAGGCACTCTTTTGTCATCCTCTTTTCATGTCTCTGCTGTTTCTTATGTTCCCAAACTGACCATGCAGCTAATATCCACTAGCCAACTTACTGATCATGGTTGTCGGGTTATTCTTGATTCTGACTCTTGTGTTCAAGATCGCCAAGACGGTGCTCTAGTTGGGATCGCCCGCCGCCATGACCTCAGCCTTTTTGGGAGCTTGATCGCTTCATCTTCCTTCCGCCGCCTCTGCCATCTCTGCTTTCTCCATCGCTTCAAAGATCCGCTGCTTCCTCTACTGGATCTTTTGCTCAAGGGCATCACCATTTGGGACATCTTTGTGGTTCAAGCTCTGCCTTCTTTAATTCGTCGTGGTCTTTTAGGCTCGTGGTCCTGATGATGTCTCTCTACATTGTACGGGTTGTAAGCTTGGCAAACAACTACAACTTCCCTATCATTCTAGTGAGTCTATATCCCAGCGTCCTTTTGATCTTATTCATTATGATGTTTGGGGTCCAACTCCTTTTGTTTCAAAAGGGGGTCATAAATATTATATTCTTTTTATAGATGATTTCTCTCGCCACACTTGGATATATTTTATGTCCTCTCGTAGTGAGGTTCTCTCCATCTATAAGACTTTTGCCACTATGATTCGTACTAAGTTTGATTCTCCCATTCGTGTTCTTCTCGCTGACTCGGCAGGGGAGTATCTGTCAGGAGCTCTTCGAAGTTTTCTTGCTACACATGGCACTCTTCTCAGTTTTCTTGTCCTGGTGCTCATGCTCAGAATGGTGTGGCTGAGCGCAAGCATCGTCATTTTCTTGAGACAACTCGTGCTCTTATGCTTGCTTCCGTTGTTCCGCCTCACTTCTAGGCTGAGGCTGTTTCCACTGCCACCTACTTGACCAATATCCAACCTTCTTCTACTCTAAAGGGTGGGATTCCAGTAGAGTGTCTTTGTGGCATGCCTCCTGATTATTCTGGACTTTGCCTTTTTGGGTGTGTGTGCTATGTTCTTCTTGCACCTCGCGAACGCACCAAGCTGACTGCTCAGTCTGTTGAGTGTGTCTTTCTAGGCTACAGTGCTGAGCATAAGGGATATCGTTGTTGGGATCCTGTTGGTCGACGCATGCGGATCTCACGGGATGTCACTTTTGATGAGTCTCGTCCCTTCTACCCTCGTTCTTCTTCTTCTACATCCCTTGTTGAGCCACTGTCTTTCCTGACTTTTCCTGATACTCCAGTTGTCACTTTTCCTCTTTCACAATCAGCGTCTCCTTTATCGTCGGTTCCTTCACCGCCAACCTCTCCTCCATAGGTCTCTTCCGATATTGTTCCTTCCTATCCTCTATACTACACTCGTCGTCCTCGAGCTAAGGATTCTTCTGATGTGCCATCCTCTTCTTTTGATGAGTCATCTTCTTCAGTGCCTCCTCCCCGTTACACTCTTTGCGATCGACAGTCTATTCGGCCTCCTGAGCGCCTTGGCTTTGTTGATGCTGCTCTAGCCGAGCCGACTTCTTACCGTGATGCTGTTATTCATAAGGAATGGCAGCATGCGATGGCGGAGGAGCTTGCCACTCCTGAGCGCACTGGCACGTGGGATCTTGTTCCACTTCCTCCACGTGTCCGTCCCATTACATGCAAGTGGGTCTATAAGATTAAGACTCGCTCTGATGGTTCTCTTGAGCGCTACAAGGCTCGTCTTGTGGTGTGTGGTTTTCAGCAGGAGCATGGTCGTGATTATGATGAGACTTTTGCACCTGTGGCTCACATGACCACTATTCGCACTCTACTTGCTATGGCCTCTATCCGTGAGTGGTCCATTTCTCAGCTTGATGTCAAGAATGGCTTTCTTAATGGTGAACTGCATGAGGAGGTTTATATGCAACCACCACCGGGGTATTCTGTTCCTGAGGGCATGGTTTGTCGGCTTCGTCGCTCTCTTTATGAGCTAAAACAAGCCCTTCGTGCTTGGTTTGAGCGTTTTTCTCCTGTGATCACTGCAGCTGGTTTTTTTGCAAGTGCTCATGATCCTGCGCTCTTTGTTCACACTTCCTCTCGAGGTCGGACTCTTCTCCTTCTATATGTTGATGACATGATCATTACTGGAGATGATTCTCAGTATATTGCCTTGTAAAGGCTCGTCTCAGTGAGCAATTTCTCATGTTCGATCTTGGTCCTCTTCAATACTTTCTTGGGATTGAGGTTTCTTCTACATCTGAGGGCTTCTTTCTCTCCCAAGAGAAGTATATCCATGATCTTCTTGATCGTGCTTCTCTCACTGATGAACGTACTGCTGAGACTCCTATGGAGCTTAATGTTCACCTTTGATCTACTGATGGTGAACCTCTTGAGGATCCTACTCGCTATCGCCATCTTGTTGGGAGTCTTGTTTACCTTGGTGTCACTCGTCCTGACATTTCGTATCCAGTCCATATCCTGAGTCGGTTTGTTTCTGCTCCTACTCAGCTCCACTATAGTCATCTTCTTCGTGTTCTACGATATCTTTGTGGAACTATTTCTCGTCGCCTTTTCTTTCCACGCCCAGCTTCTTTACAAGCCAGCATACTCGATGCTACCTGGCTAGTGATCACCAGATCGCTCGGTCTCTTTCTCGCTTATTGTGTTTTTCTTGGTGGTTCTCTCATTGCTTGAAGACTAAAAAGGCATGCAGCTTGTTCGAAGTGCCGAGGTCGAAGTTGCGGGCTATGGCTCTTTTGACAGCAGAGATTACTTGGTTGCGGTGGTTACTTGAGAATTTTGGTGTTTCTGTTTCTACACCGACTTCTCTTTTATCAGATAGTATATGTGCTATTAGCATTGCTCGAGATCTAGTGAAGCATGAGCTCACAAAGCATATTGGTGTTGATGCTTCTTATATGCGGTCACAAGTTCAGTATCAGGTTGTGGCTCTCCAGTATGTGCCTTCAGAGCTTCAGTTGGCAGATTTCTTTACGAAGACACAGACTAGAGCTCATCATAACTTTTATCTCTCCAAACTCAGTGTTGTAGATCTACCATGAGTTTGAGGGGGGTGTTAAGGCAATATTCTGGTTACCTAATATAAGAGATTGCTAATACCTTGTATAGATGTTGCCTTGTATAGGCTTTCCTTGTATGCCCTCATATTTATGGATATATACTGGCCCATTGGCCTCATGATCAATACAAGTGCTATTCATAATACGTACGTGTGGATACCTTGTAGGCATTGCTGCGAAGCATCAATGCTAGAACAATCTGTAACCTGTGAAGGTGACGAGTATAATCCACAACCTACGACGATCACAAGCTAGGAGCTGTTGGAGGAGGTACAAGGTTAGTACAACTACAACCGTATCAATACGATACATGGACTTTACTTCCGTTACGGGTTTACATGTCTACTGATAATTTTGTGAACTATAACTTACAATGATTACTTCGTTATGCAGTAAAGAATTTTAAATTTATACTAGATTAGCCTATCTATTCTCTTTCTGGCTGGTCGGATCGGAAGGCGGGCACGCATTTGTGGTGTGGCCAAGCCAGGTGCTGGCGATGCTTCTTGCGGTAGCGGGCCGATGGTGAATGGTGGCTGGCTCGAGTAGGAGCATAGGCAAAGCAACTAAGAGACAGAGCAGTAGCCAGCGAGTATGACAGAGAATGGACGAAGAAGAAAAGAGAAAAAAAAAGAAAAGAAAACATGTGAGCTTCGAAGGATTGAGTCCTCTCTTGCTAACTAGATTTGTTGTGTCATTGCCACGATGTTGACCACGTTATCCGCTTTAGTATGGAACCGTCTCCAAAACTGTTTTTGGTTATGTAGATGGTTTTTAAAAGTTAATTGGTATATAAACGGTTTTGTAGATTTGTGGTAAACACACGCTTAAAGTTCAATGGGTAAGAGTAACTCCAACCCAAATCTCTATATTTTCCCCCTAAATCAATCATTTAGGGGTGGTATAAAAATTAGAGGTACACTATATTAAATTTGTCTCCAACCCACACTCCCTATTACTCACCCCTATTATTTATCTAAACATTATTATTACTTTGCACCCATGAATTATTATTTTAAAATGAATAAAAAAATACCAAAGAAAATAGTAGAGGCAAAGAGAAAGCCTTTAGATGTAGGGGTGAGAAGGGGCCTCCCTAGAATATGGACTACAAATAGGGGTTGGGTTGGAGCTCATATTTTTTTAATTCTCCTTATAATTTAGGATAGAGGGAGATTTAGGGGATGAGTTGGGCTTGCTCTAATAAGACCTATTCAACTTTTGATATAGATACCTTTTAAAATATTCAAATTGGATACATAAAAAATTATATATATAGATTTGTCTAGAAAAATATTTATATAATATTATAGTTTTATTAATTTTTATATTTATATTATATTGAAAACTAGTGTTATATATTTAGGGACTACATCGATGCCTAAAACTGTATGTTTTTGTTGCCGGGGTAGCTAGCCAGAATTTTCACAGCAATAAAAGTTGTCGCCACATGTTGCCGTGAAAATTTGGCGAGACAGATAGTCGCCGTGAAAATCTTTAGCATGCCTCAAGTAGAGGCTGGTAGCCTGGTTCATCTTGCATCTTTCTTTACTCAGTTTTACAGTTTATATTGTTCAGCGGTTTGAACAGTCGATTTTGATTTTCCTTACGACCAACCCAATTGGCACGGTTGTGCCTAACAAGAGGAAAGCCTTTTCTCAAAGCAACCGTTGGATCATCATTCATCGGAGGAACCGAATGGAACGGATAATATTTTTAAAAATAATGTCTTTTTGTTAATTTTACAAAATTAATATGCTGATGTTTTTTTTACAAAAATAGACTATGTACTGTGTCGATATTTAAAATAGCGACAACCTTTGTCGCTAAACAAACTAACACGGCATGTGGACATCTGTTGCAGTTCGATTTGATGGCAAATGGTGACATTGCACTCTATCATTGTTTCAAGCCAGCCTTTAAATTGAATAAATCTGTCTCTCTTCTAAATAAATTTGCAAAAATAGCTTTCTCCTTGACCGCGAAAGGCACGGTAGACGACATGTGTCCCCTGTTGTGTCCGTGTACAACGTTTGTTGTATAGATATAGGGAAATTGGGTGATGTTTTTAGTTTGAACAAAATAATTTGATGCCTTCATGACACTTTAAAATAGAGGTGTGAATTACATAACACGTAGGGTTTGGTGAGGTGCATATGTTCGCCCCACTACTCCTACGGTACAAATGACAACATTCATGAACCGTTAACCCGAACTAAAGCTAAAATACATGTGCGTCTTTTAGAATAAAAAACATTGGAGGAATAATAAGAAATCAGGCTTAGGATCATATATATACTTACACGGATATTCGAGCATATATAGTACGCTCTAGCAATAGTGTCCAAATATGTGGACTAGGGGTGAAAACGGAGCGAATAATATCCGACCGTATCCGTATTCGGTGATCCGCTTAGAGAAATGGCAAAGAATCGATATCCGACGGATACGGATAATTATCCGGATCGGGCAAACGGATACGAGCGGATATGGGGACGGATATCCGACGGATACGGAAGCGATACGGATATCCCAGATCCGGATATCCGTGATAGTCATCGTGTCTCCGCCTCAGCAGCCTCCAGAGCGGAGCTGGATGGGCCCGAGGCCCAACACTTTAACGGAAACATAAGGTAAGATTTCGCTACCTTATGTTTATTTTGAACACTATTCTATAAGTTTTGTTATGTTTGTGGATTATGTACTCTAAATCCTAATATTCGTGGTTGAAAATTGTGTTTTCGCTCGTCGATATTATCCGACTAAATATTCGGTTTCGCTTCCGCTGATCCGACTCCGATTACTATCCGCTTTATTATTATCCGATACCGATTTAATATCCGATCCGTTTTTAAATTATCCGTATCCGTATCCGTATCCGGGTGAAAAAAATATGAGCGGATATGGAAATATCACTATCCGACCGAATCCGCTCCGTTTTCATCCCTAATGTGGACTGAACATCCACACGAGACCACCGCTGTCCATAGCATAAGCAAAAACTCCAGTGGTACATGTGCATCATTGCAAGATCTATAATGATAGATTCTGTCTTCTTGACAACTCACTTGTGCTTACGAAGCAACTCCACGTAGTCGGACATCCCCAATAACAACGGAGTTACATCGTCTACCTCTCTTCTTTTTCCTCGTTTTAGAATAAGGTCGCCTTGCCTTGTTGGTAGACTGCCTTGTTTTATAGCCAGTTCTAATGCGTGTTGTAAAATCACTTAGAAAAGCGAGTGCCTGAAGATCCGCGGAACAAGTAGATGCAAATGCTGAAACAGCTGACTCCACTCCCTTCATGAATCCAAAGACGCTGACATGGTATGACGGGCTATAAGCTCCTGGTTTTTCTAATGATATGTCCTTACCGATCACTATGAAATTACTGCTTATGCCGGTTCACTTCACTTGCTGTGCACAGGGTTAATTCATCTCCCGCGCAGCGAACAGATTCCGTGAATCCAGACCGAGGCTGAAAATCAGTCATGAGCTACGATTTGGGTCCCTTTGACACCACGAATTCCGATAGGCGAAGCTGCTAATTCCCAATGTCCAGCGTTGCAGCTCATGAACTATGTATGCTCTTAGATGATTCCTTGTTTCTGTAGCCAATCAGTTATTAGCCACTGAAGATGGGTTGTTGGAGTGAGATTCTAACTACGAGTTGTTCAATGCCGTACCTTGGGAGGGGTGTAAAACATTCACAGAGTGCTACGTCGCAGTTCTTCCAATGTTGGTCTTTTTTAACGAGAAGAATTATGAACCTCTTTTATTTATTATGAAGAAACGCTAAGCTAAATGGTAACTGTTGTTAATCTCCTAAAAAAAGTGTTTTTTTAAAGATCCTCAGATTTATACTAATAAAACATGGATATAACACAAGTACTCAACTTTTACACTGAAGATTTTAGATGAATTACATGTTATCATTTAGTCTTTAGATTCTGTTTGTTTAGATTTAGGCTTTTTGGCTTATAGGTTAAAACCAGCCTTTTGGTTTAAACAACTTAAAAGCTATTAGCTTTTGTACGTGATAGAGGTGGGTAATTTTATCTAACTTTAGTGTTATTAGACTATCTCCAGCGGTATCCCTTCAGCTTCCAAATCCCTTCGCAGACAGATCCTAAGCACTCCAACGAATTCCCTTCACGGTTCCCTTTGGAAGGGATTTGGAGAGAGAATCTGTTCAGAAAGAGATTCTCTCTCCAATCTCTATACAAAACCCTTCGAGGGGATGCTGCTGGAGATGATAGGAATGAAGGGAATGAATATGGGGAAGGGAATGAGGGAAGAGAAGGGAATGAAAAGAAATTGCTGGAAATAGTCTTAGTCTAAAACCAACAATTAATAAGCCAAAAAAACCTCTCTCAAGTGGCTTTTGGCTTTTAGTTATATGGAGATTTATCGCTTTTGAAAAGTCCAGATAAAAAGCTACTCGTTTGTTTAGGCTTTAGCTTTTAAGCCTGTGAAAAAGCCCAAACAAATAGGGCCTTAGTCTATGAATGTGTTGAACTTTTTAGTCTATGTGTTGAAATCTTTTATCTTCCTCGCCAAAGACTCTAGATCTTGCAACATCATTATGATTACTAATCATCGCGATAGTGGTAGGTAGATTGTCGGTGATCTCCATTGATGTGTAGGTCTTATGTCTAAGTGGGCATGTTGTTCATCGGAAGAAAATAAGAGGAGATTTATTTATACCCAGCTTGGCCCAAAGTCAGCATCCAGTGTAATCATTGCCATCGTCGTCCAAGTGAATCGCCCGATGAAACCCATCACGAGTAAAAAAAAAATCCAGCTAAAAACTCAGTGAAGAAGAGCAAACTAGAGCAACTTGAAAAAACAAAATAAAAGTATTACTTTTGAAAAGAGTAATGCTACCCCACGCTATATCATTGGAATGCTTCCAACGGTATAGGCATGTTTCACTAGGTTTCAAGATGTTCCACTCACATTTCGTATGTTTCATTAGGTTTCAAACGGGTTTCATAAATGTTTCAGCGTGTCTTGACAAATATCAATTTTCTAACATAAAACTATAAGTTTCGTTCAGTTTCAAATTTGAAAACTTTATTTAAAATGAGATTTAAAAGAATTTCAAATAAGTTTCAAGAGACTAACTTGAAAATTTCATAGTACATTTTACAAGTTTCAAATTAGTTTCACAAGGTTTTAGCTTGTTTAAACAAATTTCGTTAGGTTTCAAATGATTTGAAGCTTGCTTAAAAAAGAGTTTCAGAATAATTTCAACTAATTTCAAAAGGCAAAATTCAAAATTTCAAAGCATGTTTTGCAGATTTCATATGGTTACAACATATTTTAAAATAAATTCAAAAAAATATAAGTTTTGTCCTGTTTCAAATTTGAAAACTTGATTAAAAATAAGTTTAAGAAGAATCTCAACCGAGTTTCAAAAAAACCAACTTCAAAGTTCCAAATTGTCGGGGATTGGATAAATTACCATAAGGACCATCGTGCTCTAAAGTTCTTCTTCACCGCATTACTCCCTTTGATGTCGCCCCAAAGGAAGATCCTCGAACGGACCAAATACGACCATACCCGGCCCCATGAGCAAGTGGCTTAGCCCTTCAAGCATGATTGTTCGGGCTGGCGGTCAAGGTCGGTTACGACCAAGGAAGAAACCTGAGCATGACCCCGCAGGTCATGCTTAATGTGAAGGCGATATATATGGCCGCCAAGCTAATCGTTACGCCATTGATTCGGCCCATCACATCCATGACGCCACGCGGCGTAAATCAAGGCGCTTCGCTGCGTGGCGACACGTAAGGGCGTGACATTCGGATGTGGTCGTTTTGAACCACCTATAAATACCTCCTCAAAACACGCCAAGAAGAGAGGGGAAAATACGCGTAGGAGGAGGGAAGAAAAGGACACGCCAACAAACAAGACACGTACGGTGGAAGGGGAAGAAAGATAGAAGCGCGCTCTAGGAAGAACCAACTTAGAAAAGGTACAAGCATAGTAATAGCAACACTCTTTTGTAACCGGGCATAGGCAAAGCTAAACCCTGCCAGGCCCTTGTAAGCATCAAGATAACGAGCAAAGAAGCACTGGACGAGGGTACATTATCTCGATCGTGAGAGGCCGAACCAAGATAAAATCCCCTTGCTCGCCGCCTTTGGTAGCTCGACCTCCTTCCACGGCATTCTTCGGACGCTAGCCCTCTACGGAGAAAGGGGCTCGGTTGATCCCTCAATCAATAAGTAAGCTCTCATGAGGGTCTGTTTCAACGCGACAAACTAAGCTGCTCAGGGGACCGATCAAGAATCCTTTTCGTGGAGAATCCCGGAAGATGCCGAATTCTTAAGACGGTCAAGTCCTTTGCGTCTTTGATGACGTAGAAGATGATGATATGTACTACGCCGATGGGGGCATGGCAGTTGTGGTCGATCCAAGGTCACACCGAGCTCGGAGTCTTTCCCGTCAGCAGCATATGAAAGCGTTTCCTCCGCTCGCAGCAGGTTACCCTCACAGATAATGAGGAAGATAACAGCCTCTATGATGGTCCGGATATCCCCGACCATCTTGAGCCCGATTACAAGACCTCATCGTGGGGGGACTCCAAGATGTTGCCCTCACGGTCTCCATGCTCTCGCGACGTCAATATGGCGGGAGAGGCGGAATCCTCGGGGGCTGCACGTCATCATCGCTATGAAGCCGCCAAGAGCCATCTTGAGGCATCCCTCGGTAGAACCTTGGCGAGTATCCGTCGTCAAGCCCGTGAGGAGACAGGCGCTGGGGCTGAATTCTCAAATCACGGAAGCTCTCGTGGGCTCCGTCCCCTAGAGCACGTGTGTAGCCGCCAAATAAGATCGCTTCTTCCCTGCTCCACGTAGCGTTGAACGGTTGCGGGCTATAGCAATCATCGTCTGCGACCTCCAGACTTTCCCGGTCCGTGGACACGAAGCAATGGGCGCGATCAGAGCCGAGAATCTAGAGAAGCTCGCCGCTGACATAAAGCTCTCAGGGTCCCCGAGCAGCAAAGGAGCCCGGAGTGTTTCCCAGGACGCTAAACCTCGTCTTCCTGTTCGCCCCAGGCATGATGGCCCCCAGGGTTCTGCTCGAGAGGGCTGCAGGAAGCATGATAGGTATCACGAGGGTACTCAGAGCAGTTCTCGAGCTACCTCTGTGGGGTCAGAAGTGTGCTCGGTCCAGTCGCGAGCACACTGAGTTCTCGACCTCGGAGTGGTCTCCGCCGCGCCGACACGGGGAAGTATTCACTGCCTCGGCCCAGACGGAGGTCGTCGCAAGAAGAGTCGAGATGGTCGACCGCCTCAAGAGGTCGTCACAAGAGTCTACCTTCCGGATGCCGAGCTTTCTTAGCATCCCTCCGTAATGTCTCACGACCGAGCAAATTCAAGCCCGGCCACATCGAAAAGTTCAACGGTACCCAGAATCCAGACGAGTTCCTTTCAATATACACCACTACCATCCTGGCTGGCTGGCTGCTGGGGGGGACGAAGGAGTGATGGCTAACTTCCTCCCCACAGTCCTGGATGGAGCCGCAAGAACATGGCTCTTCAACCAAAAAGAAGGGTCGATCCGCTTGGCATCACCCAATAAGCGCTCGAAAGCAAATTTTCGAGTTGTTATATCCGCTTGAGCAAGGCGCGACTCGAAGCCGCCCGATCTGCATCAAGGCGAGCCTCTAAGACACTTTGTTCAAATGTTCATTAAGGTGAGAAATTCCATACCCAATATTTCAGATGAGGCGGTCATCCGAGCTTTCAAGTTCAGAGTTCGGGACATCCGCTTCACGCAGGACCTGGAGATTCACTCCGACCTGTCGGCCAACGAGCTGTTCCGCATGGCCGACCGGTACGCAAATGCCGATGAGGCAGTTCAGTGGAAATAGATGCTGGACGAATGAAAACTCCCACCTCAGCTGGGCCTGGAGGGTCTCGCGAGCAAGAAAAATCAAAGCTCCATGGAGAAGAAGTTCAAGAAGCAGAAAAGGCCCTCCACGTCAAGCATGGTGGCGGCGATCGAGCATCATCGCGCCACGGGCTTGAGCCACAACAAATACGGAGGGGCAGGCGCCGCCTCATCCAAGACAAAGGAACACAAGTCGCCCGGCCAAGGTCGCAGTGGCCAAGGTGCGCCACTAAGTGTCCGTTTACGCCTGCTTTCATCAGCGACGGACACGACTTCCGCCAATTGTAGAACTTGGGCGCCTCCAGAAGCGATTCTCTGATGGTAGGACCCTATGCCCACGCCTCCCAAAGCAAGAAGAGAACGGTAAGGCAAAGGAAAAGGGCCTGCAGTCGGAGACGATGAAGACATGGAGTACCAGGAGCCCCGCAATCATATTGCAGTTATATTTGGGGGCTCCTCCGCCTACATATTTGGGGGCTCCTCCGCCTACAAGTCCCGTAGGGACCTGAAGGAGACGGTGCGGGAGGTGCACCCTGTCGCTCAAGGCAAGCCTCCCGCGTAGCAGCTCACGTGGTCCGAGCTGCCTATTAATTTCTCCAAGGACGATTGTCCCTTTGGAATGACCAAGCCTCAAAGGCCCCCTTTGGTCGTGAACCCAATCATCAGTAACACGACGGTGGGGCGAGTCCTCATCGACGGTGGGAGCTCCCTGGATCTCATAGCCGCCAGGGTCCTAGATGAGATGCAGGCACCTCGGTCCAAGATTAAGAGTATCGCAGTCCCCTTCTTCGGGATTGTCCCGGACACTTCGGTCAAACCCCTCGACCAGATCGTCTTGCCCGTTACGTTCGGAAGTCCGAGCAACTTTCGGACAGAGATGATCACCTTCGACGTGGTCGACTTCGAGCTGGCCTACAATGCCATCCTCGGCAGGCCAGCCCTCGCCAAGTTCATGGCCGCCACGCACCATGCATATCAGTATCTGAAGGTTCCCGACCTCGATGGCGTGATTACCGTAAGAGGGAACCCGAAGGCAGCCCTGAGTTGCGATGAGAGATCGCTCGATATGGTCGAGCAGCTGCCTCAGCGGGGTCCCGACCGAGGACCGCAGAAGTCCCAGCCAAAGGTTGCCCTCCAGCCAGGAGGAGAGACCATGACAATGCTGCTAAGCAGCGCGGACCCGACCAAGGTCGTGCATTTGGGATCTTCCTTAGATCCCAAATAGGAACTCGACCTCATCACTTTCCTCCAGAGGAGCACGGGCGTGTTCGCCTGGGAACCGTCCGACATGCCCGGAGTCCCAAGGGAAGTGATTGAGCACAAAGGCTGCTCAACTCGATAAAGCTCAGGCGCCAGAAGCTCAAAGCGTTTCCGAGAGAAACAAGCAATCATCCCGGATGAACTCGACAAACTTCGTCAGCCGGCTTCATTCGAGAAGTCGAGCATTGGAATGGTGGCGAACCGGTCATTGTCAAGAAAAAAGGTGGCAAGTGGCGCATGTGTGTCGACTACTACGGGCTGAACGTCGCTTGTCCTAAGGATAATTTTCCGCGCCACGAATAGACCGGTTGGTCGACGCGGCAAACAGAATCCCAGTGATGAGTTTCTGGATGTCTATTCGCTATCACCGATTGGCATATCACCTGAAGATGAAGAGAAGACTTCCTTCATCACTCCGTTCGGCACGTTCTACTACACGACTATGTCTTTCGGTCTTACGAACGCTGGAGCGACCTTCCAACGCTTGATGCATAAAACCTTCGTAGACCAGATAGGGTGAAATTTGGAGGTCTATGTAGACCTTTTGTAACCTCAACAAGCATCGAATAAGGCTTAACCCGAAAAAATGTGTCTTTGGGGTAAAAGCGGGCAAGGTGCTTGGCTACATGATCGGCCCGCAGGGTATCGACGCGAACCCAGAGAAGATAGAAGCTATTGAGAAAATGCGACCACCCAGCAGCATCAAGGAGGTCCAGACTCTGACCGGGCGCATGGCAGCTCTAAGTCGCTTCATCTCTAAGGCGGCTGGTGCCGCTTTCTTCAAGGCGCCCGCAACACGATAGCCACATGGATCAAGAGGCAAATTAATCCTTGAAGAGTCAAGTAGTACCTGTTCGGTCCATCCATCTTAACCACACCAAGGTCGGGGGAGGACCTGCTCTTATATTTGGCAATGACCCACATTAAGTTGTGTTGTGTCCAGGTTCGATTTATCGAAAGAGATGGAGTACAACGACAAATTTATTACGTCAGTGAAGTCTTACATGGACCAAAGGAGCGGTACCCCGAGGTCCAAAAGCTGCTATACTCATTACTCATCGCTTCTAGAAAGCTGCGCCACTATTTCCAGGCTCATAAGGTCGTGGTTCCGACCAACTTTCCGCTTAGGGAGCTCCTAAGAAATCAAGATACTAGCGGCCGCATAGCAAAATGGGCTATGGAGCTCGCCGAGTTTGATATCTATTTCTCAGCTCGCACGGCGATCAAGTCTCAGATTTTAGCGGATTTTGTGGCCGAATGGATGAATCCAGCCCCGACCACTGATGAGTCCAAGGAATCCGAAGCAGATCATTGGACCATGTACTTTGACGGATCTCGAGCTTCTGACGCCGGGCAGTGTTGTCCGGTATCCTCGGGGACCGGCTCCAAAGATCGTCATCCAATTACACTTCGCGACCAACAACGCAATGGAGTATGAAGGCCTCTTCGGGCCGTGAGCGCAAGGTGCAAGAGTCCAAATGATCGATCAGAAGAGGCGATTCGCAGTTGGTCGTCAACTAAGTTAATAAGGAGTATCAGTGTTCCGATAACTCAATGGCGCTTTACTTGGTCGAAGTGAGGAAGATGGAGCAGTACTTTAGAAATTTCGAAGTACTCTACATCCCCAGGAAGGACAATTCCCTAGCCGACCATCTCTCTAAGATCGGTTCCTCTCAGATGCCCGCCCCACCAGGGGGCGATCATCGAGCATCTATACAAGCCCTCCATTCCCTCTGTAGAGGAGGCATCGGAGACGAGCGGTGACATCTCCCTCCTCGAGTATGGTGCGAATCGGATGACGCCATTCATCCAATATCTCGCGCATGGGACACTGCCCGAGGAAGAAGCCGAGCGTTCCCGACTTATAAGGTGGTCCTCTCCATACACACTGATCGAGGGCGCCCTATACTGCAAAGGGGCACTTGGAGTCCTCTCCATGTGCATATCTCGGGAAGAGGGCAATTTTCTTCTCAGAGATATCCATGAGGGAGTGTGCAGAGCTCACTCGTCCTTCAGGACGCTCGTGAGCAAAGCCTTCCGGTTGGGATATTATAGGCCAACAGCCTTAGTCGACGCTCGGGTGATCGTGGCGACTTGTTGGGCATGCCAATTCCATGCCCGCAAGGCGCACCAACCGGCATACGCGCTCCAAACTATCCCATTCTCATGGCCGTTCTCAACCTGGGGAGTCGATATACTCGGGCCTTTCCCCCGTGGTCGAAGGGGTTGCAAATTCTTGCTCGTGGCCGTCGACACTTTCACTAAATGGATCGAGGCCGAACCCAGATCAACTATTTCGCCAGCAGACGGAGATTTTTCCGACAGCGTGGGTAACGATTTTGGGGTCCCCAATTGCCTCATCAGGGATAACGGCACTCAATTCACTAGTGAACTGTTCCAAGCCTACTGTGAGGACATCGGGACAAAGGTCTGCTTCGTCTCTGTAGCTCATCCGCAGAGCAACGGGGTGGCCGAACGAGCAAACGGCCAAATCCTTCAGGGGATCAAGAAGAGGGTCTTCAAAGACCTCACCCGGCACGACAAATCATGGGTGGATGAGCTCCCTTCCGTCCTTCGTCGATTCGCTTTCTGGCGAAGCCGCGACAAGGCCAACGCCCTTCCAGCTCGTCTACGGTGCAGAGGCCATTCTACCCGCCGAGATTGTGCTGGGTTCCCAAAGATCGCACACAGTCGCATGGCCGACCAGAGCTCGAGTCTCCTCGACCTCGACCTCGCTGAAGAGACACGCGAAGGGGCGCTACTGCGATCTGCCATCTACCTACAAGCTCTTCGTAGGCATGCGGCTAAGTCGATTCGGCCAAGGACCTTGTAAGTTGACGACCTTGTCCTACGTCGAATTCAGGACACGTCAAAGACCAACAAGCTCTTCCCCAGATGGGAAAGTCCGTTCACGGTCGTCTCGATGGCACGCCCGGGGCTGTCCGCTTGATGATGGAAGAAGGTCGGGTGCTCACGAGCTCCTGGAATATCGACCAGCTGCGCAAGTTCTTTGTTTAAGCTTGCATTTACTTTTATGTTTCGCGCTTGCTTAACTGTTTTTCCTGTAAAAATTTGGTTCCTTCGCTCACGCGAAGTCCGTCACCCCCAAGATTTTGTGAATGCTTTCAAAGTCACTGCCCTTTGATAAGCCGACTCAGTCTCGCACAAGGGCATACTTTTTCCTCACGATCTTGGTGATGGGACAAGCGCGTCGGGCTGGAACATTCGCTTCAATCATCTTTATTCTAAGGTTTGGCTAACTTGCGCGAGAACGCTCAAAGCGCCGCAGCAAGCACCGGATCACTAGTCATGCTGCCAGAGGTGTCCGTCTTTGTAAGCCGATTATCATCCGTAGTAGTTCTTCGCTGCATGATCACAATCGCGAATAGACACCCTCTTGGTCGGTTCAGAGCCCTAGTTAGGTCCGCCAGTGCTTGCTCATTGCGCGCTTTGATGGGCAACCGCATGTTCTTCCTCGTCGAGACTATGCTCGCAAACTTAGGAGTATAAGTCCAAGACGCTAAGGAAGTTGAGGCCTTGCGCGTTCCCTTCTGCCGACCTAGCCCATGCTAGCAAATCAGAGAAATCGGTGATTTGGTCGGGGGAGCAACGCGTATTTTTCTAACTCTCCTGCGAACGAGCTCGTGCTCGCAACATAGGTGCACGACCTTCATTCGCAGCGGGTGCTTAGTAGGAACGAACTACCGAACTAACGTTTTTTCTCAAAAAGGCTTGTGTCGCCAGTGCCTCGTTCTAACTCACGATTCTATCTTTAACTCGCGATTCTGTTTTGTCTATCTTTCGGGTTTGTGTCGCCCATACTCCGTTCTAACTTATACTCCTATTTGCCTATCTTTCGTATGTTCGTCTTGCATTCGCTATTTGCAGGTGATCACCAGAGAAAGAGAAAAAAGACAAAGTATCAGAGGGGAGAATCGTTCTTTATTCACAACGTCAGGAAGTACAAAGAAAAAGAAGAAAAGAAGAAAATCTTCTCCGCCTGGCCTTGCCCTCTGAGCCTTCTGAGCTTTTGCCTCATCTCGTCGAGCTTGGCCTCGAGGTCGAGTACCTTCCGCCGAGCTTCCCGTCCTTCGCGGGCTTCCTGGCGGAGCTGCTCTGTCTCCTCCTTGCCATAGTCAGCAAGCTCGGCAGCCTCCCGCGCAGCTCGGCCTAGTTCCGCCACCTTCGACTCAAGAACTTGGGAGTGTTGTTTTTCTTGCTCGAGCTTGCAAATTCTCTCCGTCTTCTCGATGGCATCTCACTCGGCCTGGCGGCACCTCTCCATGATCAGCAGATCCCTGGCCTTAAGGTCATCTATCTGCTGCTCGAGTTCGGCCACTTGGACGTCGTGATCGGCATGCAACTTGACCAAGACCTCGGGAGGAACTATCGCCGAGTCGAAGTCCTTCATGGTCTTTTGAAGAACCTATAGACAAAAAGATCTCAGACACCCCCCCGAACTCCAAAGAAGAAACTACCACGACAAGGAAGGAAGTATGCTTACCTGACCAAGACGCATGCAGAGGTTGTCCCGGAAAACCCTGGTGACGTCCGCCCCCCGAAGATCCGCGAGATCCCCCTTGGGCGACTTTGGCGGGGCAACCTTCCACCCGGGCAAGGAGTTCGCCCAGGATTTCCTTGGAGTCCTCCCGGGCATGTAGTTCGTCCGGAGACATTGCGTCATCTTCCCGGGTAGGGAGTGCGCCCGGGACCCCCTTACTATCCCCCCGGGCATGTAGTTCGCCCGGACGCCGTCGCCTCCCTCCCTGAAGCGGTTGGTCCGCCAGGTCTTCGCCATCCGCCTCGAAGGCGTGTGGTTTGCTCGAGACGCAGCAGTCCTCCCCGAAAGACGTGATCCGCTCGAGGACAGCACAGCCTCCTCCCGAGCATGTTGTACGCTCGGGGGCTCCTCGCTCTTTTCCCGGGCAGGTGGTTCGCCCAGGCACCTCGAGCTCTCTTGGGCAGCCTTTTCGCCCAAGATCGCGAGATCTTCTTCCTCCCCCTCTTGAGCGTCCTCTGTGCTCGGGAGGGCTAGGAGCGCGCCCTGGGGGGCTGGTCCCTCCAGGGCAAGGAGTTCCTCGGCTCCTTGGTCGGTGTCGTCGATGAGCTCGTCCGCCGTCGCCAGGTCGACGACCTCGCTCATCACACGGTCGGCAACGAGGGCGAGCTCCCTCTCTAGGACATGATCAAGGATCTCGTCAGCTATTTTTCGGCAATCCGGAAAGACCCTAGGAGCTATCACGCCCACATCAACGAAGTGGGGTTAGCTCGGGTAAGGGCGAATAGAACAATGAACAGCGATCGACAAAAATAGCAAAAGAAGAAAAAGACAGAGTTCGAGACTCCCATTGGCGAGCTTCTCGTTATCATCTCCGGTGGGGTTGGCCGCCGCCGTGACCACAATTTTAGCCTTCTTCTCCACAGCGTGGCTGATGCTCACCAAGAAGGGATCGATCTTCTCCATGTCGACCGCCTCCAGCATCTTCTTAGAACGCCCACGCCTTGTTATGAGGGGTGCCACATCCTCGTCCTCCTCCTCGGCTCTGCACTGGGCGGGGCGAGATAGCCTCCGCTCAGATTTGGCCTTGAGCTCGGCAAGCGGCCCTCCAATACTTTGCTCGGCTTACTCGCCTCTTCGACCAACTTTGCCCTCTTCGCGATCTGTTGCAAGCGGGTCATCGACTCCGGCTTCCTTGCGAAATAATCCCTCATCCAAGCACCCAGTGCTTACCTCCTTCCCCGCTTCAAGACTCCAAGTCTTTGCCTTGAGGCCTTCGTCGAGGTCGCCTCTTCGTCGACCGAGTAGGAGGCGGGGGCGGAGCTTGTCTTTTGCCCCTCGCTTTCTTGCTCTTGGAGGCAGGGACGAGCACCCCCTGGCTGCCCGACAGTGGTTTAAGATTGGCCATTGCTGCCTCGAGGGCGATCTTCTCCTGCCGAAAACAAAGAGACATCAGAAGACGCTCGGAACGTTTTCCCTCGAGCATGAGTTGTTAAAGAACTTACCATTACGCTCCGCTTGAGCACATTCTTCGGGACCTACCGCCCGTGCTCGAGCTCCTTACCCTTCGGGGTGCCGAACATCTTGGCGACCCGCTTGTCCACCCAATCGAAGCTCGGGGCTGCTACCGATCAACAAAAAGAGTCAGCACGAGCATAAACGGTACATGCAAAGCGGAAATTGATCAAGACCATAAGACTTACCAGAGTCGGCCTCTCGGATAAGGTCTTGCCACCCAGAGACCTTGAAGAAAGGATGCTCCCTCCTCCTCAGAGGGGACACCCTATTCCTGAGGAAGTCCCGGACGATGTCCCGACCAGTGAGCCCCATGTTCGTGAACTCGCTGATCGTCATCAGAGCCCGCTCCTCCTCGGCTTGCACGGGCGGGCGCGGAGTCTCGACGCTGGGCGCCGCCATTCTAGAATAATGGAGAGTGCTTCCCTCCACCTTCCTTAGGTAGAACCAGGGGTCAGCCCAGCCCGACACCGAGTCTTTGAGAGTAAAGAAAGGGTACTCGTATGGTCAATTGGGCCGCAGACGGAAATACAGAGAACCTATGGGGGAAGCCGCATCGGTGCGAAATAAGGAATAGAAATGAAAAAAGAGGCTCACCGTGGGCAAGATGCCCACGAATCCCTCGCAAAGGTGCGAGAAGATGGCCAAGACAAGGATAGAGTTGGGGTTTAAGTTGGTGATCTCGCACTCGCATTGGGTGAGCACGGACTCAAGAAACTCACTCTCGGGCATTCAAAGCCCGTTTACGGTGTAGAGCTCAGACGTGATTTATTTAAGTAGCTCGCTAAGACGGAGCTCCTTCACGCATGGGATCCGCTAGGTGCCCACGTCAAGGTACCCGAAGCCCTTGAGCGCCCGAAGCCTCTCCTCGGTGATCTTGGTCGGGCCGAACTTCACCATGGGAAAGGTTTGGAGAAAGGGTACAAGAGCGAGAGAAAGTTTGAAGGTTGGAAAGCTTTAGAGTTTGATTGCGAGATGCAGAAGAAGAAAGTCTCCGTACTGTTCCCGCCAGATATTTATAGGCGGAGAAGCCGAATGGACAAAAATCGCTCCCTTGGATTCACGAACCGTCTTGCGCGTTTCCAAAGCGTCCAATAAAGGCACAGCTTCCAAAAAACTGTCGAACTGTGAATCGCGAGGCCGTGGAGAAGGAACCATCGCGACCTTTCGCTTCCGTTCCCGAGCCCCGTTTTGATCGGGCCTAGAGCGAGATGCTCGGTCCCGCCAGAGCATGCTCGTTTGCGAGCAAGGATTGCTCGGATGCTGCAGTAGTGCTCCACTGCAGGATTCTAATTCCATTCCCGAGCAAGGATTGCTCGAGATGCTGCAGTAGTGCTCCGCTGCAGGATTCTAGCTCCATTCCCGGGCAAGGATTGCTCGGATGCTGCAGTAGTGCTCCGCTGCAGGATTCTAACTCCATTCTCGGGCAAGGATTGCTCGGAGGCTGCAGTAGTGCTCCGCTGTAGGACTCTAATTCCATTCCTGAGCAAGGATTGCTCGGAGGCTGCAGTAGTGCTCCGCTGCAGAATTCTAATTTTTCCCGAGCAAAGATCGCTCGGATGCTGTGGTAGTGTTTCACTGCAGGACCGCAGCCCCATGCCAAGGTAGTTTTTCGCCACGAGATCCTAATCCTTCCTGTGAGTCTGAAGGCTCAAGAGGAAGGCCCCTATCAAGTACTTTTTTCACTTGAGCCTTGGGGGCTAGCTGTCGGGGATTGGATAAATTACCATAAGGACCATCATGCCCCGGTAGCCCTTCTTCGGTTGACCATGCTCCCCTTTGATGTCATCCCAAAGGAAGATCCTCTAACAGACCAGCTGCCGGCCATACCTGTCCACGAGCATGCAGCTTAGCCCTCCGAGCATGATTGCTCGAGTTGGCGGCCAAGGTCGGTCACGACCAAGAAAGAAACCCGAGCATGACCCTGCAGGTCATGCTCGGGCTGTAAAGGCGACGTGGCGGCTATCGTGTTAACCGTTACGCCACGATTCGGGCCCATCACATCCATGACGCTGCGTGGTAGAAATCAAGGGGCAGTTGCTACCGCGTGCGGACACGTAAGGGCGTGACATTCGGATGTGGTCGTTTTGAACCACCTATAAATACCTCCTCAGAACACGCCAAGAAGAGAGGGGAAAATACGCGTAGGAGAAGGGAAGAAAAGGACACGCCAAAAAATAAGACACGTACGGTGGAAGGGGAAGAAAGAGAGAAGCGCGCGCTAGGAAGAACCAACTTAAAAAAGGCATGTACAAGCAAAGTAATAGCAACACTCTTTTGTAACCGGGCATAGGCAAAGCTAAACCCTGCCAGGCCCTTGTAAGCATCAAGATAACGAGCAAAGAAGCACTGGACGTAGGACTGTTATCTCGATCGTGAGAGGCCCGAGACAGTATAAAACCCCCTTGCTCGCTGCCCCCTTTGGTAGCTCGACCTCCTTCCACGGCATTCTTCGGACGCTAGCCCTCCACGGAGAAAGGGGCTTGGTTGATCCCTCAATCAACAAGTAAGCTCGGCGAGGGGCCTGTTCCCCAAACGCCGACACAAATAGATCCAACAAGTTTTATAGAAAATTTCATAAGTTTCATCCATGTTTTAAAAAAGGAATATCAAATGGAACAAACATAGTTTACCAATAGATCAACAAAAAAATGCAACCCAAAGACGCTCCAACTCAACACTCGAAAGGCATAGCCCAAATATGCTCTATCTTTTACAAGAAAATAGAAAGGACAAGAAAAAAACTTAGATAAAGGCCCTACTTGATCTCGAGTAGCGCCCTCTTCTATGACTCGGGGTGAAGCTCCTTCCACTTCATGTTGTACCCGGCGGTTTTCCCCATCCGTCGTATACAGCATCAGCTACTATTGCTATGGTTGCTAAGGTCATGATCTTTGATGCACTTTGTTTGTTGCAAATCTTTCGCTTCCTGGTTGCTAGTGGATGAAATGGAATGGTGAAGACAATGGGGTCAGCTCCTTCGCCAGCGTCTGGAATGGGTTCTGTGGCATCGGTGAGAACGAGGCTTTCAATGAGACTATCACTCTGCAATTAACAAGAGGTTTTCAACCCCAATCTTCCACACATAACTCTTCTATACGTATAGAGACTTCATGAGCTCGGTAACAATGTGCACTACATCAATTACCTTCTCTTTGTTTATACGAAGCAGTGTTCTAAATAGCTAGCTATAGCTACGCAATAGCTTTTTTGGACCTCAAATACGAAGCTATAGGCCAATGTTCCACTATATTAGTTACAAATGCTATAGCTAGCGATAGCTCCGCTATTTGACGTAGTTTGTAGCTAGCGATAGTTTCGCTATCCTACATAAGTACTATGGGTGAAAAATTGGATCTAATTTGAAAACCATGTTACTAAAAGGCCCATATGCATCTCTTACAGGCCTGAAGTATGAGAAACCTAGCAAAAGACCTCATCTAGCCCTTTTTGAATAATCAACATACGTATTTCTCAGTGATTAAGTACTTATTGTTAAGAGCATTATGATATAGTTATCATTTATGGTTTTTTGGATATATATTAATATATATATATTGATTCCAGACTTGGCTCATATTTTTATTATAAAAATATAAGTATATTCTAAAGTATCATGTTTTAATGATTTGTTTGGAGGTGACTTATATTATATACATATTTAATCTTTGTAAATGTTTTAATACTGAAAACGTGATGAAGGATAGCTTCTGCGATAGCTGCTATAGCTTTTTTGAGACCTTGCTGTGAAGCCATAAAAATCGTGATTTAAAACCTTAGTACAAAGGTTACAATATCAGTAAATATATTTGGAAAACAAATTTGTGAAGTGTAGGACATGACTCAATAGCCGGCTATACTTGTTCTTATACAACGGCAAGAATTGACATCATCAACCTACAAAATGGAACCATTCCTATTCTAGCGATCAAAGCATCGATTCAAAAGTGGTAGTAATCATCGGTATGGGTCATCAATTGAAACAAAAATATCATTTTTGCAGAAAATTCCTCATAACTTAACAATGCAACAAGTACACATATTTCTAAAAAAATCAAGTAGAACAAATCATAAATTTTCTGAAATTTAGGTTGCTAAAACATTGCATACCTCAGCTAAACATTTTAACAATCACTTGGTGGGTTGAACAAAACTATGTGCAGACCTGAGGGGGTATGAATGAAGCAAAATCATTATATGGAGGCATTAAGTTCGCCGTGAACTTGAGCACAGAAATGATCTTAAGGCGAAAGGAAGGTCGATCTTAGTGGCAAGACAAGGGAGACAAGTTTGACCTCAACAGCATAGTCTGGTGCTGGAGTGCCCTTCGTAGCGCTTACACGCCTTGCTCTTTGCCTACCGTTGCAGTGCCCCCACTCGTCGCTCCCAGCCAGAGGCTACTGCTTGCTGCACCCCACTCGCCGCCCACAAATGTCGTTGTTGCTCACCACTAAAAGGATTCACAATCATCGCCACTTGATGCACCTGTGACCACCAGCGCTTGTCACGCCCACACATAATGATCCATTCGATGAGTGACTCTGATTAGGAATAGGAAATAAGAGGGGTTGTTACGATTGGGTAATATGAATTGGGAGACATTGAGAATAGTGCATCCGAGTGGCACAAGATTTGTGTGACACCAACGGTATCGAACGATTGGATGCAATCTCATAGAATTGATAAGTAACGCTATATCGTTCTATGTATTTCTATTCTAAAAATCAACATTTTCCGACCGACTTGCAACAACTTCAACTCAAGGTATTCTTTCTTCGGAAGATAACAAAACTCGTTAAAAAAAGATAAAAAGGACCTAGGATTTGTTTGGATTAGGGGTATTTTATTAGAACATTTAGAATCTAGTCCTAATTTAAACTAAATTTCAAAACTTCTAAAAAAATTACCATTCATTCAAACAGAATCTTATTGGGAGGTACACTGGTAAAGTATACAAACCCATCAGGCCCATCCAGTCCGGCCCAATAGAATAACAAGTCGCTCGGGCTGGCACCCCGAAGCCCGCGGTGCAGCTATATAAATAAGCACTCGAAGGGCTCTAGGGTTTTATCCTCCTACTCCGCTACTCTCTCCTCGCGACGCCGCCGCAACCGTCGGAACAGCAGCAGCGCCGGCCCTCGCCTGCAACCGGAGAGAGGTGCGTGTCCTCTCCTCGTCTCCGTCACGGGGTAGCTATACTCGTTCCAATGCCGCGCGGGTTTGGATGGGGGGCACGCTCGATGCGTGTGTTCTTGCACGGTGGAGACGAGCGCCGACGCCACCGCAGGATAGCGGATGGTTTAGACGTTGTGGATTGGTTTCGTCGGCAGGGTTCTGCTCCCGATCCGTCCCGTTGGCTGGTGGCGTCGCGGTGATCCGGGAAGAAGTTTCTTTATTATCATGCTGGGTTTTGAATCGCGAAGATGAATCTCTACTGTCTAGTTCTCACTAAGTCTTGGTTTCGTGCAGTTGTGAATTTGTTGTATCCTTGGTTGCATTTTAGTGACCCTTTTCTTGATCATCTGCTTGGTAGGGCAATGCGTATATACTTCTTTTTTTTTGTGTCAAGGACGATTTGGGAATTACTGTGTGTTGAATTTGTTTGATTTTGATTTCCCTGTTCATGGCGCGATTTCACATACAACTCGTCGGATTTGACCGAGCAAGAAGTGAACTTTGGTCTAGCTGGCGAAACACTCGCAACGCAGGAATTTCGCAGAGATTTCATATGAACAGTTAAATTCCCGCATTCCGAACGATGCTAAATTGTCTAACCCACATTGTCTTAGCTATAGAATCTATCCTCCACTTGAATTGTGGTGGCTAGGCATGCATTTTGTTTTGCCTTGACTGCACATGAACATTTGTATACTTGCCTTTGCTGTCAGAAGTAGTGGTGAAGGCAAAGCTTTGTGCCCGAATCAGTGCAATAGAATTTCACACTAGCTGTTTCTGACCACACTCCTGCTTTGCCTAATGGTTAGCCTTGTGTTGGCGCAGCATGGATACCCAGGTCAAGCTTGCTGTCGTGGTCAAGGTGATGGGCCGCACCGGCTCGAGAGGTCAGGTGACCCAGGTCAGGGTGAAGTTCCTGGACGACCAGAACCGTCTCATCATGCGGAACGTCAAGGGCCCTGTCCGCGAGGGCGACATCCTCACCCTGCTTGAGTCCGAGAGGGAGGCCAGGAGGCTGCGCTGAGGCGTCCTTGTGGTTCCTGTCCTCGAAAGTAAAATTGCGTTGTTTTGCCTTGCTTTGTGTACTGCTTTCCAATCAAAGTTGTTGAAACACTGGTTTGTCTTTCGCCTAGGCTACGTGGTATGAGTTCAGAGCAATGGAGATGTAATGAGTACCTGGTTGCAGTTTTGGTCTGTTGCCTAAATCTAACTGCACTTGATGTTTTGTGATATGGTGATGCTCTGTCACCTTTTGGTCGTATGAATTGATTGGATGAATGCTATATTGAATCCTATGATTTAGTGCTGCTACAAATCTGAATCCTTCGTCTGATCGAGTGTACTTTCATGTCTAATCAAGTTATTGCTGTGCTTGTATTTGGGTCCGGTTTCACTTTTGTGTAGAACCTGCAGCTTATTTCTTCTTAGCACGTGGATTAAGAAGAAATTAAAAATCAATAGATTACCTTTAATTATTATTACTAAGCATTATTAAAATAATTATTATTACTAAGCATTATATTTAATGAATGCACGTGGAGAACATGAAGTAAAAATGGATATTTATTATGGGTATATAGCGAATATCATACTAATTTTGCATTGGAATATGATATATCTTATATTTATGGGCAAGACTATTAAAAGAAATAAGTGAATTAAATTTGGATGGAGGAGTATAACTTTGTACTCATCCATCTAAGCATTGCAATGTCTAAAGTTCAAAATCTTGGCGAAATTTTGGATTTGGTCAGGGACGAGATTTCAAATTGCGGTTGAATAAAAAATTTAAATTGCTGAAGTGATTTTGGAAATTTTGATGAAATTTTGGTAAATTTGTCCCAAATCGTGGTAATTTTGATCGGATTTTAACCTTTTTGAACCGGATTTGGGATAATACATCTTAAGAACGTTATCTTTTATGAATTTTTTTTGGAAAAAAAATGAATTTTTGATATGTTTTACAAAAATAATAGTAATATTGATAGATTTTTATAAAAATGTATAAGCTTGATCATACTTTGAAAAGTTTATAGTATCATCTTTACTAATCTAGAATCATACAGAAAATTTTTCAAAAGAATTGAACTTCATTTATTATGTTTGAAAAATATAAAACATAAATGAGATAGTAGTCTTGTTAGAATTTTATAAATTCGATCGAGTGTGATCATGATCCAAAATTTTTAGGAGAGTTTAAACATTGTCTCAGCACCCTTCTTTAAATATTCAAAAATTTTAAATTATTTTGGTAGCTCGATCAAATCTATAAAAACAATACATGTACTCAGTCTTTATCAGAACAATAAAACTATCAATTTTTTAAAATTCCTTAGACCTAGTCATTATTTGAAAATTTTATGGGAATATTAGTGATGTGTCAGGACCATCCACAAAAATTTTCTAATATAGTTCGAACCATTTTTCTGGTTGAAATTTGCCGAGATTTTAGCAATTTTAGTCAAAATCTCGGAAATCCCGGTTCAAAAAATTCTGGATTTGAATTTTACTTTTTAAATTTTATCTGGATTTAGTCCAAAATTCTAAAATCTCACAGAAATTTCAGATTCAATCGCCTCCGAGATATATTCCGAAAATGAAATTGGAAAACTCGGTGATGTCTTTGCTCTACGCACCTGCATCACGGATGAGTCATTCTTTACACCTTCCTCTCACTGTACACAGTTTGCATCATCATCCTGTGAAGACAGAAGAAAAGAAACGAAGCCCGGGTTTGTATGGCATGAACTTCAAATGGCCGTCCAATTGACACTCCTATGCCTAGGCTTGAGTAACGAATTCATGCTGTCACCTTGAGCAGGAGTGCTACCACCCCCTTGCAGGCTTGCAGCAGGGACGCTACTCGGTGTCAAGGATCCCGGCCTCGGCGATGAAAACCTCGTCGGCCTGCCGCCCCGGGGCGATAGGCTGACCTCCTCGAATGCCCAGAACTGGAGCTCCGACGGGTAGTCGCGGACGCACCCGATCCGAGGTCCCGCCCCGGTGCTCCACCTGAAGGACAGTTGCTTCCCTAGCTGGTGTGACTTCATGGCCTTCTTGGAGTTGATGCGGCTCAGGATCAGCTCCTCTGGCACCTCCACCACCACCTCCTCGTCCTCCTCTGCAAATAGGTTCTTCTTGCAGAAGTCGTGGTACTCGCCGAGCATGGCGGAGTGCTGGTCGATGCCCTTCGTGCCCCGTGACGGCCTGCTATGGCCGCGTGCAGAGGAGAGTCTTCCGCTGCTGGAACTGATCAGCAGCCTGGGCGGCCGATTCCCTTGCAGCCTGTTCGCTGAGGACGACTTCCCGATCGTCGGTGTGCTCGCCGTGGGTTCAGTGGATATCACGGTGGACGTGCCATTGCCGATCTTCGTTTTTTCAGTGCCGTTGCGCTTCGCCACTTGTGTCTCGTGTTCTTGCTTGTCAGGTTGGCAGAGTTCGGTTAAGTCCACCTGAGAGTGGCCACTCTTGAGGCTGAACTCGGCATCGTCTTCATCTTCTGATGGGCTCAACTGTAGTAGAACCGAGAACCAGCACAACACCGATAGTCCGATATCAGTTGGAGTAGAACTCTATTAGCATCTATAATTACCTGTTTTGGGCAGATCAGATGTTACATATGATTCACATTTTTCTTCGCACCTTTACACTGGTAAGATCTACACTCCTCTCCTTCAGATAGTTCATTAACTACTGAAAATTCTGCTCTGTTGGCTGGTAATGCCCGCTGTGAGGCCATACAGCCTGAATGAGCAGATCTCTAAATCAGAAATAGCAAATTCAGTTTTACTGACAGGAATATACAAATTCCCATGATACCTTCAGAATTCCATTCTCTACTACTAGCCTCCCTGCAGCAGATGTGACTCCCCGTGCAAGGAAGCTGGAGTGCTGGAATGTGCCCTTCTACTTCTATAACGATCTCGAAGGTTTCAGCATTTCATCAGTTACAGCACAAAGATCCATTTTGTGCCCTTGGGGCTTCCGGTTGTGGCGACGATCTGACGGCTCAGCTTGTACATCAGTCTTGCATCCTCGACAATTACTTCATAGTACTCCCTCTCTTTCTGAAGAATTCCGCGACAGCATGTCTTGTTAGTTGGATGCAACTTCTGGAGCTAAGAATTTTTTGAATGGTTGCTTCAGACTTTCAGAACAGAAGAGGAATGATGAAAGCCTTACAGGGCCAAGGTACTTGATGCATTGCTTGTTTTCCATCTAGGGCAATGCTCTTCTCAGTTGACATCTTTCCCTTCACCTACATCCAACCTTCTTCAAGAATGACAGAATTGTCTGTACCCTTGTTTGTCTATTTCGTTCAGAGATGCCCCTAGTCTTCAGAGTTTTGTGCATTCGTACCAGTAGAAGAATGGCTGCTTGCTTTCACAACGGAGCCAACGGTGGTAGTAGAAGTGAAGATTGTACCGATGTCGAGACTCGAGAGTCGATCTGATAATCAGGCATGAGCTGAAATTCAGTTCTCCTTGCACGGTGCCATCATCAGAGTAGTGTTGAGACATCATATTTTCGACATGTACTGCCTCGAGCCAGTGCTGAAGAGCAAGGTGGCGTTTGGTTGGGTGGATGATCTATAGATTTAGAGTTATCTAATTGTTTGAATAAGTTAATGGATGTGACATGGTCATCCAGTTTTTTGAAATATTTCCTCAAGATGTTAGATAGAGCTATCCCAAAAAAAAAAGGTCAGACGGACTCATCTAGTTTGTTGCAGGAAGAGGTGTACTCGGTCAAATTCAAATTTCAGTCAAATTGCGGTCAAATTTTGTCTAAAATTTCAAATTTTTGTTCAAAAATTTAAATTTTATCCGAAAATTTAAATTTCAGTTAAATTTTATCCAAAAATTCAAATTTTGTCCAAAAATTTCAAACCAAAATTTGAAACCTTGAATTACAACTAGCTCATTCTTCCTCATCTATCTAACTAAATAAAAAATTGGCTCATTCTATCCATTCTTATCCATCCAACCAAACAAAAAATTAGCTCATCTCTATCCACTTAACCAAACAGCTATCTGGATGGCTCCGTTCCATCTAGACTAGATGGCCATATCTCATCTAACTCATCCAAGCAACCAAACACACGTTTATGTGCCTTCATCCCTGGACAGACCTTTGCCAACCTAAAGGTGATAGCAATATTACACCTGTGTAAGAAATGCAGTATTTTTTCAAGATAACTGATAATACGTAGGTGGCAATGCTACAGTTCGGACATATATCACCCTGAACCGAGATCATAATACTGAGGTTATCGTATCTGAACGACATGAACACTACCTTGGTGGCCCTCATTCTGGCCCAAGACCATCTCGAAACAGCTGTCTCAGGCTTCTCTATGTCGAAGAACGACACTGAATTCCGCTTGAGCAGTGCGAAATCAAGCAACTTCCACCTGAATTCAGCGTCAGAAAAAATCAAAAACTATAATTCCAGGGGCAAAAATAAGCTCTCCCAGCTATGACACGTGCAAAACCATTGCGTAGTACATGACAATCCTACCATTGCTGTTCGACAAGAACGGCGCAATCAGCGAGCTGCCGCCTCGTCCTGAAGCTCTTGTACACCTTCTGCAGCCTGACTGCGGCGGCCTCGTGCTTCGGGTTGGACATTCCGTTCTCCGGCGCCCGGTCTCCGGTCGGCCGAAATCTTGATAGGCCAGCAGTAGTACTTGGCTTGATGCTGCAACTCTCGCTGTCAGATTTAGGACTCCTTATGGATATCATGGTCTCCATCTGAACTGGGTCAGCCTCTTCTCTTGAAGCTCAGGGAGCCTTCTATGATCAGCTTCCCGGAGCCGAAGGCAGGGAACAATGCCGACGGCGACACGATGGGCTCCATGCCGTCGAAGCTGAGGGACCGAATGCACAGCCTGCCCATGTTGTCTTCCATTGCTGGCAGGTAGTCGTCAGGTGGGTACGAGATTGACAGCCCCATTTTCTTGACTGCAAGATGTAATGTTTGCAAGCCTTTCACTTTTCTCCTTTTCCCTCTAAATTTAATTGATTTGCTTCCGTCGTTGTGTATTTAACAAGTTGTGTTTTACATCAACCTGTGCCAAGAAAAGCTAATTATTGGACATAAAAAACGTAATTTCTACTAATGGATAACACTGTTTCAGAAGAACACATTTCATGTCCTTTACTTCTTTTTTTTCCCCTGTTTCTGGATGTCTGATTTTCAAGAACAGAACCCATGTCAGGTCAGGTGTAGAACAGAACAAGATGCAAGAAGTCAAGAAAATCAAGGGAAAGACAATATGTAATTGAATAAGAACAAATTCCATCTCATTCCATTTCCTGTTTCTTGATGAAAGCAACAATCTGTTTGTTTCCTCGAAACGCACACAATCTAGAAAACATATGAGCAAATGAAAAGGAAAAATAACCAAGAACCAAGAACCGTACCTTGTTGATTGCCTCCAAATCCTTGTATCAAGTGCCAACCAGCTCACAAAGGCTCCTTAATTACGAGACATGGTTGTGAGGCAGGAGGCTAATTGGTGCGGTGCAGGGCCAATGGGAGGGGATTTAGGAGTAACCAAATATAAATGGGGTGATGGCCATTGAAGGAAGGTTGGTTGCAAGAGCCCCCAACCCTATAAATAATAAAGTACTCCCTCCATTTATTTTTATATGGCTTATTATTTGAATGGTCTTATTTATAAATATAAGGTTTGCACGTAGATTTAATGAGGTATTTTCTTTTATACCCCTATTTATTCTTACTCAACCATATGCATTTATTCATTATTACTCACACAAAATATATCTTTCATCTTCCAAGACAATTAAGTGGGCATCTAAGTTATTTCCTTTCGACCTTTCTCAATTTCAACACAATCTTAATACTTGTGCAAAGTCAAAATACGCCTTATAAAAATAAACGGAGGAGTACTAGTTTAATGTCCGTGCGATGCTACGAAAAATAAAATTGGTCCCCAACCCTATAAATGATAAAGTACTAGTTTAATGTCCGCGTTGTTATGAAAAATAAAATTGGTAACTAAACATAAAGGCCAAGCAATAAAAAAAATTGTGCTACAAGATCAAACATCTATTTCTCCCAATTACACAAGTTTTTATGATTTCTCCTCCGATATGAATTAAAATCAAATATATTGTACATAGTATATAAGGCATTCATGATATTAGAATATATTTAGAAATGATATTATTAGAACATACACTTTATTGTGTGTCTATGTACTCGATTTCAGGCTTCTTGTGCCTCTCACCGTCAAGCATTGAAGCTCATCTTCAGATACCTTCGAGCTACCATTGACTATAGTATTTAGTATTTTTTCTCTTCTTGTCTATCCCTTAGATCTTTTTCAGATACGGACTTTGTTTGGGTCAGAGGATAGATAGGAATAGCATTTCGTACTTAACAATTCATTGTCACTTTCTTATCTCTTGGTCTTCTAGGAAGCAGTCTAGAGTTGCACAGTCCATTGCTTTGAAGTCGAGTATGTTACAACAACCAGTTGTTATAGTCAGGTACTTTAGATGAGATTGATCTTATGGGACTTCGGATTAGGCATAAATAGTGTTTCACATTTCTGTAACAATACTTTTGCCATTTTCATAGCCAAGAACCTAATGCACCATTCCAAGACCAAGCGTACTGACATTAGATATCACTCAATTAAAGATCATATGAAGAAGGGTAATGTAGTGCTCTAGTTTGTGGAGAGTGACCATCAGGTTGCCGACATCTTTACTAAGATTTTGGATAACTCTAGGTTTGTAGTCTTGAGGGGAGAGCTTGGAGTTGTGAGCCCTTGCAGCAGCACTTGAGGGGGAGCTAGTTTTGTATTACATGTATTATATCTATTTACTTCTAGCATTTTCTTTCTTTTGCATCTTATGGATGTTTTGGTCTTAATTTTAGAGTTTTAAATTCACATCACTTAGACTTTTGGTATGCTTTGTATAGACCTCTCATCGTATACTATAGGTTGCTATCATACACAATTAGCTATTCTCTCTTCTTTCTAAGTTGAGTTTCCTCGTAGTCTTGTAGGTAGACATGGTCTATGTGTACTTCCTAGCTTGGATTTTAGAGTTAGCTTTTCTATATCAGTCATATGGGGAAGATGAGAACGAGTCTAAGCTATAGTGTTATCTATCATCTTTTCTATACTCTATAGCCACCTAGCTTGCATTTTCTCAATTTCTTCTTTTTATTTTGTATTTCGATTTTTGTTAAGTTTATTTAGAAATTTTCTAAGCTTAATTCTGCTAATAACACAACTTAAACCAGAAATTATGTTTAAAATTGATTCACTTGTTGAGAAAAAATTTGAGAAGCTGTTCATGCATTGCATATAGACTTTATTTTTTGATTTTAATGAGCTTTGTCTATTATACAAATGAGCTGTTAGTCATGATATGCACCTTGCTACTTTTCTGAAGATCATTGCTAGCTTAGTGATGTCTAAGTTTATTTTGCTCCATATTGTTAAGCTTGCTAAAATGAAAATTGAGTTTTATTGAAAACTTGATGAAACTTGCAGCTTTTACTTGCTATATTTCTTCATTAGGTGCATATACCTATATTTCCTCATTATGTGCATATACCATGTGTTTATGAAATCTTGGATTTCTACTAAACTCCCTAGAGCAGCTTGGGCAAAGCTAGATTGATGCTTAATAGGTTCCTTCACTTTCTCATGAATCTAAGTACTAAAATGATCAAATATTGACTTGGGCGTGCTAAGACTAATCTCAACACTATATATTCACGACACTGCTTCTCATTGCACTTAGGATGAACTTAGATTGTACTGTGTATGGCCAAGATCACTCTTTTAAGTGTCATGCTTGAGATGGTTGACGATGGCATGAGTCGATCAAAATGAAAAATGCAAATAAAAATAAAAATGAGAAAGAGAGTGAAGCTTAGGAGGCCTTTATCGATGGCTCCCAGTTGGGGATGTGCTTTACTAAGATAAGCACTTTAAGCATAATTAGGTGTGTGAAAGAGTGTGAAGCCTAGGAGGCCTTTGTCGATAGCTCTTAGTCGGGAATGCGCTTCACTAGGATAACCTCTGCACACCCCACTATATGTGTTAAAATAAAATTGAATGCATTTGATTCTAATTATATTGGTGCAAAATTATTCTTTCTTAGGATCGTAAGTAAAGTTGAGCTTTTGTGAGTTTCTTGGAGTTTTAGAGTTTTTGTGGGAAACATGTTATTTCTTTTGGCTTGCTCTAAAATTTTTCTTGCCAACTTGGTCACGATCTTGCCTTCTCTGGTTTTTGGACCAAGTAGTCTTTGCAATCAATTTTCTTTCTTCTTTTTCTTTCAAACACAAAATTGTGAAAGACCATGTGGAGGTCTACTCGTGTGTGTGATGAGTTATGGACATTGTTCAAACAAGTAGTGTTTGAATTTGAAGGAGATTTGAGGTTTAAATCCAAATTTAAAGCATTTTGAGTGTTGTCCACAAGGCGGTGCTACTACCGCATAGATGGTAGTACCGACCGGTCATACATCGGGCTAGGTTGTGGTAGCACCGCAAAGGAGTATGCACCGGTCTATGGTCAGTGAAAATTCCAGAGATGGTGATTTCTGGTTCGACATCGGGTAGTGCTACCGGCCTGGTGGAAGTAATACCAGTCTACCATGGGCGGTAGCACCGGCCTTAGTCCGGGGTGTTTTTTCCAGAGAAGGTGTGCGATTTTTGAGGATGGTCATACCGGCCAAGGGGTGGTATGACCGGGCCGACGGTGCTACCTGCCTGAGGGTGGTAGCACCGGTCCTGATGAGAGAAAATACATTAAAATTGTGATTTTTGCAATATTATTGAATATCCTTATGTGCATTGCTATCTTATGGGTATTTTTCTTGTTTTTGATGGTTACTGGACGACAAAGCTAGATCATAGTGAGGCGAAGGATGACCGAGACTAGGCGAGGTGCGCTAGAGGTCCAGATGATCGGGGATCACCAGAAGATGATCGGAGACAGAGTCGTGGCAAGTCTAGAAGACAAGAAAAGGAAAAGATGCTAGCTAGACGCTACATGAATCAAGGAGGGTCGTCGGATCGCGGTCTAGTTGATAGGATAGCGGGTCTAGTTAGTGTGCTTTAAAAACCGTATAAGAAAACCCGTTTTGTTTGGTGGGTTTTGGGTTAGCCCTTACATGGTTGTGTGACTAGGTCAATCCTAGCCCTTGATGGAGTGCACTAGGGTTGAGAGACTCATTCAAGGGTGGTAGGTGGCCTAAGAATAGTATAAATAGAGGGAAAGGGGTTTTAAGGTTCTTGGTGCTCCTTTGAATTTTGTCCATCTTGTTATGAGGCTTTGTAAACCTCCATTCTAGAAATCCAAAATACATTTTCTTATGCTTGAATTTACTTTACGCACTTACATTATTTCTTAAATTCCACACTTAAATTCTTGCAATTTACATTTATACAATTTGTATTTGTCTCCCCTCCTTCTATATGCTTTTGCTTTTTGTGCCATGAATGTTGATTGATGGATGAATCTTCTTTAGATCATATTCCAATCATCTAGGCATTCCATGTGTTTTCTTGCTAGAAACTGATCTTGTGTTCTTGAGTAAATGATTCTTGTAGATCATATTTTTAGAGGTTTGAACTTGTGTTTTTACTTGCTGTGACATGTGAAAGGCTATTCAAGATCATCTTGATCATCAAAACCCTATGACTAAGTCTTAGATTTAGTTCTTGAGTTTTACTCAAACTTGAGATGTTCTTCCTTTAAAGTGAAAAAGGCCAGGATTTTAACATCAATTCTTACAATTGATGGTTGGATTAAGTTCCTAACATTCTAAGGAAGATATCTACCAAGTTTGGTGAGTTTTTGTCTAGCTGATCAAAAGATTCCTCAAAAGTGGCTTTTGGAGCTCGTGCTGTTCTCCTTGCTGTTCTTGAGGCCAATGCTGCCAACCTCATTCCGGTGCTACTGGACCACAGTGCTACCAGACTTAACCTAGTCATACCGGAGCCCGGTGATATCAATCTTGGTCTGCTCTGCAACTGGTCTTGCAGGATACTTGCTCCATTTCATTTGTTTCTTTTGAGAGCTTTGGTTGAGAACTTGCTGAGACTATTTTGAGTGGGATAAAATTTAATTTGGGATCATTCACCCCCCTCTGATCGCTATCTCGATCCTTCAATTTGTGTCTTTTCTGTGTTCGCGGCCTTGCGCACCAAGTGAAGTGAACTAACCCTAGGCTCTCACCTCTCAATCTCAACTTTCAGTTTCTCAAGCGCGAAACTCCCGTCCTGGCCTCAGTTGGCGGCGCCGCCCCCCAACCTGGGCATTACCAATTCATCGGTGCCACGTCGCTCCGGTGCCCCTGACCGGAGTCCCGCCGCCTCCAGATCGGCACCCCCCACTGCGCCGCCCCCAGATCGGCGCCCCCGACCAGAGTCCTGCCGCCTCCAGATCGGTGCCCCCTATCATGCGTGCCGCCCCCAGATCGGCGCCCCCCACCGGCCGGTAAAGCAGAATATAATGTAGGGCAAAATATACATGATTACGTTTTGTTTTGTCATCAATGATTTTGTGAAGAGTTGATCTCACCATGTTTACTGGACAATCAACATACAAACATTTGCCATGTCCAGTTTGCTGGACAATCAACATATAAGGCCCCTCTTGTTTTGACTTTCGAAAGAAGTTGCATTCAAGGTTCCCAATTTAATATTAGTTGCTAATATGGGTGGCGCAACGCCGAAACAAGCTGCAGCCTTATGAGTTTCAGAGTTTGTGTGGCAGGTGACGTGTATTTTGTAACTTTTTGACAAAAACCATTTGGTGTTTTACATGGCCTTAACTTTTAACCCCTGAACATAGCGCAAAAAACTAAGAACAGAACTAGAGGTACAGGTATTACTCGAACTTCTACAGGATAATCTCAAAATCATTTAGCTTTGGTTTCTATTTGAGCATGAATATTCTCCATTTTGATAAAAAAAATTCACCTGAAACAGTTCAATTCATAGAGGGATGTGAAAAAATTCGGGCATTCCAACCAGCGCTTAAAAGAGTTTATCTAAGCAGAATTCATCACCTTTTTTTTTAATGAAAAATCAGAGCAAAAGGCCTAAACTGAGAGTAAGTACTACAGGGTTCAAACCACGTGTCTCTGGAACGTGCATTTGTTCATTTCATGGTATCATTTCAGCAGAGATAATAGAATAGCACTCCAGTAAGGCAGGCAATTGCTTGTGCACAATTAATTAAGTCATCGTCACAAGTCATGCATCAGGATCTAGCGCAAAATGGTATCTGTGGGGATCCACCTACTCGGCAAACCACTCAACAAGGTACGACCAAATAATATCATGTAAGCCAATGGGTTTGTGTCAACATGTATGATCTTAATTTCAATGGATCTTATACTTGACAAGTTGACATACTGTCCTTGATATCTAATTCATACTTTCTTAAAGATGTTGTTATGTATAACTATAATACCATTTAAAGTTGGTATGTTTGAAATTTTAGATAGATCATGTACTGCATTCTTGTGAAATTTTTCACTTTTGTTTCCTTACCTGCTCCGTTCCATTCCGCATCCATTTCCGTCACTATCCATTTCCAGAGTTTCCGATTTCGCTTCGGTAAAAATATATGGAAACAAAAACAAAACAACTATTTACTAATCGTTTTTGTTTTGTTTTCATCCCTAGGTGTGACGGTGCGAGACCACTAATCATCAGCGGTACAAATTTATTTAAATATGGTTGATTTGTAGACTTAACTGCTCGTTTTAATTTTTTGGATGCGCCTCAGTACCGCTGACTTCATTCATTCATGTGCACATCTCGGACAGACAGGCTCGTCACAGCTGGCCAGCATATGCAGTGAAGCACAGGAAAGAGATAAGTGTGGTTTGGTTGCAAGTGCCGCATTGGTTCCAGTTGGCCACGTAGCAGCGGAGTCATCTATACTATATTGGGATCGGCTGGTGGTATATACTATTTTGATCTCTAAATTGATATAAACTAGTTATGTGTATCGTGCCGATGCTGTGAAACGGTCAATGTTAGTTATACTGGTTTGATATCGGCCAACACTGACTATGTTAGCTTTAATATTAGTTAATGTTGGCTATACCGGTTTTGATACTAGTTAATACAAGATTTGGTATTAGAATGTACCACACTGATATAACATCAGGTTACGATATTGACAAGCGTGCATGTTCGCAATCGACAGCCCAAGAAGATCGATAATTGTGATAAGTAATATATTCAAGATCTTTGCTGCATGCTGACGAGGATGATGAGGGTGATTTGCACACGGAGTCATGGCCAGGCCTCATGAGTGCCTGCCTGCCTTTAAGTTTTAATTAATTATTATTATCAGTTGGTAGGAGTGCTGTAAGTACGGACCAAATCTTATCCTACCTATATGTCAACTCAAAATTAAGTGACAGAAGTTATTTTTAAAAAAAAAAACTCGAGGGAAAAGTGAGCTTTCTTGATTACTTAAGATGACTTTGTCAATTCCTCGTCATGCCGCTTCCTACGGGAGTTAAAGTTGATTAATCCCTCCGTTTTACAATTAAGGTAATGACAGTATTGTCCTATACTGCTGTTCCAACTTGACGACATCTGTTTAATTATCGTCTTTATAAAATATTTTATTGTGCTAGATCACTTGATAGTTGATACTGTGTACCACCAAGTCCACTTTTGAACTTTCGGTTCGTTTTTCGTTGAACTCTGAAATCGTCTAATCTGAATATGAAACCGTCTGAAACGGATGGATGACAAAAGTGAGAGGAAAAAATAGTAGTGACAATACTAGTTATGTGCCCGCACGATGCAACGGCATAAACTCAATTCTCCTCAAAACTTTGACCACAAATATACATAAAATGTATATAGATTGACCATATGAAGATAGTTTATCTTACTTCCTCTATTTTCACAATATTTGGCCGGTGCACGTACCAAGAAGATACAAAATTTTAGTAATGTTCAATGGAATTAGACTGTTTTTGCCCCGAATTGATAGACATAGTACTATTCTATCTAATACTCTTCGTCAAGGATTTATATGTCGTATTTCTTGCACATAGATCAAAAAGATATTGAAAATAACTAGAACCTTATCCTAATAATAATTGCTAAACACTATATTCAGGTGTGTGCAAGTAGAAACATGAAGTAAAGATGGGGTATATAGGGAATATCACATTCATTTTGCACTGAAATAGATAAAAATTTATTTGCAAAGAGCACTAACCTTATCTGAATAATAATGTTCACTCTGAATGTGCAATAGTTAAATGTTTAAATCAATTCATCAAAACATACAAATTCTAAGCACCTGTTTACAAACTTGAGATTAAAATTATCTTTAATTTTACAAACTTAAATAATATCATAGTACTTAGGATTGTAAATTTGTAATGCCATAATTCGAGATCGATCGATCGACCGAAAGAGGCATCACGTGCTGCTCCATAGGCGTAAAGGCATTAAAGAGATAGACGTCATCCGTATGTGGCTATCACCATCAGCGACATGCATGGCTCGTACACCTTGCTCCGGTTATACCATAGCCCCACCATATCAACTCGCTCCACCGCTTCCTCGCCTCCCCCCGCGAGCGCCTCCCTCCACCTATTAACACCATCCACCGTGGCGAGCTCGGCGCCGCCCTTGATTCTATCTTGCCCACCATGGCGACCTACCCTACGCCAGTGTCGATAAGATTAAGAAATTTATCTTACCACCACCGTCGACCTACGCCCATTACCTCTACTCAATGGATAAGCTCAATACATCTGCAAGAGAGGTAAGGAGTGGTGGGGTTATATAGATTCAAAGAACCGATGAGATAGCTATGGAATTCTGATTAAGAAATCGGGGATTATAGATTCAACAACCGATGAGATAGCTATGGAATTCAGATTAAGAAATCGTTAAATAAAGAAGGCAACAAAAGGGAAAGAGGTGAGAAGAGATCCAACTTCATGAATTGGAAATCTGCTTCCTTCGGAAAGGAATCAATCAATCCAATCCGAAAAGCATCGGGAGCAATCGCCACCGATTCGAATGCCAGATCAATGGGAAAAAGGAAAGCAATAAATGAGTCATGCATATTCATTTACCTCCTGCGACGGGATGATCCAATCCAATCTACCGGGGTGGCAACTACACGCTTCCCACTCAGCCACGCGGTTGCACACACGTGTCGAGGTGAGGATGGAGAACGGATGTACCACCACCAACTCGATCCTAATTAGAATTAGTTGAGATAGAGGTAACAAACTTATCTAGTCGCGTCATGTATAGCCGTAGCATGTCATTCCGCGGCGGCGAAATCAAGTCCATATGTGATTAGATAAAAAGAAAAGATGATCTTATCTACACATGCAAGTAAATATTTAATGGAAAAAATGCATATGGTAACTCAAAGGCATATGGTAACTCAGAAACTGTATGCGTGCAGTATATGGAAAAAGAATCGGCTGTGCAGTATTTGGAAATAGAATCGGCTGATTGAGATAAGAGTCTGATACATCGCAGATCACGTATGCATGCATATCCAACCGAATTAAAACTTTCTCCGTTCGCCAATGTACAGAAGATCAGGACAATGACGGTTTTGTGAGTATTCTCAGGGGAAGGGGAACGAACTACCGCCACCAACTCGTAATTAGAAGTAGTAGAGATTATGAGAAGAAGTGATAACCTATATCTAGCAACATAAATGTGCAGATGTGTTGTTCTATTTCATGATCAACCTTCTTATGATTTCGTGATATTTAATCCATACTTTCTTATGATCCAGCTCAATGTTGGCTAATCTTATTAAGATATTATTCTGTGTAACTATAATACCATTCAAAGTTGATATATTTGAAATTTTGGATAGATCATGTATTACAATCTTGTGAAATTTTTCGCTTTCGTTTATGTATCTGCTTTATTTCATTTCGCATCCGTTTCTATCACTGTTCGTTTCCGTATCCGCTTCTAGCATTCCCGATTTTGTTTCCGTTACCAGTAAAAAATATAAAAACGAAAACAAAACAACTATTTACCGACCGTTTTTTTGTTCTATTTTTATCTCTAGGTGCGACGGTGCGAGGCCACTAATCAACAGCTGGCTCATTCTAAAATCTTTAATTTTATGACACAAAATCCCCTAAAATATTTAGTTTGGTAAAATAAGATCTAAAACATATAGTTTCATAGTAGTTTGCAAAAAACCTCGTAGGTTGTCAAATTTAATTGTTATCTTGTATGTTGTACCTATCATATCAAGAGCAGTGCTTCAATACTTTTCTTTCTAATACAAGTTGTACAAACTATCTACTATTTATTCATGTTTTAATATTTATGTAACCATTAAAAAGAAAAACATGAAAGCACCTCTCTAATATCAATAATTACATATACCACAGCTTAACACAAGAACCGAATGTGACGAAGGCACTTCTCCGTTCTCCCAGGTATCGCACAGAAGAAAATATCGAAACACTGATGGCATGAAAAGAGGGAGCAATGCTAGCAGTCTGTGTGCAACTGTGCATGCATGGTTGGTGGTCCTGTGGTGCACTTTGCACCATCGTGTGGAGCCTACGCACATACATACTGACGTAACCCACGATGGTACTCACAGTAGCTCATACTTCTGACTTCATTCATTCGTGTGCGCATCACGGACAGACAGGCTCGTCACAGACTCACAGCTGGCCAGCATATGCAGCGAAGCACAGGAAAGAGATAATTGTGGTTCGGTTGCAAGTATAGCCTCATTGGATCTCTAGATTGATATAATGTAACTCTATGTGTCATACCGATCTCGATACAGTTATACCGGCTTAATATAAGAGATCACGAAAGAGCACCAATTAAGATGCCCCTGGACAGGAGAGCACCAATTAAGATGTCCCTGAACAGGATGTTAGACTTTTGAGTTAAACCTGCGCCTATTTAGAACGCAAGAATTTTAAAGGAACTATGCAGCATTTTTCTTCTGCTTGTTACGTTTTTTTTTTAAAAAAAAACTACATCATATGCAGAATTTCTACCAAAATCCATTGTTCCGACTTACGAACGGGGTTTAGGCCGGATGGTATCACCAAGGGTAGAATTGGGTCGAGCAACAAAAATGGCAAGAAGATCAATCCCTCATATTCGTCGCTTTGAAATGTAATGTTCACACTTTATGATTTTGAGCCTGAGCTTAATTTGGGTTTAACTAAATGAAAAATCTTGTTTTGGCCACCTAAAGTTCCTGCAATTTTATTTCTGCCATCGAACGAACGAACTCGGTGTTGGCTGGACAATACGTCGAGTGTTTGAAAAAGGCTTGGATTTGGACCTCACCTCAGCCCAATGGCTAGTTGTGAGGCCCATAGACTGATGATTACTTAAAATCGCTGCAGTACTTAATGCCCGGTATAAAAGCGTCATGTGTACAGCACTATTGTGAAAAATAGCCGACTCGACCGATTAGTCGGCCAATTAATCGGTAACGGTAACTAAACCGTTACAAATAGTTTAAACGGAATACAATTAACACAATCGAATGATTAATTGACCGTATAATCTGATTAATCGGCCATTTTCCGATTAACCATCCATTTTCCCTGTTTAATCATGAAAATAGCTTATTATTAAGATAAATTAGTTCATAATATTGTGTCATAGTGTTAATAGTATGTACCTTTTGGATGAAGTATAGACAATGAAATGTAAAACATATTGAGAGGTGCTTCTATGCTTTTCTTTTTTTTACAGTTACACAAATATTAAAACATGAAACGACGGTTAGATTGTGATTACTTACCCTTCACTTGTTTCAAGATTTATACAACTTGTATTAGAAGAGAAAGTATTAAAGTACTGCTCAAACATGTTCTGTTGAGTGATAATTTACAATAACTTTGGGTAATTAAAATATTTCTAATTAATTCAAAATATCATAAGTATATTAATGCAAACATAAAATCGTCTATTAAATTTCAATTAATCGGCCGTATTATGATTAATTACTTACCAGTATCACATCTGTCTGTCGAACACATACCGTCTTTCACACTGGTGTATAGCAGCTCCGTACATACATGTTTAGGGGTGAATCTACAATGTACAGGTCGGGATCAAGTGACACCGATACCCTCTAGTCCAGCACATATGATTCATTTAGTATATAAGCATTTAATCCTCTTATTATAAGTTAGAAATTAATGTTACAAGTTTGAAATTGCCCCAGTAACTCCGATAAACTTTTCTCCTAGATTCACCCCTGTACATGTTCATATACTATGTGTGTTAATATCAGTGATAACATATACACTGATAACCTGGCCCATATATGCACTAAACTGTGGCAAGTTAGATGCATCTCCATGCTTCAGAACCCTGCACCAGAAACTGCGAGTGGCAGATCCAGTTTTGGTTCCTCGATCAGGGCGACGGTGGCTCGTCAAAAACAGCCGCCAGTATCACCTCATCAACCTCTTTACCCCCCTCTTCATTGAACATGTCAGAAGTGAGATCCTCAGCCGTGAGATCCTCGTTCACGCTCGTGCTCCACACGACGAACTCGTCCTTGCACAGCTTACCTCGCGGCGCCTTCTCCTGCGCTCGCAATGTTATGTTGACATTGCACTTGGATCCTGGTGGCACGACGTCTTTGTTCGGCTCTACGCGATACTGCAGTAAGCTCTTCGTCTGGATGTTGAAGGCAATGTAATCATCCCTCTCGTTGGTTAGCTCAAGTGAGCATGATATCTGCTTGTATAGCTCAAAGGGGAAATGCAGCTCGAGCGGCTCAATCCAAAGCAGCTCCCTGGGGTATGGGCTAATCTGCAGAATATAGAGCTATATGGATTACCAGGCAGGAAGAGAGTGGCATAAAATTGTTTTTGTCTCAAATGCTCCCAGAAAACTTATTTGCGGATTTGGAACTCGAGAGAGGCAAGGTTACTGTGGTGTGCAGGAAATGTAGCAAGCTCAAATGTTCTACATTGTGATTACACAAAGCACGTAAATGTTTGAGCAAATCTAAGGCTCAGTTTGTTTAGGCTTGAGCTTGAGTTTATTTGGCTTCTACACCTCTATAAGTCACAAGCCAAACAAAAAAGATTTTTCCAGGCCAGAGAGAAGAAGCTTTAGCTCAATTTGCACTAATGAGAAGCAAGGAAACGATACTTCTCGGGGTGGTGAACTTCTAAAATTCCCACTTCTCTGGTACCCTTACAACTTAACTATTATTTACCAAAATTGCTATCCTTATCCAGCTCCAGCAGTTTCTTCCAGCTCTAGCAGCTTCTTCCACACCGAGAAGTTACACAAAGCGTGCACGAACTGAATTTATGGTCTTTAATCAGAAAAACGGGTGCAACGCTTGTTACGTTGTTGGACTAAGCAATGGTTGACACTATTTGGATACTATTGGGTTGCTTTCAAATTTTGCGTGTCCCAATAGTTGTAACATTTGGCAAGGTCTGCTAAATCTTTGACTAAATGTTCAGAGACAGGAATGATTGAATAAATTTTCAGAGGACCGGCCTTGGCGCTGCTGGCTGGAGTGCAGGAGGCATAAATAGCCGGTCTGGGTTCGAGCGCCGCTCGACCTAGACTCTTACGGAGCTGTGTGCAAGTACATGAGTGTGTGTGTGGCGTGTGTATGAGTGGGGTGTATATGTGTTTATAGTTCACCTGTTGTTTCTTCTTTTTTAATGAATGCTAGTGTTCCTAGCCATTTTTTTAAAAAAAATTGGTTTTCAAATTTAATTGGAAAAATACACTCAGTAACAGTGCTAACATGTACTCCCTCCATCCATTTTTATTGGAAAAAACATCCATTTCACTCACCCGAAGTATCTAGTAAACTTCCATTTGGTCTACTTTGACCCTTGATATTCCAAAATCATATCATTTCACCCCTAAGACCCCCCGGGGGGGTTGCCACTGTGGCCACCATGTCACCTGGTTTTACACATGGCATCACATGTGGACGATGTCTCTCTCTCCTTTCTCATTATGTGCTCCCTCTCTCTCCTATGGCGATGGGGCAGCGGTGGTGAAGATGGTGCGTGGGACCACGGTGGGAAAGGTGGCTGGTGAGGTGGGAGAAAGTGGGTAGCACTACCTTGCCATCCCTAAGGGTGTATATGCGTTTATAGTTCAACTGTTGTTTCTTCTTTTTTTAATGAATGCCAGTGCTCCTAGCCATTTTTTTTAAAAAAATTGGTTTTCAAATTTAATTGGAAAAATACACTCAGTAACAGTGCTAACGTGTACTCCCTCCATCCATTTTTATTGGAAAAAACATCCATTTCACTCACCCGAAGTATTTGGTAAACTTCCATTTGGTCTACTTTGACCCTTGATATTCCAAAATCATATCATTTCACCCCTAAGACCCCCCCCCGGGGGGGGTTGCCACTGTGGCCACCATGTCACCTGGTTTTACACATGGCATCACATGTGGACAATGTCTCTCTCTCTCTTTCTCATTATGTGCTCCCTCTCTCTCCTATGGCGATGGGGCAGCGGTGGTGAAGATGGTGCGTGGGACCATGGTGGGAAAGGTGGCTGGTGAGGTGGGAGAAAGTGGGTAGCACTACCTTGCCATCCCTAAGCCGGGCTCGCCATGCTTCCCATGCTCAGCTAGCTGTGCATGCTTCACACTCGCCACACACCAATTGAGCTTCATTCATTGAAATGGCCCAAACAAAGCCCGTCTTCTCTAGCTTTGACAGACCAACCACGTCACTTCCATGTCAATCTCCCAATCCGATGATCTTTAGTGATGCCTGTTAGTGTCACATTGCGTTCCACACATTTTTGAACCTATTCCCCAAATCATTTGGTTTTCCTTCTATCAGTGCAGGCAATCGACAATTTTTGTTGTTCGCATCTGGCTATCTTCTCCGTCTAAGTTCATTGCCTCCGGTGAGCTTTGGTCTAATACCTTCGCATAGGAGCATCCCCTCATTATCTCCATTTTGACACGCTTGGTCCATGTGGTGACCCGCATAATTAATCCAGGGTAACGACAGTAACCATGCCATTAACTCTGAGGTAATTACGCTGATATGGGTATAATAGCTAATAAAATATCAAGCAGATATGACATTTCGTCAGTTAATACACCGCATTCATAATATTGCAACAGAACTATAATTAGATACTAGAAATGGAACTTTATTACAATCCATACCACGTAGGCTACCAACTTAAAGTTCATATGTCCAACACAACCTTTAATTCACAAAAACTTATATATGTATATCAACACTAATATACCCAAGTGAGCGATGATCACCTCCATAGGGACTGCTACTCCACCTAGTCCTCCGTCGCCACATCACCCTAACCATGCGGGTGATCCTTCATCCACTCATCATCAGTGGATCCATAGAGGTCAGCTTCTAAGCAAAGAGGAAGTTATACAAAGGTGAGTACAAGATATACTTAGCAAGCATTAATAACAAAATACATTATATAATTTTTTTCCCAAAACCATCTTGCTACTCTATTCCCTAATCCATTTTCCAAAAATAGGTTTTATTAGCAAGATGTGTGTTTCTAAGTTTTAACTATCAAAATACTACTAGCACTCATACAGATTTAGCTTCCGTAACCTCCAATATAGGAGACAGACATGAATTCAAGATTTTACTCTACGCAGGTTTGTACTACTTTACTTATAGAGAACTCAACCATAGCTGAGAACCCAGAACGTTTATCACTATTTCAGTATTAGATCTCCAACCCTAATAGCCAACGAGTAGTGATGTCCTCGACTGTTCCCCAACCACTTTTAGCATACCAGTTTGTATTCCTCCTGACAATGGAGATACTTTACCTAGGGCTTTACATATAGAGCCCCAGAGAATCAACCGCAACTGATTTTGTGTGTCGCTAACTGAGCTGAAGTAGGGTATCCTAGCCTCACATTTCTCTAAGTTATCTACTCTTATCCCAACGTGGAGATCATAACATCGTCATAGAACAACCTTTCTGATCATTTTCACACACTATGGTTGATACGAATATTACGACTCATTTCCCCAAGTGTAGAGATTTAACCTTATATCATAGCCTATGTAGAGAGCCCCACCGGTACGACAATCCTTCTCATCGGCACACTCTACTCACCACATATATATACACATATACCACATCGGCTCTATTTGTTGGACGAGCCATTTCATACATTCTCAATTTAAGGATTGCACCAGCAGTCTATCATCACTTTCAATTATCATTAACCAAATACTGCCGCAACAGTTCACACTATCCATCTTTCCATAATATCTGATTTAAGGTTTTATTTAAAGATATATTTCCCATGCATTAATGATTTCTGAAAACATTCAAACACAATTTCACAAATATGATCAAAGAAAGTTTGCCTTGGTTTTGGTCAAAATATTCTCGTCCCAACACGATTGATGCCGAGGACCAATGGTGGTGCAATGTATAAGGTCAGTCGATGGCGGCGTGGAAAAGGCCGTTGTATTTGCAATGAGGTCAGAGGGGATGGTAAGGAGGGGATGGTGTGGGATGGCTAGGGAGGTGGTAGTGTGGGGAGGAAGCAAGGGTGGAGGAGGGCAAGAGAAGGGGAGACAATAGAGGGATAGGGAGATGATGACTGTGGCGGATGGGTATTGAGAGGAGGTGAAGGGGAGAGATAGTATTTGATGATGGGCTGGGCCGTTGAGGTAAGTTAGTTAATGATGGACTGGACTGTGATAGGATGTTTTCTATGAAATGGTCGCTTTCGTGCTAGGCTGGCCCAGGCATGACCTAGTTAGTTATACCGTGCCGTGCTAGCCCGGCCCTAAGACAACCGTGCCGTGCCATATGTTTGGACCGTGCTCGATGATTATGGCTAGGGCCAGTATAAAAAGATACGGTCCATTGCTTAGGTCTACATGTATATATGCATGGACAAATATTAGTCCGTTTTTGGAATAAGGGAATTCCATTAGAATTTCGAGGAGAATATAGTGATTTTTTTTCAAAATTCTCGTGCGGTTGTTGTGTCGCAAAGCTAAACAAGCCTATAAGCCCTCTGTTTCACGATATAAGTCTTGAATAACTCTCAAGTTATTAAATCACTTTACACAATTTCATGACCAAACTCTATCGCATCGGAGAGAAACAAGAAGTAACAATAGAAATCACTGTGCAGACCTAAACTTATTTCCTTTTTTTCCCATTTCCCCCCAAGGCAGCCAAGTTAATTAATGATTGCTCACACAACACATTAATTGCAGTTTATTAATGCATGTTAGCGTGCATGACCAGACGTGCAACTCGCACTGGATTTATATGACTTGGGCTCCCCAACGAATTTTGAGCTGGAACGAATTTTGAGCACATGGAGATTAGGTGGTGACCGTAGGCGTATGCCTTGTCACATGGGTGGATCTAGGTGCCGGCATCCCAAAAATCCTCAAAATCAATTACCTCTTTAATAGGGTAAATGTATTGGTTCAATTGATTTTGATTTTAGTAGTTTGAGATCTGTAAGACCTTAGAACTATATATATTGTAGTTTTAGCAAATTTTAAATATATGTGTTGAATTTATAATATTATGAAATTATTTTATAAGATTATACAGTTATACGTACAATGTGTACACCCCGATAAAGATTTTATAGTTCCATGTCATTGCTTAGTTCATCTCTATCCGTTAGCACGGTCTGGACTTTGGACTTAGACTACTATGCAGCGCGATTGCTCCATGCGGCGCACGCTTGACTACTGAATATGCATACAGGTGTGTACTTTGAGGTGCGTTTGGTTGAGTGTCGAGTGAACCGAACCATCTCGTATATGATTTGGTTCAGTTTTTACATTTGGTTGGTTGAACAGAACCATTTGGTACAGGATGAGATGGTACAGATTCTTGAAATATTTCAAAAAGATGTTGCACCACCCCGTACGGGAAATTTGGCTGAACCAATCGGTTCAGGACAGGATCATTTACTCGCACCACCTCTCAAACTAATCTCATCCCTCAATCCAATCTCATCCCTTCAACCAAACATCATCTCGTACCATCCTGTATCATTTCATCCAAGCAACCAAACAAAATCTTGTATCATTCCATTCAGGCAACCAAATACATTCCTTGTACGGATCTTGGGATCTAACTTAAGTAGGTTGAAACAACACCCTGCAGTCCACCGAGGTTTGAAATCTCGTTTTCGGTTGACATCTCGGAGATGATCAGTATCCAAAATTTCACCTAGATCTCGAAATTTCAAACGAAACACAAAAAACAAAAATTCAAATCCAGTTTTTTTTTCACTGAAATTTCTGAGATTTTGCTCGAATTGCCAAAATCTTGGCGACATTTGCCGAGATTTCAAAAAATTGAACAGTGAAAAATAATTCAAATGATGTCAAAAATTTTGAATTTTTTTGTGAGTGGTCCTAACACATCAATAATGTTCCCATAAAACTTCTAGATGATTCAAGCCTAAGGAATTTTAAATAATTTGGATATTGCTACCATCCTGATAAAACGCTGGCCGGTAAATTTAAACCGAATAAAAATTGAACAAACCATATGAGAAAATTTTAAATTTTTTGTGAATGGTTTTGACATATCACTAATATTCTCATAAAATATTTAGATGATGGTAAAGCTCGAGGAATTTTAAAAATTTGGAAAATGGTGATGTCCTAATAAAAGCCTTACTAGCAAATTTCAACAGAATAAAAAATACTTTAAACCATGTTAGAAAATTTTGAACTTTTTTTATGGTCCTGATACATCATTAATCTTTCCATAAAATTTTTAGATCATTATAAATCCTAAGAAATTTTAAAAACTTTGACAGTGGTACTATCGTGATAAAAGCATGGTTGAGCAACAAAAAAGGTTTAGAATTTTTGACCTTGTTATTGTTTTATTTATGTTCATTCTATTTTTATTTTTTAAAGATAACAAATGAAGTTCAATTATTTTGAAATTTTTTATATGATCCTAGACTTCTAAATATAGTACCATAAATTTTTCATAGCATTATAAAAACTTGTATAATTTTATGAAAATCTTATAGTGTTTATGTTGAAATAATAAAGTATCTCGAAATTTTGATTTTTCAACAAATTGTCATGAAAGATAACTTTGTTTAGGGTTATTGGTGCAATTCTAGTCAATTTCGGCCATCAAAATAGAAAATCCAGCCTTAAAATATGAAATTTCGACATGATTATTATAGCATTATGAATTTATCAAGTTTTTTTTTTGCCTGGCCGGGATTTTGAATTCTGTCCCCGGTTGGAATCTAAAATCTTGGTTAAGATTTCTGAAATTTCACAGAGTTTTTCAATCCTTAGATGCCACTACCAAACCTTTGGCCCATCCCAGGTTTCAAATTTTGTTTTAGGACCACATCTCGAAGACGATCGAAATCCAAAATTTTGACGAGATTTTGGAATTTCATCGACTTCTAGACGAAATTTAAAAAGCAAATTTGAAACCAGAAAACTGAAATTTTGGCTAAAATCACCAAAATTTTGGTGGCTTTTCAACCCCTGTGAAAAAACTAAGTAAAATACTAAGTAATTGCATATAAAATTTTATGTACGCTTTCTATCTATTTGAATACAAAATACTAAGTAATTGAAAAATAAAAAGTCATGCAAGCATTTATATACATTTTCTATCTATTTAAATGCAAAATACTAAGTAATTGCATATAAAATTTCCATATTAGGGTTTAGGCCGAAATACATCATGTAAGGCCAAAATCCAAGTTAAGGATTAGGTTTAGGCTGAAATACATCATTTAAGGCTAAAATCCAAGTTATGATTTAGGCCAAAATATAATTTAAGACCAAAATCTAAGTTAGGGTTTAGCCCAAAATACATCATTTAAGGCCGAAATATAAGGGCCTGTTTGGTAAAGCTCCAGATCCCAGCTTCACCTAAGATCTAAAACTTGTAAGCTAAAATAAAGTGAATTAAGTTTATATTTTTTTATCTAAAATGTAAATAAGATGATCCATCTAAACACTCTTAATGTACTCACGGCTCCAGCTTCACAGATCTGATGGAGCTAGAAATACCCAGCTCCACCAGATCCACGGATCTGATGGAGCTAGAGCCCTACCAAACACACCCTAAGTTAGGGTTTAGGTTTAAAGTTACATAATTTGTATATGTATTTTTTTACAAACTTTGCATATGTATTCCTCATAAAAGGTATTATAGTTCTTCACAAAAAAAATAGTGCAAAATCCAATCCAAAAACCATGCAAACTGATCCAAAAGGCAAAATCTCGATGAAATACCAAAGTCACTGTAGTAAACCATAATTTTCATTTTTTTGTCCCATCAAGATTTCCAAAATCTCGATGAGATTTTGAAACTTGGGCCCATCCTTGGTGTTTTATTTCAATAGGATGAAAACTAGTTTCGAAAATCTCAGTAAGATTTTGAACCTCGGCCCATCTTCGGTGTTTTACGTTAATAGGGAGAAAAGTAGTTTAGACCCATCCGATCAGAGTTGGAAAAATAGATTTACCCACGGCGAATTTTTATTTGACATAGCCCTTCTCTTCCATAATTTCAATCTGCGATGGCTCATTCGTCCCCATGAAGTTTGATCGGAATTAAATATGGGAAGTTGGTTTGTATGGCACTGTGGTCAGTCGGTGTTCTATGAGAGGCTAGAGGTGGGCACTCAGTTCATGCTTTTGTGGGCTAGCCCGAGGCACAGCGGCATGGTTTGGTCCAAAGCACGGCTGGGTACGAAGTGGATCATGCTAAGCCGGTATGTTAATGTTCTTCAGGCTATGCTGGGTTCGGGAACCGGGCGCGATGGACGCGCACACTTGGCATCGCATCGTTAAATCGCTCATTCGTCGCTCTCTCTCGTTCTCTTCTCGGCTGATGGTGCTCCTCACTTTCTCTACTCCTCTTGCCGCCTCGCTCATCATTTGAGATTAAGATATCTGAAGGAGAGAAGGGAGAGAGATTGAGAGAAACGGACAAGAGAGATTCAAGAATGAATAAAATTTAGTTTACTTTTTTCTAATATTTGTGTTCATGTCTTAGCTCTGTGTCTCTGTGGCTCCTTTCCTCTCGTCACAATAGTGCAAATGGGCAGGATCTAAGCCAGTATGACATGAAATACAAATAAACCGTATCTGGGCTCACCGAAAGCGAGTCGCTAGGCTGGCACGGCACGGCGGGCATAATGGGCTATTGCGGCCCGGCATGGTTCAGGCACGAAGTACGATGAGTCTGTGTCGGGCTGCTCGGCATGACGCCCACCTCTATGTAGGCCACTTGAGACATTTGCATGCAGGATATGCCACTTTTTTTGAAAAGTATCTTTTACTCCCGGGTGTAGTTACTCCCACCTCTGAAATACTACCTAAACGAACTTGAAATACTCTTTTATCACTTTGAGTACACTCATACACTAATTATAAGATACTCTAATGTGAGTCACATGAAAAAATTGCAAGGAAGTTCATGATTTTTAGCGTATTTCACAAATACCTTCATATATGCACATAAAAGAAGTATGTCTAAAAAATATACATACCATCTCTGAAAAAAATGTACATACCACCTAGATGATCTTATATACTCGTATACTACGCGTACATACCCTCTGTCGTATGAGATATCCCATACGTTGTGAGATACTGACATAGGGAGTAATTACTCCCGGGAGTAGAAAAGAGCCTTTCCTATATATATATATATATATATATATATATATAAAACAATATCTGTGCACACATGTCTTCCCGTGTACACACCGTGCACACCAACTAACAAAAGTCACGAAAAATTCTGAAAAAAATTGTTGATATACTTCATAAATTACTCTACCTATGTATAAAATTGTAGGTTCAAATTCATTACATTTCAGAGTTACAAAAAAGAAAATTATGACAAGTTTAAAGAGTTTAAACTTGTCAGAATTTTCTTTTTGTTTCTCACGATATATAATGAATTTGATCTTGAAACTTCATACATAGGTAGAGCAATCTATGAAGTACATCTACAATTTTTTCAGAATTTTTCGTGACTTTTATTAGTTGGTGTGCATATATATATATATATATATATATATATATATATATATATATATATACATATTCAGTGCTAATGGTGATTTCAGTGTTAATTCTGTGCTAATGGCCTGTAGAAGTTTTAAAAATTCTCAAAAATTACCACATGTAGGGGAGGTGAACCTCTACAACCCCGCAAAATTTGAAGATGAAACTCAATCGAGTTTGTCTTTTTCATATCTTTCAAATGCGATTGAGTTTCATCTTCAAATTTTGCAGGGTTGTAGAGGTTCACCTCCCTACATGTGGTAATTTTTGAGAATTTTTCAAAACTTCTACAGGCACGAATTAGCACTGAAAACACCATTAGCAAATATTTCCCTATATATATATATATATATATATATAACCTCCACTATCAATAATTATGCTATTTCTTTCTTCTCTCGTGTGGTCATATCACTGCTATAGTTCACAACCTTTGGATGAAAACTGAGTATCATAATTGTTCCCTTATTTCTCTTATATTCTATTCTTGTAGGTTATATTACGTTTCACCTTGATTTATTCAAACATTACAATCAACAAATTGATTTTTACAAATTTGCACTCGTGCGGTGTATCCTTCGAGTTGACAGAAGCATCATGCATGCCACTCTTTGCGTACTCTAGTTTTTTTTTTTTTGCCCAAATCCTCAAAGTGAAATGCCTTTTCTGCCGCCCCCCTCCTGCTTGTCTTCCCTCTCCTCCGGCTGCCGCTAATTTCTTTGGGTTCAAGATACAAGGTACTATTTTCGTCAAACAGTTTGGTGAAAATAAGTTAATTCTACGGTTTAAATGCTAATCACCGAGATGACCCTATTTTCGTCAAGCGGTGTGGCGAAAATAGCTAAAATAGCTATTTTCGCCAAATGGTGTAGCGAAAATATCTATTTTTGCCACATCATTTGGCAAAAATAGTAAAACGCCCGTAACTTTTTACTCCGAACTCTAATTTAGGTGATCTTGGACTCTATGCGAAGCTTATGATAGTCTTCGCCAAACGGTGTGGCGAAAATACTATTTTCGCCACACCATCTGGCGAAAATAGGCTAATCCAGGTGATAAGGGTTCAAAACGAGTATTAACGCCGGATTAACCTATTTTCGTCGAATAGTTTGGCGAAAATACTATTTTCGTCAAACGGTTTGGCGAAGGTATATTATTTTTGCAATTTTTTAAACCGAGTATTAATGTAGCAATTTCTAAAAAAATAATATTATTTAAAAATTTCAGGTCCGTGTTTGCAGTAAAAATTGAAAGAAAAAGTGACGAACCGCGAACTCGAATTCTATACCGTGATTCGGTCAAACCGTGTTTCTATAACTATGGGCAGACAGTCTCCTCACATTCATTCATTCTGTAATCTATTGCAGTAAGTGAAAATCGTCAGCAACAAAAAGGACAAGACGATTAATCCATCGTATTCGTTGCTCTGAAATAACCAGTTCACAGTTTTGTGGAGTCTTAGCTTGATTTAGGTTTGACTAAATGAGACATGTTTTTTGCCACCTAAAGTTCCTTCGATTCCTTTTGTTTTTGCCATCGAAAGAACGAATTAGGTGTTTAAAAAAGCTAGGTGTTACATCAAGTGGTCGAATTTGATTGGATTTGGATCTCACCTTGGCCCATTGGCTGGCCGGCTAGTTTCGAGTCATTCAGGCACCGTATTATCCTAGTTAATTGCGCCATAATTGGAGGCCCATATACATCGTTGTTTAATTTCTTATTGTTCATAGAACAGTATCATGTAAATGAAATATTTCAAGGTCAGAAAAGCCCAGCAGTGTGTTCCTCTTTTTTTTTTGTTGGGTTTTTTAGAGTACAAGAAAGACACACGCCCAACTTATACTACTCAAGCACATATATACGTGCGCATCCACTACACACGCTACAAAAATCTGCAAGGCTCAACGGTCTCATGAAACGAATGCATTGCTTTTCCACTGAACATACATGTGTGTGCTTGCTCTAAATAAATACGGTACACCGCATCAATCGAACGAACATCCTCTCTCACACGGCTCTAGGCCACATGCCCATGCGTCAGTAGTGTGTTCCTCTGGAGGGTTTATTTGTAAACATGTAGATACTAGAAATAGCAGGCGTGCTATTGCACGCCGTCTTTGTGTGGCGTGGGAAAAAAATTGACGAAAGGGCGTAAACGTGATCTTCAACATATTTCTCACTCCGGAAAAAGCAATGAAACCGAAACTCTACGGAGGAAAAAATAGAGAGTTAGAGTTGTAGCAATATCTCTTTCGACTTAATTATTTGGGAAATATCGGAGACCGAGGTGGAAAACCGAGGTGGGAAAAGAGTTTAGAGGAAAAGGGCGAAAAATTATTAGTGATGACAACCTTTTAGAGTTGCACACATATTTCGGTGACGAAAACATTTTTCCGGAAAAAGCGGAGAAAGGACCTGGACGTGATTTACTACCTTCTTAGAGATGCACACATATTTCGGTGTCGAAAACATTTTTTACGCTAAAAACGGAGAAAGGACCTAGACGTGAATAGCGAGGACACTTTTGTTACGTTTTTGGACCTATTCGCTATCCCGAAAAAAATAGAAAAGGGCTTATTCGCGATTTGAATTTAATGGGAGTTTTTCCGTAAAATACCGCACCAGGACCCAAACGAAAAAAAAATAAAATCTTCCCTCACAAAAATCGCGGAGGACCTATCCGTAATTTTCAGGGACCTATTCGTAATTTGGAGAAACAGAAGGACTTTTTCGCAAAAATCCGGAGAGGACACAGCGCCTTTGGCCGGCGATTCCAGGCGGAATGTAATGGCTGATATACCTGGTGAGAAATTAGAACAAATGAGCATTGGAATGTCTAGTCATTTACTGCTGAGGAACTCTTGTGTTAACTCTTACACAAGACTAGAGTAGTGTTTGGCAACATAACAACGTTAAGCATCCGTATGACGCAATCAAGAATGCCGATCAACTGATGGATTCTGAATAAGAAGCACTCCATATTTTGAAGAAAAAAAATGTATTGGTAATTATTTAATTAGCACACAGGTCAATAGCAAAAAAGAAAAAGAAAAGGAAAAATCTAGGTAAAGTGAAATGAGAACTGTGCAAATTCTTAATCGACTGTTAAGGGGAACATCGTACACCGGCCATTTTATGTGAAAAGTTATTCCTGTTGAAGAAATTTTGCATCCTGTTCCCTAAAAAGTTGTCTTCAGAGGTGAGGTTCCTTACTTATCCAGAGCAAGAAACCTGACATTTGAGTCTGGAAACACAGTTTGGATAATTGCTTAGAAGTGAAACAAAATGAGTGGTCATGAACAGACAAACATGGAATCAGTATTTCCACAAAGTTATTGAGCACTTTTGTCATATCATAAGAAGCAGAAAACTATCTTTCCTCTGTTGTCTTTAATCCTTGTCATCTTCCAGAGGTTCAATTCAATGCCAGCAATTAGACAGCTATCGGTTGCTTGAAAGAGTGAATAACCGAAAGTGTCACAGCAAAACTGCACAAATAAATCGTTGTAAGAGGTCACAAATTTAGTAACCATCAATTCATTCATTGTACAAGACATGCCCATCAAAAGCGACTTAAATCATGTCACCACCAATAAATGCTTTGGAGTTGTAGCCAAAATATTCTTCCACTAAACAATACCTTCATAACAGCAGAAGAAAGAAATGCTATCACATTCACATTGACACCATAGTTTCATAGTATTGTTACAATGTCAGGTCTCCAAGTGATGATGACACACAGCTTTGCATTCCTACCCTATGTATATATACACATATGAGTAGATGATTATCCATTCATCTTTAATTGATATAAATTCCTCTTCTCACCAATGAGATTTACTGAATGAAACTTAAACACACATGTGAATAAGTGGCTGTGTTCAATCTTATCTAGTACTTGTATTTTGCCAACCAGACACCTCTGGTTGCATGAAAATGATAACCCTTTGCAACTGTTATCATAACCATGAACTTATATGTTTCATAGTCTAATGCCTGCATCATAGGAAAACAACTTCATTAACAGTTTGCTTATGTGGATCAGTACATGCAAGGGCTCAAGTGACAGCAACCCAGAGCCATCAAATATGACAATAACCCAGAAACTGAAACTCTGGCTACATTGCATCCTCTTGCTTAGTATGCAATGCAAGTAGATGACAACATCCCTGTCTTCCATCCTTCCTGGGGAAGTTTGCAAGCTACAACTACTTGTCTTTTCCCTCCTCTCTAATGAATCAGAAAGTATCATATACTTATTTAGAACTGAATTGGCTGCATATACTGATATACAACAAGGATTAAAATACAAATATGCATGAGGCTTCTCTGATTGAACATCTTTGTGGCAGGGGAAGAAAATAAATAAAGGCGCCAATTGAATTGATCCCTGCAGATAATTGCTGGGGCTGCCCCAGCAATAAAGTATGTAGCACCTATATGTAGCAGGATCTCAGTCTCAGCAATGAGCCATGGGGTTTTAGTACTGACATCACCAAATGAAATCAGTGTACGGCTCACATAGCTTGAAATAATTAGGAACCAGAAAAAGAGGGGAAATAAAGGGCTGGATTGACTTGTCAGTGAGGTACCTGAGGTCCACAGGATTATGATAAATGCCACATAAAAAAGGTCTGGAAGCAGTCATAGATGACATACCTCTTGGGAGGCCCCATGAATTGACATGGCAATAAGTCATTCGGGCAGGGTCAGAAACTCAGCAGTTAAGACGGCTTGTTATTGCAGGGTTAGAAATTCAGTGGTTAAGACAGCCACTCCCGTTGAGGCGTATAGCTTCGAATATTATTTTTCGTCGAAAGACCAATCCTCAACTATCTAGTTCAGAAATTCATCGAAAGAAAAAAATGCAGACAAGGTCACTCTTTTTTATCTTTAGTTCTTGAACTCCATGACTCTTTGTCCTACAAAGAACCAACGGTGGTAAAAGTTTGGATTATTCTTCAGTACAGAATGAACTCCTAACGCATGCCAATACGGAAGAAAAGAAGTAGGTAAGGTGTACATCTAGTTACCAAGTCACCCTCATCCCCTCCACTTTCTGCACCTCGCACAAGCAAATCAACTCACGCATGGCAGGCTGCGCCTCTCTGTAAAGAATGTGTGCCACTACGGCAAGAGTTGCAGAGTCGCCTTCATTCTGCCATCATCTCAAGGGAACGCCCTGCAACGTAGTGTAATGTGAATATGTGATGCGGTAGTTGTTACCGGGTTCAGAACTTCCAATCACTCGTGATCCATGACTCGACACGAATCATCAAATCAGCCTACGATAATATGGAAGCTCAGGTCAGGTGGCGTCAGTCAGGGAGAGTTACCACATCAACAACAAGTTCTTGTTGCCAAACTGAAATGTCACTGTTCATCATTGCTCCCCCTTGCTTCTCACACTTAACTGTGACGTCATGCTAATCGGGGCTAATAGATTCTTTTGTACACCAACGATTCTGCTTTCTCCTCATCCATGTATACACTATTTGTTACCCTGTTCATCGTCACCTGAAACGATGTGCGATCCCAATTTCTTTTTACCCAGGTATACACAGTCTGTTAACCAATTTAACCAGGGGCGGACCTACAGTTGTGTCGTCGGGGTCCGGTGACACCGACGCTCCCGTATTAGCCTCTTATACCTCCCGCTAAACTCTGTTGACAACTCCGGCGGTAGATTAGCCTAGACCCCAGCTCCAGTGCTCATCCAGTTTGACCACTCATCCGAAAACAAAACGCATGTCGGCGATGACCCCGGCGACCAATTTTCCTAGATCCGCTCCTGATTTAACTACACCTAACGTGATGTAGGAAACCAGAAAGCCTAACGGGGCCACTGGACTGACACTTTTACAATCAAACTCCTGAGTCTTCAGGGCACCAAAATTCAGTCCAACATCAGCAGCACAGTCAATCTGCACAGCGTCCAATTTCTCAAGCCCAACAAGATTTTGACCCTTCCCCAACCCCCCCACTCTCTCCCTCTGTTAGACCTCTTGCCTCCCTTCAAAGCTCCCTAAACCCTGGCCCCACCTTCCATACACACAAGCACACTCCCACCACCCCCTGCCAGTGGGCCCCACATCCACCCTTCTGGGCCCACGGCCGAACTGTGAGCTTCCTCCCCGGCTCCTCCTATTAACGAGTTCTCTTCCCTCCTCTCCTTACACCAACAGAAGGGCAGCAAGCAAGCTCTCCGGCAATGCGACCACCAATACAGTAGGAAAGCAGACGCATTGGCAAGAAGAGGAGGAAGCCAGGAAGCAGAGCAGCCAGGGCGTCCATGGCGCCGCCGCTGGCCACGCTGGTGGAGGAGCCGGGCGGCGGCGAGGAGGAGGGGGCGCGGACGCGGCGGAAGACGGGGCTCCACGCGGCGCTCCACCGGTGGGCCCGGGCGCGCATCCCCCTCCGCTTCCTCTCTGGCGGCGGCGACGGCGACGGCCGCCCCTCCGCCGACCTCCGCGTCCTCCTCTCCGTCCTCGCCTGCCCGCTCTCCCCCGTCCCGGTCCTCCCGCGCCACCCCTGCCACGTACGTGCGCCAAGCTGCATGCCTGCTGCATGGCCATGCCCTGCCTCTTGCTCTCTTGGAGTAGTTCGTTCGTTTATGCGTGTGCATGCGTGTGTGCGTGGATGGATGTGCAGGTGGCGTCGTCGGCGCAGTACATAATCGAGCAGTTCCGGGCGACGACGGGGTGCGCCAAGATCGAGGGCGCGGTGAAGAGCATGTACGCCTCGGGAAGGGTGCGGATGGCCATGGCGCAGGAGCCCGGCGGCGGCCACGAGGGGTGCTTCGTGGCGTGGCAGCTCGTGCCGGACATGTGGCTCGTCGAAATGGCCGTGGCTGGGCACGCCGTCGCCGCCGGCTGCGACGGCCGCGTCGCTTGGCGACGCACGCCGTGGCTCGGCGCCCACGCCGCCCGCGGCGGCGGCGTGCGACCCTCCGGCGCGCGCTCCAGGTTGGCACTGCATGGCACTGACATTTGCGTTGTGATTAGTTCCCCTTCAATCTAATTACCTTCTCTCACTTTACACATCAAATCGAAGTGGCATTATACATACAAATATACAATACAAGTACAAAAGGTTGGTATGCACCGGTATATATAATAATCGATGACAACAAATAGATCTACATCCTCAAATACTTGACATTTTTGATCAAATCAGACATGATTATGACCAAAATATCCTTCAATAATTTCGGAAGCCCACACAATTATGTACTCAAGTAGCCCTAATATAAAGAATGTATGTAGTATAGTAAAATCGAGGAGATCGAGATGTACAAATACAGTTGGGTTAATCTGGGAATGTATACTTTTCGAACGAGAAATTAGCGAGTATTTGTGAACGAACTTTGTAAATAAAAATGCCAAGTATTTGGCACAAGCTGAAAGAGAGTATGCTACTGAGCGGAATGTGATGTGAGGAGGTGTATGCAAGCGTGCATACGTAGACATGGTTGCTTTCTTTGCTTTGCTTTTCTCCGTCGCTTTGCTGAATTCGCCTTTGCCTTTGCGCTTTAATTTGTGTGCTAGAAGTGGGAGTGTTCATGGCACACAAAGGGGGTGGAAGAGGGGCATTTAGATATGTGAAAGAATCTTTGGGGTGGAAAAAAAAGCAGATATGGCATGCATGCATTCGCGGCGTGCACCTCGGGATCTGAGATTGATGCCTCACATTAGCTGATTTGACATCAACATCGATGTTAATTTGTCGTTGCGCCCGCGCGCGCGCGCGCACAGGGAGAGAGAGAGAGAGGTGTTTACCCTCATAACCTTCCTCTGAAAGTAATGCACATACCCCTGCGTCCTGCTAAGTAACAATTTGTTATGAACTGACTTGCAAAATCTGGTGCATGCTCACGCACATCTTGGAAATTTTGGCAAGCGGATAGTTGTTAATTTGTATCTGAAATCTGTGGCATATTAGTACTAGGCATCCTAGTGATCCTCTTTGATGTTGGAAGTTGACTAAGGTAAATTGGCTCAACACACCATTAGCCTAGTTTTGAGGATAGGGTTCCCCTGCGGTCATAACAATTAAATCAGTCTCCAGTCGTCTAACAGTCCGAAAGATCTGAACTGTCGCTTTTTGATCCAGCACCCCTCATGCAACTGTTTAAGTTGCAGTCCCAAAAGGACCGCATTGGATCCGTTTCCTAGTTTTGAACATATCATTAACCTTCTGATGAATATTCAGAAAACTGCACAGCTACCTGATCTGAAGAAACATGTAATCCAGTCCTCTGAAGGAGACCAAATGACAATGTGGCCTATGTGATTGTGATTGGACCAGTTGGCCTGTCCTTTGAATGTCTTCTAGTATTATTGCAAGCTAATCTAGCTTGAACAGCTTGGCAATGGGAAATTTGGATGCTCAAGTCATGCATTCTGATTCCTGAGATCTTCACGTTCACCAAACAGTTTAAACAATTGTAGGATGTAGCAGTTGTAGTAGTAGTAGGCTAGTAGTTCATATCTGAGTAGGTGTGACTGTCCTGAGTGTTGGATGAATCTGGCCTAACAAGTTAATTGTAGACTTTGCTTAAGCTGCCGTTTCCTCAACAAGGCAAAGAAAGTTATGCTTCTGGTGAACATGCGCGATCATGTTAACTACTTTGAGTGGGGCAATGCATCCATGCTATTTTTTGAAACCATGTAACCAACCAAATAGTTTGCTCAGTCTTTTTGAAACCCAATCAGAGTAATGGCAATTGTTTACTAGGGTATCATTAACAGATGTACCTTTCTGGCAAGTGATTAGTTGATCTAGATGAACATGGGAATGAAACACATCATATTTTCCTATCAGATTAGTACTAATTCTGTACATAATGACACGCTCCATTCAGGTCAATTAATTTAATGTAATCGCAAACCCACCAAACCTCACCAAATCTCTGTGAGAAAAAGGGGTGTTGAATGAGATGGGGATGGGGGGTACTATGAACAATTCTTTATGTTGGAGGTCCTGTACTAGTGCAGTATCAATATTAGAGGCAGCTAAGAGCGTCTTAGCTGTTTGTACTGTGCAAAGAGATAAAATGCTTTTGGCAAGGTGTGTTTTATGGATGTGTACCGGGTGTCTATTTTCACAGTACCCTCTGTCTCCCACGGCAATAATGTAAGCTGAACCTACATGTTCTTACCTCTCAATCTCTGATCCATATAGGCTGAACTAATGCAGTAATTTTTTTCTTTACATTTTACATGGCCTTTCCTTTTGCTGCTAAATTGCCAATAGTCTATCTGATGAGAGTATATAAGCATTCTGAGTTAGTTTGTTAAGTGCCACTCTGATGTCTGAAGATTGTATTTCCACTTGCATACTCTAGTTCACTAGTGGCTTAGAAACTTCCCTCCTCCTCATGTACATTGTACAAGTACAGCCATAAGACTTTTTTGGTCCACTTTTGCATTTGCATTGTGTTCTTAAAACTTGACAAGGGCAATGCCTCTGAAATTTTCTCAAGAACAACAGTCCTAGGACACCAAAAAGATACCAAAGCAAGGTAATTGATTGAATCTGCTCAGCTTGAGAGCCATCCTATATGAAGACTGTTCCACAGTAAAGCTGGGGCCATGTCATGAAACCTTTGTGCATTTATGATACATTGATACTGCATCACTGTGCACACCTAACTTTAACCTACACTCTGCAGAACAAAAAATGATAATTCAGAAACAGAATGCTATGCAAAAGCTTGAAGTTTCAGGTGTGCATTCAGATTCAGTATGGTAAATTAAGTTTTCCATGCGCTTGAATGGTAGTATATAAAGTTGGCATAGTAGTAGTGTTGTGTTGTACAGGTATAATGTTTTTACCAATGAGAAGCGTCCACGTACCGAGCTGCTGACCGTCGATGCGTGCGTGTGTGTAGGGGCTGGACCCGGTGACGATCGCGTCGGTGTTCTCGGCGGCGGAGCACGTCGGCGAGAAGCAGGTGGACGGCGAGGACTGCTTCTCGCTGCGCATCGACGTGGGGCCGTCGGTTCTGTCGAGCTGGAGCGACGGCACGGCGGAGGTGATCCGGCACGGCATGACGGGCTACTTCAGCCAGCGGAGCGGCCTGCTGGCGCGGCTCGAGGACTCGCAGCTCACCCGCATCCAGACGCCCGGTGCGCCCGCCATGTACTGGGAGACCACCGTCGCCTCCCGCGTCGCCGACTACCGCGCCGTGGACGGCCCCGTCGCCGCCGTGGTCGCGCACGCTGGCAGCTCGGTGGCGCACCTGGCCCGGTTCGGCGCCGACGTCGGCGCGGCACGCGCGGTGACGCGGATGGAGGAGGCGTGGACCATCGACGACGTCGTGTTCAACGTGGCCGGCCTCTGCCCGGAGTCCTTCATCGCACCGGAGGAGGTCAGGAGGAGCCGCTACTACGACACCATCTCCAAGTGATGTCTTCTCATCTCATCTCCAAAACGAGCAAGTAATAATCTAAAAAAAGATTTAATTAGTAGTAATTCGGTGTTAATTTGGTTAGTTAACTGGATGGATCGATCTACTGCATGCATGATACTCTGATTATATTTCTTGTAACCTGCAAGAGACTATCAAGTGTGACATACAGTACTAGCTAGCTAGATGAGTGTAATTTTTCTTCTCTTTTCTTTTCTTTCTTTCTTTCTTTCTTTTTTCCCCCCGTTTTCTTGATGAGTGTGGCACCAGCATGCATGCAGCTGTCAGTGTACATATGTCGTCTGTACTTGAATCACATGAACAGCCAAGATGAGTTGCACACTTGAGCCCTGAAGATCTAAACAATCCATATATTTTCTTGCATTATAAAATGCAATTTCATCTTGGAATCATCATCATCAGTTAATACTAGCTAACATCAGTATCTAGTTGGTTACACACAGATGACAGATCTCCCTCTTGAGTATTTAAGTGCCCCTTTGATGCCTGTTAACTGTACTTTTGAGCGCAGCATCTGCAATTGAGCTGCATTTTGTCTGTTGCTTCGGTGTTTCTGCTGTTTTTACTCTAAGCAGCAAGATTTAGGAAGCCTTTTCTGTACTCTGAGAAGTACATATACCTACTTTTAATATACTAATTAAACAAATGTGTTATACTTTTTTTATCAACTTTCGGTATATTTAGGGCCTGTTTGGTAGAGCTCAAGATCCCAGTTCATTTGAGATATGAAACTTATAGGTTAAAATAAAGTGAATTAAGTTTATATTTTTGGTCTAAAATGTAAACAGGATGATCCATCTAAACACTTTTAGGGGGTGTTTGGGACAGCTTCAGCTCCACCAAAATCTATGGAGTTGGTGGAGCAGGGTATTTTTAGCTCCAGAAATTTATGGAGTTGGAGCTGTGGGTACATTAAAAGTGTTTAGGTAGATCATCTTGTTTACATTTTAGACTAAAAATATAAACTTAATTGACTTTATTTTAGCCTATAAGTTTTAGATCTGACCTGGAGCTCTCCCAAACAGGTCTTAATGTACTCACAACTCCAGCTCCAGCTCCACAGATCTGGTGGAGCTAAGAATACCCAGCTCCACCAGATCCACGGATCCGGTAAAGCTGGAGCCCTACCAAACACACCCTTAAATACTAATTCTAACATATTGATACAATATGGTTGAAAAAAAATTCATCGAAGACCTTTATTGTAACATCCTGAAAATTTCAAAATAATAAAAATAAAAATTTGAAATTTGAAAATGAAATTGAATAAAATTTTCAATTAAAATCATGAGTACGATTTAAAATATTGCCTTTTATTTCAATCTCTGGAAAACCAACCTCAAGTAAAAGGATGAGCTGCAACGTAAAATTTATTCTTCCAAGTTAAACAAACTATTAAAATAAGTGGGAAATAAAAATTTACTTTGAAATTACCTACAATCTAAAATTTTCCTGAATTTTGGTTCTTAAGAAAAAATTTTATTGTATTGATTTCATTTTCTCTTCAATGCAAACTCAGAATACAATGAGGAATTAAATATTAAACCTCTACTTATATTTAATGATGCTTTTTCTGAATTTTCTAGATTTTCTTGATTTTTACTCTAATGCGTAAATCGTTTTATATAATCTTAAGTAATGGAGAAAAGAAAAGAATAAAATGCTATAAAAATAAAATAAATAAAATTTTATTTAATCTCAGGAAACCTCGAGTTACTCAATTATAAATTTAAAAGTTATATCAAAGCAATTAAGTATGAAATGAAGGAATTCAATGAACCTTCACTAACAATAGTAAACTTGTTATATTTAAATAAAACTAATATGGCCTTATCTTGAGCTAAAAATTTAATATAATCTTCTGGATAGATAAATACATCTACAATAAAATATTAAAATAAATAACAATTTTTTATATTTAAACAATCAATTACAAAAAAGCTGAAAATCCAATAATCGAATGTCAGAATTTTATTAAATTAAAAAATATTTAGAGTTAAAATTTTTAATGAAGAATTCAGTGGCCAAAAGGAACTCTTAAAAAAAGTTTCAAAATTTTTTGATGAGTTATAAATTCCCAGAAAATTTAAAAACAGAAAATAAAATTTTGAGTACAGTATCTTGTTAGAATTTTTATAATTTTTGTGTGTCATATTTTCATCTGAAATTTCGATATTATGAGGATCATTACCTAACCATATCCCAAAAAAAAATTCAAAAATTTCCTGACTTGACTAGTAACTGATCCATTGAACCCAACTCAACTCTGTTTGTAGAAAAACTTAAGAGTCCACCGTTCTTTCACTGGCGCGTGGGACTGAATTGCTGTTCGGACCCATCTGCCAGCGAGACGAGCAATCGTCTTCCTCCTCCGATCACAGAAGCCCCAAAGCAGAGACGTTGTTCCTGTAGTCCGCGTCATCTACTACCAATAGCACCGCCCCGCCAATACCTATCCACCACGACTCCGCCATGCCTCAACCCTGTCCGTGTTTCCTGCTGTGCAGCCATGTCTCCTCCTGTGAAGCACCATGAGTTGTCTCAGTGAAGAACTCAATTGAAGCCGGGCGTATCTACTAGGGGTGAAAACGGAACGAAAACGGTCGGTAAATAGCTGTTCCGTTTCCATTTCCATACTTTTTACCGGTAGCGGAAACGAAATCGGAAACTCCGGAAACGGATACGGAAATGGATAGTGACGGAAACGGAAACGGAACGGAACGGACCGGATACGGAAACGGAAATGGAAAATTTCACAAGAATGTAGTACACGATCTATTCAAAGTTACAAAGAACATCTTAATAACTATTGGTCCCTACAAAACAATGCAAAACAATATTACCTACAGATAATAATACATGAAATACAGACTGTTTTATATATTTTCATACAAAATGTGGTCATACTTGATCAAAATAGAAACGATCAATATCAAAATTAAAACAGACTTATTTAACACATAATCTGGGCAGGGTGTTACAAAAATAAGATCTGCATGCAAAGTAACATAAAGTTCAAAGATAAACTCGAGAGTAAAAGATGAACTTGCCTGGTCTCAATCATCATGGAAGCTGCCTCTAGCAAAAGTCTGGATTGATGATCAGTATTATAAGCTCTGGCATAAGCCACAATCTCTAATACATCAGCACCATTCAATCCAAACCTAGAATTCAGTTCACAGGCTTGTGCAAGAAAAGTAGTTCACAGAAGTAATCTAATGGATTCAAACCATATGCATGCAGTGTATATGATGTATAAAAAGGAATAATGTAACAAAAAGTTTCAGCAACCTGCTGATTTGTTGTGAAAACCATTGAACTGGAACCATTGCAGGAATTGAAGAAATTGCTCATGCACGCTACTTAGGGAGAACACTAGCATGATATATATGAAAAGTGGTTCTAGAAAAATGAATCTCCTCCGTTATCACTTCGTGTTTTGTATCAAAGTAAGATCTTTGGGGCAAATTACAGATGAGCTGACAAATCCACCCCAGCAGTGAACAAAAATGTGAAAAAATTAAAGAATAAATCAAAGTATCAGAGTATCACCATGTCATCCTAATCTTAATCTGATTTCTATGTAAGCGACTACAAATACAATGCCAACATCCACAAAGCCTCATGGATCATGTATGAACTCGAGGATTGCCAACAAGTTGCTACATGCAAATGCACCAATATGATCTTCTTCGGAAATAGCCGAAGCTCGCTCGCCTTGCAGCGTTATGCACTCATCTACTTTTTCTCTCTGCAGATAAATCTGATCAGAGACTTCAGCACTATATCTCCAGCCTGGCTTCAAGTTCAATATGGTTATCTGATCTCAAGCCCTTAATTCACAACAAGAGAACAGTAAAGCATGTCCTAGCAGCTGTCTCCAGTGTCAGAAAAGCACAATGTCTCCTTTTCACTACTATGTATGAGCTTGAGGCCAGTGTCATCGACTCACTTAGATCAGAGCTATCATGTCCAGTGTACCCAATTGGTCCCTGCGTTCCCTACATGACCCTTGATGACCATCATACCAAGTCCAATGGAGAAGTTACCAGCCAAGGAGACTACTTTACCTGGTTGGTGACGAGGTCAGGGCGCGACGAGGTCGGGCGGCGAGGTCCAGGGTGGCGAGGTCGGTGGCGACGCGTGGTGCCTAGCGACGAGGTCGGGGACGCGCGATCGAGGCGGCGAGGTCGGGGCGGCCGTGGAGACGCAGATGGAGGTCGCGGCGACGAGGTCGGGGACGGCGCTGATCGGGCGGCGCGATCGTGGGCGGCGAGGTCGGGGCGGCCGTGGAGACGCAGTAGGTCGGGGCGACGAGGTCGGGGACGGCGCGATCGGGGCGGCGAGGTCGAGGCGACCTGGAGAGATCGGAGGAGGAGTCGGGACTCGGAGATCGGGTAGAGGAAGCTAGGGTTAGGGCTGGTTGGTGGTGGGCGTGGGTGGGCGTCGTCGGTGCGTTGTCGCCTTGATGGGCGGATTCAATTCGAATTTCCGGATTCTTGTATCTGGAATTTCCGTTCCGTTCCGCTTCCGTCGGAACTAGCTCCTCCGTTTGAAAAAATTACCGTTTCGTTTCCGTACCGACACTTTCCGATTCCGTTTCTGAAAAAGAGCTTCCGTTTCCGTTTTTCTTCGGAACGGTCGGAAACTTTCCGTACCGTTTTCACCCCTAGTATCTACCCCATCGCTGGCTATAAAAGGCACCCCTGAGTCCGCAATGAATCGTGCACCACTTCCCCTCTCCTATCATCTCTTTTCATCCACTGAGCAGTGTCAATTTCCCTCATTTTCCTCCGTGGCTGAAGAACCCTAGAATTTGATCATACCCAAATTAAGGCGGTACACAAAATATCCCTGTGATTCATTTACACCTTAACATCTATGACTAATAAGGATCAAAAACCCTCTTGTAATTACAGGATTCATCAAATGAAACTCCATCACCCCACGGCCCTTCTTCTCCGGGTCCTGCATGCGGTGGCAGAACCTTGCGACTCATCACAGCCCTTATCAGCAGGTAAAAACAAACTCATCTGAGTCACTAGAGCTCACGCTGCACTTGAATGATCCTAAGAACCCTCCTTTCTTCCTCACGGCTTAACGCCTCCATTGGGAGTAGTGCTCGGGCCACCAATAAATACCAATAAGCCATCCCCTAGGTGCACTCGGATCTGTTGACACTCATCGTGATGCCCATCCGCCGTCTCTGGCGCCAGATCGCCGTTGGCGAGCATAGAGAGCAATCTCCCCTGTTTTGTTACACTGCCAAGTGGGACCCCCTGTGTCAGCCGCAATGCTTCTCACAGAGCTACTCCCTCTCGCTAACCAGACGGCCCCACATGACAACCGAACAGATTTAAAATAAACCAAAAAAATGAGAAAGATGTTTTCCAATATATGAAAGCATATTTCATTTTCTTAATGCAATTTCAAACCGGTTAAATATTCAAGCGACTATAACTTTCTCATTTTTAATCCAAATGAGATGAAACAAGATTCTAAATTAATCTAAAATCAAGAACTTTCAGAATATGCAAAAACAATTTGAAAATAAGCTCTGTAGAAATTTAAATTTCAAATTTAAAGAAATGGCCTAAAAATATGCTTCACCTAAAAATTTTTCAAACAAACTTAGAATAAAATGAAACCAATTTTAATGGAATCCTTATGCTTCCAGCAACTCAAATGTATAAAAAATTTGAATTTCATCTTTGTTTGAATCACTTTCTATTAAAAGGTTAAGTTTCAAGGCATTAAACATTCAAAAGGATATAATTTGTGCAAAAGAAATCTGAAATGAGCAAAATTGATGTTTATATATATATTAATATGTCAGTAGGACTCTAGAGTATGTCAAAATGTTTAAATAATGAACTTGACTTGAATTGTTTCATAAATAATAATGATATCCTAGTGTAAAAGATATATATATATATATATATAGAGAGAGAGAGAGAGAGAGGAAGCTGAAATGGGGCACCATGGTGTCTGGGCGCTATGATTTTAAATGTGCGAATTCAAGCCGTATTTGAGTATATTTTTCAAAAATTTTAGTTTTAGGGTATATACCTATCTATAACAATTCAAATGAAATGCATACCTTTGATAAAATATACTCGAATTCAAAGATTTTGAACGAGTTTGGATCACATGCTTTGCTGATTTATATATAAAATCAGCACATACCTACAACCAAACTATCATCAAAAAGGGAAACTCTAGTTTGAATTTCAGTTCAAACTTTTTTGAACTAGTTAGTAAACTAGTTAAACTCAGCATCCTAGAAATTTCAAAAAATTTTGCATGGAAATACATAGAGAAAACATCCTTTTTAGATCATGGTGCCCAGGTACCATGATGCCCTAAGTAATTATACTATATATATATATATATATATATAGGCGTATTTGGTGCAAACTCTCTTTATAATGCAAACATGAAAACTACCGATCTGGGCCTCTGGATCTCCCCTGGACGGTTTAGATGCGCAGAGGTGGGATTAACAAAACCACTTATGCTAATATGCAATTACCCCCGCCTAATCCCCAAAATCAACGCTGAAACAAATCTCCAAAGCACGCCTCTCCTCACGCAGCCTCCTCCCTCACGCCAGTTCGACGACGGTTTCACGCTACGCCCAGCCGTGCTCTTCGCTTCCTCCTCGACGCCAGGCCAGGCCTCCTCACGCCGCCGCCGCCAAGCCGCTCCTCGCAGCCGCCGCCCCACGGCCGACATCCTCGCCGCGCCCGAGCCTCCCATGCACGAGGCCTCGCTCGCCTCCTTCCAAGCAACACGGCGATCACAAGACGCCTAACGTCCGGTGGCCGGCGGCGGTAAATTGCTTTGCTTCCACGAAGCTGCACCGCCGTGCTTCCCCAAGGTGCGCCGCCACCCGAGGCCTAACCCTCGAAGCAACACGTCGATCACCGGCTTTTACCCTGCATGACGTGTGTTTGTCCTTACAGATGATGACACCAATCTCTCCCTCATGCAGCGGACGCGGTTTACAGGAAATTATCGACCAGATTGCACCGCTGGCCTCCGAGGTGCACGGTAGAGACGGTGAGTGCATGGTGCGCAGGTGCATGGGATGGCTCACTTTGGCTTCGTGGAAGCCTCCATCCCCAAAGAAGCACAGATTTGACCCTCATCAGAGTTATGGTCTTCTTGAAGCCTCTCTAGTGCCGGATGCCCGACAAATATAGATAACCATTTGGAAATATGAGTGTATATAGCAAAGACATGTTAGTAATTGAATGAGCTTTCCAATTTCCTGATTAAAATGTATCGACAACTGATTAAAATTTCCCAGATTAAAATGCCTGACCTGTATCGACTACTGATTAAAATGTCCCAGATGCATCTGGTTGTGTGGTTTTTGTGTTTGACTACTCGAAATCCTTCAAGGACTCGATAATTGCTTGCATCAAGATCCGATACTCGGTCACAAAAAAGCAGATCAACACAAATCAGCTTATAAACATTAAAAGAAAGGCAATAAAGTATCAAGACATTCAACACAAATCACCTCAACCCTTGTAATCCTCGGGACATTGACATAGCTACATGCTAGAGGTATTGCGGCAAGAACGCTGCAACAAAGACTAACACCAAATTTCCACAATTCTCACGACACCAACAACCATTCTTCAACCTCGATAGCCACTTCTTAACCTCGATAGCGTCGAAGGCGTCAAGGCGTCCGGAGGGCTGAGCGCTGGGCGGCGGCGTGAGGGTCAAGCGGCGGGCGGCGGCGGATGGGTCGCACGGCGGCGACGTCAGAGGGGAGGGCTGCATGGCTCGAGAGGCGCGACTTCCAAGCGCGATCGGGAGGAGGCAGAGAGGCGGGCGACGTCAGAGGGGAGGGCTGTCGGAGGGGCGATGGCTCAAGGATCGAGAGGAGGGCGGCGAGGTCGGAGGGGCGCACGGCCTGGCGATCGGGAGGAGGGAGAGGGACGGGAGGGCTGCGCGTGAGGGATAGGCGATCGGGAGGAGGCAAAGGCTGGCCTGTTCAAGGCTGCAGGTGAGGGAGAGATTTGGGATTAGACCAGAGGGGTAATTGCATATTAGCATAAGTGGTTTTGTTAATCCCACCTCTCAAATAAATGAATACAAGCATCTAAACCGTCCCAGGGAGATCCAGAGGCCCAGATCGGTAGTTTTCATGGTTGCATTATAAAGAGGGTTTGCACCAAATACCGCCTATATATATATATATATATATATAGAAGCCTTTTCTATACTCCCGGAGTACATACTCCCACCTCTAATATACCACTTAAATAAACGCTTTATACTCCTTTATCACTTTTAGTATATTCCAATAATAATTCTAAGATACTTCAATACAACATGATTAAAAAATTTCATCGCACTTTTATTTTTTTGCTACATACCCTTTTCCATATGTATAAGGAATATGTAAACAAATTATGCTATAAAGGGTGGATTTTAATGAAATTTTTCATAGAACTCACTTTGGAGTATCTTATAATTAGTATTAAAGTATACTCAAAAGGATAAAGAGGTATAACAACATCATTTAAACGGTATATTAGAGGTGGGAGTACAAACACTGTGAGTATGGAATCATTTTCTATATATATATATATATATATATATATATATATATATATATATATATATATCCTACCTACCTACCTTCACATCTCTCTTAGTTAGCATTATTACTAGCCATGTGCACGTGCGTTGCAACGAAAATTCAATCTGCGATAAAAAGTTTATTTGCAAAGAGCACTAACAATGGCAAAGGTGAGTACTTAAAGAGCAGTAGTAAAGATAAGTAATTTTGATGAAGTGACGCGGGAAGAAACTCTTACTTTATATAGTAGATATTTACCTTACTGTTCTGTCGAAACCCTCTCTCTACGCTGTACACTTAACAAAGAAGGGGAATGAAGATATAGGGTCTGTTTGGTTGGTAGCCTAAGGTTACCACCATTAATATTAGGCATGCCACAATTTTTTTGGTATGTGTTTGGTTCATGTCACAACTTTAACTTGCCACACTTTCTTAGCCATGGACCCATGTGTCATAGACTCAAAATTTTGCCTGCCACAAGTGTGGTCATGAATTTGGGCGCCACAAAATGTGGCTTGCCATACTTATCTAACCTTAGGTATGACCAAGTTAGGCAACCAACCAAACAGGCCCATAGATGCTAGCCTTTGTGTCATATACGTGTGTTGTACGTCTTGGTCTATGGACCATGGGCCCCACAGGGCAGTCTGAGTGAGGTAGTGTTTAAAGGGTAGTGCTGTACTCACGAAGACCCATCGAATGAAGAGTCTAACTTCTATCTCACTGTTCATCTTCTCCTTTATACCCTTCTTGTTCTTCTACACCCCGTGCCCAATTCTTCCCATCCCGTTCTAAAACTCTTCTTCTTGTTCGAGATTGATGCTCCTGTTCGTCATCCACGGCGTCGGGACGTCATAACGCTTTGCCTCTCTGCACGCAGCTTGGAGGTTTCTTTGGATGCTGCTTCTTTCTTTGTCTTGTGCTGCTAATTAACTAGCTTGCAGAAGGGCAGGCGTGTTTGTACGTTGCGTCGTTTCTTTCTGCTGTAAAACTAGCCAGCTAGCTCGTTCCGATGTGCGTGATGCGTGCATGCTGTTGCATGGGATTGGAAGCATATGCTGTTTTGTTCGTTGTGTGATGCAAATGCGTTGGAATGGAGCTAGCTAGCTAGTTAGTCTCATTGGATCATTGGACTATCATTGGAAGTAGTACTCTTTGGATGCTTCTTGCATGTCCTCCTGATGGCATCTAGCTGCTTAGTGCTTGCAATCATGCATCTGGTTTTATATTTGCGGCGCTACCGATCTGCTCTTCGTGTGATGGATGAGCTGCTAGCCTGCCTACCTGCTAATCTGCTGAAAAATGCAGTCTGAACAGGATGAGTGGCATGGGGGTTTTTTATTTTCTGCCAGAGAAATCAGCTGAAAAATAGTTGATTTGGTTTCTTTCTGCCCCTCTGATGCTGATCGGCCAAAACAAAGACAGAATCACAGAATCTCTGTGTGAATTCGGAGAAGCTTATTCAGGCCGCAGAGGATCTCTCATCTCTGGACCCTAGGCCAGGTTTATGCCAATTGCCAACTTCCAATCTGAAATTATATCATCTGGCAAGCTAATTTAGGTCCTGTTTGGCTGGGTTTAAACTTAATGTGGACTTCATACTTAGCTCTGGCCTCTATCACAACTACAAAAGCTTCATCAAAAGCTCGTTAACAAGCTCCGGAGCGGCTCAATGCATGTGCTCGGTGTCAATGAGCATGTACTCTCCGGTCTCTATTCTTCACCTTTTAGCATTTCTGTTGTCTCTCCTCTCTCCGCATGTGAGGATCGCAAAAGGCACCGGGTATAGAACGAGCTACAACGTGATGCAATGTCGCGGTAGAGCATCCTACCGTGTGTTATGCCTGCTTTGGGCCCATCGAACCTATTTCGTATTATACCGCCCATCGTATCCGACCGTAAAGCCCGATATGGCGCTGTCATTTATACCGTGCTGAACTTACCGTACCATGGATCAGAAAAATAAAACCGGCCCAACGCCCAGCTCTAATTCTCAATCTATGTAGTTTCATACAAAATTTCTGTGGAATTTATAACAATATCTCCTCACTGCTGCTCCTGGGGTGGATCCAAACAGATCAACGGTCGAGATCTCTTCGCTCCTTGATGTCCCTCCTCCGCCGCGTCCTCTCCACCGCGGCCGCCGCCGCCCGCGGGCCGCCGCCGATCCGCGTGGCCTTGACGGGCTCCGCCGGCCGCGGCGTCTTCGCCACCCGCTCTGTCCCCGCCGGCGAGGTCCTCCACTCCGCACAGCCCCTCGTCTCCCACCCTCCCCGTCCCTCCTCCAAGAGGTGAGCGCTCCTCCACTCGCTTGTCGCCACACCCCCTCCCCCCCCCCCCCCGGGGGGGCGCGCGAAAACCCTACCTATTCCCTACGATGGAGTGAGATGGATCGGATCAGATGTCTCAGGTGTGCTACAGCTGCCTCAGGAGGAAGGCGGGGAAGGGCGGCGACTCGAGCGCGGGCTGCTACTTCTGCGGCGACGCGTGCAGGGAGCACGCCAAGGTGACGACGCCCTTGCGCCATTTGCTCGTGCAACTCTTGCGTGTGATTGCTCCCTGTGTAGTGTAGATGCTTGTGACGCTTGCTGGAATCTTTCGAGTGTACCAGTGTTCAAGAATCAAGATTCAGGATGTGTTAGTGTGGTGTTCCCTATTCACTTGTGTAGTTTCAGTTAGGAGAGTGCGCCAGTAGCATTCTAGTAGCAATGCAGTGTGAATTGTGCCTTACTCGTTTGGGAGCGTAGATTGTGAAGTCTTCCTATAATGGTTAAATAGCTTACAATTTGTCATTAGTCATGACACGCTTAAGTTCTTTGTGTGATGATTCCTTTGGGTCAGAAGGATAAAATAAAGTTGTTTATTTCCCTTCTTTCAGAATAAAAGTTTTCTATGAAGCAACTGAGGATGGTGTTAGCTAACAAGATGTGTGATTTCTGTGGATTTAGGGATTCCATGACAGCGAAAAGAATGCCGATTGGTCTTTGTTTGATGACCACTGCAGGTATGTTGGTACTCCCACATTTCATCTAATGTAGATGTGCACTTAACTTCCTCATTGCATCTGTAATCCTGCTCGTTGTTACGTTTGTTTTGTTAATGCTTATGGCGATGCCATTTCATTAGACATGCAATTGCCATGGTAGCATATTGGCCTAATTAGGTTTGCTCTTCTTTGTTCTGAAGTTCGCGTGGTTTGAAGTACCCATACATGGTCAAGCGGCTAGCTTGCATGGTTATATCAGGAGCTGCTAGTGCAGACTGTCTTGACATACTACAGCCAGCCCGTTTGCACCAGGGGGCACTTGTCGAGGTAGCTGTTGTTATCTTTCTCATAATCCCTTCCTCGCTGCCGTAACCATTGTCATCTCAGAACGAAGTCACATAGCATTCACGTTTTTCTCGCTCTATAATGTTATTTAATTGGGTGCTTACATGGACAATGGAATATTATAGATGGAGGATGAGTTTGAATTGTTGGAGTCCATTTTTAGGAAGGCAGGGTTTCAGGAAGAACTCACAACTTGTATCCTTGATATCTTATTTCAGTCCCATCTATCACTGGGTTTTCCTAGACCATTTTCTCTTGACCAAAATACATATAAATGCATCCAGTACTTATTTCAACCTCATTTTCCCAGTTAATTTTCTTTGACAAAATTAGTTTTGACCAAAGAATGGTACATCAATGTACTGGCAAGAATACGTATAAATGCATTCCGCATTGAATTGGTTGCAAATTGATATGAGGATCTTCTATCCTCAGCGGCAGCTTCAGTAGCATGCGATGCGTCGGTTGGCAATGCGGTTTATATGCTCCCCTCTTTCTACAATCATGACTGTGGTATGGCTTTTCACATGCTCCTATGGAACAAAAGCAATATTTGACATTTTCACTCTTAAGATTTCTTCTTTGGATGCAAGGATTCAAATGTCGCATTTCCTCATGAAATTATAGAATTTGTTACTGCCTTTTTGTTGTGGTACAGTAAATGTTAATTGTAATGGCTGAGTTCTTGATATCATTTCTGTAGTCTACAACTCTATATTGTATCCATGTATGGATTCATTTGCTAAATTTATTCTTTATGATGAAACATTTTTGAGTTTTTGTCAACACCTTTGGGTGATTAATCAATTAAGGCATTAAAAAGACGACTGCCAAAAGCTAATATAATGGTGACAATGGATATTGTTTCATCCTATGAGTAGCAATTTTTGTACTTGTTGCTTTTCTTTTGAAATTCAGATCCAAATATTCACTTTTTTTCCTGTTGACTTGCAGATCCAAATACTCACATAGTTTGGCTGGATAACGCAGACGCTAAATTGAAGGCCCTCCGTGATATTGAGGAAGGTATAGGGACTACCAAGTTCTACACAAACACTGTTGACCAAATTCTTACTTAATATTGTGCTGTTGTATCTGTTATAGGTGAAGAGCTGCGCATCTGCTACATTGATGCTAGCATGGATGTCAATGCCAGGCAGAAGATTCTTGCTGAAGGATTTGGATTCCAGTGCCAGTGCCTTCGGTGCTTGTCTGGAGATTAGAATTCATCTTTCCCCCTAAGGGTTTCTTCCTTCAACATGCGTGGCAGCATGGGTTCTGCTGTGGTTCATTGAAGCCACTTTAGGTGGGTGACCATGAGGAGCAGCTCTGCAAGTGTCTGATGAAGCCAGGAAGCTCAGCAGCTTAGGAGGCGTCAGTGAAACAGGGCCCTTGCTTGCAGGTGCTCCTGTGTGTTACACAGTGCTGAAGATTGTGTTGTAAGTTGATGTTGTAAGAAGAACGTCAGGTGCTCGTTTAATGTCCTTGTTGAATTTTTGACAGACAGGCATTCGTTCTTGGGCTCTGACTGCTGTGCAATCATGATTCTAGTGCAATCACCGTGCAATCCAACTAAGAAAAGTTTCAAAAAATTCTGAAAAAAATCATGGATGTACATTTCATCTTATCCCATCTACATATAAAATTTCATGATCAAATTCGTCCTATGCTAGAAGTTACAAAAAAGACAAATTTTCAAATTTATCTTTTTTGTAACTTCTAGCATATGCATGGTTATTAAAACGTCGTGAAAACGACGTTTAACGCTCGAACGCTTAGCCGAGTAGAAACGCAGCGTTACGCCGACGGCAGCGAAACGTCGTGGAACGTCCGTAGAACGTCGTGGAAACGTCGAGAACGTCCGATTTGGACGAAATGGACGTTCCAGACCGTTTTGCAAGGTGAAATCAGTGGAGTGGGGGGTTATCTGGAGAAGAAGCTGGGACTTTAGGGTTAGCGCCGACTCGGGAGAAATTTGGGGCGGAGAGGATTTGGAGAGGGAGGAGACAAGAGGGGCGGAGCTACAGCTAACCCTAAAGTCCGCCGTCCACGCTGTTTCTTGCCGAGGAGCTTCGCCTGCGTTGCCCTCGTCGGGGGCACAAGGCCACCACCTTCTACTGCAAGAAGCTTCTCCGTATTGTCTTTCTCCACCACAATTTCTTGGCGCCATTGTCTCCTCCTCACTCCCCAGGTTGCGATGCGCCGATGCCCCCTTGGCCCCTTTCTCCAGCTCTCCCTCTCCCTCTGAGTCTTTTTTCTCCAGCTCTCCCTCTCCCTCTTTGCTCCCTGATCGACCTCCTCTGCTTGTAGGCAAGCAGCAATCTGTGGGTGGGTGCTCTGTGCCTCTGTGCTCTGTTGAATATAGAGTGAACAAGATGGCAAGTGGAAGTGGAAGTGATAGTGGACCTCCTCCTCCTCCCGCAACATATAATCCATTGGAAGATCCCAATCGAAAGCCAAAATCTGATGATCCGGGATGGAAGTATCGTATTATGCAGAGCCTAACAAGCGAGAGCTGATCCAATGCCATCTTTGTTAGAGGAAGAAAAAAGGAGGAATCAAGAGGGTGAAACAACATCTCGTGGGTGGGTATGGAGATGTGACAAAGTGTCCCAAGACTACCTCAAGGATCGTGAAAGAGATGCAAGAGGCTTTAGAGAAGGGCAAGAGGGCGCTGTTTCTAGATGATGAACAAGATGATTGTATGGCAGCAGAGGCATCCAGCAAGGAGTCGGAAGCCTCTAATAATAGTGTGAGTGTCCATCCAAGTTCTGGGACAGCCTCCAAAAAAATGAAGTCAGCGGCATTTTAGTTCAGGGCGCCAGGACTACCAAAAAAAACTATTACCGCTATGCTTCGACGAACGCCAAGAGAGGTTGTAGAGCAAAGACATGCAAAGGGGCCTCATCAAATTACCATAGGAGCTACCATGAGGACCAAGGAAGAAAGAGAAGCAGTATGTATGGAGATAGCCAAGCTTTTCTATGAGTGTGGTGTGTCATTTAATGCTGCAAACTCAAGACAATTTGAGATAGCAGTAGAGGCCATTGCACAGTATGGTTCTAGTTTCAAGCCTCCTACTTTCCATGAGCTACGGGAGCCATTGTTTCAGAAGGTAGTCCAGGAGACAGATGGCGAGAAGAAGAAGCATGAAGAGGCATGGAAGCAATATGGTTGCTCTCTCATGTTAGATGGATGGACTGATAGGAGGGGTCGTCAGTTGATCAACTTCCTGGTTAGTAGCCCTGAAGGGACTTTCTTCTTGGAGTCAGTCGATGCATCTAGTGAATCACATGATGCCATGATGCTTGCTAACTTGCTAGAGAAAAGGATTGAGATGATTGGCAAAGACAAAGTTGTTCAAGTTGTCACTGACAATGGTGCTAACTACAAGGCAGCTAGTAGGCTTCTAATGTATAGGATTCCTACATTGTTTTGGACCCCTTGCACTGCACACTGCTTGGACCTTATGTTGGAAGACATAGGGAAGCTGAAGGATTTCAAGAAGCCAATTTCACGTGCTCGACAAATTACTACCTTTATTTATAGGCATGGGAGGATTCTTAGTGAAATGAGGGAGAAAACAGGTGGGATGGATATTGTGAGGCCCGCAGCAACTAGGTTTGCCACTGCGTTCCTTACATTGCGGAGTTTGCACAAGCACAAAGAAGCATTGAAGCTCCTAGTGACAGGTCATGTCTTCACTATGAGCAAGTTGTCCAAGACCGAGGCAGAAGAAAAGTGTATGACATTGTCATTTCGGGACGATTCGGAATTCATTGAGGATTGTATAAGAGCTTCGCTACCACTCCTTATTGTGCTGAGGTTGGTTGATGGTGATGAAAAGCCGGCTATGCCGGAGGTTGCATCGGCCATGAACATAGCAAAGGAAAAGATCACCTCATCGTTCTGCACTCAAAACAAGAAACCTTTGCTTAATCGCCTCATGAAGATTATTGATGGACGTTGGACGAGGCAAATGGACACCTCACTATATGGAGCGGCTCTCTACTTGAACCCCGGAAAATTCTACAACATCAAAAAGGGTGATGATGAAGGACGTGTGGGAGAGCTAAGGGCTTGCTTCAATGACGTGCTTGTAAAAATGGTAGAAGATGAGGCTCTTCGAGATAAGATTGATAGCCAAGCTATTCTATATGAGAATCAAAGAGATGTATTTGCAAATCAAATGGCAATAAAACACGCACAAACAAGAAATCCAAGTAAGTAATATAAATTTTCAGCATTTAATATAATTTTAGCAAGTAAACTTTACTTTTCAGCATGTAAAGTTCAATTTATTTGTTCTTTTAGTTGATTGGTGGCTTGCATATGGTGGTCGAACCGTTGAACTTCACAAGTTTGCAAGAAGAATAGTTAGTCTTTGCGCTTCATCATCCGGTTGTGAGCGCAATTGGAGTGCATTTGAATTTGTGAGTGAATTTAACCATCTAATTATTTAAATTGTAACTCCTTCATTTTGGTTCTAATTAATTGCTTTTGTTCCCACTTGTAGATTCATACCAAGAAAAGGAACCGGTTGGAGCACAAAAAATTAAATGACTTAGTCTATGTCTCATACAATAGAAAGATGGCTAGTAGGTTCCAAAAAATACGTGAGGAGGGTAGAAACTTTGATCCTTTGGTTTTAGAAGACTTTGATTGGGACAATGAATGGGTCAATCCATCTCCATCGGCTAATCCAACTCAAAGTGGGTGTATAAGGGGTGAAGGTGACTTGACATGGGACCAAGTTGATGAAGCTATTGGTGCATCAAGCAATCTTCGAGGCCGCAATCTTCCTAGGAGAGCTCATTTTGAGCATCACTACGCACGTCGTGTGAGAAGAGTTGAGGAAGATGACATAGAGGAGGCATCACATTGGGACTCAAGCAATAGAGGTGAAGAAGATGAGCTCATACTTGATGATCTTGATGTGGATGACGATGATGACTCAAGCAACCATGGAGATGGTGATGAGCAAGATGTCAATGCCACCAACAGTTTGGATGATTTGAATGATGACTATTGAGAGATGAGAGTTAGACTTGGACCAATGCTATTATGTGTATTTATGCTTTGTGTGGACTTATTTAGTTATTTTGTGGACCATCGCTTATTTTATTGTATGAACTTATGCTATTGTGTGGATGTAAACTCATGTCGTAATGTATCTTGTCTTTAACTTTAGTTTTCACTTCATTGATGTGCAATTTTCTTGTAGTTTGTGGATTAGAAAGAGAGAAGAGGATCATCAAAAGGGTATGTGATACAAAACATATTTATTTATTTATTTAATTGAATTATAATTTCTTGTTATAGTAATTCATATGTTACAATGTGCAAGGGAAATGGGTATATAGGAGAAGAATGCATGGCATATGGCCTCAAACTATGTGGAAGAAGACCACAAAATCAAGGTACATATGTGATATATCTTTGCCCCATATTCGTTTTGCAATAGTGTCTAAAACTACGTTTCAATACTCGTTTAAACGTTTAAAAGTTAAAAAGGGGTGGGTCGTTTCATTCTCGTTTTACGTTTTAATAACCATGAGCATAGGACGAATTTGATCATGAAATTTTATATGTAGATGGGGTAAGATGAGATGTACATCCATGATTTTTTTCAGAATTTTTTTAAACTTTTCTTAGTTGGATTGCACAGTGATTGCATCAGAATCATGATTGCACAACAGTCGGAGCCTCGTTCTTGATGCATTCGTTTTATTCTTTTTTCAGGTTCACTTTCAGTAGTTTGCGTAATACTGCTACAACTTGTTGCATCGTATTACTTTCACCAAGGCACTCTAGCACACCCGTGCTCTCATCTTGATTATTGCTGCAAGCCATTAGGTCACAAATATCAGAACACTTTCTTTCTGAGCGTCAAGTCTCTTTCAGCATTTTACCAGTCAGCCCTAGACGAGACTGGATCATAACACACAGCTATGCTAAAACTACTCATGGAACTGATACAAAAACCTGTATATTCCTAGCAGGGAGCGCCCAGTGACAAGCAGATCTTGAACTCATTCTACAGCATGCCAAACACACACACAATTATACTAGCCATACACAATAAATCATGTCATCCAGTCTGATTTGTGCATTCCCAGTTCCATCGAGTCGATGAAAGGTCATACAAGAAGATATGTGAAGGAAGAATTGTTCACTCAAACAGCCGTATGTATCAACATGAAAAATGAGAGGCAAACAGGTTTTACATGCTAGCACTATTTAACAAAATTGGAGCACAATATTAACCATTTCGATATATGACTATGCACATGGTGTTTCTCACATTGAATAAGAAACAGAAGATTTGCTTAGAACAGAAAGGCACCGTTCTCATGTTTGAGTGTTCTACATAACGGCCGTTAAAATGGTAAAGGTATATTGCTTATGATTATGGACATTTCAAAGTATGTCTATTTTATCGGATTGTTTATTTGGTTTAACGGCCGATAACGTTTAATAAGCCTGTTTTATCAAGCCGTTTGTTTGGTTAAAAATGCAAGATTGTTATAGAATATTATGACATCCATGAGATGAATACTAGCTTTATTTTTCATTGCCACTTGAACTGTTCATTTAATCAATTATGATTCTTTATGTCACTATTGTGAATAATTGTTGATGAGAATTGCTAATTTGAGATCATCCTCGCTTAATTTTTGATAACGACGCTCTCTCCTTGTGACAAGTGGCAATACCTTCTTCCCCCTCAAAAGCTCTCATCGCAACACCTATCACCATCCCTTCATCCTCTTTTCCTTTCTCATTCCCATCCCTTCAAACTTAAAATAGTTTTTATTCTTCAAATTTCCCTCGTAGTTTTTGAATCAAAACTTTTCAATTTGACAATTTTCAAGTTGAAACTTCCTAATTTGAGAACTTTTTATTTAAAATTTTGAGTTGAAATTTTTTTATTTAAAATTTGCCAAATTGAAAATTTTGAGTTGATTCAAGTTGAAACTTCCAGTTTAAAATTTTCTAATTTGAAAATTTTGTATTAGCGAGAAAGAAAGGGAGATGGGGGAAGGAAGAGGGGAACAGGGAAGGGTAAAGGTGGATATAAAAGTGACATATGATATCCTAGATTATACCCATTGTTGATATAGTTCCATTCTTTATGTATGAAAGAAGACGAATTAGATGCTTATTTTGTTACTGCAAACACATGTATATATTTCTTTTAATTTTAAATAGCAAAACAGTTTATAAGACTATTTACAAGGCCGCTTATTATGTAAACACTAAAAAAAGGTAAGATGATGTTCGCTATTTAAAACATTGTCATGTTCTGCAATCGAGAGATCACTGTGTCTTGTCATTAACGATAAAGTTACAAGCACACCAATTACAAAACTAGCCAATACATAACCGATGCAACTTTTGCTAAAATGTAAGTTTGATCTGTCAACAGAACACCCTTCTAAACATAAGGTGGTCGTGGGGAAGGGCAGTAAGGGCATTCCAATTTGTCCACTGAATTTTGGGCAATGCTTCACAATCGGTTCCTGAATGATAGCACCTCTTTCAGTGATCAATGGGGGATCACTTCTTACATTTTTAGGGCATTGGCATTTTTCTTGCTATTGCTGGTCGGTTTAGTTATCACAGGGATCCAACAAAATTTAGCTGACCAGCATCCACTATTGCAATCTTAAAGAAAAAAATGATACAAATTACAACAGATGACTCAAAGGAAATAATCAGGTGTTCTCCGTGTCACATCCGGTTCACCTCTCCTAGGAGCTGGTTCAAACTGCGAAGAATCCAAGTTGAATCCCAGTGAAGAATTTCAAAACGTAAAGCACAGGATAGTAAGACAATAGCCAGGAACATTACTGTTCTGATCTTCAATCGACTGATATTACCTTACATCATGTACATGCTACAAATAGGAGGTTAACGCTACCAAAATAAAAACAAAATACAGACATATAGGCAAAAGGGTATCCAGAAAGAATGAAGTGGCAATCACCTGAATAAATGTGTGGTTCCTGCAATCATCAACCTCCAGGATGGATGCCATGTTGCCACATCGATAACAATAATTTGGTGCACTGAATATGGTCACGACCTTTTGTTCCTGTGAACGAGTGGTAAAGAACCATAAGCCCCGATATCGAGCTTAACGAGCTATTATCGAGTTTCTTTCAAAATTGACATAGTTTGATGTAAAATCATTTTATGTACCATTTAAGTGGTTACATCAAATTCAAGCTAACGAGTCATTATCGAGTCAAGCCTCATTAACTTTTTTCGCTCAAAATTGTCTTATTTCAATTTTGAACCTATGAGCTACTGTAATTGAAGAAATTTTGATTCAAGCTCTAACGAGCTTTTTTTCCAGCCCTTAAGCATATACTAGCTAAACAAACATCGCAATTAAATCTGTGCTAGACAACTTACATGCGCCCAGTTATATCCCTCCATAACTAACTGATGAGCCCGGGCTACAAGTTTGAGGTTGTTGGTGTGATTAAACTGTTCCGATATGTCCTGAAAAAAGAGAAGTACACACTTGAGAACAGAAATGAGACGGAGTCCATCAATAAGGAAAATTTATGATTCTAGTACTTGGCCAAAAGTGTATCCAGCACCACGAGGAGATATGCCCCAACCACATCGATCATCGGGATCAGACCATAGAAGATCACACATAGGTCCCTCGTGAGGGACCTCTTGAACACGATCTAAGCTGCGAACGCTATCAAGATTATCAATTGATGGAGATAAACCACCATGGAGGCAAAAAATTTCCGATTCCACCTTCAAGCAGACCAGGAATGTAACATCAATAAGATTTCTAAACAGATATAACATAGCTAAAATGGATTTCTGGAGTTCTGAAAGAGAGACAATACATATATCAATTCATTATTGAGAGGCAACGAAGCTATATAACAGAATAGATAAGAATTATGTCCAAAAAATATTAACAACAAACAACAAATAGAAATTGAGTGGGTATGCCATCTGTTAACAAAGGGCATATCACTAAAGTATTCTACATGGTCTTATCCACATATTATTTGGTCTGGACCACAAAATAGAGAATAACCAACCAATATGGGTGAATCACTTCCTTAGTGGCCTGCTGCCTTCAGAGCTGCTTTGATCCTCTCAGAAGAAGGAAAAACTTTGCAAGTAATCAGTGCAGTACACAAGAGCATCATCAACATTACTGAACCCCCAGAGATCCAACCAATGAATGCAAAACAAAATATTCATCAAATTCCCTCACGTGCATAAAAGAATTAGGCATGCCAAAGAGGATACACGCTCCACTACTGTGAAGCCTGAATATTTTTAGAGAGAGTAATGGACTCTGAAGTTGACAAAGTAGCACATTTGTAAATGATGATAAGTGGAATCAAAGAGTGCCTAACTTAATCTGGTATTAGTTTGACATTTACTTAGAAAGCATTGGACAATGACCATACATGAAAGGTAATCCCTTGCAAAAATAATAGGAAAGGAAAAGAAAAGGGAGGCTTCAAGCTGTGCACACACCAATGCTGTCAACGGAAGATAGTCAAAAAGATCGGTGAAGATCTTCCAGACATTTGCACTGCCATACCTGTTTTTTTTTTTAAAAAAAAAGATCAAACAAAATGAATCAAGCTAGGGCACTTTGTAGTCATAAGCCATCACTAGAAGAATAAGCTGAGATGTAATACAAAATTTTCCCCTAAAATATAAATATTTAACAATTCCATTTAGATTACAGCATAAGTACATATTGCAGAACTAAAACGAAAGTTCAAGTGAGTTGAACTTCCTAGCATTATGATACACAATCAATCGGACATCTAAAATTGTCCTTCACTACAAAATTTCCTCTGAATGTTCCTAAAATGAAACAAACCTGCAGAGACTAATGAAATAAATCTGCAGAGAAAAAGCAGCATATATGTAGAACTACTGCAATCACTAGGACAAAGGTAAGAACTCTTGTGAATTGTGATAGCAGAGCTCTAGAATCTACCTTGAGCAACTGAGCAAGCATACATAGGTAAGAACTCTTGTGAATTGTGATAGCAGAGCTCTAGAATCTACCTTGAGCAACTGAGCAAGCATGCGTTTTCTAGCACAAAGGTGATGTTACAGTACGAAAGGAACAAGCTAGCATGGAATAAGAGTATTTAGTACGTCAATTTTCAAGCAGCTAAATAGACTCACTTTCGTAGGCATTCATCATAGAATCCATACACCTGTGTGATCTGCAAGAATTGATGAGTTTCCAATTAAAATTAAAAATGGAATGAATTTACTATAAATAGTAGGCATAATCTATATGCTTACAAAGCAGACAATGGCATAGAGGCACTCCCAATGCAATGACGTAGGCGGTTTCTCTAGAGTGCCAAGTAGGATGAAAGATGGTGTGGAAGTGTTAAGGAAGATAGAGAGTAAAGTTGTATCTCATGCAACATACAACCCATTTGAGAAAACCAAGAAAGTTAAGGATGAGGATTGGGAGGAAGGAGAGAGAGGAGATGAGGTAGAAGGGAAGAAATTAATTGAGTGGGGTAGTTGCTAGACACCATGCATTGAGAAGGTTGTAGCTAGAGCTATTTCTGTGTGATGTGGTATGTTTAGATACAACCTATACAAACTATGCATTGGGAATACCCTAAGAAGGAAAGAAAACACTATAAATGAGAAGGTTCCATTCCAAATTCATTTGAGCTCCTAATATAATGAAAGAGAGAATCATGTCATGGGCATGGTGGAATTTACAGTACCTGCCGACTCTCATGGTTTCCACGAAGGATTGTAATCCGTTGAGGGTAGCGCACCTTCAGTGCAACCAAAAGCTGCACAATAGTACCATATCAGGTCAACAAGTAATGCGAATGAAAATGAATTTAAACATAATTCTCTCCACATGAATGTTAAGAACTGCCAAATTTTGGCAACATTGTCAGAATTGCTTGACATTTGGTTCATTGCCAAAATTTTGGCAAAGATTCCATTCATATTGGCATGGCACATTGGGTCACCAACCAAACATACCCCCAATAACTTTACAACAAATCGGTCAAGCCAAATTTTGGTGGAATTTGTGGAGCAAAAATTGGCACTAACCAAAATCATCATACATACCATTCATTATGTGCTCTTGTTCTTGTCCTGTATAATAAAATGAACTGACCAAAGAAAGGCAATGTATATTCAGGCAAAAAATTTGCAAGATGCATGATCCAACAGTCCAAGTAGTATAAGTGTATAAACAACAGTGATGAGTATCCATCTCATAATATCGACTCATCAATTCAGCGTCCTAGGCCAAAAATTGCCCTGCTAGTCAAGATGTTCACCTGAGCATGCATATATAACTTATATATAATATATTTGCCAGTTACTTTGTAAGTCAGGGTGACAACAGCGTGGACCAAATCCAACATAGTAAACAGATAAACCATAAACATGGGGTTGTTGAACTTCTATTAAAATTCTCAGGAAACAAACACAAGGATCAGGTTAGTTCTTACCGTAACGGTCTCAACAGAATAATAGCCACGATCTACATAATCCCCCATAAACAAGTAGTTCGTATTTGGGCACTGGTAAACAATAAAAACAAATCTGTTAGCTGAACAAAATGAATGATCTTAAATAGTACAACGAGAGATGAAACAAACATAAAGAAAGATAAATGTATTGATACCTTCCCGCCAATCCGAAAAAGCTCTACAAGGTCGTGGAATTGCCCATGAATATCACCACAAATTGTGACTGGGCTTTTTACTGGCTGCATGTAAAGTATACAGAGGGTTAGTCAAAAAACTATCTTCTCTTGGACCTCATAATATATACTAAAAATGTACCAACCATGGTTGATGCTGGGTATATGCATAGCTACAAGCACAAAGCATCAGCATGCATGGTTTGGTCGCATATAGATAAAAGTTTGTTATATTTGGTGCAACACACCATAAGCAAACAGTTAAACCAATGAAATAAATGAAGCGAGCCACACATTAATCATCCTTTTAGTTGTAGCTATATGCATCAGCCATCACCAGGGATGAAAACTTAAAATTGAAATATGTGTGCTGCTGTGCTAGGCTCAAATGCAGCAATAGGCTTTTATTTTTTATACCTTCCCTAAAATTATTCATATTCTGTAGGATCCGCATGGGAACTTTACGAAATCGAAAAAGGGTAAACTACAGAGGGATATGTTCCCAGCAGTGGGTGCGCAGGAGCATCTAGCTGCTAACCTGGGTTGATCCCTGGGAGGAGGGGGTGAAAAACACCCTTGTTCCAAAAAAAAACTACAGATATGGCTATGGACTTGAAAATTCAAGCACGCTAATTCAGGATTACCTAACCAATAGTGAGATGCCCTCAGGCTTGTCAATTCCGTTCCGGTACTGGCCGGAATGTTCCATTCCACTAGGCAAACCAAAATGCAAATGCCTCGATCCCATACTAGCCTAAATTCCGGCCATTTGGGTGTGTACTGACCACAGTGAGAGTTCTAATCAAGCCAGTACCAGTCTCAAAAGGAGTTGTTGCAGACCTTTCGTCAGCTGCTGTACCTACCAGCAACCACCCGAGCCAGACTTGCTTGCCCCCCACAATAGTATACACTGACATGACTCTAAAATCCCCTTGTTACACTCACTGGTCACTTTTCGTGTCATGTGGGGCCGCACCTATACCAGGAGAAGGAAAGACCCAGAACCCGGCAATCAAATCTGTTGATTATTTAGCAAGTAGTTTCCTTATTTGCTTTATTGATTAGGAAAGAATCCTTTTGTTACCTTAGTTGTTAGTAGTTTCCTTATTTGCTTTATTGATTAGGAAAGAATCCTTTTGTTACCTTAGTTGTTAGCAGCCTCCGTTATATAAGGAGGCTGGCTGTTTACTTCAGGAATATGAGAAAATTGCCCCATATCCTCTGTCCCCTGTTTCTTCTGCTACTCGCCCTGACCTCCTTGCCGCGCGACTGCCGCCACGGCTTCCTCGTCGCGCCGCAGGAGGGCTAGGGCGTATCCTCTCCCAACCCACAATTACTTCCTTCGTTCCCACTCCGTGATTGAATCCTCGGCCTCTGACAACTTGGTATCAGATTCTTCCGCTGTTTCTCCAACAATGTCCCATGAGGATTCCGCTGATCCCATTATGGCAAAATTGATGCTATCATGCGGCAGATGGCGGTGACAAAGCGATATTCATACCAAGATGGATGCTCTCGCTAGCACATTCATGACATCGACAATCGCCAGCTGTGCCCATCACATTGCTATTGCCGCTTGGAGCACGGGGATGGGCAAGGCAGCAGTTGGCATGCACCGCCACCCCCGCTCTCTAGCGGTATCTTGCCTACACCGGCAGGGCTTCCGGGTCAGGAGGACCTCCGAGCTTCGGTGCTGGCGTCGCCACAGGGAATCCCTCGGCGTGATGCCGGGTTCGACCGCCTTCCTCCAGCGCAAAGACGCGACAAGACCATCCGATCGGCGGCGCCCTCGCTTCTACAACTCAACTTCCCGACCTTCGACGGAAAGATGATCCTCGCCTGCTCAATCGCCGCGACCGGTTCTTTCGTGGCAACGACGGAAGAAGACAAAGTGTGGTGGCTTCTTTTCACATGCTCGGCCCGCCGACAGGTATCACCGCTCGAGCGTGATCTGGCGCCTCTGGCGCCGCTTCATCGAGCCGGTGAATAACCGCTTTGGTCCACCGCTGCGCCCAATTCTTTGGGTGAATTGGCGCCTTACGACGCGACAGGTCCGTCTCCGACTTCTCCGAACAATTCTTGGCATTGCTTTGTCGTGACCGATCCCTTTGTCTCGAGCAAAGAATAAGTCCGATTGTTCACGGCGGATTAAGCGAACCGCTCCAGATCGATGTGGAATTGCAGCCCCGCTGACCTCGAAACAAAGAATGAGTCTCGCCGAGCATATGAGCGCCGAAGCCTGCTGCTTTGCTCCTACTGCCGCTTTTGGCGCCCGAATGCATTCTGACCGAGGATTGACGCCTCACCACGGGAGCGCTGCGGCGACTTCGCCTCTCATCGCAGCCCAACCGCACTCTCGCTTCGACGACATTATCTCTCCGAGATGGAACGCCGACGAACACCGGGCTCTGTTTCCATCGCGACGAAAAAATTCACCACCGCCATCGCCGCAAGAAGCCGTTTGTCATGGAGATTGTGGACACCACCAAGACTCAGACCGAAGTCTCGCAGACTGAACCGCCATCTCTTTGGTCGCTATCACGGGCATTACACCGCGCTCCGACCAAACCATGCGCCTTCCGGTGACCATTGCGGGCCATTCCTTCATGGCCTTGTTGGATTCCGGGTCTACACATAACTTTATCGCCGACCGCGTCGCCAAACAGTCTGCGGTCCGGGTGTACCCATGCTCCGGCTTGCAAGTTCTGGTAGCAAACGGGGAGCGCATCTCCAGTCCGGGCGTTTGTCAAGGTCTGCAGCTTGCCATTGAGGGAGTGCCTTTTGCTCTGGACTGTTATGTGCTTCCTTTGGAGGATTTGGATCTCATTTTGGGAGTACAATGGCTGGGCACATTGGGACCAATTGTCTGGGATTTCACTCATCTGACCATGTCATTCAGCCATGCCGGCCGTCACATTGTTTGGTCCAGTGCGCCGCCTACGACACCGCGCGCAGCCCTTCATGTCTGCACGGGCCAAGAGCTCTTGCACACTCTGTTGGAAGATTTCAGCGATTTATTTGCCGAACCTTCCGGGCTACCACCTGTCCGCGAGCGCTGCCACCGCATTCATTTGAAGCCAGGGACCGAAGCCATCGCCGTTCGGCCATACCGTTATGCTCATTTGCAGAAGGATGAGTTGGAAAAACAGTGCACGCTGATGTTGCAACAGGGGGTTATTCGCAAGAGCTCTTCCGCATTCTCTGCTCCAGTCTTGCTTGTCAAGAAGTCAGATGGGTCCTGGCGATTTTGTGTCGATTATCGTGCCCTCAATGACCGCACCATCAAAGATAAATTCCCAATTCCCGTCGTGGATGAACTCCTGGATGAGCTCCGTGGGGCCAGATTCTTCACTAAGCTCGACCTTCGTTCAGGGTATCACCAAGTGCTGATGCATCCAGCAGACATCGAGAAGACAGCTTTCCGCACACACCAGGGTCTTTTTGAGTTTTTGATCATGCCGTTTGGATTGACCAATGCCCCGGCCACCTTTCAAGCACTCATGAATGAGGTTCTCCGACCCTTTCTCCGCCGCTTTGTTCTCATCTTCTTTGATGATATTTTGATTTACAGTTCATCCTGGTCGGAGCATTTGCGCCACATACGCACCATTTTTCAAACTCTCCAGCACCATCGGCTATTTTTGAAACGATCCAAGTGTTTCTTTGGGGACCAATCGGTGACATACTTGGGTCATGTAATTTCAGCCACAGGTGTTGCCATGGATACCCAGAAGGTCGCAGCCGTCCAAGATTGGCCCACACCGCGTTCCGTTCGGGCGGTTCGCGGGTTCCTTGGTCTTGCAGGGTACTACCGCAAGTTCATTCATGGTTTCATGAGTTGGTCGCCCGCCACCAAACTATTAAAAGAGAAGCCTTCAAATGGTCCGTCGGGCCGCCACTGAAAGATTCTCTCTTTGAAGGCAAAGACTGGTTTCCCCGCCCCGCAATTACCCGACTTCAATGTTCCCTTCACCGTGGAGTGCGATGCCTCGGGACATGGCATCGGCGCTGTCCTTCACCAAGGTATGGGCGCCATCGCTTTCTTCAGTCGGCCTATGGTTCCACTCAGACGCTTCTACCAAAGATATGAGAGGGAGCTAATTGGCCTTGTCCAGGCAGTGCGCTTTTGGCGTCCTTATCTTTGGGGTCGTCCGTTCTTGATCCGGACTGACCACTATAGCCTCAAATTTTTACTGGACCAGCGTCTGTCCACTATACCACAACACCATTGGGTTAGCAAATTATTGGGCTATGATTTTTCTGTCGACTACAGACCAGGTAAATCCAATATTGTGGCTGATGCTCTTTCTCGGCGGGACACAGAAGCCACCGCTCTCACCTGTGCCATCTCCAGTCCGCACTTCACCCTCTTTGATGATCTCCGTGCTGAACTACAAACCGACCCGGTTCTTCGTGATCTCCGAGACAAGATCAGTGCCGGCCAGCAAGAGGGTCCATGGGGCATTGTGGATGGTCTCATCACCTTCCACAACCGCATTTATATTTCGCCGACCTCCTCCCTATTACAGCATATCTTAACAGGAGCTCATCAAGCCGGCCATGAAGGCGTCCAGAAGAGTCTTCATCGTCTCCGCGCCGATTTTCATATTCCTAATGCTCGTCGCGTGGTTCAAGACTTTGTTCGCTCCTGCATGGTTTGCCAACGCAATAAAAGCGAACATCTCCACCCGGCTGGTTTATTACAACCCTTGCAAGTCCCCTCAGCCGTCTGGTCTGATATTGCCATGGATTTCGTCGAAGGCCTTCCCCGGATTTGTGGCAAGTCGGTCATCCTCACGATTGTCGACCGCTTCTCCAAGTCCGCCCACTTCCTTCCACTCAGCCACCCTTATACGGCAGACTCAGTGGCCCGGGTTTTCTTTGATGAAGTTGTGCGTCTCCATGGGATTCCTTCTTCAATTGTTAGTGACCGCGATCCCGTGTTCACTAGCAACTTCGACCGAATTGTTCAGATGGTGGGCGCTCAACTCAACTTCATTTCGACTTTCCACCCTCAATCAGATGGCTAATCTGGTGGTCAATAAGATCATCATCATGTACCTCCGATGCCTTCTTGGTGATCGTCCACGCAATGGCTTCACCGGTTACCTTAAGGTCAATTCGCCATAATACAAGTTTTCAAGCATCCTTCGGACTCGCCATTCCGGGTAGTATATGGTCGGGACCCTCCCTCTTGGCGCCAATACCATACTGGTGATTCGACATTACCAGCTGTGGATCACCTCCTGACAGACCGCAATGACTTCCTGATGGAAATCCATGGCCGCTTGTTGCAAGCTCAACAACATTATAAAGCTCAGGCAGACAAAGGGCGCCGGGACTTGGAGTTTGCCCCGGGTGATTGGGTCTGGCTTCGTCTACTTCATCGGCAAGCATCTTCCATCACGCCCCGGGGCCACGGCAAACTAGCTCCGCGCTACTACGGGCCATACAAAATTGTCCAGCGGATTGGGTCCGTGGCATATAAGCTGCAACTTCCGGCCCGCGCCAAAATTCACGACGTTTTTCATGTCGGCCTCCTCAAGCCATTTAAAGGGACCTCCGAGCTCCCACAAGATTTCCACCCATCGTCCATGGTCAGCGTCGCCCTTACCCTACCACACGAGATCAAGGCACGGCTAGCTCAAGAACCGCATGAACTCTTGGTACAATGGGAAGGTTTATCGCCGGCTTCTGCTTCATGGGAACCACTGGACAAGTTCAGACAGCTCTACCCGGACTTCAAGCTTGAGGACAAGCTTGTTGAGGAGGCGGGGAGAGATGTCATGTGGGGCCGCACCTATACCAGGAGAAGGAAAGACCCAGAACCCGGCAATCAAATCTGTTGATTATTTAGCAAGTAGTTTCCTTATTTGCTTTATTGATTAGGAAAGAATCCTTTTGTTACCTTAGTTGTTAGTAGTTTCCTTATTTGCTTTATTGATTAGGAAAGAATCCTTTTGTTACCTTAGTTGTTAGCAGCCTCAGTTATATAAGGAGGTGGCTGTTTACTTCAGTGAATATGAGAAAATTGCCCCATATCCTCTCGTCCCTGCTTTTTCGCTACTCGCCTCGACCTCCTTGCCATGATCCGCCACGGCTTCCTCGTCGCGCCGCAGGAGGGCTAGGGCGTATCCTCTCCCAACCCACAATTACTTCCTTCGTTCCCACTCCGTGATTGAATCCTCGGCCTCTGACATTTCGCCATGCATGCAGCCGAAGTACGCAAAGAAATCCCATGTACAGGGTGTTCTTTCTTTCTCTATGTTCAATGTAAATGCAAGAGAAAGCATATAGACAATGTTTTGTAATGCACAGATTAAATTTTAGTTAATTAAAATTGATGTGAATAAAGTTGTGTTGCACAACACATGTATATGGATTATGGCCTTGTTTGTTTAGGCTTAGGCTTTTTGACTTATAGCTTAAAGCCAGCTTTTTGGCTTAAAAAGCTTAAAAGCTAACGGTTTTTGTACGTGATAGAGGTGGGTAATTTTACCTAACTTTAGTGTTATTAGTCTAAAATCAACTATCAATAAGCTAAAAAAACCTCTCTCCAGTAGCTTTTAACTTTTAGTTATATAGAGACTTATGGCTTTTGAAAAGCCCAGATAAAAAGCTACTAGTTTGTTTAGGCGGTAGCTTTTTGGCTTTTAAACCGGTGAAAAAGCCTAAACAAACAGGGCCTATATATTTTAAATACATGCATGGATATATATCAATTTCATTATTATTTATGAAATTCCGAAACGGTACGCCGGAATGACCCTGTACTGAAACGTACCGTCCTAATGAGCACGGAATGCCCTCCGGAATGGAATTAACAAGTATGGACGCCCATATTTTCCCCTCTCCTTTGTCAGTCTATTCCCCACCAGCATACAGAGTGTGCTGACAGTAACACTACATTCCGAAGGTGGAAGATACCAGTCTCCTTCAGAAATTAAACTCTAAAAGGGCAACTTCCTGCATGGAGCACCAAAACATGATCCAGCATAAGAGCTTTACCTTTCGTGTCCATATCCAGTTGGCTCCCTTCACATAAAAATTGAAAAGAACATGCCAACTACAGACAGAACGGAACTATAAGGATGATGCTACTCAAAACTGAATAGAGCATACAGTCATCGATTTCTCAAACAAACCATAGGCTCCAATGACATGGAAGCCAGTGTAAACTTGTAATGCACAGTCAAAAATTATTACAGCACTGCAAAATTGTACAAAAGCTCTGCCATACCTGAACATTGCTTTCCTCCGTCAATATCTCCTTCGCCTTCTCACACAGCGTTTTGACCTGTGAGTGACCAAATTAGAACGCAGGCAGACACACCGATTCCAGGAATACTATTATCTAAATCCTCCTCACAGCATGCAAAAGTGCCGTGACGGATACATTCCGTAATCAACCACACGCCATGACGCATGCAATTGAACCAAATGAAAAAGAAAAAGAAAAAAAGGCCGATTTGATGACAGGTACATATCTCCGGTGAGAAAGATTCAGCATCAAACGCAAAAGCTAAGGCCGCACAATCCGATCCAGCCGCCGTGGGAGCTCGTAAAGCTCCGTTATTTAATCCACTTCTCCTCCATGGCTACCAGATTCCACCTGAGATCCACCACCCACAGACTAAATCTGCGCCACAAAGCCTACAATTTTCGCCCAGGAACGGTCTAACCCTAGGAACTCCGTTGCCGAAACGAACCATCGGGCCACGAAATCCCGTGCGGGAACAGTCGAAATACCCACATCGAACAGGATGGGGAAAACTAGGGAGGGTCTCGCGGCCTCACCTCCGACTCCGGAAGCGGACGGCACTCCATGAGCTGCTCGATCTGCGCGTCCAGGCTCCCGCATCCGCCGCCGCGCGAGCCCACAGCCTCCTCCATCTCCCCTTCTCCGCCGAGACAGGACCCTGATCTAACTCTAGCCCGAGCTCGTCGCCGGCGAGAGGGAGAGAGCGCGATGGGAGGAGGGGACTATGTACTGGGAGAGGAAGCGGGAGGGGAGGATGCGGAGCCCACCTGTCAGCGGGGCTTCCTAATTATTACTCCTCCGGTAAAACAAAAAAAAAATCCTTATCATCTTGGGATGCGCACAGTTAAGCTTTTGAAAGTTTATTTATTATTATTTTTAAATATTTAGGTTAGATATATGAAAATCATATATATAGGTTTGTCTTGAAATATGCTTTTGTAATATTATAATTTTATTGGATTTTTAAATACATTATAATAAAAATTAGTGGTCAAAATTGAGTTTTAGGGACAGTGCCAATGTCCAAAATAATAACTATTTATGACCGAAGGGAGCACGACATAGAGTCCCACTTGATTAATCTAGTATCTACCTTTTTCTCTTAACGAGAAAAATTCCTTCCTCTCTGTATATAAGTGGGAGATAAGGACATAATGCCTTTCCTAAAGGCTGAAACATTGCCGGCCTAGGAGCGATTTGAGCCGCCGGCGCGGCTCGGCTCAAAAAAAAAATCCTCGCGATTTGGTCTTTTTGTAAATTATGAATAGGTCCTTCAGAATTTTTTGTGAGAGGAAGATTTTTCCTCTAAATTCGCGTCGTCCCTCATGCGCTATTTTACTGAAAAGAACCTCCCGTTAAATTCAAATCGCGAACAAGCCCTTTTCTAATTTTTAAGGATAGCGACAGTCCAAAACGTAACATTCTGTGTCCTTGCTCTTTACGCCTAGGTCCTTTCTCCGCTTTTCTCGAAAAAATGTTTTTGTCACTAGAAATATATGTGCAATTTATCTCTAGACTTTTTCCCACCTCGATTTCCCATCTCGATCTCTAATATTTTTAAAGCATGTATTATTACTCCACGAACGCGTCGGTCTCTAATATTTTTGAAAACATGTATTATTACTCCGTAAACGCGTAGAGTGTTAAGCTCGACAAAAGAAGGTTGTCATCTCTAATAATTTTTCGCCTTTTCCTCTAGACTTTTTCCCACCCGGTTTTCTAGCTCGGTCTCCAATATTTCCCAAATAATTAAATCGAAAGAGATATTTCTACAAACTCTATATCTCTACTTTTTCCCCATTTCGCTCATTATTTCGATGATTTAAAAATAAAAAGTCACTAAAAAAGAAATCCCTATGAAAAAAAATACGCATGTGTTACGCCATGAGTCTCTAATATTTTTAAAACATGTCCTTTCTCCGCTTTTCCGGAAAAAGTTTTCGCGCGTAAATATTTGTGCAAATTTATCTCTAGACTTTTTTCCCAAATTTCAATTTCCCATTTCGATCTCGATATTTTTAAAACATGTATTATTACTCATGAACGCTACGATCTCTAATATTTTTAAAACATGTATTATTACTCATGAACGTGTAGAGTGTTAAGCTCGACAAAAAAGGTTGTCATCTCTAATAATTTTTCACTCTTTTCCTCTAGACTTTTTCCCCATGCGGTTTTCCAAATTTCGGCCTCCAATATTTTCCAAATAATTCATCGAAGAGATATTTCTACAACTCTATCTCTTTATTTTTTCCCCATTTCGACGATTTAAAAATAAAACGCGCGAGAAAAATAATTTTTTCACTGAAAACGACACGCTGCGGCGTGTTACGCCAGTTTTAATATTTTTAAAACATGTTTTATTACTCGATGAACGCGTAGAGTATTAAACTTCGATAAAAGAAGGTTGACATCTCTAATAATTTTTCACCCTTTTCCTCTAGACTTTTTCCCTCCATGTTTTCCAAATTTCGCTCCAATATTTTCCAAATAATTCGTCGAAAGAGATATTTCTACAACTCTATCTCTCTATTTTTTCCCGTTTCGCTCATTATTTCGACGATTTAAAAAATTAAACGTCGCCGAAAAAAACATTTTTTCTTCGAAAAAACGGCGCGCACGGCGTGTTACGCCGCGGAAAATTTCCTAGTATTACACACACACACACTAAAATATCGATAAAGATGAGAGAGATATCGATTTACATCTTGTTTCTCTGTTCTAATCTTATATTTGATGCGACCTTGACACATATCACATTATCAGTATAAGAGTGCTCTCAAGCAAAGACCGTTTATGCTTCAAAGGTTGTTGCTTAATTTTTCGTAATCAATTTAGTTGCTGAATTTATTTGGCATCTCTCTAATTTTCTATTCTTCTAACCTAGCTAATATCTCGAATTAGCATCAAGCAAACCCCAGCTAGGGGTGTAAACGGGTCGGGTTCGGGCGGGTAGTAGGTCATCCCATACCCTACCCTAATATTTTTTCTCCTGCACGGCACGCGTACCGTAGTAAAAATCGAGTAGGGTACGGTAACTGTAGCATTTTCTACTGACGGTAGAAATCGGGTTCCGTAGTGTGCGACGGGTATAATACTGCATAACGGTACTTCATCGGGTAGTGCACTAAATACCTAGAATCGAAACATGCGATGAAAACAATCCAACTATCACACTAGTACATCACATATACAAAGTCCAATACATAAAGTGAAATTCACATACATAGTTCAACACATAGTTGAATTGGAGGAGAGGAACTTGGGGCAATCCCAAAAGAATAGGAGGTAATGACAATAGTTTTGAACAACGTGAAATCACAAGCATCTGTAGTCTAGGAAACCAGGTCATGTGCTCCTCTTGTTTAGGTTGATAGCAAATAGAATATAATTGAGACATTTACCTTGTCAGAATTTTATAAATTTTTTTGTATGTGATCATGATCTCAAATTTTTATGAGAGATTACTAATTTCATCAGTATCATTATATAAAATTTTAAAAATTTTGTAACATAGTTTGATAATTTTTCATTTCGTTCAAATTTGCCGATAAGCCTTTTAACAGACACAGTAGTACTGTTCGAATTTTTAAAACTTCATGACATTTTATCATCATTTGAAAATTTTATTACAATATTATAGATATGTCAGGACCATCCACAAAAATTTCAAAATTTTATAACCTCGTTTGTTCTAATTTTCATTCGGTTCAAACTTGCTTGGCGCTTTTATCGGGATAGTAGCAATGTTTGAATTTTTCAAAATTTATCAGATTTGATAATCACCTGAAAATTTAATGAGAACATATTTGATGTGTCAGAACCTTCAAAAAATTCAAAATTTTTCGACATCGTTTGATCTATTTTTGGTCAATGCAATTTCGTCAAAATTTAAGAATTAGTAGTACTCACTGGGTACCCGATTGTGAAAATAATCCGCACCCTTACTCGAACTGCACTGCCGGGTATTACCGATCCTACCCTACCCGAACCCGAACCTAATCTACCCGGTACTACCTGCATGCCATTCCCGTGTAGTGTAAAATAGTTTTCCATTAGGGTAATTTTGCATCCGGATGCACGCGCCTGCATTACCCGACCCATTTACACCCCTAACCCCAGCCATCATTCGTGCATTGGTGAGATCAGTGTTGTTTCATGCCTTGGCATACATCAGATTCTTTGACCGTTAATTCACACCTTTGCATGATCAACGTTTGTGTCACATGTTGGCATGGCCACCGAATAGATCTAAGCATTAGCCAACGCCTTGGTGTCGCCTAATAGATCTAAGCATGGAGCAACACCTTGGTGCCACCAAAGCAATGCACCGGCAGTCGGATCACTCCATGGTGTGACTAATGTCAGCCCTCTAAAACTTTTTACTGCTTTATTTGCTAACTAAGCTTAATATAGAACTTTCATAAATAAAAAATAATTTAATATGATTAATTCTCAAGTGAACAATTGTCAAAATTATTTTATTTGGTCTATTTGTACTTGGAAGTATTTTTCATATTTTTCTGGGAATTTTTCACATGCATTTGATGTACACCAGCTCTGGAGGTGGAGTATCACAAGAAGGCCGGTTATTAGAATTTGAGCCTTGATGATTACATGTAGTAGATTGTTGATTTGTCCGTTCAAGTTTCAGTTTTAGCCATGCGAGGCATAATAAATGTAAAGTCAACCATAAGGTCATAGCAATATCTATTTAATTATCAAATTTAGTTGTTTATTATTATTATTCTACTATGTATGGAATTGGTATTTTATCTATATTATCATTGTATGCACTAGCGTGATCCTGAACTAGTATAGGATTTGCATGTTGGGAGTCCCAACATCGTTGGTCGGGTGTCACCATGGGCCTCCCTGTGGTAAGGATGCCAGAATACCATTGAGTTCGCTAGAGGCCATCTCTTCTTGCCATGCCAAAGCTAGGCCGAGCCGCTCCTATTTAAGTTACGTAGGGAAGGGAGGTGCAACCCAAACCCTAACCCTCTTCCTCGCAACCATCCTCGTTGCCCTAGTCTCACTGTCATCGTTGTGCTCTCATGTCACTGCCAGTTTCTCATCTCACGCAAGAGGTGAGTCACGGGGCCGCATCCACATGAGGGATGTGTTGTGTAGCACCATGCCAACTGTGCCGCGCTGGAGCATACCCATGATGCTCCCACAAACATGTTCTGCTCTCTTTTTCCATTCTCCATCGACCTGTGCATCATTTTCGAGATTTGTAGGTGTCACCTTGTGCATAGGGATTTCAAGGGTCGCAGGGACACATGTTGTAGGGAGTTCAGGAAGCATGGCGAGGTGGGGAACATGCGAGTATCGTGAGGTGCCACCATTTTTACTATTCCGGTGAATCTTTGAATTGCAGGAGGAGGTGTAACTTTGGAGTTGGTGTCAACTTCACATCAATCTGCTCTAGGTGGTTAAAAAGACAAGTGCATGGTAAAACGGTAGACACTTTATTTGTTTTGATACTATATGATATGATATGTTTACCATATTGCTGATGTGACAACTCATGTTAATGATGTTGACTGAATGACAATAGTTATATGACATTAATGGATAATGGATAAGGGTAATGGCAAGTAATAGATGAATGAGAGAAATTTATGGTATTATACACATTCATGGCATGAAAAATGATGAACTTTATGGACAATTATGGCTTACTTTGTGCAGGCATCCCATAAAGTGGGAAGAGTAAGACACACTTTGGTAGGCACTATACGATAGGGGTACAATTGGATCGGATAGATGCCGACTGACCAATTAGATCGAATAGATGCCAACTGATCAATCGGATCTGTCCGAATCGAATTCGGATAGTCATGCCAGATAGTTGTTGGATTTGGCATCGGTTTCAGATAGTTGGTTTCGGATTCGGTATCAGATTCGGGAGATCACTATCTATTGGATCGGAATATTCTGATTATATCCGTGGATAATTTTAGATAACTCTATTTAGATATTCGGATTCAGATTTTTATAGCTTATATTTTAGCGACTTAAATTGGGCCCAACCAAATAGCCTGCACATAATGTAATATTATTATTTTTATGTAGTAAATAGTTTTAAATACTAAGAATTCTTTTTAATATAGAAAAATAGTAGAATAAACCCAAAAATTCTAGAAAGTTACAAAGAATTGAAATAGGGTATTTTGAACTTACTAAAATTAGTTTCAATATAATAATATATATTTAGATAATTGCTAAAATCTAGAAGGCTTTTTGGAAAAATAGTAAACAGAGTTCACAACTTTGGGAAAAATTCAAAATAAATCCCTTAGACATTTTGAATTTAATAAAATTATTTATAACTAAAATTAAGATTTTATTGCTACACAAAAATTACTTTTAAAATTTTGAAAATAGGAAAAGGCCTTTTAAATCTAGAAAATTCATAGAATATATTAGAAAATCATAAATAATTATTAGAAAAATCCATAGAATTGAAATATTCTCTAAAATTCACAAAATAAAATAATATTTTTAAATTTAAATTATTATTATTATTTAAAAGGTAAAATTTCAGGATATTACACACCGCCATCGAGCTTGGCATGTAGCCCCCACGCTCCAACAGAAGGCTTTTTGCCCCAAACAATTTCATCTAGAATACCAATCAGTGGCACAATCTTTTGGCAGCTTTTTCCTTGCAAAACTTCTTGGCACAAGAGTAGTTTTCTGTATCATTTTTGTAGCCAACTTTTGTCTGAAATATTTCCTGTTATGTTATAAAGATACAATAAATTAGTTAAAATATTAACAAGTATACCTTGAGAAACAACATTATTTGATAGATCAAGATAAGAAAACCTTAGGTCTTTTTTATGTCTACCATCATATATGCATATCCGCAAAAGAGGCTTTCCTGTTCTCCTTGTAGTTTCACAGCTTCGGTATAATGCTCATTTGTTCAACACTAATAACTGATTTACTTTCAGTTATATCTCTTAATCCCTATAAAAGCGATCATTTTGTTGTAAAAATAGACTATCTTGGTATATTATCAGTTACCACATCTAATTAAATACTAGAAACCGCTATAAGCTTTGCTTTCGCTTCTTCCAACTTTGCATTCTCCCTACGCTCCTTAATAATGAGTATATGGTTAAGAGATTCAGTATCTTGTGATTTGTTATCTATGTCTTTTAGTTTTTGTCTCATCTCATAATTTTTTTCTGTTAATTCAGACTTTTCCTTCAATTGTTCTATCTCCATCTCAAGTTTTCGTTTAGCAACCAACAGCTTTTCTATGTCGTCTGTCTTATTTGTAGACTCTATTTTATATATGATATTTGACAATATTAAAGTAAATATACTTATAATTAGGTAATTAAGCATATGCACAACAATTAACATTAATAGAGGCATACAACTAGCAATCATGCTCAAGGTTATTTGAAGGTGTTTTCTCATATGTCGGACTGACTTAGAAAGTCCTCCATGCCACTAGGGACAAGATATTAGACTGATTTGTGACAACCTTATCTTTAAAAACAATTTAATAGTTAACAGTTTATAAAGCTTAATCAATTGGACCAAGATATATTTAAGAGAATTAATACTCAAGAATGCTTACTGAAACTACAACAGTATAGACTGCAAAATCATGTAAACAGAGGCTACCAACAACCGTTTGGATGCTAAAAACAGCCAACAATACCATAAACAAAACAGTAACAACCAAGCACAAATAGAACAGTAAGCACAATGAGCATGAATATATATCTAGAAGCATTTAATAGATAAAACCAATTGAATTAATCAAGTATTGCAAGATGTAAAGGATTAATCAATGTTATCACAAACAGTCTAACCAGCCCAACTCTTCATCGAACAATGCCTCCCCACATGCAAGGTCCCTAAGACAAGTAAATTGCCTAACTCAGCACCTTTGCAATAACAATAAAGAGATTAATCATAGGGAGATGAATATACTTACAAAGCACCAATTGAAGAGTTAGTGCAGCTAACACTTCTCAGGAAGGAGGCAATGATGACGTGCTCGGGGGAGGAGACGATGGTGATGTGCTCAGGGAGGAGGAGACGATGTCGACATGCTCGGGGAGGCAGCGATGATGTGCTTGAGGGAGGAGGAGGCAACGACGTGCCCAGGAAGGAGAAGATGGCGACGACGTGCTTGGGGGAGGAGACGACGACGACGTGCTCAGGGAGGCGGCGATGACGAGCTCGAGGGAGGAGACGACGATGACATACTTAGGGAGGCAGATGGGCGAGCGGGGGAGGGGAGGTAGATGGGTGACGTGCTCGAGGAGGCAGATGGGCGACACAGACGAGGAAATGCGAAGGGGCAATGTGGGCGGAGAGGAGTAAACTCCTTTTTATAGAACGGAGGGGAAGTCGAGAGGTCAAGCGTGAGGTGGGCGCCTCGACTTTTGGTATTTGAATGGATCAGAAGGAGAATCCAAGAAGTCAAGCATGGGAAGAAAACCCGAAGGATCATTAGAATGATAGTGATACCAATAACATCACTATCTATTCTGAGGTCAGAACCGATAGTAGAATATCACTATGGGTTCCGACCTCAGAATCGATAGTGATGACCATCTGACCTATCAGCTCATCACTATCGGTTCTGATGTTTTAACTGATAGTGATATTTTGCACCATATTTCTTGCTCGCGCTGAATCATATATCACTATCAGTTTTTTCTGAAAAGTTGGGAACTGATTTAGATGAAGAGATAGTGTTGTATCATTCTATAGTAGTGACAATATCTATTTTCGTACGATATTTGATAAATAATATTTGGTATCATATCGATTCCGCTTTGGCACTATCCATATCCAACTCCGAATCTGACAAAAAAATATGGTTTAGGATATGAAAAGAGCGATATCTGATCAAATTCAAACCGATTGCACCCCTACTCTACAAGAGTGGAGATGAGGTCTCTGTATGAAAGCGGATGGGCTTAAGGTCTCTAAATGAAAGAGTGCAAACTTGAGTACACACAGGTAGTTGTTGTATGCCACCATACTAGTATATGGTAAAGAGATGATAAGACATGTGACACGTACATGAGCATTTGCATTGCAAGAATAAAAGACATTAGTGATAAACTGATAATGAGTCTTGTGGAAGATGATATAATTATGTTAATAATTATATTTGGTTAATATTTATCATTTTACTATGTTCTTGTTGAGTCATGGACCCATCTTTCTTTAATTGTTGTTTTAGGTACTGTTAACAACGACATGCATAGGATGTAAGTACCTCACATTCCACACTTGCTTCATCAATGATTTATTGATTGCTTCTGGTTAATCTAAATCATTCTTAGCACTTTAGTTCATTAATATTGAATTTGGTTAGGAGTTATATTTAGAGAAAATTGGTAGTCATGTAGAGCATGGTTAGTTGTGAATTTTATTGGTCAAGGTTTGAATATTAGAGTAGCCTTGGTTGATTGTTTAATCTTTATTGTCATTGCAAAAAAGTCTTTAAAACACATTGAGACGGTCTTTAAAACACATCTTTGCCCACTATTTTCTATTATAATATATTTATAAAACTCAATAAAGTTATAATATTATGAAAGTAACTTTTGAGACAAATCTACATATATGATTTTCATGTATCCAATTTAAATATTTAAAAAGATATTAACAATCAAAATTTTAAAAATTTGACAAAATCTATGTCCAAAACGACAACTATTTGTGATAGAACAGGGTAAATAACAAAGTAATTTATCTTTGTTACTTTTGTTTTCCACATTTGGCGTCATGCATCACTTTTTTTTTTTTTGCAAATTTAGTCCCTGACGAACGCATCTTCAAATTTGGCCCCATTCTCGACTGCAAAAGCACATGAAGCTGTATTCCCCTACCGCGGAAGGTCACGGAGCTCCCGGGACCATGGCAGCGTGCCTCTCATGCTCTACGACCGTGGAAGCTTGTGATGCTGCCCTCGCCAGCTCACGCCACTACGCTCCTTCCGTGCTCCTCAGGGCATGGCAGCACCTACTCCCGTGCTCTTCGGGTGTGGTAGCGCTAGCTTTTGTACTTTCCGGGTATGACAAAAGATAGATGTCGTCTGTCATGCCTTTTACATATTCATGGGAAATAAATTTGAAAAAAACAAGACGAGAGGGCTAGAAAATGACTTCTTCTCAACCATGATACTGTCATGGATCGATGAGAGCAGGACTGTTGTTTAAGACAGCGCACATCAATGAAATCAAATCAAGTGTAATGAACGAACGAATGACTTGTGGAGTTGTGGACAACAGCTTTTGCTGTTGCATGCATCCCATGCAAGGTGCATCATTGCATGAGTGGGCCCGTTTTGCTAAGGTGTCCCACAAAAGTGGTGCCAATGCATGCAAGGACCTAAATAGCTTTAATTATTTGTTTTGGCTTTCCTCTCTTTTGATGTTCAGCCACATCCCCTTTGTAAGTGAAAGGGGTCACGGACAATTTTACCAGCAACTTTGTTTTAGTTTAAATAAGTGTGATTTCAGTAACAAGAGGGAGACATCTTCTATGGTTTTTTTTGGGGGCTTAGATTACACCTCTTCTCATAGTTCATGGAAATGCAAAGATTTTTTTTTGAGTGTAAAAATGGTAAGATTGAATTTTTATCGTCATTGGAAATCATGTGATGATTAGGTGTAGGAGAAATGAGGTATTCACTCCTTTTGTTGAAATACGAGTAGATTGCTTATTTTGTTTAACAAGCTAAGTTTTTTGGGTGACTTGGTTATTATGTCAAACAGAACATGGCATCAAAGTAGAAGATCTGAGTTGGCGACCCAGCATGCTCATTTTTATTAAGAATTGATAGTTTGTGGTTTGTGTTTAGTTGGCTGGATTATGCTAACAAGGGGGCGGCCACGCTCGCGCAAGAGCGGTGTTAGGAGAGACCCTGCACGACATGAGCTAGGGTTTTAGTGTGGGGGCTGAGCGAATTTATCAGACCCCATTTAGATCCGCACGATCCTATGACTCTCTAAGATCCCACATCTGGTTGTACGATCTAGATCCAATGATCCCAAAACATAGAGAGGCACGGTAACACTGAGTGACTGGCCATCCACAGGGGGCGAGCGCTTGAACTTCACTCGATTCCATCTACTATAATATAGTAGATATATGCCCTCACGATTGCCCTGCGCTTGTGCCTCTATCTAATCAAACAGAGCCTTTGTGCTTCTACTACATTGAGTTTCATACATTAACCAATTTGACCAGAGAAAAGGTAAACAATCAATTAGTATTTCATCACCCCAGTGTGTCTAGATTCAACCTATAGGCTACAACCTGGCCCACCATGACACATCACTGTAAGGATCTGAACCATCACAATTAATTTTCTTAAAAATATTATTAAACGTAACTCATTTTTCTTCAAAACTTGGAAATGACTTATCCAAGTGGTCAATTATGTGAAAAAACCCATATATACTTGCAATTGTACCCTACAATAGCAAAGTATCTCTTTAGCCCTAAGTTCACATGATCTTTTAAAATTTGGGGAAAGAAAAGGTATGCCAAATTACCCCGATAAATATACTTGAAGTACGAAAGAAAAGCAATGGTCTAAACCCAATGGTTTTCTAAAGGGGAAAATATTCAATCCAACCCCCACATACCATGCCCAGCGAGAGAGATGGTGTCGGAAATCAAGCCAAATCCCTATTTTTTCGAGCTTATTTTAAAGTTGACATAGTTTAATTTAAAATTATTTTATTTATTGTTTGGAATTATTTTTAAAATCGAACTAACGAGTCTAGCCAAGTCGAGCTAGAGTAAAATCTAAATTCATTTAAAATTGATTTATTTTAATATTTAACTAAAAAATAAGTGTAATTGACACAATTTTGAATCGAGCCGACGAGGTTTTCCGGCCCTAGTGTCCGGTCCGTTGAGACCTGAGTCCGACTCCAAGTCTTCCTTAATTAGTTAATCAAATCAAAATCCCCAATTTCTCCCGTGCTGATTTCCCTTCTCCGGGGTTTTGTCAAAAAGAGAGAGAGAGAACAAACCCCCTCCGCACGGCGCGTCCCTTCCCGAGCCGGAGCCGCGTGGATTCCCCGCCCGATCCGGCGATGGACCCGGCGGCCAGAGCTCCCACGCCGCCTGGCGCCGGAATCCGCGTCCGCGCGCCGATAGTGAGTTGCCCTCCAACCCCCCCCCCCCCCCCCCCTTTGTTCTTCGCTTGAAGGTGTCTTCCGTTCGGAGGAAAGATTGGGGTTTCCTGCTGGGGGCGTGGATCTGGGTGCTTGGTTCTTTTGTGAGTTTTTGTGGGAATTTGCCGTAACAGGGGTGCGGGAAATCGGTGGAAATGGACGTGGAAACGATAGGCGTAGCTTTCATCTTAATTTTTTTTTTGGCGGAATCGCTTGCTACTTAGTCCTTGCGGGAGCAATCTTAGTGCTTATTTGTGAATCGTGAGTGATGCTAATTCTTGGTACCTAGGATCATGCTACATGCAAAATTTAAGGACCTCACATATTCCACACGATTGCGTGTTGGCTTCCCCAAATGGCCAAATGGGATTGTTCCATAGGCAGGTATATCCGGTGGAGGTTGCATGAGCTTATGCTTTGCTCTAAGAGTGCTCAGTCTGCCTCCTATCAATTAGCTAGGATTTTTCTCGTGTATTCTGCACAAGCAATCTGATGTGCAAATGATCGACTAGTATTTGTGAATTCGAAGAAGACGATGCATCTCACTGTAATTTAGTCAGCCTTGTATGTGGCTTGGATCAACTGTGTCCTTGCATTTGGCCAAATGCCATTTGGAGCTACAAAGTTGCAATTATTTTGTTGAGGCCCTTACCTAGATCGCCATCCTTTCCATACCGTATCAAGGGTCTGAATAGATAACTGAAAAATTAAGCAGGTGGGTGGGTATCTTTGAAGTTTGAGCCCACTGTATCCTCTTTCAGCTGATTACTGAGTACTGACATCCTGAACACTGTTACTTACACCTTGCTCTGGACATTTCCTGGGCTCTCTGATCATGAGCTTAAACATGTTTGTTGTGCATGGATTGCCATGTTCTTGAGCTGGGTTTCCATACTCATGAATTCTGAAGCCTTATCTGTTAATGAAATGCCTGTAATCTCTTATGGTCGTGATTTTAAACTGTGCAAATTAAACATCTCAGCTTGAGCACAGGAAAGGCATCTTGTTAATAATTCCGTTGACTTTCAACTCTCAATACCTCTTGCTATATTGGTTTTGTTCAATGTTCTAAAATTTGGCATAGTAGACCTAATGTTAGACTGGATTACAGGACTAGGTTGCCTCCCCAAGTCGAATATTGCAAAATGATTAATGTAACAGGTCTACCAGGTTTACTAGGTCGGTTATGCGGATATGTGGCTCTGTTGCTTTGTACTAGGCCAATTACTAGTTACAAATATGATGTGTTACAATCATTTTGGAAACTTGGCTTTACTTGGCGTTTGGCTGACTTGGGAAATGTGAAGACCACAAAGAGTAATGACCTTATGGTCAAAGCTTATAATTATCAACCTTTTAGGCTAAACACTCGAATAAACTGCAGCGGAAGAAGATAACTACAAGTGATGACCCATCCATATGCCCACAGGCAATCGACTGGGGTAGTGTGACCTAGTTCCTGTAATCCTTGTAGTAGTCCTTAATCTTTGGTTGAAGTCAAAGTATTCTCCAGCAACTAAGCAACATGATATAGAGCAATGAGTACATAGAATACTTAGCAAGTCTTTGGAACAAATGCAATTTATATAGATGCAAGGCTTACAAAGATGGTTTATTAGGGTTCTTTTGCGGAAAACAACATTTTAAGTTTCAATACAGATAGTAGTTTTCCAAGAAACATTCATTTGAAAATTTAGTTGCAATAATTGAAACAAATTATTTTTTAGTGAAGGTTCTAGCCACGAATCACTAGTATTAAGGCTCTATCCGCCAAGGTTTAATGAATTGGGTTCTAACCACCCAACTGGCTCTAGCTTTTAGAATGATCATCCGAGAGTTCTAACCACTCCTGGATTACCAAAATGTTTGTTTTGAAAACAAAACCAAAGATCTACCATGTGAAAACACACCTTGTCCACTCAGGCACGGTTGTGTGAACAGTTTTACACTCCGCAGAGGTTGTACACTCTACCCACAAAATACAATCAACTCGCCATGTCCACCATGACTCGCCATACAAATGTATGCGATCGGGTGATCATAGCAAGACCTTTCCTTTGCGCCAACCCAACTCGACTATGCCTACTATGGTTTCATCGCTGAACGGTTCTAGCCACCCAGTCAGAAACTCTCTCTTGCGCCATGTGGGAATAAAATGTCTCAATCCGGCACCCACATTCATCCAACTGGCGAAATCAAAGCCAGGCCATTGCAAATTATTCAGCCAGGTCGTATCCATTTAAACTTTTGGTTGTACTGTAAAGTTTGGTTTGGATATACATAAGCATATGTCTTAATTGACTAGGGAGGAACTACCACATTACAAGGACTCGTGCTCAATTCACACCCACATTCATCTAACTAGCGAAATCAAAGCTAGGCCATTGCAAATTATTTAGCTAGGTCATATCCGTTTAGACTTTTGATTGTACTTTAAAGTTCGGTTTGGATAGACACAAGCATTTGTCTTAATTGACTCGGGCACGACTACCACATTACAAGGTCTCGTGCTCAATCCACACCTGCCTCAACTTACCATCCTCCCAAGTTTAAACAGTTCCCCATTTTATTTTATTTTGTAAACCATAGGCAATACCAATTGCCAAACATTTGATAAAACCATCGGCTAGGAATGAAACTCAATCAAAGTCAAAAGACCCCGAAACCTTCGATCTTATATCATGGTTATGGTATGTGAATCGCTAACTCCCATGCACTCCAATCCAATGCTAACTTTTTGGATACATTCCAATCCCTTAAGTCTCTTTTAATTGCTTCTTCTCACGTCAGTCTTGGTAGACCTCTGTTTCTTCTCATGTTTTCAAGGCGACTTAAAATTTAACTACGCACCGGTGTCTTAGGTGTCAGGAGGCCTTCGTTGGAGATGTCCAAACCATCTCAAACGATGTTAGACAAGCTTTTCTTCAATTTGTACTACCCCAATCCTATTACGTATATCATTGTGGCGACCCGTATAATTAACCCCTGGTAATCACTATCACCTAGAGTTAACTATATGGACCTCAGCACAATAACTAGCAAAACATCGGACATTCCAATACTTTATTAGTTAGTACACTGTATACAGAGTGTTGCAACAGAACAATAATTAGAGGCTTACAAATGAAAGCTTTATTTCATTCTATTAGCCACGCAGGCTATCTTACATACCTTAACTTTACATAAAGATATATTACAACAAAAGGCAACTAAACCTCCTATTTCCCGCCGGATGGCTAGCGGCTGACTGGCTAGCACGGGAATAAGGCCGGCTATTACTACTCCTCCTCCTAATAGGTAGCAGTAGCAGTAGCTGCAAGCAGCGGTAGAAGTGGCAGCAGTAGTAATTGTCCTCCGATAAGTCCTACTCCTGCGAATGATCCTCCACCTAGGCCTCGAAGGATGATCCATGAATCTCACCATCTAAGCAAGGGGAGAGTTAATAAGCGTGAGTACCAAGTACTCAGCAAACAGTAATAAATATGAATGCAGTAGATGCTTTTCCAAAATACCCCAATTTTCTATCCACTCCACCTACAACCCTTCTCATCCCAAATTATCTCTTTTTGAAGAAAATAAATTTTTGTTTTAAGAGTTGCAAGATTTACATTTATAAAAGACCCTACTAATAGTGAGTATGACTTCTGTAATCTCCAATCCAAGAGATTGGCTTGAATTCAAGATTTTACTCTGTGCAGGTTTGTACCACTTTACCCACAGTGACACCCACAAGAGATGCCCTAGAACGTTTATCCTATTCTGGTATTAGTTCTCCACCCTGTACTGAGTATGGGGCTCACTTTTCCCAGGTTACCCCACCTCCGGATACAGTTTGTACTTTGACAACCAGCCAGCTACCCACCGGGCTTCAAATATACCGCCCCAAACCAAATTTCTCTCACAACCCCCCTGGGTCATACCGGCATTTCCCAGCACGACTATACAATCTTACCCATTGTGGAGAAACTAATACCATCCTAGGACAACCTTTTCTGACCGATTTCACACACCGTGGTTGGCACCAATTTACAGCTCATTGTCCAATATTAGATTGCTATTAACCTTGTATGCTAGCCTATTGTAGAGGACCCCACCGACGAGCACCTTCTAATCGGTATCCTCTACCCACACCCACCCATATTAGACATACACCCTAGGCTTCATTCGTTGGATAAGCCAAAATTATACAGACATTATTAGCGCGTTTGGTTCCTCAGACGCGAGCGCTGCTCGCCGAGCCCGCCCGCGAACGGCCGTCTGCGGCGTCTCTGGCGATGTGGCGTGTATCGCATTTTGGCCTTTGCATCGCGAGCCGAAGCACGCGCGATCGATGCAGTAACCAAACGCGAGCTCATGCGCGGTCAATGCATGCGTCGAGCCAGGCCATGCACGATCGGGGAACCAAACAGGCTATATATTATCATGGTTATTAAAACGTCGTTAAAACGACGTTTTCGCCGCTTACGCCGGACGCGTCGCGAGCTTTGGAACGTCCGGCGTTCGCGATCGCACAGAAACGACTTGGAACGTCCGTTTACGTTGTTGAACGCGTCTAGAACGCCCGATTGGGCGAACGGCGTTCCAGACGCTTTGCGAGGTCAAATGTGGGGTTTTCGAGAAGCGGCGCCGAATCGGAGTCGATTTGGGGTGGAGAGGTTTTGGAGAGGAGGAAACAAGAGGCGAGGCGAAGCTAACCTTAAAGACCACCGCCCGCCGCCGTCTGCGCCGCCGTCCGCTCGCTGAAGTCCGGATCTCTGCTGCGCCGTTGTCTCCTTTACACCGCCCGGATCCGCTGCCTGTCTCACGGCGCGGCTCGATCCGCCATGGCGCTGCCATCTCTTTGCACCGCCTCCGGGTCCGCCGCTTCTCGATCTGACTCGGATCCACTCATCAGTCCGCCATCTCCTGCGTCGCCTTCGGTCCACCGCCTCGCCTCGGCCTCGGCCAGGTTTGGCTCCCCCTGCTCGGCTCCTCTCTGCCTCCTTCCCTCCCGCCTCCTTATCTATCTCTATCACTCACTCGCCAGTCAGCTCTCCTTCTCTGTCTCTCCCTGTTCTCTTTTATCTCTCTATCTCTCGCCACTCACTCACTCACTCTCTTTATCTTGCTGATCTCTCTGCCTCTCTCCGATTAGTGCTCAATCTGCACTGTTGAATGTTGATTGTCACTCACTCTCGCCTCAAATTATATGGAAGAAGACTACAAAATCATGGTACATATGTGATATATCTTTGCTCCCATACTCGTTTTACAATGGTGTCTAAAACTACGTTTCAACACTCGTTTAAACGTTTAAAAGTTAAAAAGGGGGTGGGTCGTTTCGTTCTCGTTTTACGTTTTAATAACCTTGTATATTATCAATCCATTCATTACCCATACCTATTTCCATCAACCATTCATCAACTCATTTCCAACCCTTGCCAAATCATCCATTCACATAACCCACACCTTCCAATTTACATTTTTCATTTCCAAACATAAATTTGAATGCATCGATGGAAGTAATTCTGGAAACAGTAAAACAGTTAATGAAAGATGATAAAAGGAAAATGCGCTTGCCTAGAATAGAATTTGAATATTCGGCCTCGCTCGAAAATGGGTTCGGGTCGATCTGCGGGTTCTGTTTGGGTCCTGAAAATCAAACTATATTAATCTATGGCCATTTTATTAAATATGAGTAGCACTTCTAATCTTTCCAATTAGCCACTTTTATTATTTTAACAAATTTGACATTCATTTATTTATATGCATGCACTACATTTCGGTTTGTATATCTTTTATATGCCTAATACAATTACTAATGCTGATAATGTATGTATGCAGGTAAAGCTTCCTTTTTCCATTTCTCTGTCTGTTACTTATTTTGGCTGAAGATCTTACTGGCTCTCACCCTTTTGACCAAAGCATGCTTGCTCTCAGTTACATTGGCCAAAGCATATTTGCTCTCTGTTGCTACTACTAATGATCAACTGCTACCCTTCCTACTCATTTTACTTGGTTACTTAACATGGCTGCCGGTTACTACTGATGGTTGAGCCATCTGGTCACTTGGCCACTTAATGGCTTGGCTATGTGAGGCCGCCTTTTACTCATTCAGCCGAATCTCTTGGCTTCTAGATCAATTGTCCGGTCTCTACTACTACTCCATTACTCTCCTCCCTCACTCCTCCTTTCTCTGCCGACTGAAGCTAGCTCCTCCTCTCCTCTCTTCTTTGCCGACTAAAGCTAGCTCCTCCTCTCCCCTCTTCTCCGCCGGTCGATTGCTACTACTCCTCCCCCGATCAACTGGAGCGGAGCTCCCCCTCCTCTCTTGTGGCTACTTACTCCTCTATTCCTCCCTCTATTTCTCCCCTACCACGGCTACCCCATGCCGAAGCCAACTACAACGCATGAGCTAACCCTAGCTCATACAGAAATGGGGGGTTTTGCACTTTTGCCTCTTCTTTGATTTTGTGATTTCTCTGATTTGGATCTACTGATTTCTTGAGTTGTGATGAAAGATCCACTGCAAGGTGAGGGTCTATGAGGTTCTAGGATTGAGCTATAGTTTTACTAGTGCTCCCCTACTGAGACTAATGGTCTGTGATGAATCGACACATTCTAAGACCACTTTCTTACTTCCTCCTTCTACTGCTACATTGCTGGCAAGAAGGCTTACTTGATGTCCTGTGGGTTCGGTTTTGAGGGTTGAGGAAGCGGATGGCCGGTTGAGTTGAGGTAGAGGATGAAGATGATCTTCTCCTGACTCCTTGACTGGCCTCCTCTTCTTCTTGCTCTTGGCCGGCTTCACCGCCTGGATGCCTCCTCTTGGTTCGGCGGGTTGCTTGCTAGTTGCGGCTAAAGAAGTTGGATGCATTCTTGTTGCCTTGGTTCAGTTCTTGGTTGGGTGGCTGTCGGTTTTGGGCTAAGAAAATGGTGGCTTGTTGGAGCCTTCGGTTCTTGTTTGGCTATGAGCAATGGTGAGCTTCTCTGTTTGGAATGATACAAGGGAAGGCTGCACTGGACTCACTCCTTCTTTGGTTTTGGCTATGAAGAAGAGGGGCTGCATCTAGTCTCCCTTCCTACGGCTTTTAGCCGAAAACTTTGCTGGCCATGGCTGCCTCAAAAGTAGTGCACGAGACAGTTATGTGCATTCTCCAGGGCTTTGACTGCCATCATGCTTTTACTATTTTACCTTGCACTGTTTTACCACTCCTCACTGCCACATACTGCTAGCACAGGTATGGATGCTTAATAGCTAATCCTAATGCTAATACTAATGCTTATGTTGAATGAATGCTTATGCTTGATTACTTCCTAATACATAATTAGTATTAATGATACTGCTAATGAAATGCTTATGCTTGATTATGCATGATGATGGAGGGGATTAGGGGGAGGGTCCTCACAATCATCATTGTGGATTTGATCTCATCTTGTATGACCATAGATCCACCACAGTTTCTGCATCTCTGCTACACTCATCTTTTGTACATGTTGTCTTTTTGTTGTTCAATATTCCGGTCCATACAATATTGTATGTCTGATCGACGTCCTATAGAACCTACTTTTTAACTTTTGATGAATGTTTCTATCACATAGGATGCCAGATGCTTGGTGCCGTTTCACCTACCCCACTCGAATCCTATGGCTCACATCTTCATCAATCTCGTTGTGACTATATTGTATCGATCCCAAATATCGAAATGTTTCCTTCTTAGGCAGTATTTTTCCATATAGACTAACATCTCCATCATCTGCCATAGCACTGTTGAAAACGCACCTCATATACTCAGTTTTAATCCTACTAAGTCTAAAGCCCTTCGATTTTAATCTCTTCCTCCACAGCTCTAATTTCCTATCAACACCTACCCTACTCATCAATTAGCACCACATCGTCAGCAAAAAGTATATACCAAGGAATCTCTCCTTGTATGTCCTGCGTGACTTCATCGTCAATTAGTTTTGAACAACAACAACTACCAAGCCTTTTGTCCCAAACATGTTGGGCACACACCAAGGAATCTCTCCTTGTTTGTCCTGTGTGACTTCATCGTCAATTAGTTTTGAACTATGCTCTAAATTAAAAATGTGTTTTGCAATCTTCATCCAGCCGAATGAACTGAAAATGAAGTTTTATCATGCTGCTAATCGCCTAATCAATGGTAACTTTTATTTGGGGCATGTCAAGTTGTCAACAAAAACCAACTTTAGAAAATGAAAGAAAACCAAGCAATTCATTGCATTATGCTATAGGCCCTGTTTGTTTAGACTTAGGTTTTTTGGCTTATAGGTTAAAGCCAACTTTTTGGCTTAAACAGCTTAAAAGCTAATGGCTTTTGTACGTGATAGAGATGGATAATTTTATCTAATTTTAGTGTTATTAGTCTAAAATCAACCATCAATAAGTCAAAAAAAGCCTCTCTCCAGTAGCTTTTAACTTTTAGTTATATAGAGGATTATGGTTTTTGAAAAGCCCAGATAAAAAGTTACTCGTTTGTTTAGGCTTTAGCTTTTTTGTTTTTAAGCTGGTGAAAAAGCCTAAACAAACAGAGCCGTAGTGTTGTTTGTGAGTTTAGAGTTATCACTGAATAGAAGTTTTATCTTTATCATTTCAAATTTTGCTGTTTACCTCCTTGATTTATTGCTAGAGTTGGACTTTGTATATTTGTTACCATGTACCATATGTGATGATCTACTGGCTATTGTTCTCTATGCTACTGTTTGAATAGACCTCACATTTGAAAGAGCAAACGTATGATAGAAGAGGCTGTCCAATGGATCTATTCGTTTCTTTGATTTTCCACGAAGAGTCCATTTGGAGTTTTAAGCGAACTAACTGGACTTAGGACCATGTATCCATATATTTTGGTCTATCTGGCAATCCGTTGTAACTTGGACTACTAGAGTAATTTATGATATCTTGCATAATTAAATAGTGTAATGGTGAATTTGAAAATTTTTGCTGTTTCAGTATAAATATTATCTGCGTGATATATTCTACTAGGTGGATGGGACAATATTTTATCTTTGTGTGTGGTTAAAAGTAGGATTAGTAGGCGAGTTGTTCTGGTTCAAACTTTTCTGTTAGTAAATATCATTTCAGGTTTTACTGCGTTCCAGGTTTTTTTGCCAATGCAGTGTTTTGCTTTTATGGCAACACAAATTCTGACCTTGTTTTATCATTGCATTTTTCAGGTAGAGTCTGTCTCCTGCTACTGCAGATTAGATACGGGTCTTAAAACTGTTGTTGATGCTAGAAAGTTTGTTCCTGGAGCAAAGATGTGCATGCAACCTGATGTCAAACCCAACAAGCGCAAGTCAAGAGGCTCGCGAAAGGAGAGATGCCGAACTCAAGCACCACTTTTGCCTGGCCTTCCTGATGACCTCGCTATTGCCTGTCTTATACGGGTTCCTCGAGTGGAACACCCCAATCTTCGGATAGTTTGCAAAAGATGGAACCGCCTTTTGTCTGGGAATTACTTTTACTCCTTGCGCAAGAAACTTGGCATGGTGGAAGAATGGGTTTATGTCTTTAAAAGGGATCGCGAAGGAAAGATATCCTGGCATGCCTTTGATCCACTGCACCAGCTCTGGAAGTCACTCCCACCAGTGCCAGCAGAGTATTCAGAAGCATTGGGCTTTGGCTGTGCTGTTCTGAGTGGTTGCTATCTGTACCTATTTGGTGGTAAGGATCCTCTAAGGGGCTCTATGAGGCGTGTTGTATTTTACAATGCTCGGACAAACAAATGGCACCGAGCACCAGATATGCTACGGAAACGACATTTTTTTGGTTCTTGTGTCATGAACAACTGCCTGTACGTTGCTGGTGGAGAGTGTGAAGGAATACAAAGGACTCTCCAGTCTGCTGAAGTTTACGATCCTAACAGGAACAGATGGGCCTGCATCCCTGAAATGAACAATGGGATGGTGCCTTTCATCGGAGTTGTATATGATGGCAAGTGGTTCCTGAAAGGGCTTGATTCCCATCGCCAAGTGACGAGTGAAGTCTACCTACCGTCATGCAATTTATGGTCAGCCATTGATAATGAAATGGTTACAGGCTGGCGGAATCCAAGCATTTCCTTCAATGGCCGGCTCTATTCATCTGATTGTCGGGATGGCTGCAAGCTTAGTGTCTACGATGCAAACACAGGAACATGGACAAGATTCATGGACAGCAAGCACCATCTAGGCAGCTCACGTGCCTTTGAAGCTGCAGCTTTGGTGTCATTAAACGGGAAGCTGTGTATTATCCGCAACAACATGAGCATCACTCTTGTTGATATTTCGGACCCAACAATGAGTATTGAGACCAATAGTGCACGCATGTGGGAGTCCGTTGCTCGGAAATGCCAGCACAGGTCGTTTGTGGCAAACTTGTGGTCGACCATTGCAGGACGCAACTTGAAGAGTCACATTATCCATTGTCAGGTGCTGCAAGTTTGAGGTCAGCTGTTGTAAATCGGGAACACAATCCGATCTGTTAAACAACACCTTCATTAAAAGGCCAATTATATTCCATACCAGAATTGTGGCAAAAGAAGCTTGTTGCCCAAACAAATCTTTGTTCATTAGACTACCAGAAGCTCCAATTCAAGATTCCTGCAACATTAGAAGTTATTTATGAGGTAGGAGATGGAAGTCCAAAAAATTGTGTGGAAACCGGAAACTTAGAAGGAGCTTCCCTAGAATAAACCGGAGTTTATTCGATAATATGGGTGGATAATTGTTTCATAAAGTAGGATGTCCACCATCTGCCTAACCGACCACTGTACTTATCTATCTTGTATCTTGTCCCCTTTGGCTTACTGCTATTGATGTATGTTGTAGCGGCAGACTAGACTTCGAGATTAGAAAAGTAATAGTCTTAATGCTTACTATACTTTGATATTCATATGGCTAGTTTATTATGTGCTGAAAATTTTGGTATCCGATCAGTGGATGTTCGTATGTTGCCTCAAATCACTATTGCTGTCTTCTTGTGATACTGGTTGTCGGAGCGCAACCGTGTAAATGCAGGGGAGACTCCATGTCCAGCTGGGCAAATATGCCACATGGTTGGCACTTGGCAAGCAAAGTGGTGAAGGAATTTGAACATTTCTCTACTCGTGCTGGGGATGTAGCGGTGCTGAATGAGGTGAAGTGGGTGTCTCCTACGTACCATTGTGTTTCGAACTTATGCTAAGCAAGCTTAGCAACGGCCTCCTTAAGAGCAGAGGGCATGGATCATCTAGATCTAGGCACTGCTGCTTTTCAAATGTGTAGGACAGGGCATCTGATGAACTCCAAGCACGCCTCCTTGAGTTCTTGCCAATGCTGATGCTCAGCTAGCGCACTCAAACAGCTCCGAGAGCGGTAATGGCGGCCGATGGCACGCTTGGAGTTCTGAAAGCAGCAATGGCGCCAGACGGCATGGGCCATCCAGCTACAAGATGCCCCTCTGTTCTGACGGTGTGCTTGTTGCTAAGCTTTCCTCGCCTAAGTTTCACACGTAGTGGTGCTTGAACTGGTGCATTTATAGTTTCTGCTCGAGCTCCCTCGAGGAGAAATTAATTCTGTAGCTTGGTTTCTTTGGTTTGGCCACAGCATATGTCTATCTACATGTTGCTGTTGAACCACAAATATGCACATTAGCATTAGCATTGAGCAGCATGTACCACCTGTTTATTTCGTCTCATCTGTAAACAAAGTCTTCATTCTGTTTTCCCGTATTTGCAGACAGTTCAGATCAACCAGCTGGTTTGCAGTTTGCAGAACTAGACATGGCAGAGAGCAACTCCACAAAGAACAGGCTCATCACATCAGGACGAGGTAGCAGGTCGCTTCTTATATCCAAACAAAGCTCGCTCAGTGCACGTGCCCTTGTGCAACTAGTCACCATCAGTTAGTAGCAGCTGTGCAGAGCTCACACACCAGAGTAAGGAAAACCAAGAAACAGCAGATGTTTAGAAGAAGAAAAATACAGTGTTAAATGTGGTGACTCATATCTAGCCTTTAGGATTTAGAAAGGTGTATTAGATAAATCTTAATAGAGTACTGATCTTCCACGCATACCAATAACTGATTTTTCGGTCATAAAATATGCCTGTTGGAACCAATCACTATTATATGAATGTATATCACAATCGATTTTTTTTGTCACCATAGTCGGTTTTGGTGGTGACATAAAGTCATTAGGCTGTGATGAAGTGGTGTTACCACAATCGGTTCTCACCCAATTCCAGTGAGAGACTCATCTCTACTGGTTCTTTCTAAAAACCTATAATGATAACCCCTTCATCTCTATCGGTTCCTACCGATAGAGATGTGGACCACATCTTTATCTTTTCTTAAAAAGAATCGATAGAGATGAGAGGGCCATCACTAATGGTTCTTTCTAGGAACCGATAGAGATGAGGTCATGGTAAGCATGGATTCGATAGATCTATCGAATCCATGCTGCAAGCAGCAAATGTAGGCTAAAGAGGCAATAGTCTAACATTGAGGTAGGGCGCGCCATAACAATTGGAGGTCTGGAGGGGTCAGTACAAAAGTACTATATTCTTTCCACTTACTTTCATTAGCTAGCTGCCTTTTGTAGAGCGCGTACTCTGATCGTCTTTTACGAATATGCAATTCTCTTTATTGAGCGAGACTTCATCTATGTACCTAAAAGTGGATTTTGATTCCCAGTTTTTCTTTGAATGATAGCTTCAACTAGGCTTCACCATAGAGAGGGTTTTCGGTTTTAATTAAGATAGGGCCAGGGGTGCGTCGGAACGATAGCTGCTTAGTCTCATCCAAGAGTCTAATCTCTTTGTATTGTGCTTTTGTGTCTTTGAATAAAAAAGAAAGAAGGGGGTTGATTTAGGCTCCTTCCCTTCTACTGCATAGTTGCGCTATCAGGTACTACGAGCGGGTCCACCCTCTCATCTTTGTATCTTCTTTCTAAGAACCGATAGAGATGAGGAGTATCATCTCTATCGCTTCTTAGGCAGAACCGATATGTATACACACATTGGACAATGGGTATATATACTCTCTCCATAGATAAATATAAGGTCTATAGTTTGAATGATCTTATTTAAAAATATAAGGCTTGTATGTAGATTTAATTAGCCTTTTCTATTATACCCCCTATTTATTCTCTTTCAACCATATGCATTTATTCATGACTACCCACACAAAGTATTATTTCTCATCTTCCAAGACAATTAAGGACGGTATGTAAGTCATTTTCTCTCATAGCTTTATCAATTTTACCACAACCTTAATCCTTGTGTAGAGTCAAAATACGTCTTATATTTTTTAACTGAGGGAGTACTCAGCTAAGCTTTATTGAGCAGATTGTGTAGATACACATACACTCTAGTACTGGTACAATAAATCACACAGTACTTATTCACTGCACAAGCTTTTGTTGCTCAAATGGTTATAATTAATTCACGCTTCATACTTGAAATTTTCTCTCATACTTAGTAATGGTAAACGTAACTTAAGGGCTACATTCAATAATCTGCATTATTTTTCTTATTAAATTAAAGATATAATTCTCGACTGTTGTACTTCAAAGACAATCATGTTCAGTACCGCGCGCATCCTTGTGATAGAAAAGACACATAGAAGTACTCCCCCGTAATAATCACGGCCAGTTCATTTGAAGTAATTTAAGTTATACTCCAGTTCAGATTGGTACCATTCAAGATTATTATTCCTGATTGGGAACGCTTTGCCAAAGTTCCTAATCCAATTAGGTTCAACAAATAGCAAAAATTCAATTTGTATATATCTAGCTGAAAGATTTTAACATTTTAGTTTGATTTTTATGATCAATTGATCATATGTATGTAGCCCATGCGGACGCATGACTCGATGACTAATACAACATAATTAATGAGACTTTATTTGAACAATTCTTTCTCTGTTCATAAATATAAGGTCTATAGTTTTTTTAGTGATCTTTTTAGAAATATAAGGCTTCCATATAGATTTAATGAGCCTTTCCTACATACTCCTATTTATTCTCTCTCTCAACTATATAAATTTAGTTATTACCATCCACACAAAGTATTATCCCTCATCTTCGTTCTAAGATAATTAAGAGGGGCATGTAAGTCATTTTCTCTTATGTCTTTCTTAATTTTATAGCAACTTTAATCCTTGTGCAAGGTCAAAATGTGCTTTATATTCATCAAAGGAGAGAGTACCAATTAATCATCTGTGAATTCACGAATGGAGTCTACCACGCAGGAGTGAGATGGGCGTCCTCCTTGCACTCTCCCGTGGCTACATTAAAATCTATGATCCAACCAGATGGTATTTTCTGTTAAGAGGTGTATTTGTGCAGCGTCGACCTGATTCTCCTGTAGAGGGGACTACTCAGCATGCAATTTACCAAGAGTCAACCCCTGAAGGCTGAAAATAATAACACAAGAAAAAAAACTTAGTTGAAAGGTAAGGAATAGTACACAGTTCTTTTCTTTTTCATTTTCTATAAATATCTTCATCTTTTAATATATAATATACTCCTACTGTTTTCTCTCAAAAGAATTCTTTTTTATTTTAAAAGGTCGATATGTATAGTGTGCAGTTTTAATCCTTCTTTTTTCTGTACTGTAAAATCATGCAATAAAAACAGTTTATACCGAGATAGTCTACTCATTTTTTCCGGCCCCTAAAAATACTTAACCAAGATAACGTTTACCCATGAATGCAAAAAGAACAATATATATCAAGCAATCCTCGGCTACTTACAGGTGATGACTCAAATGTGTGCAATAGCATCCCAATGACTCCTAACCCTAGACCTGAAGCTTGCTTGAAGAAAAAACAAATAATAGAACCATTTCATATCTCTCGGTCTTCACCTCAAACTATGGCAATTCCAAGCTATTTGAACTGGCATTTGTTGAGTTTTCTTGGACACATCATCCAACATCTCCCCCGTACGTATATATATGAGTCTAGCTATTTACTAGTATTCATGTTTCGTTCGCATTTATTTATCGCTTTGTGTTTTTAAAACAGTGAATTTCGCCGACAGGGCTCATGGCCTTCACTGTGCGCATGTTTACTTCGCCAGCCGCCACTACGCACGTCAGAAAGCGAGTAAATGATTCATCTACTGTAATTTACTGATTTCAATCACTTGTCGAATTCAATTCTGATGCTTGAAACTGTTGTTCTCAACGGGGTCATCTTTAAGCAACTGATCGGCCGAACATAGGGTATATCGTTTTGGTTGAGATTGCAGTAGTAGAGCAAATATACCTATTTGAAGATGTTTTTTTTAACACATTAGCAGTCAAAAGTGCTTAGAATGCTACCACATCCAACTCTTTCACTAAGATTGACAGCTTTTTACCAGTAAATTCAACAATGCTTCTCTAAACGATTCTCATGAGTAATAAACGATATTCATAGAAATGGCTTAATAATAAGAACAGGTTCAATGAACAACAACAAATTTGGAACCCAATAACGTCCAAGTCCACACGCTTGGCAACTCTCGGGACCACGTGTCTGAGAGCCTATTTGGTAGAGTTTCAGATTCCAGTTTCACTTGAAATCTGAAACTTGTAAGTTAAAATAAAGTGAATTAAGTTTATATTTTTAGTCTAAAATGTAAACAGGATAATCCATTGTTCGAAATTTTATTCATAGGGAAAAAACATCATTTCATAGTTCAAGACAAGAAGACCTTATCATAAATATGATAACAAAATATTACATAGTTCAGGTGACAACATATTAACAAAATATGATATATAATACAAATATCAACAAGCGTACATTGAGAAACCACATTATTTCATAATTCAAGAGAAGAAGACCTTAGAATATTTTATGTTTGCCATTATATGTATCATAGTTTCCGTAATAGAGGCTTCTCGATTCTCTATGAAGTTCCACAACTCTAATATAGTGCTAATTTGTTTGACACCAATAACCGATTGATCTCCAATCATAACTCTTAATCCCTACAAAAGTGACTATGTTATTGTAAAAAGGGTGTCTTGGTATATTATTAGTAACCACATCGAATTAAATAATACAAACCTTTATATTATCTCTATAATCTCAGCTTTGGCTTCTTCTAATTCTATATTTGCCCTGTGGTCCTTAATGATAAGTGCCTTATCAAGAGATTCAATAACTTGCAATTTGTTATTTTTGTCTTTCAGCTCTTGTTGCATCTCATAAATCTTTTCTATTAACTAAGACTTCCATTCAGTTGTTTGATCTCCACCTCAAGTTTTTATTTAGCTTCTAACAGCTTTTTCATGTTATCTATTTTACCAAATTAGATTTCAATTAATTTAGATCAGACACATATAGGAATAAAGCGAGCATGCTTATATAACATGATAATTGATGCTAATCATAAGTGCTACTTGACTGACGTGCGTAGTTGTTTTTTATAGAAAGTAAATGCATAAGTGTAATACTTCACACAACATGTACTTGTCTAAGCTTTGCTTGCCTCCATGGTGGTACTCTTTCGTCTATTCTTTACACAACTCGATGTACATCTTCTTCCATGTTTCAATGCAAATAAATATAACTGCTTGCTACTATCAAAAGTAAGTTTTTCTTTTACCGCCTTTCTTGTTGGTTATTGCTTCTGACCATGAACCAACATTCATGCAAGAACAATTAAGGGCCTGTTTGATAGAGCTTCAAATTCCAGCTTCACCTGAAATCTGAAACTTGTAGACTAAAATAAAGTGAATTAAGTTTATATTTTGGGTCTAAAATGTAAACAAGGGGTTCTATCTAAACACTCTTAATGTACTCACAGCTTCAGCTTCACGAATCTGGAGAAGCGGAATCCCTACCAAACAGACCCTAAGGTTGGAGAATGGAGATGGATTTCTTTTTTTGGATAGATTAAATAGAGAGTGAAATTTATGAGCACCATCGTAAGAAGTACTATTATGTGTTCTAGCTGATCTCACCCTTTTGTGTGGATCTACCACTGAGAACAATGCACTAGTAGTGGATCAATCACTAACAAACATGTAAATGTATAATGAAGAATCACAAAATCATGGTTAAGAACCTAGGGCATATGCAGCTATATGAACAACACCACAGGTAAAAAATACATGTCAAGATACATCGTATTTACTGCTATATGAACAACACCATAGGTAAAAAATACATGTAGCTTTTGATTTGCATGCAACTGTAATCCATCCAAAATTCCATATAATATCATAATGTACTTTGCAACTACCACAGCTAGCAATCAATGCACTATATTACTAAATATCCATGCAAATGTGATATCCAAGCATGCATGCTGTTTTATCCATTCTAATAATTCAAATTGACTGAACAACATCAAGCTAAATAAAAAAAATTACACTAAAATTTGTTCATGCAGTTCGGTTTTTTTTATGTTCATTTTTGGGAGATCAAATACACATGTCTATATGGCATTTTAGAATTTGGAATCATCATTCTGCACGATCACAGTCATCCATGCAACCATTGATCTATTAACAACATGATAATCACAAGGATGCATGTAGGGGTCTCACCCAATCAAATGGAGCACGCGGGCTGGAGCACAAGCTCGAGGGGAGGAGGAGGTTGCTGAGAGCCGGGAGAACTGGTCAAGAGGAGGCCAGTCACCGAGGAGGAGGCCGGTCATCGAGGAGGTAGCCAAGGAGGAAGATGCCGAGGAGTTCATTGGGGTGGAGGATGCCGATCGAGGAGGAGGTCGCCAGGGAGGAGGATGTCGGGGAGGAGTTTGCCGGGGAGGAGGTCTCTGGGGAGGAGTTCGCTCAGGAGGAGGATTGCTAGGGGGCTAGGGTTTGGGGGAGACGAAACACCTTGGGAGCCAAGGTCTGCGCTATGAACCTCTATCGGTATGTTTATAAAGTGGTCTCAGTTTATATCACATACGGTTCATACTAAGAACCATCTGTGATAGAAAGTTATCATAGATAATTTGTATTTAGAACCCTATGTGATAGCATCACAGGCGGTTTTAAACTAAAACCATCTATGATATTGATATATATATATATATATATATATATACTAATATATTTATATATATATATACTAACGTCGAATGAATGTTCCTTATCATAGATAATTTTTCTTAACCGTTTGTGTTGAGACGTCTAATATAAGCATTTCTGTAGTAGTGATAATTTCTTACACGGAGACAACTATAAGCGACTTATTGTGGGAATAAGACCATTTTGCCCTTTAACTTCGGAAAAAGTCCACTTAATACCCTCAACTATAAAATAAGTTCTTAACACCCTTAACTTACATAACCATGTCAATTTATACTCTAGGGCATAATTATCGAATTCACTGTAAGCCCCCATGAACCAGATTCATCAAACCTAAATTGGTTTAGTGTATGGGATTCATATTCGTGATGGAAATTAGAAGAAAAAGTGACGAACCGTGAATCCAAACCCTGTACCATGACTCAGACAAACCACATTTCTAGTAACTATACTCTAGGATGGTTTTGATGATGTGAATCCAATCTTTTCAATTCTGTTCAGACTTGACTTTTAGATTTGACTTCCCATAGCATTAGATCAATCTTATAAACAATAGTTCCTATGGTGAAAAGTACGAACATTCTAAAACTGTTGTCATAGTAGTCGGTTGTATTCCAAAATACATGCAACAATTTTTTTTATATTTTCCCTAAAAAATGAAATTGCCTTGATAGGACATAACATGAGAAACCGATCGAAAGAAAATGTCAGGTCTAGTACATGTGGGGCCACCATGACCACTTATCTTGTCACCCCACCGCCAGCTCCCTCATTTCTCACGCGTTCTCTCACATCTCTTTCACTGTCTCTCTCTCCTTGATGCGGCGGGTGAAGCAATGGGACAGTGATTGGCGAGCAAAAAGTCGACAACGATGAGGCGGCACCATAGCATGGGCTTCAGCGAGGAGCTCCATCGCTCTAGCCAATGGTGTTTTGGCAGCAAAGAACCCTAGCTAACTCTCTTTACTTGGTTTCCCTTCTTAATGCTTAGCACGTAAGCCATCTCCTCCTCTCATTTTATAGTGGCAGCTAAGCCAATCACTTCACACCAAAATCCTAGATCTGAACCATACATGCAAATGCTATCTACTTACATATAGGCTAACCCGATAATCCAACAACATAACGAGTTTTACACTTAACACAACTTTTGAGCGTTCTTTTCAAAGCGCTCTTCACCATTTCATTCCTTCTCCTTGAAGCAACACTAAAGCATCTTTGCATACTTTGGCACATAGCCTGTGGCGCTTAATGACTTGCTGTCAAGTCTTCATGCATCTAGTCTCCCCTGGATTGTCTCTACTTGCATCAGTTCAAGTCACTCGAAACACCACATGCACCAACTTGCCTCTTCATGACCCTTGTTTTTTCTGTGCTTCCTACTTGAGCCATGTAGTTTCACCCGAACTTGCCTGACTGCACTGACCTCAGCTCCCCCTCCTAGTCTTGGTTACCTAACGTTGACACTAACATCCTCCAAGCCACCTGCACATCCAAAGTTCAAGCAACCATCTTGAGCACAAGTTATATGCACTTGACTCACATTAGTCAAGCAATACATCATGCAATACAACACAACGAAAGCTTGAGCCATGTAGCCTCACCCGGACTTACTTGACCACACATACCTCAACTCCTAGCCTAGTCCCAACCAATTGCTGTTGGCTGCTAATGTCTTTCAAGTCTAGCCTCAAACTCAAAACAAAAGGGTCCCAAGCCATTCACACACTCAATAAAGCCCCCCCTCTTTGAGTGACAGAGGCCAGTCAAACCATTCTCCCCATGGACGTCAGACCACCCACTGGTTAGACCATCGACCATTGGCTAATTTGACTAACCAAATCCAACTCAAACCTCTCTCAGTAACAGGAGAGCAGTCTGGCCACTCGGTTAGCGCTGGTTGGTTAGACTGCACCTCACACTATTCAGCCCAAAAACCTTTTGTAAAACTCAAACTCTATCTCCGCTCAGCTTTGATTCACAATCTATCATGAGATCTATATCAAAATACACCAAATGCATTGTGGAACAACTGAATTTCTTCAAATAACAATCTTCCCATGGGCTAGTCAAATCGCCCAACTCACGCCGGTCTGATCACCACCCATAAGCTTGTTAGACTGCTCACCACCTGACATCAACACTGTAAACTGCAAATACTCAAAATCATACTCAAACAACAATAACACTTTCACAACAAAGTCAAACACTCATCACACACCATGTGGTGACCTCCACATGTTCTCACAGGATGGTGTCCGTAGACACATCCCCTTATTCATCAAGGGCGGGCGCTTGTTTACTCTTTGAGGTGGTCATGCGCTTGCCTCGCACTGCCCGAGGCTTAGCCGCAGCAGTAGCTTTGACCTCGAAGCTAGTATGGCTTGCTATCTCTTTCAGCTTCTCCCTTGAAGCAACAACCGCTTTCCTCTTCCATGCCATGAGCTTCGTCAAAGCCTCTAGCTTTCTTTGGAGTTGTTTGCCTTCACACTGCTCCCCACGGATGATGTCAACTATTGTGGTTATGAAACCAAATAGTAGTGATGAGGGGGCTTCGGTGGGTCTCGAAGGGGACTTAACCAAAGCCTAGTGGATAAGGAATGAGTAAAGGAGACTTGTATATATATGATGCTCAGTTACAAGTATGTCAATCCCCTGCAATGGTGCCTCTTAGACCCTATTTAGAGTGCCAAGGAGAGGCTAGAAGATTACAAAAGTGCATCCTTAATAAAGTGCTACAGTAGCAAAGGTAGAGACATCAGCCCCAACTCGATGGTGCATTGTGGACTCATTCCACTGGACCAGAATGCATCCAATGATGCTGGCTGCTACGGGGACTAGATCTAACGATGCCAGATGGGGTGCCACTTCTCCACACAATTGTGTGGTTAGTTTACTATAAACTGAAGAGTTAATTGTTCTGGCTTGGCCATAGACCAATTAGCTAAATATCAATAAGCATTCTTGCCATGATAATTTGAGAAGAGCATTTGATGAAGTTCTTCAAACTATTCCCAGCTGAAAACATTGTTAAATAAAAATAAGATTAAATTTCATACAACTATGAGTTTTTATACAAACTATCAGAAAACTACATGTTTTAACTTATATTTCATAAAACTGTAGATTTTAGAAGAAGTTATGTCATAAAACTACAAGTATAAAGTTGATCTTTTTCTTTGTAATGGGTCTGATAGCGTGGGCCCATATTGTAGCCTCATGTGCCTCTATTTTCTATTTCACTCACACATAAGGCTGCAATGTAGACCCACACTATCAGACCCGTTACAAGAAAATGTCAATTATACATGTAGTTTTTTTGAAGAAGTTACCCTAAAATATATAGTTTTGTAAAATAGAAGCTAAAACTAAAAGTTTTATGATAGTTTGTATAAAAACTTGTCGCTTTCGAGAACTGGCTCGATTAAGAAATTAACAGTGCAGCATTTGGCGAATTCAAGCATAAAAAACTTGTCAAGATTATTCATGTCGTTATTGTAAAATGGCCAGGCCGAGCAAATCGACCAGCGAGCAAGGGTGACACGAATTTATGATCTTATCCGAATAATTATAGAACTATTCGGATAGAATCGAAGCACAACTCATGAACTGTTTAGTTGCGTACATTAAATAATTCATTTGATTGCTGCCTAACATGCTAATTAAGATATTATTACTTTGACAGTCTGGCTACCCTAAGGGCAGTCCCAACCCTTCACCTCAGCTGGTGTCTATAGAATTAATTACGATGCCAACTAAGCAAAAATCTGATGTGGCATAGGAATTAAGGAAGGGACTGGGTCGGCGCGAGTACCAAGACGCAAGAAACGAGTAAAATCGGAGTTACACGTTTCTGCGCGCTTACCAAATTGTGTTTGTGGTGCATGTATTGGTTTATTGCTCTCTCTCTCCTCTAGACACTACTCATGGAAATCATGGGTTGAGACTACCCTAAGAAAGTAGAACCAAATTGACAGTAGGCAGACGAGCACTAGCCAACAAGCACTGTATTCGTAAGTGCCCTGGTGGTTGTTGTTGCGTGGTCTATATATAAGCCAAAGAAATATCATATTTGTCACAAAGTTTGTAGCAAGGATTATGGCCAAACAAAATGGAAATTGTAATACTCTAGGTGAGGTTGCAGGCAGGTGTGCCTCGAGCATAGGATTCGGAGGCATCGAGATGCCATTTTGCACTGCATCATCCAATGTAAGGAGCCAAGAATTATTTTTTTCGTTTCGGTGGTATTTCTAGCATGAAAATCTGCCGTAATTCGGTGGAAAAGTTTTGTTTTCACAAATTGTTTGGGGAAACACAGCTAACTGGTTCACAAAAAAAAAAAAAATAGAAAAGGCGTACTTGATTTGCCATATTTAGGGCCTGTTTATTTTAGCTTTTTATTCTGAATTTTGACCCCAAAAGTAGAATAAAAAATAAACTACCCGATTTTCACAATCCAGTCTACCCATATACACTAGAATCCACAATCCATTTTATATGTGCTTTTGGATTCTAACTTTTAAAGAATCAACTTCTTTACGACCACAATCTAGAATCAGCATTTAGAGAATCCAAAGCTGAAACAAACATGCTCTTAGTTGTTTGCATCGGATGATTTTACACATTGGACTTACATATTCACTTTCAGAAGTAAGGATTGTTATTCACCTTGACATATATCACAATGGGATTGAAACTATATGCATGCCATGCGTAACTTACTTAGGTTTCATCCTTTGTGTTATTTTTTATGTTAGTGGACAACATGCTTGTCTTCTCTACGGTGGCGAGCTCCTTCATGGCAAGCAATATCTTCATCCCCAGCACTGAAAAGCTCTGCAGCTACGCGGAACGGTTCTCCCTGACGGCAAGGGCGTGAGGCTGAGACCCATCTCGCAGTATCGCAGTACATACATGCTCGGAATCTCCTTATTCATATTTTAATAGAAATTCCTTAGTTATGTTTAAGTTGCATGGTGATACCAAAATTTCCCTCCGCGTAATTCAAATATGGACTGCAACCAAAATAATCATAACTTAGGAAGGTAAGGAACTCTGTATTATAAGACACAACTAGTTATAAATTTTGTAATTGAATATCAAAACATCCTAGATGTATGGAGGCGACAACTTATCTGATGAGGATGATCTTAAAATATAAATATTTGTAGCACTTTCATCCCCTTTCTTATTCTAATGTTAATGAATTCCAAAGCAAAATCTAATTCTATCCACAGTTCGTCCTAAAAGATATCGTACTCTGATTTATCTTCCACTTCTTCATCATCTCCGAATGAGAATATCATAGGCAGTCTATTTTCACTTTGGTCTTGTGCAGGAACATAGATGGTTTTTGAAAACCGTCTATGATGGAGAGGTCTACTATACTCCTTTTTATTATAGTGTTTGTAGTAACTGCAACAACACATGTCTAAGTCTGCAACAAAATCCCACTTGGTTTGCAACAAAACCATAGCAAAAAAAAAAAAAAAACAACAACAAACCACCAAAGCCTATTGCAACAAAAAATTGCTCGTGCCCGTTGTGCGCAGCAAATAAGTAAACCTACCGCAAAAATAGCTCTTGCTACAAAGATTTTGCAAAGATAAATTCTAACAAATAAAAACACTTAATGTAACAAATAAGATACCAACCACAACAAATACGAATTAAGGATTTGTAACAACATTAGGTTTCTTTTATTTGTGGCATCGACCGCTGACTAGCTGTGTCGCTCTTGCAATTCGCCACTGGATGCTGCACTGTTGGGCTGTGTTACAGAAGCAGGGCATGCAGCAGAGAGGCGCACTTGGATGGAGCTATGGGGCTTTCAACTGCCATGGCTTGTATGTATGACTACACTCTGCAAGGCTCAGTCCTTGACTCCTTGTGATCCATTCATTGCAGTGGCTTCTGTTACCAGCTGAGATGGCTCAGCATCAGACAGGCATGGTTTTCCAGTTAGCTTCCATAAGCAGTTTTGGGGACCCTTAAAAAGCAACCTGAAAGAGATGCTTTGGCCGCCATTTTTTAGCTCAGCTAAGGGCGTGCGTGTTATAGAGGGTTTGGTTTCGCATTAGGTTGAAGGAGGCCTAACGCATTTTCAAGACACAATCCTCTTCACGGCACACAATGACAAGAATATCCTAGCTGTCAAATTTCTCATGTACTGTTTTGTACACAGCGAGTACCAACCCGGGATCAACAAGTATCTCTACATATATATGCATATCTTTAGTATTTGATTACTATTTTTTGGAAAAGGGTTATTTTCGGTAGCTATATATATATATATATATATATATATATATATATCTGCAAGCTGGAAAGTAGTTACCTATAGTTCCCTTGTGTTGAACGCCAACTAAGTTCACAGGTGCTAATATTGATGAAGTATGCTAATTATCACGAAAGTCTAAACTATGAATAAGTTATCCAAATCACCAACCATATATAAACCAACTAGCTGCAGATATAATCACACGGACTCAAGATGGGGATAGATCCAGTAGAAGGCAAAAGTGCATTCAAAGGGCTACACATCATGAACGCATTGGAAGTTTCACATATGAAATTCATATCCAATGAAATGCCCTCTAGGCTGCTGCATGTGTTAAGAGTCCGAAATAGCGTACGTGTTGGATCTATCACAGCCTAAAAATTGGAGCATAATATATGCCTCATTCAGTCATTAGTCACTACACCTTGAATTTGCTTCGTTTTTTTCTTTACATATTGTTCCAAGCGACATCACAATTAAATGATCCTAGGGGGAGAAATCACTGACCTTACTAGCTCTGAAGCATCAGTCATGCATGAGTACCAACCTCTACTCAACCACCAGTGTCTCTGCATTATTGGGAAACAGTAATGGTAGTAAATTGCGAGCTGGTTACGGAGAGTGGTCATGGTTGTTGGGGTGGGTGCAGAGGAACCTCAACAAGTGCAACACTTCTTTCGTTTCCAAATATATGTCATTTTAGGTTTTCACGCTTTAACTAAGACACATTTACAAAAGATTATATTACATTTTTCTATTACATCTATGGATGGTATATCTTACTCTAATCTATGGTAATAAATGTTATTGAAAATAGCTAAATTGGAGGGGTACAGAAGGGGAAAAAATAGTAAAATATCACTTTGAAATTGCAAAATGACATGTATTTAGAAACAAAATTTGAAAGTTAGAATGGCATGTATTTAGAAATGGGTAGTATTTATCATCAACAGGACTTGCTAGACAAAATACTCAAAAAAAAATGTAGGAATCGCCACACATCCAAGCCGAAAGTGAGGACTAGGAAATTGCTATATATGCCTCGAGGTGAGGAACGAGATATAGTAACACCATGCTTCAAACTAGCTTGAATTACATGGGTTTGGGATGTACCGGGAAGTCACTCTGCACCGCAATCTATGGCAAGTCGTTCAAGATTGGTGCTGTACCGGGAGGTCACTCTGCACCATCCTCTGATATGTATGAAGATAGATCTAGAGCTCTTTTACAGTGGATTAAAATCAATATAAACCGTTTATTTCTTTGAATCTAATGATTGAAATCAATTTAGATCTAGTTATACTATTTCAGGAGAAACCTCTCATTTCTGGATGAATTCAACGCCGCAACACTCGGCATTGGAGCGGATCCGGTCTTTTGTTTGTGCTAACGCAGGAGCATGACACACAAGTAACGTGACCTTGTAATTATGTACTACCATAGTTTCATCTACTAGTTTACAAACCATAGCATTTGTTTAGGTAAGTCATTAACTCATCAAATAGTATCGGAAATTTGGCCTTTAGCGCATGTATAAAGATGTGATGTCTGTTGTTTGTATGTTTTTCCATGTAAGATTTTTACTGATATGGAAAAGAGAGGGGGAGAGACAGTATAGTTGTCTATAATAAACACTTTTTTATGCTATAATTAAGTGACATTTACATAACACTCTTTCTCAGTTTTTCTGTCCTGGTACTCATGCTCAGAATGATGTAGTTGAGCGCAAAAATCGTCATCTTCTTGAGACAGCTCATGCTCTTTTCCTTACTTCTATTGTTCAACCTCACTTTTGGACCGAGGCTGTTTCCATTGCCAACTTGATTAATATTTGCTTTCTCCTGCTATTCAGGGTGGGATTCTAGTATAGCATCTTTGTGACATGCTTTCTGATTATTCTAGTCTTTGCTTTTCTGGACATGTGTGCTATGTTCTTCTGAGGCAAAAGAGCAATCACAGCGCTGCAGAAAACCATGAGTACGTTGAAAGTTCTCTTGAAAATTAGTAAGTGCATGGTCAGTAAATGTCACGGAACTAACAAGCTAGTCATAATAAAAAGCCCTTTAAGCTACTACATATTTTAGAGTTCGAAATAACATATTGGAACTAGCACAACCTAAAAAAATGGAGTAGCAAATATATGCCCATTTCAGTCGTGACACATCCAATTTGCTTCCTGTTTTCTTTTACCTATTGCTCTGAGTAACATCACAGTTCAATGAGACAATGATCCCAGGAGAAAAAAGGCAGTAACTTGAGTTCTGAAAAGACAGTAGTGCACGAGAATACCAACCTTGAATCAATGAGTATCTCTACATTACTGGAAAATATCAATGGTATTAAATGGCAAGCTGGTCATGGATAGTGGTGATGATTGTTGGGGTAGATGTGGAGGAGGAACTCAAAAGGCACAATATTTATCATTTATCACAAACAGGAATTGCTAGACAAACTACTCAAGAAATGTAGGAATCGTCGTATATACAGGCGACAGGTGAGGACCAGGAAATTGCCATGCGTCGAGGTGAGGAAGGAGAGCCAGTGAGACCATGCTTCAACGAGCTCGAGCTACATGGGTTTGGGATGCACCGGGAAGTCATTTTGAGCCACCCAACGTTGCTGAAGCAGACGCAAAATGAATTCACGTCCAGCTTTGATGAAGCATCGGGTAATACCGTAACAGATGTTTGCTATCGCCAACCTTTTGTTTCCATGGGAAGCCTTTAATTTGGCCTTCAGTGCTTCCCATGCTTATTCACATCACTGTTTTTTATCTACATTATTCGGTGTTCTTCTTTCCTTAAGGACATGGAGATATTCAGCGGGTATGGAAAAAAAATTCTATCTCATCAGGTGACTTGTAGCATTTATAGCGCTCATCTTGGAATCAAAGCAGCGAAATCATCATCTCCCTTTCTAATATTCCACCACGAGTCGCTGGCATCGTTGACCTCACGGTCTCTGATCACTTCCCGGTGACACCCGTGGCACTGCTCCTGAGCTCGCCGTCTTCGCCGAGCCGCCCCATCATCAGCAGCCTACGGGTCGATCTGTATCTGCCATGTGTCTAGTTTTTTACAGGGATGCTACCAGGCACCCGGTGCACACTGTACAAAACAGCAGTTTACAATGCGAGAAGCAGTTTACAATGTCGATCGACTTCTCGCAAACATCAGCAAGCTCGCCGGGAAATGGCCGGAGCGAAGGGACTGAAGGGATTACTAGCTCGGACGAGAAGTAGACATCAGTTAGCTGCAAACCTCCTACTCATGGGAACCTCCCCTCCCGTAGTAGTGTTCTTTTTCATCTACTAATATATGCATAAATCATTTCAAAAAGAAGCTGAGGTGATAGATTTTGATTTCGAAACAAACAGATGCTAACATTTGTGTAGGTAGACATTAACTCAACCGAAGTATCAGGTTATGGAAATTTCACCATTAAGGTCTGACATAATCAAGCCATCAGCAGCTAAAAATCACCTTGGATGAACCAAGAGAATAAGTTAATCTGAAGGATGATGAAACAGAAACTGCATTATTCCCTTTTGTGACAACGGGAAACTGCAATTTTTACTCAACGAGTGTCTGTCTATCCGGCGTAAGATTCTTGTGCTAGTCGAATTCCTGGTTCCTCCTGTAGCACAGATAGGCTGGTCGCAACAATATACTCCGGCCATCTTAAGTTTATAGCGACATTTTTTTTTGGATATATAGACCACGGAGATATTGATAACGACTAGACTACCCATAATTATTATCTCTAAACACTATATTTAATGTATGGATGTAGAGAATATAAAGTAAATTTAGATAGAGAACATGATACTAATGTTGCATTGGAATATGAAATACGCCTTATATCTATACACAAGACCATTCGAAATATATGCCTTATAAACTTAGACGGAGGGGGTAACATTTAGGTCGGAAATGATGACTTCGAAATTAAGAAGTAGCATGCACCTGTACAGGTATACTATATAATGAATTTACAATTCATAGTGTATTGGAAAAAAGAATATAACACGTGATCTTTCCATTCACAAATAAATAATACATATGGTTAGAATATTTTACAGCATTTGAATTCCTACTTCAACATCTACATCTGCTACTGGTCAGATCTTTATTCATATTCACGTGACAATCTACAATTGGTTAAAGACGTAAGACCACTAAGTCAGTGCAAGAGTTACAGCTTCTAGCACTAGGATCAGAAAGAACACAGCCCGGTACTATTTGGGGTGGACAACCAGCCTCTTTGCAACCAACCGGACACCAGCATTTTGCTGGTAGTCATATATTTCCAGAGAGAAGAACGCGTCCACTTTGTTCCCTCGAACAAACAGAGAGTCCAGTTCCGCAGCTTCTACCTTGTTAAAAACAAGTTTCTGGATGTTACCACTAGGCTCTTTCTGGTATATATCTGTCGAGTAGATCGCAGCATCGCCGGTAGCAATGGTAGGGATACTGCAAGGGCAGTCCAACATTACAAGATCAGAAAAGAATGACGGCTTAGAGATTAAAAATGAAAACGAGGAGAACACAGCTCACTTTAGGCGGACGGTTGGACGATTCACATAGCCATACTTTTTGATCAATGGTCTCCATTCAGAAGTGCTACCAGATTCTTGAAATGACCTCTGAGCAAGATCATCACAAAAATCTAGAACTTTACTTAGATTCTCAGGGATATCGACCACTATGTTCAACTTTGGCCGACCTGCATTATCAAGAAACTTTGTACTGACTCCAAACTGGACCATCAAGCCTGTACAACAAAGTTGTAGCGGGCTATCTTTGTGCTTGATAGATGTTCTCCGAGCAAATTGGTAGGAAGAGGCAACAGAGATTTTGATGCACTCAGTTGAAACATCATCTGGCTCAAGGAACCCAGAATAACCACTGGAACTCACATCCATCTGCACAGTAGCACCTAACTTCATTTCCTCAATATGGGATATCAACTCACCAGACCCCCTGTTTGTTTCAGGATCAATTGATTCTTGATTATCTCCAGCTGGAATTGCATTCTCAACTCGAGAAATTGTTCGTTGCCGTTTTGAAGAATCAGGCAAAGAGCTGGCTTCAGGCTTTGGCACTTCAGGAGAAGCACCTCCATTAGCTTGGCTCCTTGTAATTGCATGTTCCACCAGATTCTCAACAGTAAGCACTTCTGGAAGACTTGCCTCCTGAGATCAGAACTTCAGGATTTAGCAATAGATTATCTTGGACAGTGAAATAGATTAATGAATTCTACAAACATGTCATAAAAATAGGATGGTCCATTGGTTGTCCATCTCCCTAGGGAGTATTGTTTCTACCGGTACTTCAAGCTTGTGAAGCTCAATATGAGTATAATGGGCTTAGACCAGCCCAAAATTGCAAATGGATTGGACTCATTTTGGATCCATAGCTATTTGGACTAGACATAGGCTAGATTGGGCCAGGTTTGGACCTTATGTTTTTCTACTAAATCTCTCACCACTAGCCACGTAAATCAATTGATGTTGCCTTTACTACTAATGCTTTCTTTTTTTTTTTTTACATACTTTAGCAGTATACTTTAAGTTCTAACTTTGAAACTTTGTTTCCAGTAAGTGGGATTTGTAATAATAGATATTGAAGTGATCTTTCTTTTTTACTAAGACTGTAATAATGATTTGAGTTGATGGTTTATAGTGCCATATTCAAGTGATAACAATTTGTTTTTCACAAGTTACTATTCTTGAACCAAAATACAACAACAATAGTTTTGAAATTTTGTTGATAGTGGGTTAATAAGAAAGGGGATATATCCTCATGGCTATCAATATCTGTGAGTTTTTCTTTTGTTTAAAGATTTGGTTATTATAATATAAGATATTTTTACATATAGCAAACGTTGAATGAATTTTTAGCTAGTACTGGATTGTTTAGCTCAGTTTTGTTCAATAACTTAAAATAATGTTGGGCTTATTCCTTTGCATATAGGCAACAGAAGCGGTGGGGCAATATCTGTGACTTTTGTTAAGTTTTATGTGTGCTTAATTGTAGTTAGCTCATTCTGTCTGGCGTGCTAAGCCTAAGTGCAGGTATGGGGGTTAGTGTTAGATTAGCATATCAGTTAAATTGTGAACTAAGTAGTTCCGCATAAAATTTCATGGAATAGTATTTTCTTTACACATTTGATCTTTTGTGGGAATTTTGATGTTAGACCTTTACTCTACCTTACTTGAGTTTTTGTATGGACAAGTTTATTTGGATAGTGCATATTTGTTATCTATTTCGATCACACTGTAGCTCATTTGCGATCTAAGAAATAGTTTTATTACTTGAATATTGCACCGTAAAGTATCAACCCATCAAACAAATAGTTATCAAGGCCCAGGCTTTCATTTGGGCTCAGTCCAGGCTTGTACCTCAATCCTTTTGTATCATACTAGATATAGATCTATAAAAAGAATATTAGGCTTGGACCAGATCTGTGCTGGGCTTCGGCCCATTAGTAGCCTTAAATATGAGTTTGTAAGTGCCAATTACAACAGATTCTAGTTGGATGGCAAAAAGAATTGCACAGAGGCAACAAATGCAATAATAGAAACAGGTAACATATAACAAAATATAGCAAAAAGTGCTAACGATTCATGAGGCTCCTGCCATTGCAATTTTCTATATGAAGCTCCAGTTTCCAGATTATGAACATATGGGGCCTATATTGCAATGGTTAAACCTCACTAGTCCATTGAGCTACTGCAGATGCCCAATGCATGGGAAAATCACAGTAAAAAATATTACTTATTTCAGGCAACGAAACACTTGACAATGTAACTGTCCAGCTATTGTGTTTAAAAAAAATATGTAAATGTCCAGCTCATGAAGTTAGACAGGCATGGGCAAATAGGCAGTAATGCAAACATACCAGGAAAAGCACTGTAGCGCAGTACTTGAGAACATCAAGATTCATCCTGACATCATCCAGGCTCCTGTAGATAAATTGCTAAGCAAATTAGTGCAAGATCATTCACTCCAGTTTTGAGTCAGCAATATTAAAATGAAAGGAATAAAAAAGGGAAATCTCAACTTATAACTATTATTAATCCCTTAGTTGGCAGTAAATGGTCTGTTCATGCAGAAGTATGTCGAATGAAACCAAACAAGAAAAATGAGCAAGATATGAAGTGAAACCATGAGCATATTGATCCATAGCTGTCATTCACATCGGCTATATAGTCGTTCTGTGGCCATTAACATGTACTAGGAGCATGGTGGCGAAATTCGGTTATTTCGGTGGGTTCTGAATTTTTTTTTATCTCGGTTGCATTTCGGTTGGTTCATTTGAATTTTGTCCAAAAATTCAAATTTTGGTCAAAATTTGTCTCAAAATTCGAATTCGGTCAAATTTTGTCAGAAAATTCAAATTTTTAGACAGCCATTTCGTTCTGAAATTGCACCGAAATTTCCGAAATTCGGTGATTTTGCTGGGTGTCGAAAAAAAATTGCAGCCGAAATTCTTAACCCTGACTAGGAGTAACATTGATGGACCACATATAATTATGACATCACTTCTGTTCAGCATGCTATATCTATAATTTAGGGGATACTAGTTTTCAGATGAGCCACCTAATTTCGGATGGTGAAAGATACAGTGGGATTGGATTTGGGGATCATGGATGACATGATGCTGCTAAGAGAGAATTGTTAAGAGGTCAAAGATGGCATTGTGCAACAGAATTTCTTGTATGACACTATTCCAAATAGCACAATGTAAGATACGCTCAGCTGTGCTAGGTGACCGAATAACTGCTTAGAGGATGTAAACTTGGCGAGGCAAATTCCAGAAAGTAAAGTGATGCTAAGAGTATAAGTTTGGTTGCAATTCAAATGGGAGAAAGAGCTGATCAAAAATAGATTTTCAAAAGAATCATTTAGAGTTCAGATGCAATTATGACATCCAGATTAATATGATATCTACCTATGCCTTTGCCTCCCTAGACCGAAGTAATTTGCCAAGCTTGCCATCTGCGGGTAAAACAGACAAGAAAAGAACATCAGATATATTCCTTGTAGTGACAAGAAAGAATTGTATAATCCCTGAGAACATCCCAATAAATGCCACTTTTTCAGCTTCGGTGAAAACCCAACTGTCCTTATGATTCACCTCTATCTAACTAAAACTTTCATTCCAAAATTACAAGTGATTATACATCAACACAGGGTTGCATACCTTCATGTTCCCTGCTCTCCTCCCAAACCGCTGGGTAAGCAGAGGTAAGGTGTCGATCAGCCCCTTCGGCTCTGGAGGTGGCCGACCAATCTCAGCGAATGCCTCCCTTATTCTTGCAGAATCAAACCTCACAATGTTGTGCCCGGCCCAGACCCTCCCTGTCCAAAATTAATAAGATTGTTTCTGTGAGAACTGTTTTTTTTTCTCGAAATTAATAAGGCAGACGGATGAGGCAGACCACAGAGATTGTTTTTGTGAGAACCTAAAAGAAGCAGCTATTTAGGTTCAGACCAAAACAAGTCATTGCTTCTAGCATCCACTCTTGTGGATTCCTTTTCAAAGTAATGAACAACAACCAATGAATATACAATGCTACCGCATTTATAACAAACCAAATTACGTATTGGCGGCTCCCCAAAACTCTTTCTGCAGTTTAATTTTCTACTACCTTCCACTAGCAACATCCATGTATGTGAAAAGACTCGCAGGAATATTTCAGTTACAAGCCATAGGCAGCACGAGCTACAAGCTCATTCACTTCTGACAAGCCATGACAAAATTGCCCCAAAAAGTTCGCATCATAGGTCACCATTTCTGACCCAACTGCACCGTATAAAGAGGTTATACTCTTCCCCCAATTCCTGCAACGTTCCAAGAATTCACACTACGGTAGGGAGTATCTTGTCTCCACTGTTACAATTCAGGCACAAACAAGAGTGCACGAAAGGGACCTTAACGCGCAGGAGCCAAGAAACTAGCTCCGGGCGTAGCAAGAAGAATAGGAAGAGGAAAAGAAAAAGGCCTCCTCGAAGTCAAAGAGGAGACCCGCGTTGCCCGCGCGGAGCAGGGCACTCACCGTGCAGGATGTCGTAGACGGCGTCGGCGACGTCGCGGAAGGGCGGCGCGCCGGAGACGGCGTCGCGGGTGATGCCGTTGCAGCGCACGGAAGCGGCCGAGACGACGCCGAGGTCGGCGGGGCGCACGAGCGTGGCGTAGCTGGCGACCTCGACGAGGCGGCGCGGGCAGACGAGGATGGCCCCGAACTCGAGCAGCGCGTAGCCCTGGCCCGCCCGCTGCGGCACCGAGGTCTCCACGTCGAAGAAGGCGATCTCGGGGCCCCCTGCCTCCGGCATCGCCGCAGCCCCCTCGGGCGCGGGCGCAGACGCAGACGCAGACGCCGTCGCCATTGCTGGAAGGGTGGGCCTCAGCTGGTGGTTGAGGTGGCCGCAGGCAGCGAAGCGCCAGATAAATAGGAGGGCAGGGTTAGGGTTTGCGTGGGCGGTGGGGGTGGGAGGTGGCGTGACGGGAGCGGCGGCGAGGAGGAGGAAGGTGTTCGACGAAATGCCGCGCTGCCGTGGTGGTGGGGGTTTGGAATTGGAAATGGTAATGGACTTGGATTCCGTGGGGGTTAAGGCATATTGGCATCTGGTGCCGTCAAGTCATCGATAGGATTCAGGGTAGTTGCTTGCTTGTCTTGTCCTGTGATTCTCTGGAGAATATACTGTTTACTACCAAAAGAGGATAATACAGATGTCCTACGGTAGGAGTCTGGAGAATATACTGTTTACTACCAAAAGAGGATAATACAGACGTCCTACGGTAGGAGTCCAAAGGTTGTTAGGGCATATACAACGGTATACGTAGGTTGTCTGTAAGAGTATGCTATATAGAATTTTGGATAATGTGAAGAAGAGAGAATAAAAGGAGAAAAAGATGTTATCTACTATTTAACAAATAGTTTTATGGGCAATTTTATACTGTATGTATCATTATACAGACAGTCTATTAATTATATGAGAGATCATTACAGGTAACCATAAAGACAGTCTATTGTATGAGTTGTCTTTAATACTATCAATAGATGATATAAAGACTGTGCATGCCCTTAGTATGACAACCTGTTGCTATGCTCTCCAACTCTCTGGCATGTTATTGATGTCGTAGTACCTTGCAAAAGAAAGTAGATAAAAGAATGAAAGTAAACACGTGATAAAAGAATGAAAGTAGATGATAGAAGCATTAAATCGAACTTAAATGGTTCAGATCTAGGTGGAATCCTACCTCCTCCACTTAAACACGTGTAGAGGTGGGATTTCACCTAAATCTAGACTATTCAAGACCAATCTAATGCCCCTATTTACTTATTTTCATCCTTTCACCATGTATCTACTTGGGAAAGAGATCCTATACGGTGACTGTAGCTTTGGCAGTTATACGTAGACCGTTGGATAAAAAAACAAAAAGTCTAAGCTTTTTCTAGAGTACTGTAGTAAAATACGTACTGTACCGATTTTCTACTGTAGTAGTTTGGCGCTGTTAGTTAATTTGGACCATTCGTGGTCTTGATCTAACGATCTAGATGGATAGGATCACTTCTTAAGTTACAATCTTCTTAAAGATTGTATAGAATTTTTATCCCTTATAATCTGTCGGACGGACGATTTTGAACCTGAATGGTTCGGATGCTATGATCGGTGGAATAATGATTTTTGAGTTATGATTCTATGGTGATACTACTGTACGATCATACTTAGGATCTCGATCGTACCAACACCGAAATGATCCTACCTAGGATCTCAATCCTGGCAACCTTGCTCTATACTCCAGGTCTCAGTGAATCCCAAAACATGTAACCAAGTGAACCCGAATTCTAACCACAACATGCACTAAAGGCCTATTTAACGGAGTTCTAGATCCTGATTCTCCAGCTCCAACTCCTGATTCTCTATATAATCGATTCTCTGGTGGAAGTGATTCCTGTCTAAGAAATAGTTATGAACTTGATGAGGAGGTTCATAACTGAGAGGTTGTGAATCAGGTGGGGAGCAGATTTTTTTGGCTCCCAGGCTGCAAGTCAGGAAACATGAATCACTTGCTCGGATTCCTATGTGAAACTAGTTGATTTTTTCTTGTTTGGTAGAGCTCCTCAGTTTCTCATGAGAAAGCTGAAACTGGGAGCTATGCTAAACACACCCTAACTATTTATCACAGTTCAGAATTTGGGTGAACATTTCATCAAAACGAAAAAAAAGAGAAGGAATTCAGATGAACTATGGACGATGAGGCTTCCCTGTCTGTGTTCCTCTCAGCATCCCCATCCATGTTCCCTCTAACGTGGCATCCATCCTCCCGTGTGGTTTTCCTGGTGGACCCCGCATCCTGTTTCCATCTTGTATGCTCCCGTCGGTCCGTCCCTTCCACATCCACGGCGGCGAGCTTCCAACTACCAGTGTTTAGGCAGCTGATGCGCTGCGGTGAAAGACCACCACCGTAGACAACTACTTTCACCGCCGCCGCGGACATGGGTAAGATGGATGGATCGCGTGGGGATGCCCGGTGCGGGGACAGGCATCGGAGGCAGCGACGATGGCCGAGGAGAGGCCGGGTCTGCACGCAAGAGGATGCAGAGACGTCATCATCGCCATTGTCGACTTCGGCAACAAGCACAAGCCCAGGTCTTCCAAGAAGTAGATCGTCACAACTCTAGAAATTTATGGAGCTGGAGTTGTAGATATATTAATAGTGTTTAGATGAGTTATCTTATTTACATTTTAGACTAAAATATAAAATTAAGTTTATCACTTTTATTTTTAAAATGTAAACAAGATGATCTACTTAAACATTCTTAATATCTGGGAGCTCCAAATTCAGCAAATTTCGAGCTAGAAATACTCTGCTCCACCAACTCCATGCTCTGGAGTTAATCTTTATTGATGCTAGTCTGTTTAGATGAGTTATCTTATTTACATTTTAGGAAAAAATATAAACTTAATCGCTTTATTTTGGCATTAAGCTCCCATCAAAGCAAACACCTTATGCACGCACTCACGCTTGATATGCTCTTCTAATCTTTATTGATGCTAGTCTGTTAGATCATTCGAAAATTATAGGGAAGCCGCATCCCTTGCGCGATCATGGCATTGCGTCCCACACATGCACACACACCTTATGCACGCACTCACGCTTGCACGGAGTCCCACGAGCACTTGGACGAGTCACTCCAGGACTCGATCTCGAGCGGGCTATGAGCTTCCTGCGCTGCTAGCCACCCAAGCAACTGCTCGGACGGGAGGTATCGGTACGTTTTAATCAAATTACTCTTAAATTCTTGGTACCTCTCGGTGTCTTTATCTCTTAAATTCTTAGTATGTCTCGGCCTAATAGAGGCTTAGTATATATATCTCCTAAAGTTGATAAAAAAAAAGGTCTGAACTTGTCTTCGGCAAAAGGGGAAGGAAGGCAAGGAGCTCGGACGAACGTTGGCCTCTCGGCGACGACTTCCTTTCCCCTGTTGGCAGGGAAACATCCTCCAAAGTCCACGCCAAGGCGTGTGATGGGGAGGGAATTGAATGCTATTCTCTGGCCTCTGCAGTTTATTTTAGCACAAAGATCCGACCAGACCTCCAACGGTTCACATGGATTGCTACGTTGCTGCTAGTACGGTATTACTATTACTCCCTCCGTTTGGCGTAATTTGACTTTGTCTAAGGACTAAGGTTGTGTTGAAATTGAGAAAGGTATAAGAGAAAATGATTTAGATACCCCCATTTAATCATCTTGGAAAATAAAAGATATATTTTATATGGTTGGTAATGAATAAATGTATATTGTTGAGAGATAATAAATAAGGATATAGAAGAAAATGTCTCATTAAATCTACATACAAATTTTATATTTATAAATAAGACTATTAAAAAAATAAACTTTATAAAAGTGAACGGAGAGGGTACCTAGCATGCTGCAGTGTTACGCTATGTTGTGTGTATTGCGCGCTTATGCAGCCGTGTTCTTTGGGATGGGCGATTGGTAGCATCATTTGTTCTCCTTTACCAGAGACCTGTGTATAGTGGCACTTGCATCGGTGTTGAGGCCCATCCTACAGGCAAGGCAAAGAACTGCGCTGTGCGATAAGTCCAATGTAATCATCTTAGTTATATTTGCTATTTCAAAAGAATCTAGTGGTAGAAAATTAGATGTGGGTATTCGGTTAATTTGGTTTAAAAATATTTTGGTTTTCAAAAACTATAAATTGAACCGAACCGAATTAACCGAAATAATTCGGTTCGATTGATTCAGTTTTCATTCAACCAGATTATTAGAACACCAAACCAAATCAAGCTCTTAGACTTAGATCCAAATCCCTCCTCAATCTGCCTCCGCCTCGGCTCGATCTGCCGTGTCTGGTCTCCGCAAGCCCGAATCTTGGGGGCACTAAGGCTGGCCACAGCTATATCAATCTGTCTTCAATATGACCTGCTTGAGTTTAGAAACATAGACAAAAATGGGGCACATGCACAGAAGTTTCCTTTTCACTCTTGTATTTGTATTACACAACACCTATGATGTCGAGTCTCCTTTTCTCTCTCTAGAGGCTTTCTCTTTTTGCACAGTTTTTACAAGACAGATTCTTAGATCAAATACACAAAATTGCAACGATAGAGAGTTACAACTTACAGATCAAAATTTGATTGATGAATCACGGATCCCTTGTAAGGAGGACGGGGACGAAGCCTGGAGGCTGCATATCCCTTCGAAGGAGGACGGAGACGAAACCCTAGAAGCCGCGTGAATTAGGAAGTCACCGGGGACAGGACGCGAGTGGAGGCCGAGGTCACCGATTTTGCTAGAGGACATGGATCCCTTTGAAAGAGGACGGAGACGAAGCTTGGAGACCGCGGATCCCTTCGAAGGAGGATGGAGACGAAACCCTGGAGGCCGCACAAATCAAGATCCAGGAGGTCGCCGGAGATAGGACGCAAACGGAGACCGAGGTGGCGATTTTCGCTGGAGGACATGGCTGGATATGGAGGTCTTGTCGGAGCTAGGGTTCCATGGCTCGTGCAGAGGCAAGCTATTGGGGAGTTGAAGTGGCAATTTGCGGATAGGCGGGGTGGGTGGTTTATTAGGGAACGTGGGGGATGAGGCAGAGACATTAGAGAAGGTTGGCGTGATCGCATGCGACGGTGCGAGTATATACATAGAGATTCGGTTTTTTGGATTTTTCGGTTTCTAGGAGTTAAAAATCAAACCGAAATCCGAAAACCGAATACTACTAAAATAAAAAACCAAACCAAAAAAACCGTAATAATCGGTTAATTCGATTTGGTTTGGTTCGGTTTTTCGGTTTCAGTTTATATGTGCCCACCCCTATATATAATGATGGGTTCAACTTCGTAGTCTTTATCTACCCACTATAAGATATCTTGGATTTAATGGCATTTAGATCTAACCCGGTGTATAGCTTAAATGCCCCCAAAACAAGTCTAAGCCGGCGTTTAATGTTATTTGGGGCATTTAATTTCTATGGCATATATATACGCCAACATAGAGTTTTCTATGGCATATTTATATGCCATCCTATCTAGAATAATTTGGGGCATTTATAAATGCCGGTATATACCTACTGCGGTGTATATATACGTCGGGTAACGTTGGTCTGGTAGGGCGTTTATAAATGCCGTTATTAGTATTTACTGTGGCGTTTGTAAACAACGGGAAAAAATCAGTTTAAGATGGCATTTATATACGCCGGCGAAAAACAACAACGGCGTTTAGATAAAATGAGCGGGAACCAAAACAGTAGGCGCGAGTTTTTGGTCCAGCCAGATCTTCCTCGTGCGCTATCCCAAATAATCCCCTCCCTGGCCTGCGCCGCATTTTCCCCAAAACCCCGCATTTTCCACACCCCACCGCATTTTCCCCCACCCTAACCCATCCGCATTTCTTCCCCAACGCCCCAAACCCTCGCCCACCGGTTGGTGCCCTGCTCTCTCCGATCTGCCCCTCTCCATCCGGCGCCGCCCCAGCTCCCCTCCATCATCCGGCGCCTAACTCCCTCCATCGGCCAAAGATCTCCACTCCGTCCGGCCGCCGCGCTCCCCCCACCATCCGGCGCCACCCGGCTCCCCCATCATCAGCAGCCAGGCTCCCCATCATCCAGCGTCGCCCGGCTTCCCTCCATCCGGCTCCTCTCCATCCGTGCCGCCCGGCTCCCCTCCATCCGTGTGGCCGCCCTTGCACTCGACTCCATTCTCCACCCTGCTCCATCCGTCAACCTTGCTCCACGCTCTGGCTCCAGCAAGCATCGGCTTCCTTCCAGTTCTTCCTCTCATGCAATGAAGTCTCAAGGTATAGAATCCAAATGTGCTTAATGTGTATGAGAGCTTCTGTTGAGTATGGTTGTTGAGTGAGTATGGTTGAGCTTCGTGATCATGTTATTCTTTTGATGTGTCATACTATGGTTGAGTTATAACTGAAATGCAAAAATAATCGAACTCATATCGATGGTTCAATCTTCATTAGCGAGTTTCTTTGGAAGACAAAAAATAGTTGTCTTTGTTTGTGTTTTGTCCGGTGTTGGTTTTGGCTAGGTATAAGGTTTTGTCTAAAGATTGGTTTTGGTGGGTATAAGGTCGGTGCTAATGATGGTTTGTGGTATCCTGTTTTGTCCCAGATTGTCGCCGAGAGGTTTTTGGGAAGGTCGTATATAGTTTCAGTTTAAGAGTCATCATCCGGTTGATGTAGTCTGGCCGGTATCTTGCCGCTTAACTTATGAGTTGTCTTCTTGCTTTCAAAGAGCACTGTGTGTTAGGTGGTTTTTGAAGTGTTTATTGGTGAAAATTTGTATGAGCTTTAATCGATATTTCGGTTTCAATAATGAAACGGGGCATTTGTGTTGGATGCCTGTTGATCTAAAAATGAGCAACGCTTAAACCACTCGTAGCAACAACTTCGCTTTAGAACAATTAAAGGAACTCTGGGATCTAATTTCAGCGAAAGTAGATCTGTAGATTATTACTTCGTCTATGTGCTTCCTGGTGAAAGGAGTTTGGATCGGAAGAATTTGATCATAGCACAACACATGAAAGAAATATCGTAAAAAATAATTCCACATAATGCACAAGAAAATGATCCAACAAAACAAGGATAATAAGCTGAAAAAGAAGCTCTGAGGACTTTCAATCCTATGTGCTCGATTAGCTATTCACAGAGTTGTTTTTCTTAAAATCATGGGATTTTTCTTCTTGTCTTTATTATTGCTATCTTTTCATATCTATTTATATCGAATCGCTCTAATCAACATTTAGACTGTTCTTTCTATTGTCAATATGCATTCATAGTTCTAATACATGTTGATGTTGCGGACTTACTAAGTAATGGATGGGTTAATATGACAAATTGTATATTTGGCCTGGGCCTTCCATCATTTTCCCATAGTCTTCCTTGTTTTGTAGCTGAAACAAGATCTTTACAGACAAACAATGAATTTGGTCACATTCATCTCATTTTCAACAATTTTCATTAAGAGGAAAGTGATGTGCACTTTAGTGAAGTGGTATCAACTTGATGAAACAAGTCACGAAGAGATTTCTACATGATTTTTGTATTCTCCAAAGGTATCGCTACATTTTTGTAATATCATGTTAACATGTTGATGCAAGGATATGGTGAAAGTGTACAATTACTTCAATGTCTCCTTGGAGTTAGAATGTATGTTTAATGCAAATCCTCTCTACAATCTGGCCTTTGAGCTCCTATTTTAGACCTCCATCTTCCAAAATTTTGTGGTTGACAGGCTTGCTTTGTTTTAATGGTGATAAAAAATGCCAAATCGACTTGTTTACTACAGATATTTTATTTGATAAAAACTGCCAAATTGACATGGAGTGGAATATCTTTTTATTGTTATATTCATAGGCAAGCTAAAGATGTTGTGAAGTCACTCAAGAAACGCATTGCGCACAAGAACCCAAAGGTTCAACTTCTTGCTCTTACAGTAGGAACTTTGTACATTGTTACGTTGATTTGTCCTCTTTGATGTAACATACCCATTGATCGATATGTAGCTATCGCATTTTCTTGAAGCGACATAACCATGGATATAACTGAGTTTATTTGTAACTGAATTTATTTGTGACTTTGATGTAACATACCCATTGATATGATCTGTACCTATGCACATTTATTTTAAAGTTTTGTTTTCCTATACTTGTATTTTACCACGATATGATTACTTCATTCTATTTTGTGAAGAGTGCAGGTTTTGAAATGAGATTGTTGGAAGTGTCTTATTTTGTCAAGAGTTCTTAATTAGCCCATGTTATTATCGATCGATGTACTTAAATCTATTTGTCAATCTACTATTGTAGTTGCATTTTGGATATATATGGTTGATTGATCCGTCAAGTATCCGCTCGTTTGCACCCCTACTAGCGACATACCCAAAACCATGTCCCCAAAGGCATCACTTTTACGCCTTGTGCTAATTTAATTGCATCGCTGTCTATGCATTGTTACCATGTAGAAAAGCTAAACTACTCTTAATTGCTTTTGATACCTCATCTCCAACCAATTCTCCTGGAAAAACAACAACAAAATGGCATAGTCTGCTACTTAAGTACTAAGTGATATTTGAGAACTGGGCAAAATGTAGACAATGGCAAACACGTAGAAGATAAAAGGAAAACTATTTCCATATCTTTCACTTTCCTTTCTTTCTATAACACTGTCAACTACAGCAGATTCGACCGGTGCTGTAAAAAATAACCTTTCAAAAGGATATACCACTCGTATGCTCGGATAAGTTGCACATATGGCTAGTATCTATAGTGTCAAAATTGTGGTTGAAACTTGATTAGTTGGATGGGGTAACATGGGACATAATAATTAGTGTGTACTTCTATATAATTTTTAGTCTTAGTTGGACTTCACTTGTGTACAACTTTCACCGATAAAGAGATTTTGTATCATTTTGGTATTGCTACATCATGCGTATGTGTTTCACTCCCAAACCTATTTATCAATGTTACATTACGAGCATGACAGTCTTGCATATCATTCTTTTTTACAGTAGTTGTGGACACTAAGGATTGTACAACTTTGTGTTAATCCTTGCTCCCATTGGCCTCCTATGATTCTTGATCGCCACCATTAAGCGCCTTCACGCTACCCACATGTGCTCTGCTTTTAGGTGAGTGCAAGCCAAGTTCACACATGTTTTAAGTTAATACCTATCCTAGTTGAATTTACTTGGAGATTTGTCGGTAATTTTGAATCTTTGCGTGATCGTCATTTCTTAATAGTAGCTATTGATTAGCATGCGACCAAGCATGGACAAGGGGTGGATGAGTTCACCTAGGTAATTAGCTCTAAATGCAATGCTTAAAAGTTAGTTAATTCTAACTTGTTAAGTGTAACTATTTATATTTCCTACTACAGTACAGATGACTACCAAAATGGTCTTATGAATTTTATAGAGTTTGCTTTCTCCAAATCAGCTAGGGGTGATACAATCCTTTGTCCATGTAGAAAATGTGTGAACCAATATTGGCTAGAGAAAGATATTGTGTATGATCACTTAACTTGTGATGGATTTATGCCTAGATATACTACATGGATTTATCATGGTGAGGATTGGTATTCTTCGATAGATGGTAGTGTAACTCCTCATATTCAGAATGATCAAGTTGATGAAATAGATCCTATGTTGAGACTTGGTTTTTTTTATGATGTTAATTTAGATGTAACCGGTAATGATGATGACGAAGACAACGATGTAGATGCGTGAAACATACTACAAATTAGCTAATGAAGCTAGCCAAGAATTGTACCCAGTGTCAAAAGGTTCTCTAGGCTACAATTAGTTGTGAGACTCTTGAACATAAAGAATTTATGGAATATGAGTAATGCTTGCTTTGATGAACTTCTTGTACTTTTAAAGGAAGCACTACCTGAAGGTGAAAATTTGCCAAAAAACTATCACGGGGCTAGAAAGTTTGTTAGAGAAGTGAGGATAAAAACTTAGAGCCCAAATGGAAGAAAAGAAGTTGTTTCTTTCAATTACCTTATTGGGAAACTCTTCTAGTACGCCACAATTTAGATGCAATGCATATTGAGAAGAATGTATTTGATAATGTAGTGAACACACTCCTTGGTACTAAAGATAAATCCAAAGATAATATAAATGCTCGTCTTGACAATGTTGGGCTTACAAGGAGGTCATATTGGACAACATAACGATAGAGAACCAATCCAAGACAATGTGCAGGTGAGCATGTAAATTTTGATGAATTCTAATTGCATATTGAATTAGGAAACTAAAATGAAACTGAAATAAGCAATTATTCTTACTTTATGGGGGCATTCTTAGGATGTTGGTATCGAAAAAGGACGGCTACAAGAATCTTCTTCTTCAGACAATAGGCTAAATGATATTGTCCCAGCAAGAATCCAAAAGATTCCACCAAGAAAACAACAATTAGGGGTACAATATACTTCCAATTAAGAATTATGAATTGGTGCACCTCAAATATTACCTTGAAATATTTTGTGGACATAAAATTATATAAAGTTTTTATTCTCAACTCCTTGTAGGGTGGAAAAGAAGTTGCTTTATTCCTTGGTGGCTCTAAGCTAGTGGCATATGGAAGACTCCAACGACCGATAAGACAACCACATATGCGGATGGATTACCCTTAGGAGAATACTATGAGGTCTTTGGTTGATGTTGTTCTTGACAATAATGTCTTACTCCCGTGCACACACAAAGTCACCAAGTTAGGTGGTGCTTTTGGTGTTTGTATCGCATGGCCAATTCAAATGTATGAAATTTAGCTCCAAAATTATTTATTCATCTACAACTTTGTGTTAAGACGAAGATAGTGATTTGATCTTTTTGAATTTGTAGATAATGGAACCTGATGGCTCACCTCTAAATCTGGCCAGGCGTTCATTAGGTAAGAAATTAATATTACCTTCTTACATAATTGTTTCAACCTGATGATCTCTTTTGCATTCTTTGCTCATGACTAGAATATATAGCTGATATGGCATATATTCATATTGAACAGTAAAATTTTATTTCATTATTTGTCTTAAAGATTTGACTCCCAGAAGTTTTAAAACTCAAAATTGAATATCTGGCAAGGACATTAGCCATTTTGTCTAAAACTCTGAATAATGGTACACTCTGATGCCACTTGTCTTGGTGCATCAGATACTAAGTTTTGTTTGAAATAAGTAGTTAACTTACATTTTGCAGTCTATGCTGATTCCTTTGAAGAGAAAATGTGAGCCATCAGGTTGAATAGTTGGACCATTATTATAGTCAATTAGATTTTTTCCCTATCTTTGTCACTTAATTCTAATAGCTCAAACCCTTATCTTCATAATCTAAGATGTTAGATACAAAGTCCATTTGCATCATGGGTTTAAGATGAGCAGATACCTTCTGTTGCATGTGGACACCAAAGTCACTAAGTACTACATTTCCTGATGCATCCGTGGCATTTGACTTCTGCAGTAAATCCTACAAAAGCAAATTCAAGAATCACATCTTAAACTTTCAACCATTTAATTGCAAGTTATAGAGTCTTTGGAGCAGTCAACTTGGCAAAATCCTAAAGCCATCATGCACCACATCTTACCTGTCCTGCACCTTCAGCAACACAAACCACACAAAATCCCTTTGTTTTCAATAAAGACAGGAGAAAGGCATCAACTAATCCACAAGTAAACCATATGAAAATTTCAACTCCACTTGAGCTTTTCATGTTAAAATGCACTAAAAAGTGAGCAATACCGACCTACCTCTATATAGGCGTAATTGATGGCACGTTGAGCTTCTTCTACAAATCAGTATCAAAACCAAATGTCTTATCCATCAAAAGTATATCGGTCTTTGGGCTGCTACAACCTGAAACTTTCGGTTTTCTCTTACGACAACGCAAACCGTAAAAATAAATGAACATAACCTATGCATAAACAATCACATTCCATGAAACATAGTGTGTGTTTTGAGTGCAAGATTTGTTTGGACGAGAAAGATTTAAAATACCCTTCCTATCCAAGGTAATGCGCACAATGGAAGATATTCCTATGTCTTTGTTTTCTCAATACTGCTCCAAATAGGGGATTTATAATGCCATGTATACCCTATCCAGTGTACCATTATGTTGAATATATATGAATCGATTACTAGGCTATTCTCTCATGGGATTTTAATTAAATGCACTCATCCAAAATGTCCTAAAAGTAAATGGACAACATAAGTAACAAATGAAGAAATGAAATGCAATATAGATCGACGAGGGGGAACTCCTTGGCCGTGGCGTGCGATCAGCGGATCCCTAAGCTCGGAAGGCCCGATCGCGACACTGGTGCGCCTTGGGCGCTCGACCTCGAGCCTTGATGTGCGAGCTCGACTCAAGACGACCTCGAGCTCGGCGGGGTCTCGTCTGAAGCCCCGATCCGCCCTAGGATTTGGATCGAGCATTTGATCGACGATTTCGAGAGAGCGGTCGTGGGGATGACTAAGAGTCTTGCGGCAAGTTCGGGGCGATTCTTGCCCGACCCTCAAGGTGCACTGAGCCCCTTCCCAGGATCGCTCCGGCCGTTCTATGCGAGGGAGTATAAAGACCAGGGCGCGATGAGCTCCGGGAGGGACGAATACAACATAGCACACACAAGAGCTCAAGCTAGGAATCACCGTTCTTGACTTGAGTTGTAAACACCGCCTGTACACCCATATAACAAGAATCACCGCCGCAAGGCGGCGGAGTAGAGCTATTACCTTCACGGGGCTCGAACGGTATAAACTCTCGTCTCGTGCTCATTGTCGCCTTGCTCGACCATCACCGCGATCGATTTTCTTCCTTCGCTCGAGCAAAACGCAATGGGTCCCATAAACTCTCTCGACCCTACCACTTTTCTTGCGGTTGGCGATCCCGATCGTCGGCAATGGCGCGCCACCGTGGGGCCCGATTGTTTTGTTCTTTCGCAGAACGACACCAAGACTCCGGGAGCATGGCGCCCTTCATCGACGGATTTTCCTCGAGACGGACTCGACTCGGTGTCCTGTTCACGCCCTCACCGCCGCCGGCGGCACATTACATTGGCGCGACGGTCAAAGCGCCGAGGAGATCACGGATGACCGTGATCCGCAGACCGGAAGACGCCGCCGGATAGTGCGAGTTGCCATCAACCAAGCCATAACAGCTCTCCTACGGAGGCCCAGAGAAGGCAGTTCATCTTCGGCCACCAGTTCCCCTACTGGGGGCGCCTCGCGCTATCGCCGGGTCATAGCCAACCCCGATAGGGCGAGGTCGAGCTCTTTGGCCGAGCCTGGCGAAGAACTCGATCGGCCGCGGCCGAGGTGGCACCTCCGCGACGCCGAAGTCAACACTTTCGGGACCCGCTCCGAGAAATGATAACACGTCGCGCCATCAGCCGCGTCGGACACCTCCTGCGCAGGAGTTAGCCCCCGAGCGACAGGCTCGGGACGAGGCTCTGACGCAGACGCGCCGGCGTCCCACGGGCACCGCGCCAACCAGGACCAGGCCTGAGCCGAGCCGCTCCGAGTCGACTGGCAGCAGGTCTGCGGACCTCTCCCGGGACGTTCTGCCCGAGCGCCGCAGGTCCAGATCGCTGCGTTACCAACCAGTGATTCCGTGCTTGGCACCATGGTGCGTCCCAGCCGAGGTCAGACGCCGGGCAGCCTCGACTCGAAGTCTGGCGAAGAGGATCTTGTCGGCGATGACCACGACCGGCGTACTGTCGACCTACGGCCGCATGGCGTACTCGACGGTCTTAAATCGCATGTGGTGGCGGCCGGTTCAAGCCAGCGGCGATCAAGCGCCGACCGACCAAGAACCCCGACGAGTTCCTGTCCATCTATTCGACCGCTATCTGGCGGTTTGGAGGACGAGCTCAGTAATGGCAAACCACCTCCCGATCGTTTCGGGCGGTGCGCTAGGACTGGCTTTTAATCGGCTTCGCTCCTTCAGTCGTGGCGCCAGATTCAGAACGCCTTCGCTCCAACTTCCAGAGTTATTCTGAGCGCGCGGCAGGAGAAAGACTGGATCGTGTCATCCAGGGAAGAACGAGCCATCTTCGCGACTTTGTGCGGCGATTCATCCGCTGAAGGAACTCGATCCCGAGCATTTCGACGAGGCCGTCATCAAGGCCTTCAAGTTCGGGGTCCATGATCGACGCCTCACCAAGACACGAGATCACCTCGAGGCTCGGCGTCAACAAACTTTTCCGTATGGCGGAGCGGTACGCGGACGCGGACGATGCCGTCCGCTGGAAACGCGACTACGACCAAGGTAAGCTCGGTCTAAACCAAACAGAGGCCGGTCCGTCCAATCCCGAGGCGCTGACCACGGCACCGCCTCCAAGCCAGCGAAATCGTCGAAGGCGGCGGGGTCTCTGCGGTGATTGTCTCGGCAGATGGCAGTGCGAAGTCCTTGAGGTCCGAGGTCAAGCTCGGGAGGACTCAAAGCCTCGTCAAGGTCAACCTCGACCTCACCAGGCGAAGAGCCAGCCCAAGAAGAGGGCTAACGATCAGACCCGGCGGACCGATGCTCGGCCAGGGGCCGAGGGACGCGCGGGATATGACGAAGCAAAGTTTTGCCTATTCCACAGGCGGCCGCCACGACCTGCGGACTGCAGGCGCGGCGAATATAATCGGACACTTTCTATGATGGGCGGGAGAGATGCCCGTGCTCCGAAGGATGACGACCACCGACCGGGTGAATGCTTGCTGCGAGCACGCACGACCTCGACCTGGAGTTCCAGCAAGGCGAGCGCCGGATCGATGTCATCTTCGGTGGCTCGTCGGCCTACCAGTCCAGGCGCGAGGTCAAGGCGCCGTACGTACCATCTACCGGTCGCCATTGAAGCCCAATCGAAAACGACCACCAAGGGTAGGGCCACCATCACCTTCTCCCCGGAGGATGCTCTCCCAGGTATGGCTCGAGACCTAAAGACCGCCTTGGTCGTGACCCCGACCATCGGCAACACCACGGTCGGTCGCGTCATGGTCGATGGCGGCAGCTCTCTTAACTTGTCGCAGCGAGCGCCGGCGGGATGCGATTCCCGGTCGAAGGTCAAGAGCATCACCATACCATTCTTGGGATAGTCCGGAGTTCGACCACCCCTTGGGGCGTGTTCTCTTGCCGTCACCTTCGGTGGCTCGACAACTTTGCACCGAGTTGATCACCTTCGAGGTGGTCGAGGGTGATCTCCGCATAACGCCATCCTCGGCGACTGTCTTGGTCAAATTCATGGTCGCCAACCATTATGGCCATCGGTGCATGAAGTTACACAGCCCCAGCGGTGTCATCATCGTCTGCGGGCGACCTACAAGCGGCGCATGGTCAGTGAGACCAAGGCCTTGGCCCTTGCGAGCGTCTTTGCCCAGCATGTGATCGAGGAGACGACGAAGAACGCCGCCGAAGGCGGCGTCTGACCTAAGCCGGGCAACAAAGGCCGTGGCTTCGGACGAGAGCGACCCGACCGAAAGGCCCACGCTCCGGCGAGCCGAGTCCCAAATAGGAACTTCGAGCTCGTCACCTTCCTTCGCGCCAACAAGGGTATATTCGCAGGGAGCCCGCGGATATGCGGCGTCGAGGAGGTGATTGAGCACAAGCCGCAGTGGGATCCGGCTCCCGACCAGGCGCCAAAAGTCGCGTCGCTTCTCCGGAGAAAGTCGCGAGCATCAAGGAGAACCTTGACAAGCTCTTGAAGGCCGCTTCATTCGTGAGATTAACTACTCCGAGTGGTCGCCAACCCGGCCATCGTCTTGTAAGAAGGAGGAAAGTGGAGAATGTGCGTCGACCATACGGGTTGAACTCGGCTTGCGAAGGACAATTTCGCTCACAAGCATCGACGGATCGTGGAATCCACCGCGAATGCCAAGATCTTGAGCTTCTTGGATGCTTACTCGGGATACCACCAGATCAAGTCGGGCGGTCGACAGCGAGCAAGACTTCCTTCATCACGCCGTTTGGCACCTATTGCTATCTGACCATGTCATTTGGTTCTGCGCAATGCGGGGCCACTTTTCAGCGTCGATGACCAAGACTTTCGAGCCCCGGATCGGGCGGAACCTTGAGGTCTACGTGGGCGACATCATCGTCAAAAGCCTGCCGAGGGCGACCACGTTCGCGACCTCGAGGAGACCTTCGCCAACCTGAACAGCACAAGATCAAGCTCAACCCCGAGAAGTGCGATTCGGCGCGGCGTCCGGTAAGGTGCTCGGCTACATGATCGGGGGCTCGGGGGTTGGTCCAAACCCGGAGAAGATCGAGGCGATTGAAAAGATGGCACCCCGACCTCGATCAAGCGGTGCAAAGCCTCATCGCCGCATGGCGCCCTCAAGAAGTTCATCTCGAGGCTCGGCGAGCGGGCTCCCATTCTTCCAAACCTTGCACAAGCACGAGGGCTTCGAGTGGACTCGAGGCCCAACGATCCTTCGGCGACCAAGACGTACTGTCGTCCCCACCCGCCGGCTTACGAGCTTGTAAGGCCTTGGCGTCGCTGTCACGGTCGTGGAAGGGCGACTCGGCTCGTCATCAACCGGGTTCAACAAGGACTACCAAAGGCTCGGGAGACTCGATGGCAAAGTACCTCGCCGAGGCACGCAAGATGGAGAAGTGGTTCCAGAACTTGGAGCTCAAGCACATCCCTAGGAAGGACAACTCCAGCGCATGGACTGCCTCTCCAAGCTCGGCTCCTCCAACGACGACGCCCCACCCGACGTCATCACAGAGACAATGGCGGCCCGTCAATCTCCGACCAAGAGGTCGCGCTCGCCATGGTCGAAGGTGCCCCCTCCTGGGCCGAGGCCATCCACGATTTCCTTGCTCGGGGCAACCTGCCACCCGGCCCTACCGAGAGGAGCCGGATCAAGCGCCGAGCGAGTCTGTACACGCTTGTCGAGGGAGAGCTTTACAGACGCAATGTTTCCCAGATCATCGACGCGGTGCATCTCCACGGAGGAGGGTAAGTACCTCGCACGACATTCACTCGAGCCTCTGTAGGCGCGACTTCGTCAGACAGACAATGGTGGGAAGGCCTTCGCATGGGGTACTATTGGCCCTCGGCGCTTCAGATGCTCGTGATATCGTCCGCACCGCCGAGCACGCCAATTCCACGCCCGAAGTCGCATCAACCCGCTTCTGGCGCTCAAACCATCCGCTCGCGTGGCCCTTCTCGACACGGCCGGACATCCTCGGTCCTTTTCCTCAAGCAACCGGGAGAAGAAGTTTACGTTCGTCATTGTCGACACCTTCACCAAGTGGATAGAGGTGAACCGTCTCGACCATAGCCGCCGGGCGGCGGTTCATTTCTTCCGCTTGTTCGTGGTCACAGTCACGGGTTCCATGCAAAATTATCGCGACAACGGTACTTTCGGTTTACGGTGAAGTTGTTCCAGAGTTTTGCGAGGAACTCGGCATCAAAATCTGCTTTGCTTCGTGGCTCACCCCGAACAGCGGAGCAATGAACGCACCAACGGCAAATCGTCCAGTATGTCAAGAAACGAGTCGCAGATGAGCTCGTCGACTGGCAAGGCACGGGTGGACGAACTTCCCACCGCCCTATGGTCTATTCGTACCACAACAAGCCGAGCCACGGGGTCCACACCCTTCGGCTCGTGTTCGATCAAACCGCCCCGCCTCCCGAGGTCACGCTGGCTCGCCAGAAGTCGACTTTGGTCGACCAAGTCGACTTCGAGCATGAACGGTCTCTCGACCTCACCCTCGCAGAAGAAGTAAGATGTCGGCCTGCTACGATCAACGCACTACCTGCAAGCTCTTCGCAGACATGCGTCTCGGTCGGTACGACCTAGGAAGCTCCTTGTTGGGGACCTAGCCCTGAGGCGGATTCAGAGCTCGTCCAGCACCAACAAGTTATCCCCGCGGTGGGAGGGCCCCTATAGAGTTGTTTCAACAGATCGCACGGGGGCTTACCGGCTAGCGATGCCCGATGGCCAGAGAGCTCTCTAGCTCGTGGAATATAGATCACTCCGAAGTTTTATGTGTAAACTCTATGCCTCACATTTCAATAAAATTTGGTCTTTCATTTTGCCCTTTTTATGTCCCGCTTCCACTTATGTTCTCGCTATTTCTTTTTAAGCGGTTCCTCGTTTGTTTTTTTTCGAACACGACCTTCGCGCGCAAGCGCATTTGCTCCTAGTCTAAGTGACGCAGTTTGACGTTCACCCCGTGAGACGAGCTAAACGTAGTTTAACCTCTTCGCAATCTAGCTCTTCCTCGCGTGCTCGGCTCGAAGTGAGAACCTCGCCGCTTTAGCCGTCGGCGATATGCATGGTCGCGAGAGCCGTTCAACACTAACCTACTTAACGATGTCCGCTTGTGCCTTCTACCTTTGCTAATTGTTCTTCCACTTTGCGTGTCGTGGCCTCTCGTCCATATTTAAGTCTTGTGCCCGAGGCACGCGCCCTCGACCTCGGACCCAACGGGCCGGGTAAGGCTGCCCTATCGGCAAGACGACCTAGAAAGCACGGAACGGCTAACAAGCAAAGCAAGAAAGACTTCAAGCATCCCCAAGCTACGGATTTACAACAGGGACAAGGTTTCTTTGTACACCAAAACAAACCACTTCATTAGTACATTCCTTGCTTTTTGATGTTTCCTTACAGGTCGGCCATCTCGCGGGCAAGCTTTTCCTGCTCGAGCTGGGCCACTTTTGCCTTCAGGGTTGCGATCTCACCCTGGAGCTGGAGGGCTTGCTGGGAAGCATCCACGGCTCGACGTCGTTCGTCTTCAAGCTGGGCCAGGGCACTCTTCGCTGCTTTACCGACGCGCTCGAGCTTCTCTTCGAGCCCGGGGACCTTAGTCCCGGGCCCAAGAGGCGACTTCACGGGAGCCTTCTCCATACCGACTTTAGCGCGTTCGACCTCGAGCGCCTTGGTGGCACGATCGAGCTTCCCCTCAAGCTCGAGGATTTTGGCCTCGAGCTCGGGGGGCGCCCTCGTCGTGGAGTGTGCCTGCTCCGCAGCGGCCCTCTCCAGGTCCTTGACCTTGGCCTGCTCGGTTTCAAGCGTCTTGTTGACGCTCCCAAGTTCCTCCTCGAGCTGGAGTATCTTGGCCTTGAGCTCGAGTCGGCGCCCGAAGCCTTCTCGAGCTTGATCTTGGCCCGCCACGGCCTCGGCCAGGGTGAACGTGCACGCTCTCGCTTCCACGGCCTTAAAACAAGTCACGTTCAGAGGCCCCGTGCGCTCGAGCTCTTCCGCGTGGGCTATCTCCTGCGCCCTCATCGTCCGGCGTAGATCGCCGAGCTCTTGGGTCTTCCGCCGAGCTCCCCTGCCGACCTCAATGGTCTCGACGAGGCTGTCGCGCCAACCTCCCGCGCCTCTCAAGGCCGAGGAGACCCCTCAAGACGACAAAGATGCTCTCGGAGGCCTTGTAGCCCTTGAGAGGCATGGTCGATCACCTTCACGACGAAAAGGGTGGCCCAAAAATGAGAGGGACAAGGAGGTCAAACCACGAGCCACGGTTGGCGGAAGACCCTTACCTCGCGGAGACGCCCTCCAGCGTCAAGGGTGAAGTCCTCACGGCCGTCAATACGATCGCGAGGATCTCCTCCTCGTCAACCGCCATGCCGGTGCGGGATCGACCACGACCACCGATGGCGACTTGGGCCGGACTCGAGTCCCGCCGGGCGGCAGTTGTTATTCGCCGCCTCCTCCAAGGGTTAAGGCAGCGACGGGGAGGACATAGCGGCGATGCTAGCCCGATCTCCACGGCCGGGTCCTGCTCGCCTCCGGCGCCAAGGGATGGCACGGATCGCCTCGGCATTCACGACCTCCGTGGCACAGGGTGCCGCGACCTCGGCCTTCGACACGATCAAACCGGCCGAGGTTCATGAGCGTCCGCGACCGATCACCCGTGACCGGCGGGTCGCGCCCCAACGCCCGGGCGATCGTGGGTGGTGGGGTCTTGGAGGCCACTTCAATCGTGACCTCAAGGCCCCGAGTATCCTCCTCACGGGGCCGGGAAGCCCGCTCGCAAAGATCTGTGTCGTGGGCCTCGCCCGTGTCGTAGTCCGCGCTGACCGCGGGCTCGTTTTCTTCGGACGAGTCGCCAAGCCCTTGGTAGAACTCACCGACCAAGGGCTGGCCCGAAGAGATGCGTGTCCCACGACGATCGCGGCGCGGGACCAGCTCGAAGGCATTCTCCTCCTCGGACTCGGACTCGCCCTGGACAACAGCCATCGTCAAAATGGGCAAGTTTCGAGCTCGGGTGCCCGAGGTCTGCGATCAAAAGCATACTCTAAGCGAAAGATACTGAAGGCGGCGCAGACCCGATGATCTTGGGGGCCTACAGGTCACCGCTCCTCCTCGCCGAGAAGTCCGAAGGTCGCCAGTGTCGAGGCCAAGGGACTTGCCTTGTGGTCTCCGCCTTGACCTCGACCAAGGAGTCAAGACCTCTGAAGGTTTTTTCCGTCCCAAGAATAAGGCTCGAGGTCGCCCGTAGGGTTCCCTCCGACCTAGAGCCTCGGGCCGGCCGACGAGGGCTGGAACTCCTTGACCGGCGCAAGCGCGTCAACGGATCCCTAAGCTCGGAAGGCCCCGATCGCGACTGGTGCAAGATCGGGCGCTCGACCTCGAGCGCTTGGTGTGCCCGAGCTCGACTCCGCACGACCTCGAGCTCGAGCGGGGTCTCGTCTGAAGCCCTGATCCGCCCTAGGATTTCGGATCAAGCATTTGACTGATAGTTTCCAGAGAGCGGGTCATGGGGATGACTAAGAGTGCGCGGCAAGTTCGGGGGCAGTTGCTGCCAGCCCTCAAGGTGCACGAAGGCCCCTTCCCAAGGATCGCTCTCGGCCGTTGCGGGCAGAGGGAGTATAAAGACCAAGGACGCATGAGCTCCAGGAGGGACGAATACAACATAGCACACACAGTAGCTCAAGCTAGGAATCACCGTTACTGACTTGAGTTGTAAACACTGCTCTGTACACCCATATAACAAGAATCACCGCCGCAAGGCGATCGAGTAGAGCTATTACCTTCACAGGCTCGAACCAAGATAAACTCTCGTCTCGTGCTCGTTGTCGCCTTTGTTCACCATCACCGCGATCGATTTTCTTCCTTCGTTCGAGCAAAACGCAGCTCGGGTCCCATAAACTCTCTGACCCCTACCTCTTTTCTTGCGGTTGACGATCCCGATCGTCGACATAGACATATTAACCTCCTCGTGGATAGCATTAGCTCCTGCATGGCTACCATTTCCACCAATAACAAAGAGCATATCAATTAGCCTCGCCTACAAACATAAGATGACCATGTAAAACAATAATGAAGCAAAGAATACGTAGCGTAAGTCTTCCAATTAAGACTCGCTTCAGATACTATCTACAATCTCACTAGTTTTAGCTCCTCCACGAGAGACACCTAGGAAGCTTCCACCGTAAAGATTTATGTTTTCCACCACATCACGTGAAAACTCAAGGTTGTTAACAAAATGTAATTCCACAACATCATTAACTCTCTTTCAAAGACTGGGAGGATATGGAAAACATACTTAGTGGCATTTCTTTTAAGCCTTTCTCAAAAATCCACGATAACCAAATGGAATTCCAACAATATTTTTAACTCCATAGATCTCCGTGGTAAATACTATCTCGAAATATAAGTACACTTGGTCATGTAACGGTGAAGTGCTAGCAGTGGTAGGCGCTTATCTTCTCAATAAGATGCAACATTAAGTAAAAGCATATAATGAAGTCCATTTGCAAGATTATATCTTGGATCACGCTAACCGAGATCTTTAATGCATTGTATTTATCCAATTGTATTTGTTTGCATGTATCGATGACACCTAACTTATGCGCTTATCTTATATGTATCTTGGTTCTTATATTTTCGGATGTCCGCAAAAGATGTAGAGGACGTGCTTGCTAGGATTTATGATGAAATATTGACTTACAAATATACTTTTGAAGATATAGATAGATATACTTTTGCAATGTAGCTTCACAAATGAGATCTTTGTGATGACCCAAAACATGTTGACATATTATATATCTTTTGTTGATCCCAAACCAAACAAGGGTTCTATATGTGCTTAATATGCACTTGGTAGTACTTGATGATATTTGGGAACTAGTTGTTTAACTCATTGTAAATTTATCATGCTACTTGCTATGACTATTATCGAAATGCAAACTTTATGAAAATCTCATCTTCACTTCTTTGAATGTGATTTAATGTCATCTTTAGAATATTTTTATACATAAATTGTGGAGCAACGTCTACAAATGCATCAGTATAAAATTAGGGATGTAATGCTCTTGAAGGTATCATAACTAGGGTGATTATAAACGCCATGGTAAGCAAATCAGGTCGTGCTTGTAAATGCCATGGAATCTAAGAAACTAAGGTGTTTATAACCGCCATGAAAAACTTAAATGGGGGCGTTTATAAACGCCGTGCAAATTCTAAAAACGGGGGCGTTTATAAACGCCGTGGAAATTGTACAAATGGGGCGTTTGCAAACGCCGTGGAAATTCTAAAAACGGGGGCGTTTGTAAACGCCTGGAAATTCTGTAAATAGGGGCACTTATAAACGCCGTGGAAAACTTTAGAAGGCGTTTACAAACGCCGTGGAAATTCTAAAAACAAGGGCACTTGCAAACGCCGTGGTATGCCTAAATGCCGGGATTTACTTTCCCTGACGCCATTTTCCCTGACATCTTCTAAACGCCCTAGAAAAAACTTTTAAGGGCATTTACAGTGCGTCTAAGGCATTTATAGACGCCTTAGCAAATGAAACGTGTTGTAGTGACCTCTCCTCGAATCTCTCCAACACCCTTATAAAATCCCTAATAAAAAACAAGAGAGGTGCTCCTATACTTTTCTTTTTAACAGTTCTATAAATATTAAAGAATAAATATAAGGTAGATGGTGATTACTTATCTCTTCGTTTATTTTAAGATTTGTACAACTTGTATTAGGATGGAAAGCACTAAAGCACTGCTCAACATTTGCCCCATAACAAACAAATTAACTAATAAAAAAATACAATGAGCGGAACGGCTGAAAGAACACAAAATTTTTCGCGATGTAACCGCCACGCTGCGTTTTGTTTCAGAGAAAAAATTTCTTTTTTTCTTGCGCTTTTATTTTTAAATCGTTGAAATAATAAGCTTAAACTACTGAAAGGACACATTTTTTCATGGCGAACACGACCGCGTTTAGTTTTTCAGAGAAAAAATTCTTTTGTTTTCATGACATTTTATTTTTAAATCGTCGAAATAATGAGCGAACAAATTAAAAACACAAAATTTTTTATGCGAACACGCCGTGAAACAGAAGAAAAAATAGAGAGATAGAGCTGTAGAAATATCTCTTTCGACGAATTATTTGGAAAATATTGGAGACCGAGCTGGAGAACCGCGGCGGGAAAAAAGTCTAGAGGAAAAAGGGTGAAAAATTAAAATTTTCTTTTTTTCGGTGGTGTTTTATTTTCTAAATCGTCGAAATAATGAGCGAAACTACCGAAAGAACACAATTTTTTCATGGCGAACACGCCCGACGTGTCGTTTTAGAGAAAAATTTTCTTTTTTTCTTGGCGTTTTATTTTTAAATCGTCGAAATAATGAGCGAACTACCGAAAGAGCACAAAATTTTTCGATCGTAACACGCCACGTGCCTTTTTAGTAGAAAAATTTCTTCTTGAAACGGCTAAAAGGACACAATTTTTTTCTGCGGCGTAACACGTCGCGCTTGTCGTTTTTCGTAGAATTTTTTTTCGGCGGCGTTTTCTTTTTGAAATCGTCGAAATAATGAGCGGAACGGCTGAAAGAACACAAAATTTTTCACGGCGTAACACGCCGCGCGAAGGGGAAAAAATAGAAAGATAGAGCTGTAGAAATATCTCTTTCGACGAATTATTTGGAAAATATTGGAGACCGAGCTGGAGAACCGCGATACATGTTTTAAAAAATATCAGAGATCGAGATGGGAAATCGAGGTGGGAAAAAAGTCTAGAGATAGAGCCGCACACATATTTCTAGAGGCGAAAACATTTTTTCCCTGGAAAAACGGATAAAGGACCTAGACGTAAGGAGCAAGGACCTGAATGATACGTTTTTGAACCTGTCCGCTATCCTGAAAAATTAGAAAAAGGCTTGTTCGCGATTTGAAATTAATAGGAGGTTCTTTCCGTAAAATGACGCACGGGGGACCCGAACGCGATTTTAGGGGAAAAAAATCTTCCTCTCACAGAAAATCGCGAAGGACCTATCCGTAATTTATAAAAGGACCAAAACGTAATTTTTTTTAGCCGAGCCGGCCGGCCGGCTCGAGCCAAGCCGCCGGCTCGGCTCAAAATGTCCTGGGAGTGGCGTTTCTTCAGGATTTAGGTAAAAAGGCTTGTTCGCGATTTGAAATTAATAGGAGGTTCTTTCCGTAAAATGATGCACGGGAGACCTGAATGCGATTTTAGGGGAAAAAATCTTCCTCTCACAGAAAATCGCGAAGGACCTATCCATAATTTATAAAAGGACCAAAACGTGATTTTTTTTAGCCGAGCCGAGGCTCAAAATGTCCTCGGAGCGACGTTTCTTCAGGATTTAGGTGGGTTATTATTCCTTTCATACGTACATGTACTGTCCATCTATTCTAATTGGATTCTCATCCGAATTATATCCGTATTATAAATAACTCAAATTTATATTTGTATTCGACCTGACATATCCAACTTTGAATCCAGAGAAAAACATACTAATTAGAATAAATAATATCCACCCATATTATTATTTTTTCAACCTTATCTAGAGGCGGGCACTGGACCAGACTATTTTAGAATTCCCTCGGTCGGGAGAACATCGGGTTTTAGTGCTCGTTCCGAATGATGATTGATTTTCGTCCTGTGTCCGCCATTTTTGCGTCGATATCTACTGCTCTTTTTATTCCAAGTTTACAGAGCCTATGTTTTGAATAATCTTATTATTGACACCAAAAATATGATGTAGGATTTTTGATCATAACACACCAGACGAACGTCGGATTCAAGTTTGCGCGAGCGTGCCAGTCGATTTGACCTGAACAATCGACAAGGGGAACGTGAATCGTTAAGGCCAATACTAAAGTGCTGGTCGGCCTAGATCGATCGGCTACAGGCCGATGGAACGTAAGGGTAGCAACTAGCCGATGAAGGCTAGCTGGAAGGGTAAAAAGCAGATAAACTCTGAGAAGGCGATGCGCAGCAAAACAGAGCAAATCAGACCTGGATAGGAGTCAACGAAGAACAATAATCATGCGCCTCGTATTATTCGACGAAAGACAGTACAAGACTTGAGTATAAGACTTGAAGAGGGATTGTTCTAATCTAAACCTAATGCAGAAGGTAAAAAGTAATGTGTAAATTTGTGGGTTGGCTCTGAGCCCCTTTTCCTCTCGCTTCTGGACCTCTTATATAGCACTTGGTCCGAACGTGTCCTTCTCGGTTTCCTCAATCACCCGTATCGACCTCAATCTCTCCTTACCATGTAAAGCCCGATCGTATCCTTGGGATCGAGGCCTTCCAATCTGAAACCGCATCAACTTGCTAGAACCAATATATTCCTTACCAAAACCGATTTCTACGATATCAGACCTGCCAAATTTGAGTGCAAACACTTATCTACAAGAATATTGTGTATCTCATACTTCATGTAAAATTAGTATGATATTTCCTCTATACCTCTAATAAATATTCAATTTTACTTTATATTCTCTACGGGGCTATTTGGTTGCCTGCATACACAGAGATTTACATCTACAAATGCAGAATCTTGTTTTTCCCTTATGTTTGGTTGCCTGCATCTAGTTTTAAGCCTGACTCTCTGGATGCAAGATTCTCTATACAACCTGACTCTAGAAATACAGAGAAAATGAATGTATCTCTGGATGCGGCAAGATGGCGCCTTTCGTGTTACAAGATAAGGGCTATTTATACCACAATAGCAAACCATGCATGCGGTGCCACGTAGGTATGTAAGTTTTCCTTTTTTCTTTTTTTGTTTATATCTTTTGATTAGTATCTCCGATTACCGAACCGATTTCAAAAATGGGTTCCTGGCATTTTTTCGAACAAAACTAGACTACGCTTGCTATATAAATTTCAAAATACCTGCCTGCTAAACACTCAACCAAACACCGTCTCTGCATCTGCATCCCGTATCCCATCAACCTGGCTGAGTCGAACGGGCCAGGCTCATGAGAGAAGCCAACCAAACAGCCCCTACATGAATGCATTAAACATAGTGCTGAAATATAATAATTAGGGATAATCTAGTCATTTTTAATATACTTTTATTTATATTCCAACAAAAAATGTATCCCATAAACTTAGATATAGAGAGTACTACCTTAGGTCTAGATCATATTAGGAATTCATTACTTATCTAGCCTTTTATACATTTTTTTTTTTGCAAATCTAGTCTCTCAACATATGCATTTGTAAAAAAATAGTCCCCTCTCTTGCAGCGAAAAGTGCGGCAGATAACACGTATCCCCTATTGCACGCTAGGGAGCGCTGGAACTAGTTGGGTCCGTGGTAGCTTGGGAGCATGTAGGTAGTACGTGTGGGCAGCGATGGTGCAAGCACGGAAGACCTTGTTGCCACACTTGGGTAGCGCGAAAGGCATGTTCCTGTGCTTCTTAGGCACGGGAAGATGCGCTTCCATGCACTGCCGCGACACCACCAGTTTCCATGCTCAAGTGCGGCACGAAATACGTGTCATCTGTCACGCCTTTCGTGGTAGGAGAGGGCGCCAATTTTGCGAATGCATATATCACAAGCTAGATTTGTAAAAAAAAGATACAGAGATTAGATAAGTAATGATTATTACATACGGATGGGTATTCAGTTTTTTCGGTCTAAGTTTGGTTTTTTTAAATAATTCGGTTTTGGAGACTAGCCACCGAATTTCTTAGACCAAAATAAAAAACCAAGCCAAACTAACTGAAATATTATGGTTCGGTTAATTTGGTTTTTCGGTTAACCGAAATATGAATAAACATTGGGTATATTAGATTTAGTCATTCTCATATCGCAGCACAGAGTAAGGATAAACTCATACAATATTCATAAGTTATTACAATATAAGTATAATAGAACACATGAATATATCAAACATATGCATAAATGTGTTAGAATATGAGAATTGTTTAGTAGCTTTAGGAAGAACAATATAAAAATGGTATTATACATAGGCTATTTAGTTATTTCGGTTTTTAGAAGCGAAAAACCGAACCAAACACTGAAAACCGAATTATACCAAAATCTAAAATAAAAACTGAACTGAAAATAAAAAACCAAAATAACTAAAATAATCGGTTAATTCGATTCGGTTCGGTAATTCGGTTTCAATTTAAAAATACCAACCCCTGTTCCATACTAGTCCACTACTCATGCTTGATGCGAGAAGTGCTAGACTTGACATCCATCTATATGACTGGGAGAAGATCTAGCGAATGCTGCAGGGTATTTGTAAGAGGACATATAAAATTGTTTACGATCTTCTATAGATACATACAAACTTGATAAATAAAAATAATAAAAAAGGCCACAACAAGAAATAAACAGTTGCAATTAATTACATATATAATTTTTATATGCAAATATGAGCCGACTTGGGCTAGGCTGACCTGCTGAGGTGGCCGGATTAGGCAAATCTTGAACACATAAGTCCAATCCGACAGCCAAGATTAATTGAGGTGATAGGGTGCACAGTAAGAAGAAAGAATTAGAAATAATTGCAGTCAGGTGGACCAACTTAAATAATTGTAGTCTGTTGAACCGAAATATGAATAAACACTAGTAAATTAGATTTAGTTCTTCTCATATCGCATACAGAGTTGGGATAAACACACAATATTCATAAGTCATTACAACATAAGCATAATAGAACATATGTATATACCAAACATATGTATAAATGTCTTAGAACATGAGAATTATTTAGTGGTTTTAGGAAGAACATTATAAAAACGGTATTGTACATGGGCTATTCGGTTATTTCGGTTTTTAGAAGCGAAAAACCGAACACCGAAAACTGAATTATATCAAAATAAAAACCGAACTGAAAACTGAAAAAATCGAAGTAATCGATCAATTCGAT